>JASWHV010000004.1:32763423-33963423 GCA_030760725.1 Neostapfia colusana | reverse complement strand
ATCAACTATCACCCGGAAAGGCCAATGTAGTAGCTGATGCATTGAGCCGAAAGAGAGCATGTCACCAACTCACGGTTCGGGAGCTACCGCCTGAGCTGCGCAAGGAGTTCGAACGGTTACATCTCGGGTTCTTGAACAAGATGGAAGTGATAGAACTCAACTCCTCGCTGGAACAAGAGATAAGAGATGGCCAAGCAACGGATGAGGAAATCAAGGAAATCAAGGAAAGAATCCAACAAGGCATAGAAAAGGACTTCAAGGAAGATGAGAAGGGTACGCTTTGGTTAGGAAAAAGGATTTGTGTGCCTAACGTGAAGCACATCTGTGACACGATATTAAAGGAGGCACATGACTCACCTTATTCCATACATCCCGACAGTACAAAGATGTACAAGGACTTGAAACTTGTTATTGGTGGGATGGTATGAAAAGGGACATAGCTGAGTATGTTGCCTTATGCGACACGTGCCAACGGGTGAAGGCCGAACATCAAAGACCCGCTGGACTGTTGCAACCATTGAAAGTACCCGAGTGGAAGTGGGAAGACATCAGTATGGATTTCATCGTCGGATTACCACGTACGTCGGGTTACGACTCCATCTGGGTTATCATGGACCGATTGACGAAAACAGCCCATTTTCTTCCTATTAGAACCACGTACCGTGTCGCAGAACTAGCCGATCTGTACATGGAGCAAATCGTGTGCCGTCATGGAGTTCCGAAGAGGATAGTTTCAGATCGGGGTACCCAATTTACCTCTAGGTTCTGGAAAAAGCTGCATGAAGCTATGGGTACATAACTGGATTTCAGCTCCGCTTATCACCCGCAAACCGACGGGCAAACTGAGAGGACAAACCAGATTTTGGAAGACATGTTGAGAGCCTGCGCCTTGAAACATGGGCGTAGTTGGCATAGGAGCTTGCTGTATGCTGAGTTCTCATACAATAACATCTATCAAGCCAGCTTAAAGATGTCACCTTTCGAAGCATTGTATGGTAGACGTTGTAGAACACCGCTGTTCTGGAATGAGACCGGAGAGAACCAAGTATTTGGACCCGAATTACTGCAAGAAGCTGAGAAGCAAGTCCAAACAATACGGGAGAACTTGAAAGCTCCTCATTCACGACAAAAAGGTTATGCGGACAATAGGCGAAGAAAGTTGACCTTCGAAGTAGGAGACTTCGTGTACCTTAAGGTATCGCCTATTCGTGGCCAACGACATTTCAACGTCAAAGGCAAGTTAGCACCTCGCTACATCGGGCCATTTAAGATTTTGGGCAAGCAAGGAGAGGTAGCTTATCAACTAGTGCTCCCAACGCACCTCTCCGACGTGCATGACGTGTTTCACATATCCCAGCTCAAGAAGTGCTTCAGAGTACCATAAGAACAAGTACGATGGATGAGCTCGAGCTTCAAGAGGATCTGACCTACGTAGAGCACCCTGTTCAAATTTTGGACGTGAAGGAAAGGGTCATGAGGAACAAAGTGATCCGTTGGTGCAAGGTACAATAGAGCCATCACAGGGAAGCCGAAGCTACATGGGAGCGTGAGGAAGACCTCAAGGCAGAATTTCCTCACCTATTCTCTACTCTATTGAATCTCGAGGGCGAGATTCAGTTTAAGGGGGGTAGGTTTGTAACACCCTCAATTTCATATTCAAGCATTGCATATAGAAAAACATTATAAAAGAAATAGAAATGAGAAAGAATCAGAAAAATGGGAGAAAGATAGCTGAAAAGAGCCAATTCCAATGCGCCATGGAGTGCTGCCAACACTTCCCGCGGCCCGCTGACCACGTGGCATCTTCGGAGCTGATCCCTGTGGAGGGGGGTGAGGTCCGGCACTGCTGGCAACATGGCAGGCTCGGAGCTCGCCTCAGGAGAAGGGGCGAGGTCCGACCCCGCTGGACACGTGTTGCCTTCGGAGCTAGTCTCTGCGGAGAAGCGGGGCTCAGCCCCGCGGGACACGTGTTGACTACGGAGCTAGTCCCTGCGGAAGAAGCGAGGCTCAACCCGCGGGACACGTGTCGACTTCGGAACTCACCCCTGTGGAAGGGATGAAGTCCGCCCCACGGGACACGTGTCGCTCTCGAAGCTCGCCTACGAGAGGTCCGACCCCACGGACACGTGTCACCCTCGGAGCTCGCCTCCGGGAGGTCCGACACTACTGGACACATGTCACCCTCGGAGCTCGCCTCCGGGAGGTCCGACACTGCTGGACACGTGTCGTCCTCGGAGCTCGTCTCCGAGGAGAAAAGGAGGTCCGGCGCTGCTGAACACGTGGCACTCCTGGACCCCACCTCCGAGGAGAGGGGAGGTCCGGCACTGACACGTGGCGCATGCGGAGCTCGCCTCTGAGGAGAGGGGAGGTGCCGCCCACCAGACATGTGGCACATGCGGAGCTTACCTCTGATAGAGAGGGAGGTCCCGCCCGCTAGACACGTGGCGCACTCGGAGCTCGCCTCTGAGGAAAAAGGGATGTCCGGACCCTGCTGGACGCGTGGAGTCTCCGGAGCTCACCCTGCGGAGGTGACGAGATCCTTAAGCGGTTTTTCCTCTATGCACGAGTACTCGGTACTGAGGAAACCGACACGATTTCTTCCTCGATTTCTACCGCACCAAATCAACTAGAGATAAGTTGTTAAGATCCAAAACAAATTGAATAGGACTCTTATTTAAAATCCAATCGGAGTAGGACTCTTCTTTCACCCCTTATAAATAAAACCCAAAACCCCCTGGCCGCAACCACGTACCTATTTTTCACCTCCTGAGTCGACGACTTGGAGGCCCTAGCTTCCAACTCGAACACATCGAGGAGAGGACGGCACAGCTCCTGGGCAGTTCAACCGGTGCTAGGGGGGCTGGAGGGTGCTGAACGACGATCACAGAGCAACGTGCGATGTTTTCTCCCGTGAGCGCTCGAGCGAGGGGCTAAGGAACGCTTCGTTTGGAGGCAGAGAAGAGAAAGGAAATTGTGCTGCTGTTTGATCACCCACGCACGAGTTGCTTCCGGAGCACGTCGAGGCAAGCAGCTCGGTGGAGCAAGCGCAGCTCGGTGGCGCGCTGGTGATCAACCGAGGGGAAAACAGAGAGGAAAAAGGAAATTGTGTGGCTGACATTTGGGGCCCCTCCCACCTAATTTTTTCCCACTGATATTTTCCCTTTGGTCTCCAAATTAACTCCTTTGCTTCCTCCCAAAGTCATGGTTTGAAATCTTTGAATTCAAATTATTTGAATCCTAGTGTGGAATTTGAACTGATCTTGGTTATTTGAATTTGAATTCTCACTTTTGCATTTGTTCCAAAGCATAGCAAACCAACTCCAATACTTCTGAATTTTTGGCATGGAGGCTAATTTAAATGTGGAGAACACATTCGTGGAACCAAATTTGCAAATTGAGGAAGTTGAAATTTGAAACTGAAATTTAAATTCAGATTCGAGTGCTTCCTCTATTAATCCCAAACAAATATTAGAACCCCTTCAAATGAGCTGAAATTTTGAGAGGCCGAATATTTGGATTATGGAGGCTCAAGTTATGATTTTAGGTCTCCATGTTTGGAAGTTTTCGGGACGTTTGAATGACCACTTTGAACTCACACCGTTATAATTCAAAGTTTTAATTCCACTCATATTTCCTAAGTGTAAAGGTGCTGAAATCTTTGTTAGCCTTTTTGGGGATTTTACATCCCTCCCCCGGTAAAAAGAATCTCGTCCCGAGATTCCAAAAGAAAAGCAAAGTGGGGAATCTTTACCAGGTATACGATAATAGCAATTCCGGATAATTTGCTTGAAGATAGTCCTCGCTTTCCCATATCACCTCATCAGCGGTATGTTTACTCCACAAGACCTTGTAAAACCATAAGGTCCGGTTTCTTGTGGCGCGGGTCTTTTCATCGATAATCCGGATCAGATACTCGGAGTACGTGAGGTCCGGTTGAAGAACTTCTATGTATTCAGTGCGGATTTCAGCCGAGGGTTTGAGGCACTTCCTCAGCTGAGAGATGTGGAAGACATTGTGAATTCCTGCGAGCGACGTTGGTAACTCCAGGCGATAGGCCACGGGTCCGCATTTTTCAATGAAGGTGAACGGACCAATGAATGGCGGCGCAAGTTTGCCCTTCACTCCGAAACAATGAACTCCCTTTATCGGAGACACATGGACATAAACATGGTGCCCGATGTCGATGTGGAGAGCACGGCGTATTTTATCCGCATAGCTCTTCTGACGGGATTGAGCAGCCTTGAGGTTGGCTTGTATTACTCGCACTCGTTCTTCAGCCTCATTCACAAGTTCAATGCCGTAGATAACTCGCTCGCCGGACTCGCACCAGTTGAGGGGTGTGCGGCATTTCCGGCCGTAGAGAGCTTCATACAGCGCCATCTTGATGCTAGCTTGATAGCCATTGTTGTAAGAAAGCTCCGCCAACGGAAAATGATCATCCCAATTTTTGCCATGGTGGATGGCACAAGCGCGTAGCATGTCTCCAAGCACTTGATTCACCCGTTCGGTTTGACCATCCGTCTGCGGGTGATACGCGGAGCTTCTGATCAGTTTGGTCCCCAATGACGCGTGCAGCTGTTCCCAAAACCGAGCGACGAACAGCGCACCACGATCTGAAATAATGGAGCGGGGAACACAGTGCAAGCACAAGATCCTTGCAATATACAGCTCCACATATTTCCTGGCCACGTAACCCATATGTACGGGAATAAAATGTGCCGACTTGGTTAGTCGATCGACTATCACCCAAATCGAATCATGGTTGTGGGATGTGAGAGGTAACCCGACTATGAAGTCCATGCTGATATCCTCCCACTTCCACGCCGGAATGTTCAATGGTTGCAGCTGTCCGGCTTTACGCATATGCTCGGCTTTCACCCGCCGACACGTATTGCATTCGGATACGTACTTTGCAATTTCTTTTTTCATCTGCGTCTATCAAAACCTGGTTTTCAGATCCTGGTACATCTTGTTGCTGCCCGGATGAATAGAATACTTGGACAAATGAGCTTCGTCCAAGATTTTCTTCTGAAGCTTCATGTCACGGGGTACCACTATACGGTCTTTAAACCATAGAGTACCGTGTTCATCCCTTCGGAAGTATTTCATTTCGCCATTCTTCATTCTTCTCCGAATGTGCGACATTCCCATGTCTTCCTTCTGAGCTTCCATAATCTCCTTTCGTATGGTAGGGACGAGAGCAAGATTATATAATCCCCCATATGGAACCAAGTACAGACTCGGCTCCTCCTCTTCAAGTGGGGTGATGGACAGATTGTTGACATGAGATTTGCAGCTTAAGGCATCGGCAACCACGTTTGCCTTTCCAGGATGGTAGTGAATCTCGATCTCGTAATCTTTGATTAGTTCTAGCCATCTCCGTTGCCGCATATTCAACTCCTTATGAGTGAATATATATTTCAAACTCTTGTGGTCGGTGTAGAGATGCACTAAGTTCCCAAGTAAATAGTATCTCCAAATTTTCAATGCCAACACCACAGCAACGAGCTCAAGATCATGAGTTGGATAGTGCTGCTCGTGGTTACGAAGTTGACGTGAACCATAGGCGACCAATCTTCCTCCTTGCATCAATACACAACCCAGCCCGATACCGGACGCATCACAATATACGTTGAAGGGCTTGGTTGTATCCGGTTGAGCTAACACTAGGGCTGTTGTAAGATGCTTCACCAATGCTTGGAAAGCTCCTTCACATGCTGACCTCCAAACATATTTGATCCCCTTCTTCAACAGTTCAGTCATCGGCTTAGCAAGCTTGGAGAAGTTCGGTATGAATCTCCAATAATATCCCGCTAACCTGAGAAAACTCCTGACTTCTTGGACAGATGTGGGGGACTTCCATTTCAGCACTTGCTCGATTTTGCTTGGATCAACTGCAATGCCTTCCGCAGAAATAATATGACCAAGAAATGGCACTTGGCTGATCAAAAACTCGCACTTGCTGAACTTGGCATAAAGCTTATGGTCTCGCAATCGTTGAAGCATGATATGCAGGTATGCGGCGTGTTCTTCTTCAGGCTTGGAATAAACCAAGATGTCGTCGATGAACACCACCACGAACTTGACCAACTCCGGCATGAACACTGAGTTCATGAGATACATGAAATGTGCCGGGGCGGTGGTGAGACTAAAGGACATGACGAGGTATTCATACAACCCATATGTCATCGAGAAGGCCGTCTTCGGAATATCCTCCGCTCGGATCTTAATTTGGTGATATCCGGAGTGAAGATCCATCTTCGAAAATACACTCGCACCGACAAGTTGGTCGAATAAGATATCGATGCAGGGCAGTGGATATTTATTCTTGATGGTGACGGCGTTGAGAGGTTGGTAGTCCACACACAACCTCAAGGTTTCATCCTTTTTCTTCACAAACAGCGCCGAGCATTCCCATGGAGAGGAACTCGGTCGAATGAAACCCTTCTTCATTAAATCATTGAGCTACTCCTTCAATTCAGTTAGCTCATTCGGAGCCATCTTGTTCGGTCTCCGTGATATCGGTGTCGTCCCGGGTACAAGTTCATTCTTGAACTTGACATCCCTTTCGGGTGGCATGCCCGAGAGATCATCCGGAAATACGTCCGGATATTCACGGACCACACGAATATCCTCAAGTTTTGTGGCTTTCGTGTTATATGTGGCTGGAGCTTCTTGAACCGAACGGTGAAGAATCATAACATGTGGTTCATGAAGTGGAGAGTTTAAACAAACCACACGTGGAATGATGCCAAGAACAGCACCATAGCAATGTAGCCATGACATTCCTAAAATGACATCAAGTTTTTGACTCTCTAACATGATTGGAGAAGTCGGGTATAGATTCCCACCCAATTGTAATGGTGCTCTATA
The DNA here is from genome assembly GCA_030760725.1 of Neostapfia colusana. NCBI lineage: Eukaryota > Viridiplantae > Streptophyta > Magnoliopsida > Poales > Poaceae > Neostapfia > Neostapfia colusana. The sequence goes on along the minus strand of JASWHV010000004.1, from coordinate 33,956,550 downwards.
GACCATTCTATCAGTCATTATTTTCCCACCCGGAGAGCATATCAAGTATGAACTATTTGTGGGAATGATAGGCAATTGATATTTAGTAACATAAGACTGATTTATGAAATTATGGGTGGCACCGGAGTCAAAAAGTATGACAACGGGATGATCTAAATAAGAAAACGTACCCGCGAGGACGGGTTCGCCTTCCAGCACGTCTTCGATGGCTAAATGTTGGACGTTGCCGGGTTTTTGTACTGGTTTCTTGAGCTGGTTGCGGGGCTGCTTTGCACCCTGATACAGTGCTGCACCCCTGCCCTGTCGCTGCTCGGGGCAGTCCTTCGCAATATGCCCGATACGGCCACACGTGAAGCACGTGTAAGGTGTCAGGGTCCCTCCGAATTGAGGACGGTATCCCGGTGCACGACGGTCGGAAACTTGGCACATTATATTGTCGACCTCGAAACTGAGGCGGTCGCGCCGGTGGCTGCCGTCTCTGACCAGATGGTGAGCGATACACCACGCGGTATTTTTGTGGCACCCCACAACTGCTGCTCGTCAGCGCGCTGTGTTTCCTATTATCAGAACCGCGCTCATGCTGAGCATTTTCTTGTAAAATTGCGGCATTAACAAGGTCATTGAATGTGCCTCGATTGCTTTGGCGACATGGACCTTCATTTTAGAATTCAGGCCCCCGAAGAACATGTTTCGCTTATCTTCCTCCATTCCTACAAATCCTGGCACATACTGCGCCAGCCGGTTGAATGACCTGGAGTACTCATGAGCACTCCTCTCGCCTTGCTTCAGCACCAGTAACTCCTGGAGCTTCCTCTCCATAACAACGGGAGGTATATGATAGGCGCGGAACGGCCCCCGGAACTCCATCCATGTGATGGCATGGCCAGCCGATAATGAGGCGGTGTAGTTCGCCCACCATGTACCGGCTTCCCCTTGAAGTTATTGCGCTGCATACAGCGCCCTCTGGTGTTCGGTGCACCAAAGTAAACCGAACTTTGCTTCAAGAGTGCGGATGAAGATGTCCGCCTCCAACGGCTCTTCGGCCTCCGTAAAGACCAGTGGATGGGTCGCCAGGAAATCTGAATATGAACTTTGTTGGGGCTGGCGTTGCCCATTGTCTTGGCGTCCTTCCTAATGGGACACATTCTGTTGCACTAGCATCCGCAGCAACTCGATTTGCTCATCGCGCGAGCCGGGCACTGCGGCGAGAACCTCCGCAAGATTTCTTGGAAGTTCTGGCGGTGGAGGAGGTGGTTGCTGCTGTGTCGTGGTTTGCTCCGGAGGTGGAGACTCATCATACACGAACCTGACTTGGACCTCCCTCCTCTTGCGTGGACCGTGTACGCACCATTCTGCATTCGTACCATTTAAACGCTCAGCACATGTTGGTTTATTTCATCTAGTTTATACAATAGTAGTGCGAGAATGGAATAAATAATACGCATAACAATCACACATATGGATAAAGTATAAACTTTATACAACATATACATCCCTGGACCATGTCACACGATCGAGTTCCAAAGTAATGAACTTTATGGATTAAAAGTTCATTTTGACCATCGTGGGTCGCCATGGGATGTTAAGTGTGTTAGTCTGCGTAAATCCTCTATTGTACTGGACCCTAACATGTCCTCGCTGTGTGATATCCTGACTCCCGGCTTAATAGAATTGATAGAGTACTCATACCATCAAGGTATACCTTCTTTTCCGGAAGCCTACCTGCAAAGGACTCCGGGGTTAAGCGTGCTTGGTCTGGAGGAATTTGGAGATGAGTGACCGACCGGGAAGTCTTCCTGAGTGCACACGAGTGAGGACAAAGTGCACGGAAAAGACGAGTGGTGATATGTGGGGCCAGTCTATGATCCTAGAGAGCTGTTACAAATGGTATCAGAGCCGACCCTCGCAGTTTCACGGGTGCGTACGGGTCAGTGAGAAGGATACGGTAGCGTACGGGTCAGGGACGTGGGTACGTACGCATGACGCGTGGGTCCTCTGTGTGGGACACGGTATGGTACGTATGCTGCTAACCGGACGTACGGTATGCGTATGCCGGTACTGAACGTACAGACGTGGCTAAGAGGGGATGTTCCTGTCTTGGCGTTGACTGACAAGGCCGTCGGTCTTCTAAGGGGGGTGGATTGTGTGATATCCTGACTCCTGACTTAATAGGATTGATAGAGTACTCATACCGTAAAGGTATACCTTCTTTTCCAGAAGCCCACCTGCAAAGGACTCCGGGGTTAAGCGTGCTTGACCCAGAGGAATTTGGGGATGAGAGCTGTTACACGCTCGAAGTGATATATTGAATGCATAAACTTTTTGACTCCAACTCACTGTTTTACAACAGCCGCTGGGTATCGAAATGTAAAACTAAATGTTTTGGTTGAAAAACTTCAACATGGTGTTCTCTGTCCAGCTTCTGGTCCAGCAGACCAATTGGAAGAATTTAACTGTTTTGGCCACATTGGAGGCAAAACCTGGACTGGAGTTCAACCACAAAGTTGTAGTAGACTCAAAAAGAATTCAGATTGTACTTATTTGCCTCCATAGACTCCCTAGTTTATGAGTTATGATTCCTACGAGTTGACAAAATTTTGTTTTCAGGAATTTTGACAGCACCTCCTTTGCCAGTGGCTGTTTTGTTCACAAAATTCTATCTATTTCTGCCCTCAATCTAGGAAAACACTGAACTACAAAATTGTAGCACATTTCCTACACTTTCCAACGGTATCTTACTTGACTCTTAGAAATTTTTCTACAGAAAGTTCTGTTCGAAATACAGAAAATTCTAGAGAGTATTTTGGTCTGTCCTGTTTCTGGACAGTGCCTACTCATCTGAGATTTTCATCCATTTGGAGGGAGATTTTGTTCTGGAGTTCTACAGAAAAGTTGTAGAAGACTTGAAAACCTTTCCAGAATAGTATCACACACACCCATTGGTTCAACTAATCCTATGTTATACCCTGTCTAAGTTCAGCAAAAGTTTCTGCCAAAAATAGGGGAGGATGTTCCTAAGTCTTTGGACATGAATCTATACTCCCACTTGACTCAATATGAGAGTTCAATAACCCTTAAATGGAATCCTAAACTTTATTTTGAACTCTTTTATTTGAAAATATACTTTTATGCACTAATACTCATCTCGGTACTACGTTTCCTCACCAAAGAAAAATCCTAAGCCGGTATTCCGGCATATACGTGTCAAATGGTGGAACTAAGAACGTCACTCACAAACGGTTTCTAAACGTCATGCACTAACATGGTTAATGTACCTGCAAAAGACCACACAATAATGGTGCACACAATGGTTTTTGGCATTTCAGGGAGTTCATATCATAGTAAAAACATAAGGTCCGTATCATTGCCATACGGATCGTCCTTGAGTCAAGCCACGTCTCAAGGTACATGGTCGTTTTTTCACACCACACGATGGGGAACCCGAGTAGAGCGCGAAAGGGTCATCACGGTTGGGAATTTTATCAACCCAACGGATACCACCTACTGCCTCATAACTGTTGAGGCACGCCAATGGCGAGCGCTGCGTATGGCCCTTTGAACATTGAATGTTCAAGAGTTGCATACTATCGTGTTGCTTACCACACGATGGGGTATTCTCACTTTTGCCTAAAGCACGCTGGAGATCAGCGTTTTCATATGCTCTCATAACCATGGAGAGGTTCAGAGACTCATATTCACTACCGTGCCAAGCCACGGTACCATTTCATACCATTGCTCGTATGGTTAGCTTACCGCAATTGATCCGCCTGCGGTGGCGTACCTTACCTCTTACCTGACGTCGAAGCATCGTTACAGAATGTATAACCCAGGTTAACAAATGCCATCTGGTACTGTTCGATACTTGTTCATCAGGCCCGCACATGACTCGGTCTTCAATCAACACCAACAGGGCTACGCACGTGAGACCTCCGCTCACTGCATCCTATCCCCCCTGCTGGGTCTCAGTTTCACAATTCTTAAGCCATTTTCTACTCTTTCCATACCGTGTGATAAAACCTTACCTCGCGAGTAGATTCCAACTACTCGACTTCTATTGAGATCCTAAGCACATTAGCATGGCATTCTCTACTCATCGAGTCTGTAAACTACCCAACCCTTCATAGGATTTAAAGTCATGCAAGTGGGGTTTCAAACACCTTAACTCTAATGCAACCATTTCAACCTAGATATAAGTGATACAAATGAAAAACTTTGTAAAAGGTACTTAAATGCAAACCGGGGCATTCCTGGTTGCGAGTCAAAGGAGAAGTTAGCGTCGGGTGGAAGTACGTCCAACGGCTCCGGCGTATCCTCAACTTCGGTCACTATATAATATGTAGCAAAATATATGCATAAGTGCTAAGGAATTATAAGAATTAAACTTCTATTCATAGCTACTGCTATTTAGGATCCTTAATTGGCTTTGGGATTTTTCCAGTGAATACTAGACTCTCTAAGGATGATGTGAGCAAAATTTGGAGAATTTTCATTGCACCTTGTGGTCTCCAAAATTCCCACAAGTACAAGGCTTCTCTGAATTTGAGCCCAAATCTGGAGTTTTAACATGTCTAACAGTGGAAGATCTAATTAGGGTAAATCTCCATGGTTCTAACAAAATTTGTTTCACCATTTTTGGAGCTACCAGCAGAGATATATGAATTTTTGAAGTTGGACAGGAGTTCTGAAAAAATTTCTGTTTAGAATTTGAATTTTCAAATAAAGACTGAACTTTGGAAGGCAATTGAGCCTAGAAAATGAACTCCAATGACTCCCAAATTTTTACTGGAGCTCAGTAACTATGAAAAGTATTAGCTGCCCAAATTTGGGAATGTTTCATAAAGAATTGCTCCTGGAATAAATCTCTGAAGGATTTACTAAAACAATTCTACAGAAATTCCTGGGCATTTTCATAGAAAGCAATTTATTCCTCTGTGAAGTACTCCTTATGAGTATTCCAACAAAATTGGTCTCACCCTTTTTGGAGTTCTATACACAAAGTTATGGATTTTTCAAATTTAAATAGCTTTCTGTTTGAAGTTTACACAGAGAACTCAAAGGTGGGGCCCACGGGTCAGATGTTTCTTCAACCTCCCGCCAGAGAACGTGTGTGCACACCGGCACAGATCGTGGTGCGGCTCGTTCTTCCTAAATTCTCCACCGTTCTTGCTCCGGTTTCGCCCTACACGACCATGGGAACGTGGTGCAGCTGCCGGGCAAGGTCTCACCTCATGAAAACAGCCGGAAGCAGGTCAGCATCGGCGGCACGGCATCAACACGTTCCAGCGTGTCCCAAGCTTCTCCCGACGAGATAAGTTGCCCTAAAGCATCTCTAGTGGTCGGGGAACATGGAACGCATGCCAAACCTTGCAGCAAACGGTGGCAAAAGGGGGTTCACCGGAGGACCGACCCGTTTTTGCCGCCAGCGGCGAATTCTCGTCGCCCGGGGCATGGGATGGATGGTTTCCTTCGGTCTTTGGTGTTGGAGGGTTCAAGGAGCTCTAGTAGCTGAGGTTTCAATTGTAGAACGGATGATCAAGCGTGTGGAGAGAATTTCCCAATTTAGTTTTGATCGGTTCTTCACGTGTACCGGCGCCAAAAACAAATTCCGGCGAGGCGGCAGAGGAAACGAGCAAGGGGACTACGGGAGCATTATCTACACACCATGGCGCACCTTAGGGGGGTGTTGGTCGTGCGGGAGAGGCGCTGGACCGGCTGGAAGATGAGGAGCAGTGAGGGCGACGGTGCTCTGTTTTCTCCCGGTGAAGAACAGCTTGGGCACTGCGACGGGAGGCCAGGGACGAGCTGAGGAGTGGTGGAACACGTCGAGGAGAGGAAGGCGCAGATCCTGGGCAGTTCAACCAGTGCTAGGGGGCTGGAGGGTGCTGAACGACGATCACAGAGCAACGTGCGATGTTTTATCCCGTGAGCACTCGAGCGAGGGGCTGAGGAACGCTTCGGTTGGAGGCAGAGAAGAGAAAGGAAATTGTGCGGCTGTTTGATCACCCACGCACGAGTTGCTTTGGGCGCACATCGAGGCAAGGAGCTCGGTGGAGCAAGTGCAGCTCGGTGGCGCGCTGGTGATCAGCCGAGGGGAAAACAGAGAGGAAAAAGGAAATTGTGTGGCTGACATGTGGGGCCCCTCCCACCTATTTTTTTCCACTGATATTTTGCCTTGGGTCTCCAAATTAACTCTTTGCTTCCTCCCAAAGTCATGGTTTGAAATCTTTGGATTCAAATGATTTGAATCCTAGTGTGGAATTTGAACTGATCTTGGTTATTTGAATTTGAATTGGAATTTGAATTCTCACTTTTGCATTTGTTACAAAGCATAGCAAACCAACTCCAATACTTCTGAATTTTTGGCATGGAGGCTAATTTAAATGTTGAGAACACATTTGTGGAACCAAATTTGCAAATTGAGGAAGTTGAAATTTGAAAGTGAAATTTTAATTCAGATTTGAGTGCTTCCTCTTTTAATCCCAAACAAATATTAGAACCCCTTCAAATGAGCTGAAATTTGAGAGGCCTAATATTTGGATTATGGAGACTCAAGTTATGAATTTAGGTCTCCTGTAAAAGCCCAAGAAAAGGGACTTGCAAAAACTTTTATTACCTCACAACACCGCAGTTTTTATTGTGGATATCTTAGGAATTATTGTGAAGAGCAAGTAACCTCCCTCAAAGGAGTGATTAGAGGGGAAAGCCTTGATTTTCACAAAGAGGGATTTGTACACATGAACATGAGAGGTTGAGCTTACCCCTATAACTTTAAAAGTCTTGGGAAGGTTCAGTCCAAGTTTCATGAAAAATCCAACACTTTTGAGGAACTTTTGGAGGTATTTGAAAAAGAGGCCAATTTGAATGTAAATTCAAATGGCAGCAACTTTCATCACTCAAATTCAAAAGTTAGCCTCATATTCAAACTCATCATATTTTTGTGAGTTAGCCCACAAATTTTCATCCTTATTGGAGTTCAACTTGTCGGGAGTTAAATTTGCAATAATTCAAAACTGAATTTGAATTTCAGTTTAAACATGAGGCAAATTTAACCAAACAAAGTTGAATTTGAGAATTCAAATTCAAACCAAGACTTGGGGACTAAGTCTCTCATTCAATGTGTAGTTGCTGGGATATTTACAAAAGAAATTGAGAAGAGAGGATTAGGGGGAAGGTTGGGCCCACACGTCAGTGGGATGGAGGTGCAACACTGGACAGCTCTCTGTTTTCTTGCCGAAGCAACCTTCCTCCGTGCGCCAGCGAGCTGCTTCCCCGATCGCCACCTCCCGAGTGCCAGCCCACAGCGCACGCCGACGTAGCGGTCGCCCGGCGATATCTCCTCCTGAACCGACCCCAGTCGCGGTCGTGATTGGTCCCAAAACCCTCAACGAAGAAACACCGCCGCACAACCGAAAACTTTCGGTGCTCCGGCGTCCTCCCGTCCCAGCAGCTACAAGCGAGTCCAAGCTCTCCCCGAGCTTCGCCGAGGCGTCCTCGACGCGATAGACATGATACCCCGGCGCCCCATCCACGGTAAGCTACCCCCGAGCTCCTGGTTTCCCTTCCACACCGGGTAGAGCCACCGTGACCGAAAACTCCCAGCCCGGCCGCTAGGCTTGATCCCCCGTCAAGTGAGCGGGCCAGGAGGTTTGCCTGGAAGGGTGCTCCCTGTCCAACAATGCCGGCCGCATGCCATAAGGTGTGCTGGCCGGAATTCCAGTTCTTGCCGAGAACATGTGATATAGCCCGGTTCGGGTAAATCGGCAAATTCGCCTCACACACCGAACCACTCCTCCCCAGACCTAGAAACCCAGTTGTAGACATCCGTGCGGGCACGTGGGATCAAGAACTAGGAAGAACCATCGAGGAAACCCTCAGTTCTTCGAGTTTTTCCAGTTTTCCCCGAAATCGCCCTAGGTCGCACGGTGAGCCCCTAGTTGCCGACGGTTCTCGCGGGATCAGAGCTCTGGACGTTGCTCCTTAGGTCACGGCGGAGCTGTAGGAGCAAACCGCTTGAGAAATAAGGCCCGGAGTAGCCCGGGCGACGTCGCCGGAGTAGAGGGAAGCTCTGTCACCGTCGCGGGCATAGTTCCGGCCATTGCCGAGCTCCGGGGAGGGCACCAGCGTGTTCTCCGAGTCGAGTTAGGCACAGGCGGAAAGTTTCGTCGAAGGTCGGGCGGTGAAACGCCCGGCGGCGAGCGCTCTGGCGAAGCGCCGCCGCGGGAGCTGCGGGAGAGCACGAGGTAGACGAGGGGGGGCGGGTCCACCGGTCAGCCTCTGATCTCACGCGGGGATCGGTTTGCGGCCAGAATTCGGTGCGGCAGCGCAGGTAAAACCCCGTGGGCCGCGGTGTGGCCGCATTCTGAGTGGGCCGGCTCGAGGAGTGGGTCCCACCCGCAGGATTTAAACATATTTGGAATTTCCAGTTTTAGTTCAAACTTCAAATGCATAGAACTTTTGCTAGGAAACTCCAAATTTGATGAACCAAACTTTGCTGAACTCAGAATTCTGAGTACTTTCCAGCAATACCAAATTCAGCTCGTGAAAGTGGATAGTTTTCCAGAATTAAATCCCTAAAATTTAAACTGTTGGGAATTTTATCTGGAGAACTACTTTATGAAAAATTCTGAAATTTGGCTGAAATGTTCATTGGAAAATCCTTGAATCCCAGTAAAATTTTCAGACGCATCCAAGTTCATTTAGTTACCCTAATGGGGTGATTAAGAGAACTGCCCTGAGGAAATAGAAAATTGTACAGAAACATTTTTTCAGATTTTTCTCCAATCTTAATTAGGACATAACTTTCAGTAGAATTCTTCAAATGACATGAAACCAACTCCATTAGAACCATCCTAAATTCTAGTTTCCAGAAAGTAAGGGTGGGAGCCATGAAAAACCCTGGAATTACTTAGAGGCTCAAATATAGACTAAATAGGCTTTTATTTGTACAAGGTTCAATTGAACTTTGTTTCAAATAAAACTTGGTCACAACTCTGGTTAGGACCGTACCAATCCACCATAAAAATTTCAGAACCAAAGGGGAGGGCTAGCTAGAGTTATTAGCAATTATGTATTCAAGTTCACACATTGCATTTAAATTAACATGTAGTATTTCAATAACGTGTAGTCGCTGAAGGCGAGGAAGCTCCGGAGGTTCTCGACTTCCTGCTTCCAGAGGAAGAACTAACTCCTGACCAGCAGCAACAAGGCAAGCCCCGGTTTGCATTAATCCTTTTATAAGTTTTACTTTGTTTACATGAGTCATGTGAAGTATGATTGTGCATTAGGTATAGGATGGATGGAACCCCACTTGCATAACCAGAATTTTTTTCCTAAGAGTGAGGGTAGTGTCTAGGACCTCGAGTAGACAGGCTATGCTTAATGAGGCATAGGACTTCGGTATAAGTCGAGTAGTTGGAATCTACTCGCGAGATAGGCTTGGGACACACGGGTTCGGTTGAGTGATGTGAGATCACTTTAGTAAGGCAAATGAGACTAGGCAGGGGCTAGGGCGCAGCAAAAGGAAGTCTTGTGTGCGCAGCCCTATCCGTGTCGATTGAGGACCGATCCGTGTGCGGCCCTGCTGAACAAGTATTGAACGTACCGAAGCCATATCGGATATATGGGCCCCGATAAACCGATGTAGCCTAAACCTCCGGGCGTCGAGGAATAACGCACCGATTTATAGGTGTAGGCTGAGGGCAGCAAGGTGAAAATCTGCCAACGGGCATAGAGAGATGCTCCGTGTGGGGAACCTCCTGCTCGTTTCGGTGCGACCGGTTCGACGTTTGGGCTGTTGGGTGAAAGGTTGTCCCGTACGACATCGAGTGAGCGTGCTGTGCAGCTCCACGGGTGGGCGTACATGACGTGCTCTTTGGGTTTCCCTGCAGGTGTATATCGAGTCGATTCGCCGTCCCTCCCGGTGACGAGTACCGCTTGTTCACTGCGTCGTAACGTAGACTGATGAACGAAATGTTATGATTCAATATTGCTGTTATGATATAATTGTATTGCTACATGTGTGCCACCAAATATTGCTTACTAAATTTCAGCTTCCTGAACTGTTAACTTGTGGCTAAAAAATGAACTAAGGATGAACTTGTAGGCTTGTCCATTTGCTGCAACATTGCTATCCTATGTCATGGTACACCTCATGTAGAGTTTCATGCTTAGGTGAGTCGGTTAAGCCTTGTTGAGCCATCGTGCTCACGGTTGTTGCTGTGTTTTTCAGGTGAGGGGCCACCCACGGACTCGTAGTACGAGTCCACCGGCGAGGGTTACCCTCCGTCGGGGACTACGGCTGAGTAGGAGCCGTACACGCCGCGCTGAGCTGAGACGTGCAGCTAGTGTGGGTTGCCCTGGGGCTGGGCAACCGACTTTTGCTAGATAGGCGTGCGTGAGTTGTATAGAGTAGACTTCCGCTGTGTAAAATAAATACTAGTTTGTAACTGAGTATTGTACTACTTTGTACATTCAGCTTGTTTTCCCATGTAATATATTGTGTCCTTATGACGTGTGCTGTCGGGTGTCACATCGCGCGGCACCACCCTCTGCGATCCTGGATGAGCGGATCCCGGTCCGCCACATCTCCATGTTTGGATGTTTTGGGAACATTTGAATTACCACTTTGAACTCACACCGTTATAATTCAAAGTTTTCATTCCACTCATTTTTCCTAAGTGTAAAGGTGCTGAAATATTTGTTAGCACTTTTGGAGATTTACACAAGGCGCGTGTAGGAACTCCCAAAGTTGGCTATAAATCTCCACCACAACTCTTCCAGGACGAGATGGAGCCTGGGGGATGGTTCATGAGCCATGACAGGGCAGTTCTGGTCAAGGCCACAGAGAAGTAGTTGGTCATAACGGCCTCATCCCCTCCTGCATCTAGGATGGAGTAGATCTGCAGAAACTAGACAGGGTTGACTGTCCCGTCGTACTTCTCCGACAAGTGGGGTCGGAACTTGGGTGGCCAGACCACCATGCAAAGGTGTGGGGCAAGCGTGATGCAGCCCCCGAGTGCCTGTGGAGAGGCAGGGGTCTGCGGGGCATGTTCCGCTGGTATGGCACTTGGGGAGCCGTACTCTCCTTCGAGGTTGCGACGCCTCTCGTGACGTCGCTCGATGGTGACACGTGTGGGCTGATCTGCCTGCTGGCCCTGGGTGGTCAGAACAGGGGGGCCGAACCAGGACCCCCCCTGTCAAGCGTGCGCCCAGAATCAGGGCTGGATCCTCCTTCTAGAAGAGTTTAGGGATTAGTCTTCTTAGAGACAGAATTAAAGATAGTTTAGAGATTGAGTTGTAATAGATCAGGACTCTTGTAAGGGGAGCTATATAAAGAAGCCAAAACACCCCAGTTTCATATGAGATCAATACAGAAATTATTCTTCCACTTTTCTGCCCTAGCCGCCGCCTCTCCCTCTAGCTGCCGCCGCCCGGGCTAGCAACCCTAGCCGCCACCCCCTGCCTCTCCCCTATTCTGATCTCCCTTAACCAAGGACAGGTCGGCGGCTCTCTGTTCTGCACCAGCAGAACAGATCAGGCGCCTCCTCTGTTCTGTCCTACTAAGAACAAAACTGTTCTGATCAATCTGATCAGAAACAGAGCCCTCTGATCCTCTCTCCAGTCTTGGGTGGCCAGACCACCATGCGAAGGTGCGGGGTGAGCGTCATGCAGCCCTCCACCGCTGCTGGAGAGGTAGGGGTCTGCGGGGAGCGTCCCGCTGGTACGGCACTCAGGGAGCCGTACTCTCCTTCGAGGTTGTGACGCCTCTCGTGACGTCGCTTGATGGTGACGCAACCATCTTCACTTGTGTGGCGATGGTTTAGCTCGACCCTGAGGTCAGCCGTGGCCGTCGCGCGTGTGGCAGCCGTCCCGCGGGCCATTGTCGGTGTACGCGACTGGCCCTGCGAGGGCTCGGCCCGCTGCCTTCTGTAGGCGGGCGTGTCCATGGCAACGGCGATGAGGTGGTCGACATCGTGTCGCCATTGCTCTGCCGCCTCGGGGTGGCACCCTCGCCCGGAGGGTTGTGGAGAAAGGTGCGAGCTGCTGCCAGCACGTTCTTCTAGCTTGGATATGGTGGCACTGTCGCCACCATCGGGGTGATTGTTGTTTAGCTTGCACGTATGTGTGTGTGTGTTGACAGGGTTGCCAACTAAAGCCGAACCCTCTGCCGGCCGGACACCCCAATCCTTTTATAGTCCAAGGTCGGGTGGTTACATTGTGACCCACGGTCCGACAGTTGGCATTGAGGCTATCTCAACCCTATACATAATCTAGGGTATTTACCACTTTGTGTAGAGTGGCCGGTAGAGGAGTTAAGTCCCGCCGCCTGGCACGCTGAATGCCTCTGACCACGTGGCAGGCGATGATGATGATGTCATCTTGTCGCCGTGTCGCCTCGCTCTGCTGGGCGACACTGTGCCGTTGTCACGCCTCGCCGCCCTGTCTTGTCACCGTAATGGCGAATGGGCGAAGGACAGAGGCGTGCGCCGTGCACTATGATTTTAGTGAAGGCGCGAGCCTTGAATGCACGACATGACAGCGCACTTCCTACTTGACTTCTTTGACCCACGGCCCACGATGGATCGTGGGACACGTGACAGCTCCGAAGCCCTCCTCTGCAGGGAGGAGGTTCAGAGCCCGAATACACGTGGCAGCTCCGGACCTCAACTGAGCGGGGAGGCTTGGCCCAGGGCCGAGGGCTCGTGTCGGCTCCAGAGCCCTCCTCAACAGGGAGGAGGTTTAGAGCCCAAATACACGTGGCAGCTCCGGACCTCATCTCAGCGGGGAGGCTTGGTCCAGGGCCAAGGGCACATGTCGGCTCCAGAGCCCTTCTCAGTAGGTAGGTGGTTCAAAGCCTGGATACAAATGGCAGCTCCAGACCTTACCTCAGCGGGGAGGGCTTGTCCGGGGCCAAGGGCACGTGTCGGCTCCGGAGCCCTCCTCAGCAGGAAGGAGGTTCAGAGCGCGGCTACACGTGGCAACTCTGGGCCTCCCCAAGGGCATGTGTCGGCTCCGGAGCTCTCCTCAGCAGGGAGGAGGTTCAAAGCCCACATACATGGGCAGCTCCGGACCTCACCTCAATGGTGAGGCTCGGTCCGTGGCCAAGGGCACGTGTTGACTCCAGAGCCCTCCTCGGCGGGGCGGAGGTTCAGAGCTCACATACACATGGCAGCTCCGGACCTCACCTCAGCAGGGAGGCTCGGTCCGAGGCCAAGGGCACGTGTTGGCTCTAGAGCCTAGGCGCACATGACAGCACCGGGGCCCACCCGGGGGCCAAGGACACGTGGCCAAACCAGCGCAAGCCTCAGCAGGGAAGCGGGGTCTGGGCAGTCTTCAACCCTCTATGCGGGGGTATACGGTCTGCAGGGTACCGACAATGAGCCTCAGAGGCATAGTTGTCATTTTACAGATGAAACAGAAAGAATCCATTAAAATAATAAGATTTGCCAACCACTTAAATCATATCCTAAGCAGATTATCTAAAACGCGGTTTATCAGAAAATCTTGCTTCTCATATAAGTGAGTCTCTATAAAGCGGAACCGAACAAGGCTATAGATAGAATTAGAGGATCCAATATGTTATAGATAGAATTAAATAAATAAGAGATTGAGTCGGTTGGGGGGTGCCCCAACCGACCCGAGCGCAGCAACTGGCCCTAGGAGGGTGGCAGGGGGTCCCTAGACCTCTATATAAGCAGCACCCCTCCCCCATGTAATCTCCATCTAGGAAATATAAGAATTGTCCCATGGGGCTGTTCTTCTCCTTGGATCATCATGGCTACGAACCCTAACCCTGGTCCCCGTGATCACCCCTCTCTTCCTCTGCGATACGTGTAAAATACCCAAAAGTGGTAGCAAGAGATTCAGCACATTCATACTTAGGAAAAATGAGGGGAATTAAAACTTTGAATTATAACAGTGTGAGTTCAAAGTGATGATTCAAATGTCCCGAAAACTTCATAACATGGAGATCTGAATTCATAACTTGGATCCTCATATGTCAAATATTCAACCTCCCAAATTTCAGCTCATTTGGAGGGGTTCTACTATTTGCTTGGGATTAAAAGAGTAAGCCCTCGAATCTGAATTTAAATTTCAGTTTCAAATCCCAACTTCCTCAATTTGCAAATTTGGTTCCACAAATGTGTTCTCCACATTTGAATTAGCAGCCATGCCAAAATTCTGAATTATTTGAGTTGGTTTGCTATGTTTTGGAACAATGCAAAGGGAAGATTCAAATTTCCAATTCAAATTCAAAGAGCCAAATACATTTCAAATTCCACACCAGAATTCAGTTCAATTGAATTCAATTATTCAAACCATGACTTTGAGGTGAAGCAAAGCTTTTAATTGTGAGTAGCTGTGGTAAAAAGATCAGTGAGGAAAATTAAAAAGGAAACGAGAGGGTGGAGCCCACTAGTCAGCCACCCACAGAAGCATACCGCCTCTGTTTTGCGTTCGGCCGAACAACGAGTGAACGCCAGCGCCGGCTGCGACCCGCTCCCGAGGTTTTCACCGTGCCACCTCCAGTTCCTCGACCGCTTGATCATCTCCACATGCCACAGCTGCAGCACCGAAGTTCACCTTTGCTTCTCTCGCTCACTCACAGCTCTCTCCGCTCTCTCCCGTGAAGAACACACACCGGCGCCGCGCTCTCTGTTCGGTTTGCCCACAACCGGATGAACTCCGGTTGCTCGAGCTCGCAAGAAAGCAGCGCCACGACGTGCTCTATCGGCCTACCACATCCACACCATGTTGCTTGCTCGTAGTAGCCGTAAACGGACGATTGCTGCCAAGTGACAAAGTGAACCGGTGGAGCACCGTTCGGCCTCACCGTCGCCAGCATGCCACGGCCTTCGTCATCTCCGGTTCGCTGTACAAAAAAGGTGCGTGTCACAGCCTAGATGGTGTAGCCGAAAACCGTTCTTTATTTGGTTCCGCTGGTAGCTAGAATTTTGGGTTTTACTAAACCCTAGTTCATAGCGACGACCCTCGGTCTATGACCAAATTCGTCACGCAGGAGTAGCTAGAGCTCATTCTGGTCCAGTAGAAGCTTTGCTAGATTGCTACGGTCCATCTCACTCAAACGGCGCTCAAAACCATCAAGGACCGGAGGAGTTCTTCGAGTTTTTGTTGCCGCCGTTGTTTTGCGGGCTCGGGTCGCCGGTGAGGTCCCATCTCCGATGGTTTTCATGGAGAGAGCAGTCTATAGGTCGAGGTTGTCCATGCTTCACTGGTTCTTTTAGAGCAAACCCTAGCCCGAATGACCCATTGCCGAGTGAGAACAAGGTCATCGAAGTGGAGTTCGACATGGCCGCCTGTGCGAGCACTGTTCCGGTCATCGTCATCCTTTCCCGACCCCACCATCGTGTTCAGCATGGTGTAAAATTCACAGGAGGGAAGTTTGGTGAAGTTTGTGTGACGGACCGAAATCCGTACGCCCAGGATCTCAGAGGATGGTGCCGCTCGATGCGACACCCGACAGCACACACCATAAGGCAAACATTGTATTACATTGAAGACAAACTGAATATGTACAAAAGGTAGTACAAACCTTCAGTTTTTTTCCAACTAATTACAGAGTTCTACAGCGGAAGCTAATTTTTACAACTCACGCCCACCTAACTAGCAAAAGTCGGTTGTCCAGCCCTACGAACAACCCACACTAGCTGTACTCATCTTCAGCGCAGCGTGTACGGCTCCCACTCAGCCGTGGTCCCCGACGGAGGGTAGCCCTCGCCGGTGGATGCATACCCCGAGTCCGTGGGGTAGTCCTCACCTGCAAAACACTCATAGCAGCAACCGTGGGCACGATGGCTCAGCAAGTCTTAACCGACTCCCTATACATGAAACTCTACATGCAAGTTATAACCAATGTAGGATAGTAAATTGCAGCAAAGGACACGACTACAAGTTCATCCTTAGTTCATATTTTAGCCACAAATTAACAGTTCATGAATCTGAAATTTAGTAAGCAATATTTGGTGGCACACATGTAGCAATACAATTTATACATATCGGCGGAGTTGAATCACAATATTCCATAATTTATCTATGTCACGATGCAGTGAACAAGTGGTACTCATAACCACGAGGGACGGCAAATCGACTCGATATACACCTGCAGGGATACCCGAATAGCACGTCACATACGCCCACACAAGGAGCTGCGCACAGCATGCTCACCCTGTGTCGTACAGGACAACCTTTCACCAAACAGCCCAAACGTCAAACCGGTGGCACCCAAACGGACAGGAGGTTCCCTACACAGAGCATCTCTCTATGCCCGTTAGCTGATTTCCACCTTTCTGCCCACAACCTACACCAATAAATCAGTGCATTATGCCTCGACACCTGGAGGTATAGATTACATCGGTTTATCTGGGCCCATATATCCGATATGCCTTCGGTATATTGAAAACATGTTCAGCGGGGCCGCACACGGATCGGTCCTCAATCGACACAGACAGGGCTACGCACACAAGACTTCCTCTTGCTGCATCCTAGCCCCTGTCTAGTCTCATTTTTCTTGCTAAGGTGGTCTCACATCTCGAACCAATCCCATGTGTCCTGAAGCCTATACTCGCGAGTAAATTCCAACTACTCGACTTGTACCGAAGTCTATACACATTAAGCAGAGCATAAACTACTCGAGGACTTAGACACTACCCTCATTCTTGTTGGTATGATCTGGTTATGCATGTGGGGTTTCATCCATCCTACACCTAATGCACATACATACTTCACACTAGTTGAGTATAAAGCAAAACTTAATAAAACTTGTTAAATGCAAAACGGGACCTGCCTTGATACTGCTGGTCAGATGTTAGCGTCTCATCCGGAAGTAGGAAGTCCAACACTTTCGGGGTCTCCTTGCCTTCAGCGACTACACGTAAGCACCGATATGTCAATTTATATGCAATGTGTTAAATTTAGTATGTAAAAACCATAACTCTAGCTAGACCTCCCATTTGGCTCTGAATTTTTTTAAGGTGTCTTGGTAAGGACCTAACCAAAGACTTGACCAAATTTCATTTGAACCTATGCCCATTTGAACTCTGCACAAATAAAAGTCTAATTGGTCATTACTAGAACTTTTAAGGATTTCCAGAGATTTTCATGGCTCACACCATTACTTTCTGGAAACTAGAGTTTGAGACGGTTCTAATGGAGTTGGTCTCATGTAATTTGAAGAATCCTAGAGGAAGTTATGTGAAATCCCAAAATTCTAGCAAGTGGAGCTGCAAGACACACCGAGAAAATGAGGGAATTTAATTTTTTAATACAACGGCGTGAGCTCCAAATGCTAAAGTAAACGTGCAACAATGTCCAAACTCGGAGACCTAAATCTACCATTTGGTGCTTCACACATCTACGGATATCCCGGAAAATTTTCAGCTCATTTGGAAAAGATTTCCTATTTGTTGGAATTAAAACGGGAGACAATTTGAATTTGAATTCAAACTTCAGTTTCAAATTCTGACTTTACTAAAATTCAAATTTGAGAGCACCATTGTGTTCCTCATATTCCTTTTGGCTTATCCTCCAAGTTTGATCAAATTTGGGGTTTGTTTGCTAGTCCAAATGGAATTGGAAAGAAAAGAAGAGGGGAAAGGGGGCCCACTGGTCAGTAGACTTACCCCCGATGTCTACTCGGTTCTCACACGGGCAACCGGAGGCAGCGAGCGCGCCAGCTCCCGACCCCGACCACCTCTTCACCATGTCACCTCCTGCTCTGTGGCTGAGATCACCGGGTGAATTGTCGTGATCAAGTCGTGCTACTGCCCACGTGAACCTCCCTCACTCTCTCCAGCCTCCTCGCACAATTAAAGAACCGCACCGCCCGACACCCTCTCTGTTCCCCGGTGACTGCCCGCTAGAGACTTCTTCATGGCAGATGGTCTACAAGAAAAAGGTCCACCACAAGGTGCTAAACATGACCGTGCCACTCTCTCCTCTTCTCATGCACCGACGGTGGAGAATTTCTCCGATTATTGCTTCAGTAGTCATTGAACCGAGCCGCACCAAAACCCAAAATTCATCGTAATCAATCCACCATCACGTGTGCTGATCTATAAACATTATCTAGACACTCCCACGCTCCTCTAGGATCAAGAACCATCGAATTTCATCAAGTTTTGGCGCTGTTCTTCGAGAATTTTGCGCCAGCGCCGGTTTTGGCCCTAGGTTGCTGATGAGCTCGTATTTGCAGCCTCTTTTGAGCTCATTTGAGCGCATGCCGGTGATAAGGATGCCACCACAGTGCTCTAAGAACAAGAACCGAAGAGTTTGAGCCACTGTAGAGCGACTGTGATGCCACCGAAGGTTAGCCGCAGCCGCCGCTCGTCGCTGGCCCATTTTCGGTGATCGGGGGCCTTGGCCAACCCTGGGGATGAGTCCCCCGTGCTCCTAAAGGGAGGGGCGGTGAGTGGGATCCCTAGGGGAGGCCGGAAGAATGGTTCCGCGGAGCTCGCTAGAGAGCGCCGCCGCCGCTCGGCTGTTGGCACGAGGAGGAAGAAGGGACTGTGCAGTGGGGCCTGCGCGCAAGAATTTAAACATTTCCTTCCATTTTCCAGTTTAGTTCAACTTCTATTGCTCATAACATTTGATAGGAACCTCCAAAAATTGTGAAATAAATTCCATTGGATTCCTCTCAGTGAATACTATCAAGGGGTGCATCCAAATTTTTATGAAAATCCCTAGATTTGGCTCATTTATTCATTTAAGAAAATCTTGTAGGAATTTTTACAGATGTTCTGTGTATTGGAAAATTCCAAATTTGGGCAGGACATTCTTCCAAAAATTCTTAAACTCCAGTAAAATTTCAGAGGCATTGGACTCCATTTGCTTGGCCAAATGTTGTTTCAATCCTCTATATCTCTGAAAAATAGGAAAAATAACAGAGACCATTTTCAGTGATTTTCTCGCAACTTATAAAATCCATATCTCTGACTAGGAAACTCTAAATTGAATGAACCAAATTTTGTGGATTTATCTCTGTGAGTACTATCCAGCAAAATAAGTTTCAGCTCATGAAACTTATTGTTTTTCCAGAATTAATTCCCTCAAATTTAAATTGTTGGGAATTTTATCTGGAGAATTCTTGTATGGAAAATTCTGAAATTTGGCTAGGATGTTCATTTGAAAATCCTTAAGTCACAGGAAAAATTTCAGATCCATCCAAGTTCATTTGGTCCCCTTAATGGTGTGATTAAGTGAACTGCCCTGAGAAAATATAAAAATGTACAGAAATATTTTTCAGGTTTTCTCAAATCTTGATTACGGCATAACTTCCTCTAGGATTCTTCAAATTACATGACACAAACTCCATTAGAACCATATCAAACTCTAGTTTTCAGAAAGTAATGGTTTTATCCATGAAAATCCCTGGAAATCCTTAGAAGCTCTAGTAATGACCAATTAGACTTTTATTTGTACAGAGCCCAAATGAACTTTGTTTCAAATGAAACTTGGTCAAGTCTCTGGTTAGTACCTTACCAAGCCACCATAAAAATTTCAGAGTAAAAGGGGGTCTCTAGCTAGAGTTATGGTCTTTACATCCTCAATATGACACATTGTATTTAAATTGACATATCGTTAAATTTCTTACATGTAGTCGCTGAAGGCGAGGAGACCCCGGAAGTGTTGGGCTTCCTACTTACGGATGAAACACTAACATCAGACCAACAGCAACAAGGCAAGCCTCAGTTTGCATTTAACAAGTTTTATAAAGTTTTGCTTTATATACACTTAGTGTGAAGTATGTATGTGCATTAGGTGTAGTATGGATGAAATCCCAAATGCATAACCAGATCATTCCAACAAGAGTGAGGGTAGTGTCTAAGTCCTCGAGTAGATTATGTATAGACTTCGGTACAAGTCGAGTAGTTGGAATCTACCCGCGAGTATAGGCTTTGGGACACACGGGATTGGCTCGAGTGATGTGAGATCACTTTAGTAAGAAAATGAGACTAGGCAGGGGCTAGGGCGCAGCCCTGTTCGTGTCGATTGAGGACCGATTCATGTGCGGCCCATGCTGATCAAGTTTGAACGTACCGAAGGCATATCGGATATATGGGCCCCGATAAACTGATGTAACCTATACCGCCGGGCGTCGAGGCATAACACACCGATTTATAGGTGTAGGTTGAGGGCAGCAAGGTAGAAATCCGCAGATGGGCACAGAGAGATGCTCCGTGTAGGGAACCTCCTGTCCGTCTGGGTGCAACCGGTTCGACGTTTGGGCTGTTTGGTGAAAGGTTGTCCCGTACGACATCGAGTGAGTGTGCTGTGCAGCTCCAATGGTGGGCGTACGTGACGTGCTCTTCGGGTATCCCTGCAGGTGTATATCGAGTCGATTCGCCGTCCCTCGCGGTGATGATTACCACTTGGTCACTGAGTTGTGACGTAGGTTAACATATGAAATGATGCGATTTAATATTGCTGTTATGAATAACTTGTATTGCTACATGTGTGCCACCAAATATTGATCACTAAATTTCAGATTCCTGAACCATTAATTTGTGGCTAAAAGATGAACTAAGGATGAACTTATAGGTGTGTCCGTTTGTTGCAATTTACCATCCTATCTTTGTTATAACCTGCATGTAGAGTTTCCTGTGTAGGTGAGTCGGTTAATCTTGCTGAGCCATCGTGCTCAAGGTTGCTGCTATGAGTGTTTGTAGGTGAGGAGTACCCCACGGACTCGGGATATGAGTCCACCAGCGAGGGCTACCCTCTGTCGGGGAGCACGGCCGAGTGGGAGCCGTACATGCCGCGCTGAGTTGATGAGTGGAGCTAGTGTGGGTTGTCCATAGGGCCGGACAACCGACTTTTGCTAGTTAGGTGGGTGTGAGTTGTAAAAATTTAGCTTCCGCTGTTGTAGACTCTGTAGATAAATGTAAACTGAAGGTTTGTACTACTTTGTACATATTCAGTTTGTTTTCTATGTAATACATGTGTGCCTTATGGTGTGTGCTGTCGGGTGTCGCATCGTGCGGCACCACCCTCTGAGATTCTGGGCATACGTATTTCGGTCCATCACAGGCTGGTATCAGAGCTGCTTAGGGGATAGCACACTAATTAAGGACTGTATTATGTGAGAACTTAGGATTACGGTGAGGATTCGCTAGTATGCCCAAATAAGGACTATATTAGGATAGTTACTTAAAGTGGCATGACTAACATACTTGTTATAATTCTGAATTTTGATTATGTAACGACGCACCTACGCTCAGATAAACAGGGTAAGGAACGCCACCGAAGGCGGTTCAATTTCGATTAGCTCCCCTGACGAGGAAAGTGGTTCAGGGATAGTCTCACAGCTTGGTGTTTGACGTCAATATGAAACTCTTGGACTCTTCATGTTCCTGAGTTCATATGAAACGCTGGTCCCTGGCATGCATTAGGCAAGAAAGTGGAAACCCCATCGTGTGGTCGGTAACACGAAAGTGTGTTCTTCTGTAAATAGTCTAGGAGGACATACGCAGCGCTTGCCATCGGCGTGCCCTGCAGGGCAGTAGGTGGCATCTGTTGAGGTGATAATATTCCCAACCGTGACGACCCATTCGCGCTCTACTCGGGTTCCCCGTCGTGTGGTGTGAAAACACGATCACGTACCTTGAGACATGGCTTAACTCAAGGACGGCCGTATGGCAATGATACAGCCGTATGTATTTACTTTCAAATATGGACTTGCCTGAAATGACAACAACCTTTGAGTGCATCACTAGTGAGTGTTCTTCTGCAGGTACTAACCACATATGTATCCCGTGTAGTATACGTGTGTGAGAGACCGTTTAGTGCCACAATTGAGACGTATATGCCGGTATAATCCGGTTAGGATTTTTCTTTTTGTGAGGAACGTAGTAACGACATGTAAAAAGCATTTGCATTAGAGATAATGGTAACAAGGAACTAAGATAACCAAGTTTCAATATTTAGGACCCTTGTTGGGTAGAAAAATTCAACAGTTGATTAGTTTAGCTCAAAGGGATTGAAAAACAGAGTGCTTTCTTTTGGCAGCAAGTTTGCTGAACTTTAACAGAGCATAACTCACGGGTTACTTATCCAATGGAGGTGGGGGATATAGTTCTGGAAAGAAGTTTCAGTGCTCTACAACTTTGTTGTAGACTTCCAGAGCAGAATCACACCTTAAACTGGTTGAAATTCCAGATGATTGTAAACTGTCCAAAACCAGGACAGATTCAAAAGCTCTCTGGACTGTTCTGTTTTTCAAGCATAACTTCCAGTAGAAAAATCTAAAATTATCATAGGATACATTTTTGGAAAGGGTAGGAGATTTTTTACATCTTTGTAATAGAGTTTCTGCAATTGCAGTAACGAATTCAGTGAAATTTAGAGTTGAAAACAGCAACTTCCAAAGGAGAAATGCTTCCAGAAATTCTGTTGACTTTGAATTATCGTAACTTTTTAACAACAGCTGATATGGGGACAAATAAATACTCGTTGGAAATATACTGAAGTTAAATTTAACTTTGGTATTCAACATGAGTCATGAAACTACATAGTATCAGGTCAAAATCTGGGATAAGTAGAAACTGGTCATTCTGGGCAGAGAAATGAACCGTTGAACTCACTAAGGAGATTGTTGTACCTATTGGGTTTTTTATTACTTCCATTGGGGTAGAACATACTCATGAGTTGTTATATTCAACTAGTGAAAGATTTGAGTATATTTTCTACTCAAGTTTCTTTTGCTAGAGATCATGTTTGTGTCGTATTGAAGATAAAGGGTAGTATACGTAATGACAAAGCGATATTAACGTCTCGTAGTGACCAAATCTAGTTGAGGTGAACTTCCCAAGAGGAAGTCCATCAAGATGGATTTAACTAGTTTGTATTTGGTCTGGTAATGGTGTAGCTTGTGCAAAGTTATTACATTATCTATTTACAGGATGTATCGCATGTTTACTGTCATTATGTTTTACGCCTATTTTATTGGACTGCGTGGAGTATGCTGTGGGACTGATTTTTATTGTCGTATGGTTGCAGATGGTTCGTACTCGGGCCACGCACGATGTCGGGGGCTCTAGTCAGCAAGGGGGTGATGACTCCCAGCCACCTGCCTACGACAACACCCCACAGCAACGACCACCACAGCCGCCTCCGCTTACACTAGCGGATGTGATCGCGCCACTGGTGGGCAATCGTGAGGAGCAGACCGATCTGCTCCGAATGATCGTGCAGAATACGTCCCAGGCAGGGGGGGGAGGGGCGTCAGGAGAGGGGGCCTCGTGAGCCTCACATCATGACGTACTCGGATTTCATGAGTACGCATCCTCTGGTGTTCACCGAAGCGGCGAAGCCACTGGAGGCCGATAACTGGCTGCGGACGATCGAGTCCAAGTTTGGTCTGCTCCAATGTACGGAGCGGTAGAAGACTCTCTTCGTGGCGCAGCAGCTTCACGGTGCCGCCGTGCGTGGTGGGCGAACTATGTCGCCTCACTACCTGCTGGCCACGCCGTCGAATGGCAAGTATTCCGGGAGGCGTTCCGCACCTATCATATACCTCCCGGGATAATGAAGAGGAAGTTCCAAGAATTCTTGGAGCTGAAGCAAGGCGGGAGGAGTGCCCATGACTACTCCCGTGCATCCAACCATCTGGCGCAGTATGCGTCGGATTATGTCTCCACCGAGGAGAGGAAGCGAGAGCAATTCTATCAGGGGTTAAATCCCAAGATGAAGACGCATCTCGTGCAATGTAATCGCGGAACTTTCAACGACCTCGTCAACGCCACGATTATGCAATAGGATGCTCAGCAGGAATTGGCAGCTGAGCAGCGAAAGCGAAGAACTCCACCAAGCAGCGGGGGTGGAACTCCTCAAAAATATCGCATGGTGTATCGGACACCATCCGGTCAGCAGTGGCATCCACCGGCGCGATCTCAACAGTTTGGGGGTCGTTCTTATCAGCCACCTCCATTCCGACCGCCGATGCCACCACCGTGACTGCAACAGAAGCAGCAGATGGTACCCCGGGCATTTCCACCACCACAACGCGCCCTAGGATTCCGTCCGCCGGTCAGGGGAGGACCGTCTCGCTACACATGCTACACGTGTGGCCAGGCGGGTCATTTCTCGAAGGACTGTCCCCTGGGGCAGCAAAGCAGCGGGCAAGCCCAATATCAGGGCAGTGCTCGAGGACGACCTCTGGTCAATAAGGAAGGTCAGCGAACCGGGGGCGTTTGCAACCTCGACAATGAGGACACCCCGGAGGGAGAAAACATGCTGGCAGGTACGTGCACTCTCAATGATCAAGCAATCATCATTTCATTTGATTCTGGTGCAACCCACAACTTCATAAGTGCATAACATGTGGTTAAGCATCAACTCGAAGTCTTTCCAACCGAGTGCTCTTATATGATCTGCTCACCGGGAGGGAAGATTTCAGCAAATATGATGATTCCGAAAGCACCACTGTTCTTAGGTAGGAAGATGTATCCTACTACTATGATTATTCTTGAGGGGCAGAAGATTGATGCAATCGTAGGGATGTCATGGCTAAGTTACCATGGCGCTGCCATAGAAACATTACCACGGACGGTTCACCTCAACTCCCCACTCCATCGTCCGCATTCCCTCATACTAGACAATCAAGTCCCAGAAGTTTCAGCCGCCTATCATACTGATGCTCCCAAGTTAGAGGACATCCCCGTAGTCGAGAGTATCTCGACGTGTTCCCGGATGATCTTCCGGACATGCCACCTGAACGGGATGTGGAGTTCAAGATAGAACTTGCACCCAGGACTACTCCCATATCACGGAGACCATACAAAATGGCTCCGAATGAGATGGCTGATTTGAAAGAACAGCTCAATATTTTGTTGAGCAAGGGTTTCATTAGACCGAGTTCCTCGACTTGGGGATGCTCGGTGCTGTTCATCAAGAAGAAGGATGAAACCTTGAGGCTGTGTGTGGATTACCGGCCGCTCAACGCCGTCACCATCAAGAACAAATATCCACTGCCCCGCATTGACATTCTATTTGATCAACTTGTGGGTGCAAGTGTGTTCTCCAAGATGGACCTTCGCTCCGGGTATCATCAAATAAAGATCCGGGTGGAGGATATCCCGAAGACGGCTTTCTAGACGAGATATGGACTATATGAATATCTCGTCATGTCTTTTGGTTTCACCAATGCTCTGGCACATTTCATGTACCTCATGAATTCGGTGTTCATGCCAGAGCTGGACAAGTTCGCTGTGGTGTTCATTGATGATATCTTGGTTTACTCCAAGTCAGAAGCAGAACACGCCGAACACTTGCGAATCGTCCTTCAACGATTGCGGGATCATAAGCTCTATGCCAAGTTCAGCAAATGTGAGTTTTGGATTAGCCAAGTGCCATTTTTGGGACATATTATCTCAGCGGAAGGCATTGCAGTTGACCCAAGCAAAATTGAACAAGTGCTGAAATGGAAAGCCCCCACTTCTGTCCATGAAGTCAGAAGCTTCCTCGGTTTAGCGGGATATTACCGGAGATTCATTCCAAGCTTCTACAAGCTTGCTAAGCCGATGACAGAATTATTGAAGAAGGGAACAAAATATGTTTAGAACTCAGCATGTGAAGGAGCGGTCCAAGCATTGGTGAAGCATCTCACAACAGCCCCGGTCTTATTAGCTCAATCGGATACGACCAAGCCCTTTGACGTGTATTGTGATGCGTCCGGTATCAGGCTCGGCTGCATGTTGATTGTAACACCCCAAATTTTGATTCAAAACCCTAAAACCATGTTCAGAGGGGAATTTAAAAATTTTTGGACGTGTTGCATGTTTTGCAAAAATTCAAATTCAAACTGGAATTCAAATTAAACTCAAATCAGAAAAGAAATGGAAAAAGAAAAAGAGAAAACGGAAAAAAACCGGTCAGTGGGCCGAAACCCGCCAGCCGGCTCAGTTTCCCCGCGCCAGCCCGCCCCCGCGCGCCCGCGCTGTCTCTCACACAGACAGGTGGGACCCACCTGTCATCCCTAACCCCGCGACCCCGGACTCTCTCCCGCGCGCGCGATCTTAACCGATCGAAAAACCGCGTCCCTCAGCCGAATTCCGGTCCCAGAAGAATCCAACTCGATCACAACTGACCCACCGCCCTCCCCCGGCTATAAAAACCCCAGCCCCGATCGGTTTTTCCCACGCGATCGCCGATTTTTACTCCGGTGAGCACCGAGACTTCGCCGGTGAATTCTGGCCGATCTAAGCTCGGAAACTCTGATCTAACTCGCTGGTCTTGATCCACCACCTCCGGGGAACTTTGCAGGTGCAGAAAACTCGGAGACTTACGGTGTAAACACAGCGCCGACGAGCTTCGCCGTGGTTTTGCCTCGGACCTCGCCGCCGAGCACTTTCCAGAACCCCCGGGCTCGAGAAAACCCCCGAGGTGAGATCCCTGACCTCCCCTCTACCGATCTATGCCATAAGATCACAGTTCTAGGCAGAATTCTCGAGGATCCGAAACTTTCCGGCGAGATCGCCGCTTCCCGCCGCCGTGCGCCGCCGGCAGCGCCGCCCGCGCTCGATCAGAGCGACGTGGCCGCTTGTGCGCCGTTTATATTAAATCACACGGTAGACTTTCAAACCCCGCGTACCGGTTCGATGTTATAATCTCAGCCGTCGGTTTAAAATCGGACGGTCCACGTCAGCCCCGCATTATAAAGACTGGAATTCTTACGTGCTACCCCCTGGGGTTCTCTGGAATTGAGAGCTAGCCCTGGAAACTTCAGATCTAGCCCCTGGAACTCCAGAAAATCATGTAAATTCATTTAAAAATCAGTTTTAGCCCCTGGACTTAATAAAAATTTGGAAAAACACCTCTGATAAGTGTAGCTAGACCCCTGGAAATTATGAAAATAATATTATAGACCCTGTAATGGGGTGAATTCATTATTTTAGCCCTGTTTAGTATTTAATTTAGAAAATTGAATATGTAACTAGTGTTTAAAAATTAAAAAGGGGGACAAACATAATTGTCAAAATTAATTAAAAACTTTCTCAGTGCTTAGAAAACTTTGGAGTGAGATAAAAATATATTTTTGGGCTGAAATGAATCTGTTTCATCTATTATTCACATTTATTAGTATAGGGACACATTTTTTAGTAAAGAATAGTTATAGAAAAATAGGGAAAATAATTATGAAATAGTCTACATCAGAAGCCAAGGTCAAAATATGTTATTAAATCATTTAGGACCAGAACCTATACTGTTTAGATGATGTGTATTACTAATTTCATAATAAAATACACAATTATGCATAGGAATATAAATCTGAAAATATAGCAACTAGTAAATGATAAATGGAGTTTCTAAAATACAAAGAATTCAGTTTAGGGTTGGTAGAAATTCTGAAGGCACATATGGAGAAGAAAAATACTTTTCATACATACTTGGTAGTGAAAAGGTGTAGTAGTTTAATATAAGGAATTCATTTAAAACTGAAACACACATGTATATATACATATATATATATAAATATAGTATGTAGGTATAAATATGAACACCAAAGTAGGAATCATACACATATAAATAAAAGTGTATGCAAGCCACAGATCAACACACAAAGTAACCACAACACATATAATGGTGAATGAATTTCATAAATATGAATGTGTGGTTTGTATAAAGTAGAAGTGTGAACTATGTCTTATGATTGTTGTTTTTCTTTTGCTATGTGTGATGGTATGAAGTAGAACCTGTTCAAGAGCAAGTTAACCCTTTCCAAGATCAGGACTACCCATTTCAAGAGCAGCAAGAAGGAGGCAAGTGTCCTTGACCACTTTGAACCTATGCTAGGATGTGTAGATAGAATTATTTGCATTGTCAAATGAAAGATGAAACCCATGCTAGGATGTTTCCCTAGAATTGCATTACCTTGTTTCCTTGTAGCTTGGGTTGGGATTTATTTTGTCATGTCATTTATTTACATGCATTTGCTTAGCCATGCTTAGAATGGGATATTTGGGAAATGAGATCATCAGTTAATAATACCATACTCTTGAATGAGACATTGTGAGTTATGTAGAGGTAGGGATCAAGGCAAGTTGGATGTTTTCGTTGTGTGCTGGGTGCACGAGACTTGGGTTTGTGTTTAGTACTTGCCTGGATCCTAAGGACCGGTTCATGGAGCATGTAACCCGGCTTTACAGTGCCAACCACATGCTGAGATGGGGCAGCATGGCCAATTAATTAGGTGCATCCCCGGCGTAGTATGGGTATGTTGGATGGTGCGGGGAGTGGGTGTCTGCTGGACTACCATATGAACCGCAAGGCCCAAGAGGGGCCACTGCAGCGGGGTTGGAGCCTCTTGTATGCTGTTAGGGGTGAAACCTCAGTGGGCCCACGCTCGTCGGGAATCCCTTTGTAAAGGCTTCGTAGTGATCTCCTGGCTGCACACCTGGGAAGTGTGAATGTGGATCGTAGCCACTGGCATAATGGAGGTTCTTTTAGTCCACCCGGCAACGGGGGATGAAATCACTACATGTGGGTACAGTGGTACAAACTCTGCAGAGTCAAAACTGTCTTGACAGCCGTGCTCACGGTCAAGAGCGGCCTGGACTTATTCATGATTAGAGGATTGATGGTTTTGGAAGTTAAGCGGGGAGCTTAACATTGGAAATGATGTTATGGTTATTGGATTATGATGATGGGATGGGAGATTGGGACCATTTCACCTGTGTAGTAATGTAGGTGCTTAATAAGCTAAGGTGATAGGTATTAATTGCGTAGTGCTTTAACCATGAGTTCAACCTCTCCTTGTTCTAGCCATGCATGATATAATTTTCCCACACTTGCTGAGTACCATTGGTACTCAACCTTGCATATTTGTTGGTTTATATTGCTGCTCAGGTCAAGATAATGAGGTGGTGTATAATGACCAAGATTTTGGACCCGAGGAAGGTTTTTAGGTTCATGAAGATCCCCGGGCAACGCCTGTGATGGAGCCCTAAAGAATAATATTCCGCTGCTAGTTTATTTACTTGTGATGAAGCATTAGTGTCCATTGAGACATTTGCGATGTAAGACTTATTTATATTCGACACCTGGCTTGTAATAAATGATGCTTCACTATTTGTCATCACATGTATGAGAAAATGATCCTGGCATACATGTGATATTCACTTGGTTGTTTCTTCGGAAAAACCGGGTGTGACAGAGGTGGTATCAGAGCCAAGGTTGCCCGTAGGAACGTGGACCTAGGTAGAAATGGACGTATTTAAGGGCCCTATTTTCTTAAAAACTATTTTCCAAGGTGTGGGTGGAAAAGTGTTATTAAAGGAGTCATTTTCTTCATCTTACCCCAACTTTCATTCAAAATAAGATTTTTGTTTGAGAATTTATCTAACCTAATTTTAAATTCTTTTGTTTTAGATGGTTCGCATGATTCGCACCGCTCGTAAGTCCACAGGAGGGAGAGTTCCCGTAGTTGCCCTTGCCGAAAGAGAGGAGAGTCGTCCAGTGACGTACCTTTCCTACGGATTGGCAGTAGGAGATTTGTTGCGCCGTCTTCGGTGTATGCTCGAAGCCGCCGGCAATACGGGCAAGCTAATCATCCACTATAACTCCACCAGGACCATCCGTGAGAAGAGGGAAGAATGGAGTTCGGAGATGAGGATTATACACGAGAATCAGCTGCTTAAGATTCACCACTCTCCAGCTTGTCGAGCAACACAAGTTGACGCGGAGAAAGATGTCACCTGGGAGGCCATCACCTGCCAGAGTCACATCTATCGTCACCGCTTGGACAAAACTGAGTACATGTATGTCCTCCAACGTGAGAGTGGTACCACGGAGTACAAGTACCCACCGGTGCAGCAAGGGACTTCCCATGAGCACATGGACTTGTGCTTGGAGGATGCTGCTATGCTCAGCACTCGACTGCAGGAGTGTCAACAAGAGCTTCAGGATGTTCGAGACACCCTGAAGGAAACGGAGGCGTTGCTGCGAGCTTGCTTAAAGGCGAGAGAAAGAGGAGATGGGAATGAACTGTGTGTCACCGTGAGTGATCCATGGACTCCTGACTCCCCGGATCGCCGAGCAATCAGGCGTCGTCGCACTTCTCCACCAGCAGCCTCCCCACCCAAAGCAGAGTCAGAAGGTAGCCGAAATGAGGAGGAAGATCCCGGGGAGCCAGCTCAAGAGGACGAGTAGTGTAGAGTCTTTCCCCTAGCTAGCAGGAGGTCGAGTAGTCGAGTCATGACGTAGTTAATGGTGTGATAATGCTTGGTGTGTGACGTGAGTTGTGGAAGCCATGAGCAATTGTCCACAGCCTCGTCTTCAGATTGTTTTGCTTTGGTGTGTGAACCCACAGGAAATAATAGTGCATTTATTTGGTGTGAGATATAAACTCTCGTAAAATTTTAACAAAGCCTCAACACCTCAAAGTACCAACAAATGAAAGTAGTAAGATGATACTAAATGGTATCAAATTAACATTTGTTGATTATGCCAGATGGCCGGAAGAGGAAAAGGACGTGCTGCCAACCCCGCCAACAACAATGATGAGGCATGCAACCCTCATCTTTCTGGAGGCCAGGACAGGGGTGGTCGCCGTGAAGAAGTTTATCCTCTCCACCAAATGCTGGAGAATCAAAATCAGCTCATCCAGAACTTGACTCAAGTGGTGGCCAACTTGCATCAAGTTCCACCTCCACAAGATGCACCACGCCAACCAAGGTTGAGTGAGTTTCTAGGAACTCAACCTCCAAAGTTTGCAAGTGCTGCTGAACCTCTGGAGGCAGATGATTGGCTGAAGACCATTGAAAGTAAGATGAGGATAATACAATGCCAAGGGTATGAGAGGGTGCTGTTTGCCTCTCATCAATTGCAGGGACCTGCTGCTGATTGGTGGACCGCCTACGTGGCCGCCCATCATGACCCTGAGAACATCACTTGGGAAGAGTTTAAGCGTAGCTTCCGCAACCACTACATACCAAGAGGTGAACTCAAAAACAAGAGGAAGGAGTTATTGGGACTGCAGCAGGGAAACATGACGGTGAGGGAATACCTCACTAAATTCACTCAATTATCCCGTTATGCCCCACGTGACATAGAGACTGATGAGCAGAAACAAGATTGTTTCGTGGAAGGACTTACCGCAGAAATGCAGTGTGCAATGTCCTCCAATGAGTATGAAAGCTTTCAAAAGATGGTGGACAGAGCGTTTGTGGTGGAAAGAAAGCTAAAGGCCCTGGAAAATGAGAATAATAGGAAGGCGGGATGGTCACATCAGGCCTCAGGGAGCAACACCCGCCCACGTATGATGCAGCAACCTACGGGGCAGACAAACCGTGCTGCGGTACCCTATTCAGCACCAAGAGGGTACAACCCAAACTACAGGCCTCCCGCAGCACCAGCACAGCCGCAACGTCAGTTTGTGCAGCAGCCTCGCCCCGCATATCCACCTCGACCAGCAGTACAAGGACCCCCAAACCAACCCCAAGACAACAAGGGCCAAGCATCTAAGATTGGGGTGCAATGTTTCAGCTGTGGTGAAGTGGGGCACTACGCCCATAAATGCCCAAAGAAGAAGCTTGCGCCGCCACAACAGCAGAATGTATTGAGAGGACGGGTGAACCATGTCACTATGGAGGAAGCACAAGAGGCACCCGACGTGGTAGTTGGTAAGTTTCCTGCCAATTTACACCTTGCAACTCTGCTGTTTGATTCTGGTGCTACCCACTCGTTCATTGCTCAAGGGTTTGTTAAGAAGCATGACCTAGCAACCACACAAATGAACCATATGCTAGCTGTAAACTCTCCAGGTGGAGAAATAAGAACAAGACAAGTGTGTCCCAAAGTGAGCCTAGACATTAATGGGGTAGTATTTACTGCTAACCTCATAGTGATAGATTCACAAGGGATAGATATTATTTTGGGTATGGATTGGTTGACCAAACATAAAGGAATCATCCATTGTTCGACCAGAACGGTGGAATTAACTCACCCCAGTGGTACCAGAGTAAAGTTCATAACAATACACGAGCCTAGGAGGGACATTAAATTAAATCAAGTGGAGGTGAAAGTTGAGGAAATCAGGACCATCAGGGAATATCCAGATGTTTTTCCGGAGGAGTTGCCAGGTATGCCTCCCGACCGTGACGTGGAATTCGCAATTGAGCTAGTACCGGGAACAGCCCCGATATACAAGAGACCTTATCGAATGGACTCCAAGCAGCTAGAAGAGCTCAAAGATCATTTGAGAGAATTGACGGAGAAGGGGTATATTCGCCCTAGTTCCTCACCATGGGGAGCTCCGGTGATATTTGTGCCCAAGAAAGACGGAACCCAAAGGTTATGCGTGGATTACCGTGCTTTGAATGAGGTAACCATCAAAACAAGTACCCATTGCCTCGCATTGAAGACTTGTTTGATCAGTTGAGGGGAGCTTGTGTGTTCTCGAAAATTGATCTCAGGTCAGGATACCACCAACTCAAGATAAGGCAATATGATATTCCCAAGACAGCTTTCGTATCTCGGTACGGACTGTATGAATACACTGTCATGCCTTTCGGGCTAACCAATGCCCCGGCATATTTCATGTACCTCATGAACAAGGTATTCATGGAATATCTGGACAAATTTGTGGTGGTTTTCATAGATGATATTCTCATCTTCTCCAAAGATGAAGAAGAACATGAGAAACATCTAAGGTTGGTGTTACAGAGGCTGAGAGAACACCAACTATATGCCAAGTTGAGCAAGTGTGAGTTTTGGCTGAAGAGAGTTCCCTTTTTAGGACATATAATCTCGGAGGGAGGAATCTCCGTAGATCCCGCCAAAATCGAGGATATCCAGAAGTGGAAGACCCCTGAAAATGTCGGGGAAGTTCGAAGCTTTTTGGGATTGGCTGGATACTATCGACGGTTTATTGAGGGATTCTCCAAGATCTCGAGACCTCTCACCAAACTGTTGGAGAAGGGAATCACATTCACCTGGACGCCACAGTGCGAGACGAGCTTTCAGGAGCTAAAGAAAAGATTGACAACAGCCCCAGTGTTGGTTATGCCAGATATGCAGAAGAATTTCACAGTGTACTGTGATGCCTCTGGAAATGGGTTGGGATGTGTTCTCATGCAAGAAGGACATGTCGTGGCATATGCATCCCGGCAGCTTCGGAAGCACGAGAAGAACTATCCTACACATGACCTAGAACTAGCTGCAGTGGTACACGCGTTGAAAATTTGGCGGCACTATTTGATGGGGAAGAGGACAGAGATATATACGGATCATAAGAGTTTGAAGTACATATTCACACAACCAGATCTCAACCTCAGACAAAGGAGATGGTTAGAGCTAATCAATGACTTTGATGTGGGCATCAACTATCATCCCGGGAAAGCAAACATCGTGGCCGATGCTTTGAGTCGGAAAGTGCAGATCAATAAGTTGAGCTTGAAGGACATGCCTGCAGAATTGAAGGACGAGGTTATAAGACTCAATCTATGTCTAGTAAATAGTGGTGAAGCCATCGCCATGGAAGTGGACTCCACACTCGAGCGAGACATACGCGAGGGCCAAAAGAATGATGAGAAGATACAAGAGATCAGACAGCTCATTAAAGAAAATAAAGCTCCTGGTTTTAGAGAGGATGAACAGGGAACGGTGTGGCACGGGAAAAGGATCTGTGTGCCAGAAGTAAAGGAGATCCGTGAATTAATTTTGAAGGAGGCTCACGATTCTGACTATTCCATTCATCCTGGGAGTACGAAGATGTACCAGGACCTCAAGAGCAGGTATTGGTGGTATGGCATGAAGCGAGATGTCGCGGAACATGTTGCCCTATGTGACACATGTCAGTTGGTGAAAGCTGAACATCAACGACCCGCGGGATTATTGCAACCACTCAAAGTGCCTGAATGGAAGTGGGAAGAAATCAGCATGGATTTTGTCGTGGGATTGCCTAGGACCCAATCCGGGTATGATTCAATATGGGTCATTATTGATAGGCTAACCAAGGTAGCTCATTTCATCCCTGTGAAAGAAAGCTACAGCGGATCAAAATTGGCAGAATTGTACATGTCAAGGATTGTGTGTTACCATGGAGTGCCAAAGAAGATAGTGTCGGACCGAGGGACACAGTCCACCTCGAGGTTTTGGCAAAAGTTACATGAAACCATGGGAACCCATCTGAACTTCAGCTCTGCCTATCATCCCCAAACTGACGGGCAGACGGAGAGAACCAATCAGATCCTTGAAGATATGTTGAGGGCATGTGCACTCAAAAACAATAGGAGTTGGGACAAGAACTTACCGTATGCGGAGTTTTCCTATAACAACAGCTATCAAGCTAGTATGAAGATGTCGCCGTTTGAAGCTTTGTATGGAAGGAAGTGCAGAACTCCCCTATTTTGGAACCAAACAGGAGAAAGTAAAGTGTTTGGTCCAGAAGTGCTACAAGAAGCCGAGGCAAAGGTGAGGGAGATTCGCAACAACTTGAGGATAGCACAAACACGCCAGAAGAGCTATGCCGATGTACGAAGAAGAGAGCTCGTTTTCAACGTGGGAGACTATGTTTATCTCAAGGTGTCCCCTATCAGAGGACTTCGTCGGTTCAAGGTGAAAGGGAAGTTGTCGCCTCGATACATCGGACCCTTTCAAGTTTTGGAAAGGAAAGGCGAAGTGGCGTACCAACTAGAGTTACCGGTTCATCTATCAGACGTGCACGATGTATTTCATGTGTCACAACTCAAGAAATGCCTGAGGACGCCTGAGGAGGTGTTACCCATGAATGAAGTGGATGTAGCTGAAGATTTGTCTTATGCCGAGCAACCATACAAGATTTTGGAGACAATGGAACGCCTCACCAGAAATAAAAGAATCCGGATGTGCAAGGTGCAGTGGGAGCATCACTCAGAAGAGGAAGCCACCTGGGAACGGGAAGATGAGCTCAAGGCACAATTTCCGGAATTGTTTTCTTAGAAACACCAATCTCGAGGACGAGATTTCTTTTAAGGGGGGTAGAGCTGTACACCCCAAATTTTGATTCAAAACCATAAAACCATGTTCAGAGGGGAATTTAAAAATTTTTGGACGTGTTGCATGTTTTGCAAAAATTCAAATTCAAACTGGAATTCAAATTAATCTCTAATCAGAAAAGAAATGGAAAAAGAAAAAGAGAAAACGGAAAAAAACCGGCCAGTGGGCCGAAACCCGCCAGCCGGCCCAGTTTCCCCGCGCCAGCCCGCCCCCGCGCGCCCGCGCTGTCTCTCACACAGACAGATGGGACCCACCTGTCATCACTAACCCCGCGACCCCGGACTCTCTTCCGCGCGCGCGATCTTAACCGATCGAAAAACCGCGTCCCTCAGCCGAATTCCGGTCCTAGAAGAATCCAACTCGATCACAACTGACCCACCGCCCTCCCCCGGCTATAAAAACCCCAGCCCCGATCGGTTTTTCCCACGCGATCGTCGATTTTTACTCCGGTGAGCAACGAGACTTCGCCGGTGAATTCTGGCCGATCTAAGCTCGGAAACTCTGATCTAACTCGCTGGTCTTGATCCACCGCCTCCGGGGAACTTTGCAGGTGCAGAAAACTCGGAGACTTACGGTGTAAACACAGCGCCGACGAGCTTCGCCGTGGTTTTGCCTCGGACCTCGCCGCCGAGCACTTTCCAGAACCCCCGGGCTCGAGAAAACCCCCGAGGTGAGATCCCTGACCTCCCCTCTACCGATCTATGCCATAAGATCACAGTTCTAGGCAGAATTCTCGAGGATCCGAAACTTTCCGGCGAGATCGCCGCTTCCCGCCGCCGTGCGCCGCCGGCAGCGCCGCCCGCGCTCGATCAGAGCGACGTGGCCGCTTGTGCGCCGTTTATTTTAAATCGCACGGTAGACTTTCAAACCCCGCGTACCGGTTCAATGTTATAATCTCAGCCGTCGGTTTAAAATCGGACGGTCCACGTCAGCCCCGCATTATAAAGACTGGAATTCTTACGTGCTACCCCCTGGGGTTCTCTGGAATTGAGAGCTAGCCCCGGAAACTTCAGATCTAGCCCCTGGAACTCCAGAAAATCATGTAAATTCATTTAAAAATCAGTTTTAGCCCCTGGACTTAATAAAAATTTGGAAAAACACCTCTGATAAGTGTAGCTAGACCCCTGGAAATTATGAAAATAATATTATAGACCCTGTAATGGGGTGAATTCATTATTTTAGCCCTGTTTAGTATTTAATTTAGAAAATTGAATATGTAACTAGTGTTTAAAAATTTAAAAGGGGGACAAACATAATTGTCAAAATTAATTAAAAACTTTCTCAGTGCTTAGAAAACTTTGGAGTGAGATAAAAATATATTTTTGGGCTGAAATGAATCTGTTTCATCTATTATTCACATTTATTAGTATAGGGACACATTTTTAAGTAAAGAATAGTTATAGAAAAATAGGGAAAATAATTATGAAATAGTCTACATCAGAAGCCAAGGTCAAAATATGTTATTAAATCATTTAGGACCAGAACCTATACTGTTTAGATGATGTGTATTACTAATTTCATAATAAAATACACAATTATGCATAGGAATATAAACCTGAAAATATAGCAACTAGTAAATGATAAATGGAGTTTCTAAAATACAAAGAATTCAGTTTAGGGTTGGTAGAAATTCTGAAGGCACATATGGAGAAGAAAAATACTTTTCATACATACTTGGTAGTGAAAAGGTGTAGTAGTTTAATATAAGGAATTCATTTAAAACTGAAACACACATGTATATATACATATATATATAAATATAGTATGTAAGTATAAATATGAACACCAAAGTAGGAATCATACACATATAAATAAAAGTGTATGCAAGCCACAGATCAACACACAAAGTAACCACAACATATATAATGGTGAATGAATTTCATAAATATGAATGTGTGGTTTGTATAAAGTAGAAGTGTGAACTATGTCTTATGATTGTTGTTTTTCTTTTGCTATGTGTGATGGTATGAAGTAGAACCTGTTCAAGAGCAAGTTAACCCTTTCCAAGATCAGGACTACCCATTTCAAGAGCAGCAAGAAGGAGGCAAGTGTCCTTGACCACTTTGAACCTATGCTAGGATGTGTAGATAGAATTATTTGCATTGTCAAATGAAAGATGAAACCCATGCTAGGATGTTTCCCTAGAATTGCATTACCTTGTTTCCTTGTAGCTTGGGTTGGGATTTATTTTGTCATGTCATTTATTTACATGCATTTGCTTAGCCATGCTTAGAATGGGATATTTGGGAAATGAGATCATCAGTTTATAATACCATACTCTTGAATGAGACATTGTGAGTTATGTAGAGGTAGGGATCAAGGCAAGTTGGATGTTTTGGTTGTGTGCTGGGTGCACGAGACTTGGGTTTGTGTTTAGTACTTGCCTGGATCCTAAGGACCGGTTCATGGAGCATGTAACCCGGCTTTACAGTGCCAACCACATGCTGAGATGGGGCAGCTTGGCCAATTAATTAGGTGTATCCCCGGCGTAGTATGGGTGTGTTGGATGGTGCGGGGAGTGGGTGTCAGCTGGACTACCATATGAACCGCAAGGCTCAAGAGGGGGCCACTGCAGCGGGGTTGGAGCCTCTTGTATGCTGTTAGGGGTGAAACCTCAGTGGGCCCACGCTCGTCGGGAATCCCTTTGTAAAGGCTTCGTAGTGATCTCCTGGCTGCACACCTGGGAAGTGTGAATGTGGATCGTAGCCACTGGCATAATGGAGGTTCTTTTAGTCCACCCGGCAACGGGGGATGAAATCACTACATGTGGGTACAGTGGTACAAACTCTGCAGAGTCAAAACTGTCTTGACAGCCATGCTCACGGTCAAGAGCGGCCTGGACTTATTCATGATTAGAGGATTGATGGTTTTGGAAGTTAAGCGGGGAGCTTAACATTGGAAATGATGTTATGATTATTGGATTATGATGATGGGATGGGAGATTGGGACCATTTCACCTGTGTAGTAATGTAGGTGCTTAATAAGCTAAGGTGATAGGTATTAATTGCGTAGAGCTTTAACCATGAGTTCAACCTCTCCTTGTTCTAGCCATGCATGATATAATTTTCCCACACTTGCTGAGTACCATTGGTACTCAACCTTGCATATTTGTTGGTTTATATTGCTGCTCAGGTCAAGATAATGAGGTGGTGTATAATGACCAAGATTTTGGACCCGAGGAAGGTTTTTAGGTTCATGAAGATCCCCGGGCAACGCCTGTGATGGAGCCCTAAAGAATAATATTCCGCTGCTAGTTTATTTACTTGTGATGAAGCATTAGTGTCCATTGAGACATTTGCGATGTAAGACTTATTTATATTCGACACCTGGCTTGTAATAAATGATGCTTCACTATTTGTCATCACATGTATGAGAAAATGATCCTGGCATACATGTGATATTCACTTGGTTGTTTCTTCGGAAAAAACAGGTGTGACATTGATGCAAGAAGGACGTGTGGTCGCGTATGGCTGACGCCACCTCCAAAACCATGAGCAGCACTATCAAACTCATAATCTTGAGCTCGCTGCTGTGGTTTGGCCGCTGAAAATGTGGAGGCACTATATCCTGGGGAATTTGGTGCATCTCTACACCGACCACAAGAGCTTAAAATATATCTTCACCCAGAAGGAGCTGAATATGAGGCAAAGGAGGTGGTTAGAACTAATTAAAGACTACGAGATTGAGATTCATTACCACCCCGGCAAGGCAAATGTGGTTGCCGACGCGTTGAGTCAAAAATCACATGTCCATAACCTCACCATTACACTGATGGGAGAGGAAGAGCCGAGTTTATACTTGGTTTCTTATGGATCACTCTACAATCTTGCCCTCGTCCCTACTATTAGGGAGGATATCATTGCAGCTAAGAAAGTTGACAAGGGCATGGCACATCTCCGGAGACGGATAGACAGTGGGGATATCAAATGATTCCGGAAAGATGATGAGGGGACGTTGTGGTTCAATAACCGCATAGTCGTACCCCAGAATATGGAGCTGCGAAAGAAGATCCTTGATGAAGCTCACTTGTCTAAGTTCTCTATTCATCCGGGCAGCAACAAAATGTACCAAGATTTGAAGAGAAAATTTTGGTGGACACGGATGAAGCGGGAAGTTGCAAAGTATGTATCCGAGTGTGATACGTGCAGACGAGTGAAAGCGGATCACATGAGAAAATCAGGGCTGTTGCAACCCCTTAAAATTACAGCATGGAAGTGGGAAGATGTGAGCATGGATTTCATTGTGGGATTACCTCTGACTTCCAACAAACATTATTCAATTTGGGTAATCATTGACCGGTTAACCAAGTCGGCTCACTTTATTCCCGTGCATACACATTTCCATGCCAGCAGGTATGCGGAGTTGTACATTGCAAGAATTTTATGCTTGCATGGAGTACCCAAGACCATAACCTCAGATCGAGGGGCACTGTTCGTGGCTCCTTTCTGGGAGCAGTTGCACGCTGCTTTGGGTAATAAGCTGATTAGAAGCTCCGCCTATCACCCTCAGACAGATGGGCAAACTGAGAGGGTGAACCAAGTATTATAAGACATGTTGAGAGCGTGTGCCATCCACCACGGTATAAATTGGGATGATCATCTACCGTTGGCGGAATTCTCGTACAACAATGGCTATCAAGTGAGTATCAAGATGGCACCATATGAGGCTCTCTACGGACGCAAATGCCGCACCCCATTAAACTGGTGTGAGTCTGGTGAAAGGGTCACATTTGGGATTGATTTGGTGAACGACGCTGAAGAGCGTGTTCAGATGATTCAAGCAAACTTGAAGGCCGCTCAATCCCGACAGAAAAGTTACGCTGATAAGAGGCGTAGGCCGCTGCACTTCGATATCGGGGAACACGTGTACCTCCGTGTATCTCCGATGAAAGGCGTGCACCGATTCGGCGTGAAGGGGAAGCTCGCTCCCCGATTTATTGGACCCTATGATATCACCAAGAAGTGTGGAGCAGTGGCGTATCGACTGGAACTACCAACGTCTCTTGCTGGTGTTCACGATGTTTTCCATGTTTCACAACTCCGAAAATGTCTGAAGTATACGGCTACTGTTCCCACCGAAGACATTGGCGAGCTACAACCGGATTTGACTTATGCTGAATATCCGGTGGCGATTATTGATGAGAATGCCTGGACCACGCGTAATCGAACACTGTGGTTCTACAAGATATTGTGGAGCAACCACACCGCTGAGGAAGCGACGTGGGAGAGCGAGGAGTTCCTTCGCTCAAACTACCCGGACTTCTTGGCATCTCATCACGGGTAATTCTTCTCACATCTTTGTCTCTTCTTTTGTAATCTCGGGACGAGATTCTTTTTAAGGGGGGATGTAACACCCTCAAATTCATTACCATGCATTGCATACATTTTTCATGTAGAGAAACATTATAAAAGAAGTAGAAATGGAGAAAGAACTATAGAAATGGAGAAAGAACTGTAGAAATGGAGAAAGAACCATAGAAACGGAGAAAAGAACCATAGAAATGGAGAAAGAACCATAGAAACGGAGGAAGGAACCATAGAAATGGAGAACGAACCATAAAAATGGAGGAAGGAACCATAGAAGTGGAGGAAAAACCACATAAATGAAGAAGGGAATATAGAAATGGAGAATGGGGCATAGAAATGGAGAAGGGCAATGTAGAAATGGAGAACGGGACATAGAAATGGAGAGGGGAATGTAGAAATGGAGAATGGGACATAGAAATGGAGAGGGGAATGTAGAAATGGAGCAAGTGGCATAGAAATGGTGAGCAATGGGAAAAAGATAGCTGAAATGAGCCATTCCCAAATTTCCCCCAAAATTTCTAAATTCCCCAATTCCCAAAAAGGGGAATTTTCCCCACATTTTGGGGATAAAATCCCCAAGGCTGCCGCAGCACAAGAGATAAGTTTGTTAAGATCCAAAAAAATTGAATAGGACTCTTATTTGAGCTCCAATTGGAGTAGGACTCCTCTTTTCCCCCCTTATAAATATAACCCCAACCCCCTGGCCGAAATCCTCTATCTTTTGGTCGTCCCCCCTGCTGCCAAGCCCCCTTCGTTGCTGCCAAGTCGCCAAGTTTCCCCCTTTGCCAGAATTTGGCCGCCGTCGAGCTCCGTCGAGCCCCGCCGTCGCCGGAGAAGAAGCCCGACGATCAGTCCTGCCCTAATCTTCCATAGAAAAATTCCCCACTGCTGCCATTGCTAGGAGGAAGGCCCTGCCACCAAAAAGAAGTGAGGTAGGTCACCATTACCCATCTTACGACGTCGCCATTGTTTCTACGCATCCGTTTTCTTCGCCCCCTTCGAGCAGAAACTTTTACGTGTGGACAGATCACGTTTTGATCAATATTTGATGGTGGAATTGATCTAGATCTTGTGTCAAGATCATCACCACGTCCGCACTTGATCTCTACACTCTTGTTCATCATAAAACACCATGAAATCCCATTAAAACATGCAAGAACACGTACAAACTGGTTTAATAAAACCGCACCATAGGATTTGCATTCATCTACCCCATTGCATCTTGAGTAAAGTTTGTGCATGATGTTTGATTGCTGTAAATTTTGTACGTGCGTGGTCGTGAGTAGAACGACAAGCTAAAGAAGCCATCTACAAAGAACTACAGCACCAAGACTTCGAGAAACTTGAACAACAAGAGCCACGGGAGCAAGGCAAGTGCCCCTTGACCATATTGATCCCATGTTTCGAAACTGTTTTGTTTGCAAAAAATCGTATGCTTGAGTCAATTTGATGGGACACCCTTTTATAGGAGTTTACTAGTTTTGTTAACAATCCTTGTCGCCGGGAAAGTTGATGAGTCGGGTATGGTCGTTTTTCCTTTTTGCTTCGCTTAATCTACGGGATACGGGAAGCTGAATTAAAACATGTTTAGCTACGACACTCATATGAATAATGATGATGATAACTTAATGATGATAATGAGCATGGAATTGGGGATATCTAGGCAAGCTTGGTTTGTGGATGTTGCTTAATGAGATGGTGGTTTACTTGCTGTAGATCTAAGGACCGGTTCATGCCAGCACATGCCAAGAAAATAGTGTCACCACAAGGCCAAATAAGGGTGCAGCTTAGCTGACTAATTAGCTGTGTTGCTAGCTTGTTATGGACCGTGGATGGCGCGGGAATGGGAGTCTAGGAGGACTGCCCTGGGAACTGCATGGCACAAGAGGGGGCCCGTCGGTGGGAGAATAGTGATTCGAGCCTGCCGGTGAAACCTCAGTGGGTCTGTACATCTAGTAGCCCCTTTGTAAAGGATACTTTGTGATCTCTTGGCCATACACCAATGGTTGTGTACTGGTATAATGGAGGTTCTGCAGTCGTCGACGGGTGACGAAATCATGAACTTGTGGGTAAAGTGGTGCCACCTCTGCAGAGTGTAAAACTATCATGATAGCCGTGCTTCCGGTCACAAGCACCTGGCCAACTCACATGATTAGAGGGAAAACTTGGGATGGATATTGGGTATGGTTATGGTATGGTCATTGGGATTGGTTTTGGAACTGCTTTGAGTCATGAAAATGAGTTTGGCTTCATTTATATGAATATGAGATGGTTATGAATATTTATTAGTATGAGATGAACTTGAGAAAGATTATTGGCTGGTTGAGACTTGATAAATGGTGAATTATGATGAAAGAATGTTGCTGATTATTTGGTTATATTGGGATTTATGACACGACCCCACGGTCTTGTCGAGCCAGGATCATGCTGAGGGGTGCTGCGTTGCACAGCACTGGATAACACACATCAAAGGTACAAAGCGGAAGCAAAGTTTTATTACATAAATGGGTTTATGAACATTTTTACAACAAAATATGTTCAGTCTACACTCACGGGCGTAGACTACGCATCGAGTTCACATTCAGCCCGTGAACGTGTCCCCGCTAGCACGCACACACACTAAAACGGCGGCGTGCACGACTCCCACTCGACGGGATTCCCCTTCTGGAGTTCCGTCTCCTCCTCGGGAGTCCCTTCCTCATAGAACCCTGCAATAGCTTCAAACACAAGTGGTGAGCACGAAGGCTCAGCAAGACTGACCCGTCTCTCCTAAACATGGAACTTCTACATGAGGGGTGATAGGTACATGAGATAAAACAACTTGCAAAGGACTCGCCTATTTATTGGAACCTTACTTTCAAGTTTTAGCAGCAGGTTGTGGAGAACCTTATGCTAAGGCACATGAGAGAGCCGCAATCAAACAAGAAACGCGTTTCTCTCATGTACTTTGCCCAAAGTTGAAAAGAACTTTAGTTAGCTCTAAACTACAACAAATCATTAACAATCAAAGTCCATCTTTCAATCAGCAACATTTTAACATGTAACTAGCCTGTTTTTTCTACGTCATGGTACAGTGAACAAGTGGTACTCACTGACCGCGAGGGACGGCGATTATAATCGATTTACACCTGCAGGGTTACCCGAATAACCCGTCACGTGCGCCCGTACTCGATGTTGCCTACAGAAACCATCACGGACGCTGTACGCAACCACCTTTCACCCGTTAGCCAAATGTTGAACCGGTCCAATCGTCCCGAGCA
This sequence comes from Neostapfia colusana, assembly GCA_030760725.1. Lineage (NCBI taxonomy): Eukaryota > Viridiplantae > Streptophyta > Magnoliopsida > Poales > Poaceae > Neostapfia > Neostapfia colusana. The sequence continues at coordinate 33,912,995 of JASWHV010000004.1, read as the reverse complement.
AGAGGTCTCTGCACGCGCATCTCAGTGCCGCCAGCCGATTTACACCTCGAGCTCTCAACCTACCCTCTGAACGACCAGCTATGCCTCAACACCCAGCTACCCGAGTTACATCGTTTTCCCGGTTCCTATATAGCCGGTAGGTCTTTGGTACTGTTCTAGCTTGTTCAAGAGGCCCGCACACGGCTCAGTCCTCAATTGACACAAGCGGAGCTATAGCACACAGGCCCCAAAGTAGTGCTGCCCTTACTCTCCGCTCGGTCTCATTTCTCTTGCCGTGTGTTTCATTTGCTATTTCTACCCGAGCGATGTGCCTCTAGCCTATTCTCGCGAGTAGTTCCAACTACTCGACTTGTACCGAATCCTACTATATCTTTAGCATTGCAGTGGCTAACGAGGTTTTCAAACCTAATCCCAAACCATGGATTTCTTGGCTATGCCTTTGGGTTTTAAACCAAGACGCTAATGCAAGAAGTAATGGTACTCAAAGTAAGTTCTCAAAACAATAAAAACTCGTAAAAAGGATAATGCAAACCGGAACATGCCTTGCTGCACTTGGTCGTAGGCTAGCTGCTCCTCAGGAGTAACGAAGTCTAAGACTTCGGGTTCCTCCTCGACCTTAGCGACTACATGAGATACAAGTACATGTATTAATTTAAATGCATTTGAATTGAACTTAAACTTGTGAAGTTTATAAGTCTTACTAGACAGACCCAATGACTCTGAAATTTTTACTGTGGTTTGGTTACAACCTAAACAGAGAATTGGCCAAGTTTTATTTGCAGCAAAGCTCATTTGAGCCCTCCACAAATAATTATGTACTTGACCTTAATTAGAGCTCTTAGGGTTGTTCTAGGGATTTTCATGGAGCAAGCCATGCCTTTCTGAAAACTAGATTTTCAGAGGGTTCTAATTGAGTTGGTCTCATTTAATTTAAAGGTTCCTAGCTAAGGATATGAGCTAAACAATTTCAGAGAAATTCTGAAAATGTTTCTGGACATTTTATATTTTCTCTGGAACAGTTTCATTAATCACACAATTAGGTGGATCAAATAAGTGGAAATGGATATGAAATTTTTATGGTAGTTCAGGGATATTTTGGTTAACATCTCAGCAAAATCTCATAATTTTCCTCCAAAGAAATCTCCAGTTAAAATTCCAAACAGTTTAAATTTTGAAGAATTAATTCTGGAGAAATAAGGATTTTCATGAAGTGAAACTTGATTTGTTGGAAAGTACTCAGAGAGCTGAATCTAACAAAATTTGGTTCACTCGATTCGGAGCTTCCTAGCCAAAGTTATGTGAGTTTGAAGTTTGAACTAAAACTGAAAAGCAAAGAAAAGTTTAAACTTCTGCCCGTGGCCCCACATACAGTCCTCCGTCTTCCTCCTCGTGCCAAATACTCGGCGGCGGCGGCGGTCTTCGGCGAGACTCGCTGGAATCGATCTCCCGGCCACCCCCGGCCCGAAACTCGCTGCCTGCCCCTTTCCCGACCTCCTGAACTCGGCTGTGGGCTCGCCGGCCGCCGGTGATGGCCGGAAACCCGCGCGCACCGGTGACAGCACCTGCTAGGGTTCTGGTGAGGTCGGTTTTGCTCTACCGTGCACCAAATCAATCGGAAATCATTTGGAGAGCATCAGGGGAGCACGAGGAACATGAACCCGGGCTTTGTGGAAACTAGCAACGCCGGCAATCATACCCTCGACGGTGAGTCAAGGTACTTTGCAACGGCGGCGAGGAAAACGGCCATAACACAGCCGATCCTCAATGGTTTTCCTTACTTCCTTCTCGAGCGTGTGTGCTAGTACGTGTAGAACCCACTGGACAATCGGCCTGACCAACCCTAGTGTGTGGAGTCCGAATTTCACTCGAAGGTGAGCTCGGCTCATATGAACTGGCTGTCTGTAAACTTGAAAATTCTCAACCGAGGGTTGATCAAATGCCGAACAGCTTTTGGCTACTCCATATACATACAATGAAGCACCTTTCTTGTGTAGCAAAGTGGACATGACAACGGCTGCACCGAGCCGCCCACGAGAGCCCGAACGGCGGCAACGTTCGGTCCGCCGGAGAAGATGTCCGGTGAAGCTCGAGGGCGCCTGTTCGCTGGCTAATACGAGGTCTGGGACGTTGCTCACGGGCTCACGGTGCCGTTTTTCTGCTGAGGGGACTGGGCTCACGAGTGATTGGCCTGATCACGGCGGAATTGAGAGGGCGGCTGGCTGCGGTGGAGCTCGGTGTGGGAAAACAGACCGAACACGCCGTGGCTCGGGGGATATATAACGGGAGCACGCCGGGGAGGGATAAGGAGCCCGGGCAGCTGGTCTCCAGCTCGGGGAACGCAGCAGGAGCTGGCACCGGCCAGCCCCTCGGTGGCGCGCTCGGGCTGCACCCGAGAACCGGGTGTTCTGTTTCTCAGTCGGTTCAATTTGATTCAGTAGCTGACATGTGGTTCCCACCTCCATTTTTAACCTCTGAACTTAACTCTATATTACAGTTGTAAACAGTAAGCCCTACAATGCCCATGGTAATTTGAATTATTCACCCTGAGCCATTTGAATTGGTTAGAATTCAAATTGGGTTTGGTTTGACTAATTTTCAGCATATATTCAGTTTGAAATTCAAATAAAGTTTGAATTTGCTACACTTAGCTCATGTCAAAATCAACTCCAAATGGAGTGAAAATTGGTGTGTGAGCTCACAAAAATGTGCTGAGTAAGAATATGCCTCCCACTTTTGAATTCATGGGATAAAAACAGTTTGAATTTGAATTTGAGTTCAAACTACCGTCTTTCTAGCTATACCCAAAAGGACCTCAAAAAGGTTTTGAATTTGGGTGAAACTTGGCATGGACATTCCTAGCAAGGTGTAGAAGTTTTTCATATGCCCAGCCCCTAGATGATGCATGTGGGAAATGCCCCCTTTGCATTTTGTGAGTTTATTCTCTAATGAGCATGTTGATGGTGGTTACATGCTCTTCTAATGTGTTCATCAACTTTCTTCAAATGAGGTGTGTATGTGGTGATGAACACTTTAAACATGTGTCAGAAACTGAGGCCTTTACATTCCTCCCCTCTTAAAAGAATCTCGTCCCGAGATTATAAGGTGAAAATGAGAGAGAGGACGGTGGAAAATTACCGGATATGCGACGTGAAAAAGTCGGGGTAGTTAGTGTGAAGAAGTCCTTCGCTCTCCCATGTCGCTTCATCCATGGAGTGATTACTCCATAGAACTTTGTAGAACCACAGCGTACGGTTGCGTGTGGTTTGGGCCTTTCCATCTACAATCTGAACCGGTTCCTCTCGATACGTGAGATCCGGTTTCAGTTCTTCAATGTCCTCCAGCTGAACGGTAGTAGATAGCTTGAGACACTTCCTCAGCTGGGAAATGTGAAAGACATCGTGCACACCGGAAATTCCTTCTGGTAATTTCAGCCGGTATGCCACTGATCCACATCTTTTGGTAATCTGAAATGGACCGACGAATCGGGGTGCCAACTTTCCTCTCAACCCGAATCTGTTTACGCCCTTCATTGGAGACAAACGTAAGTATACGTGATCCCCGACTTCGAATTGTAATGGGCATCTTCTCCGGTCCGCATATTGATTTTGTCGGGATTGGGCGGCTTTTAGGTTCCCTTGAATCAGTCGAACCTTTTCCTCCGCGTTGTTGACAAGATCAACCCCGAAGGTGACCCTTTCGCCAGACTCACACCAAATCAATGGTGTGCGGCATTTTCTTCCGTATAGCGCCTCGTAAGTTGCCATCTTGATGCTGGCTTGGTACCCATTGTTGTACGAGAACTCGGCTAACGGCAAGTGATCATCCCAATTATTGCCGTGGTTGATAGCGCAAGCTCGTAGCATGTCTTCTAGAATCTGATTTACCCGCTCGGTTCGCCCATCCGTCTGCGGGTGGTATGCTGAACTACAGATTAGCTTAGTCCCTAACGCAGCGTGTAGCTGATCCCAAAAACGGGACACAAATAAAGTGCCCCGGTCCGATATGATGGTACGGGGTACGTCGTACAAGCATAGGATCCGTGAGATGTACAGTTCAGCATACTTCTTGGCGTTGTAGTTGGTGTTGACCGGGATGAAATGGGCAACTTTGGTGAGCCGGTCGACGATCACCCACACTGAATCATGTTTCTGAAAGGTGGTGGGTGAACCGACGATGAAGTCCATGCTCACATCCTCCCACTTCCAGGTAGGAACGCCCAGTGGTTGTAGCAGTCCCGGTTTCCACATATGATCTGCCTTCACCCTTCGACATGTATCACACTCGGACACGTACTTTGCGATTTCCCGCTTCATCCGTGTCCACCAAAACTTGCTTCTGAGTTCTTAATACATTTTGTTGCTGCCGGGGTGAATAGAAAACTGACAAGTGAGCCTCATCAAATATTTTCTTCCGTAACTCTGGGTTATGGGGTACGACGATCCGGTCCTTGAACCATAGGACGCCGTCTCCGTCCTTCCGGAAACATATCAGCTCCCCACTGTCTATACGTCTCCACAAATATGACATGCCCTTGTCATGTTTCTGAGCAGCCGCTATCTTTTCACGGATGGTGGGGATCAAAGCTAAGTTGTAGAGAGCTCCATGTGGAATCACATGCAGTGGTGGTTCGCTCTCTTCCAACGGTGTGATGATCAGATTGTTGACGTGTGACTTGCGACTCAGCGCATCTGCCACTACGTTTGCCTTTCCGGGGTGATAATGGATCTCTATTTCGTAATCCTTTATCAGCTCTAACCATCTTCGCTGCCTCATGTTCAGCTCCTTCTGAGTGAATATGTACTTGAGGCTCTTGTGGTCGGTATATAAACGTACGAGGTTACCGAGTAGGTAGTGCCTGCACATTTTCAGTGCAAGTACCATGGCAGCGAGCTCCAAGTCGTGAGTTGGATAATTCTGCTCATGGTTTCTAAGCTGCCGTGATCCATACGCGACCACTCGTCAGTCTTGCATCAGCATACATCCGAGCCCAATGCCAGATGCATCGCAGTACACATCAAACGGTTTTATTGTGTCTGGCTGTGCCAAAACCGGTGCTGATGTTAGGTGCTTGACTAAAGCCTTGAATGCTGCTTCACATGCTTGACTCCAAACATATTTGGTAGCCTTCTTCAGCAGCTCCATCATAGGCTTGAATCTTTGAGAAGTTCGGAATGAACCTCCGATAATATCCCGCAAGTCCGAGGAAACTTTGTACCTCGTGAACAGTTCTCGGGGATTTCCAATTCAGCACTTGTGTGATTTTACTCGGGTCTACAGCAATGCCCTCCACTGAGATGATATGCCCGAGAAAAGGCACTTGCGATATCCAGAACTCGCATTTGCTGAATTTCGCGTATAGCTTGTGATCCCGCAGCCGTTGCAAGACTATATGCAGATGCTTCTTGTGATCTTCCTCCGACTTGGAATATACCAGTATGTCGTTGATGAAGACCACGACAAACTTGTCCAGCTCCGGCATGAATACTGAGTTCATCAAATACATGAAGTGAGCTGGAGTGTTGGTGAGTCCGAAGGACATGACCAGGTACTCATAAAGCCCGTACCTCATCGAAAAAGCCATCTTCGGAATATCCTCAGCCCGTATCTTAATCTGATGGTACCCGAATCATAAGTCCATCTTGGAAAAGATCTTTGCTTCGACCAACTGATCAAACAATATGTCGATCCGTGGTAACGGGTACTTGTTCTTGATGGTTACGGCGTTTAATGGACGATAGTCCACGCAAAGCCGCAACATCTCATCCTTCTTCTTCACAAATAATGCCGAACAGCCCCATGGCGAGGAGCTCGGCCTAATAAAACCCTTCTCCAGCAGATCCGTTAGTTGATTCTTCAGTTCAGCCAATTCCTTGGCGCCATCTTGTACGGCCTTCGGGATATTGGCATGGTTCCTGGTGCAAGTTCAATCTTGAACTCCACCTCTCTATCGGGCGGCATCCCCGGTAAATCATCCGGGAACACATCAGGGAACTCTCGGACCACTGGAATATATTTCAATCTGATGGTTGTGGATTGATATACACTTGGAAGTTTTATTTCTGGACTGTCCAGAAATAAGGAATGAGATTCGTGCACTTCTGAGTTCAAGTGCACAATTCGTAGGACGGTATCTAAAACAGCGCCGTGGCAGGTTAACCACGACATCCCTAAGATGACATCGACCTTCTGTCCCTCAAATTATGAGAGACGTAGGGTATACTCTACCCGCTAAGCATAATGGCGCTTTTGGAACCATCATGCTTGCTGAAATTTTCCCACCCGGTGAACAAATCAGATATGAACTATCGGTGGGTAGGATTGGCAAGCTGTATTTAGCAATGAAAGCTTGGCTAATAAAGCTATGCGTGGCGCCTGAATCAAATAATATTATGGCGGGATGCTGGTGGAGTTGGAACATACCCGCAAGGATTGGATCACCCTCCGGCACGTCCTCTATGGAAAGTTGGTGGACGGTGCCGGGCCTAGGGTTTGTCCGCCGCGCATTAGTGGGGTTCCGGGGCTGATTTCTCCCCGGAAGCTGTGGTGCAACTCTGCTGCCTTGCCTCTCCGGACAACTGCTGGCGAAGTGTCCTGGTCGACCACATTTGTAACATATGGCCGCTACTTGTCCGGTGCTTGGGGGACGAAAGCCCGGCATGCGCTGCTGAGGTGCATACGCACGTGGCATTGCCCGCTGTTGCTGTTGTTGTTGCGGAAGTGGTTCTGGCAGTGCCGGCCTGAACGCCGGTGAAGAATAAGGCTGACTGCGGAATGGCGTCGACCTCTGTGGTGGCTGCCAGCGTGAACCTGATGGTGGGCGATTTACCACCTGAAATTCTGAGATGGTCCGCCTCCTTCTCCGCTGCTTGGCGGCGCGCTTCGCTTTCTTTCCACCGCCGCTAACTCCTTGCCGGAGTCCTCCTGAACAATCGCAGCATCAATTATGTCATTGAGGCTGCCGCGATTGAACATCGCCAGTTTGTCCTTCAGGAGCGGGTTAAGCTCCTGGTAGAAGTGGTCCCGCCGCTTCTCGTCAGTATCGGCGTGATACGACGCGTAAAGCGTGAGATCGTCGAACGCCCTGGAGTATTCCAGCGCGTTCCGGCTCCCTTGTTGCAGGCGTAAGAACTCATGCGTCTTCCTCTTCATGAGACCTGACGGTATATGATAGGCCCTGAAGGCCGTCCAGAACTCCGCCCATGTCATAACTCGGTTGGTGGGCTGTGAAGCACAGTAGTTTGCCCGCCATGCGCTCGTGGATCCCTGAAGCTGTTGGACCACGAACTGAGTCTTGCGCTGCTCACTCACTTGGAGCAGCCCGAACTTCATCTCCATCGGGCGGAGCCAGTTGTCCGCATCGAGGGGTTCATCCGCCCTTGAGAATACCGGGGGATGAGTTGCCAGAAAATTGGAGTAGGAGCTCTGTTGACGCTCCTCACGATCATGACGCCTCTCTGATCGAGACGTATTTGCGATAAGGGTCTGCAGCAACTCCGTGTGCTGCTGATGAGAACCCGCAATTGCCGCAACGATGTCGGCCAATGTAACTGTTGGCGGTGGTGGTGTTTGTTGTTGTGGTTGCTGCTGTTTCTGTTGCTGTCCCGAGGAGTCCTCGGGAGGCTGTTGGGATGTTTCTCCCCCTTGACTAGAACCCCCAACGTCCGGGTTGGCACGAGTACGAGTCATTCTGAAATTCAAAACAGTAGCGATCAGCACATGTCCTACTTAAAAATTTCATATGAAACAGTAGGTATTGAAGTGACGCATGAATAATTTGCACAACATTCACATATATTGATAAAGAATAAACTTTATACAAGATACATTATTCTCGGGTCTTTGAGAAGTCGTGCTCATGTCGTCACTACCTATACATACGCTACTGCCTACACGACATGTCACTGGTTACAAAAGTTTGGGTCACACTATTCCGGTTTCCCTACTTGGCAACGGTAACCCCCTACTCAGAGTAGAACTCGACCTCCTGTGGGTCGTCCTCCTCCAGTACCTCTGCTGGTGGCTCCGGATCTACAACCTCCTCTCCCATCTTGGGTTCTCCCATTGCCTGAAGACCCAAGACCACCGGTATGCCCAATACCGGAGGTACGAGGTCCTGCAACGCATGCACCTCGTCCATGGCCTTGTTGTAGTCTTCTTCCCAGCCTTTCCCTTCCTCAATGGTGTCATGTCGCTCTTGAGTAAGGACCTCATTCTGCTGGGTCAGAGCCTGCACCTGTTCTTGCAACGCCGCGATGTCAACACAGCTTTTCTTCCTTGCCTTCTTCAGACGATGCAACTGATTATGTTGTTCATTCAGTCGCTTAATCGTCGGAAGGAGCACATTGCGGAGTGCGCTGTGAGCACTCTCGAAATGGTCTCCACGGATTGTGCTCTCCTTGAGCTTTGCAGTAAGACAATCCGTATGAACAGCTTGGCTGTCCATCACGGTCTTTCCTGCCTTCAATTGGAGGCTGAGGTTTGCCTCCGCGGGGCTGTACCTTGGGCAACCCGGATCGGTTGCCTCCATATACCTCCCTTCCCACACGTGATTAGCCCGTCCCTCCACCGGAACGAGCGCGTATGGAGTGTCCTCCATAGCCCTCACGTGTAGTTGGCAGAAACGCGACAAGGTGTCGCGGGCTGCCACTTGCCACATCCCCTCCTGTTGTCTACCTCTCACCGTGACGGTGAACGGCGCCCAACTGGGTGGAGTAGGCCCTGCAGCAACTTCGACATGGACCGTCCACATCTTGTTCCCCTCCTCGCCTTCTTCCTTGGCGAAGTACTGCGTCATCTGGTTGTACCCGAAATATTGAAGCATTTGCCTCAATGCTTCCGGATAGCCGCTGCGGTGAGAACAGTGAGATTCCACCCACCCGTTCTCGAACTGTTTATCCGCTGTCATCTGTAAAAATAAATTCGAGAAATGTCAAATATTTATTTGAACAGTAAACCATTGAATTATAACATAAGACATGTCATTGAACCCAGAAAACTTGGAAACCTAGTTCAAATTTAACAAATTTGACTGTTGATCTGCTGCCCAATATGACAGCCCTGACCAGTCCCCAATTCAACCTGATTTAGACCATGCTAACGGCAAAACCAATTCTGAAGCTCCACATCAAAGTTAAAGTTAACTTAAAAATCTTTCCAGAAAGTGTTTGCTTGGACTAAGACCTATTCTGGTTCAAAAGTTATGAGATGTCGAAGTTGATAGAATTTCTGGAGAAAATTGGACAGCACCTCCCAGCTTGAGGTACTGATTTGATCCAAGAATTCCAGTTAATTCTACTCCCAATCTGACATAACTTTCTATTACAAAGTTGTAACCCATATCATAAAATTTTCATAACTACCTCATTTTCTATTTTTGGATTTTTATGCAGGAAGTTTTGCTCAATTTACAGAGAGTATTTGCTCTGACCTGTTTTCTGGACAGTTTCAACTCTACTGCATCTTTCGATTGGTTAAGGGATGAAACACCTCTGGACCTCAACAGAAAAGTTGTAAATCTCTTCCAAAGCTTTCCATAAATGTATCATATGACCCCAACCTCGAAATAACTCAATCTCTAACCTCTGATTAACTTCAGCCTTAATTCAGCTGAAAACAGGGTACTCTGTCCTTAGCAGCCTATAAGTTGAAAACTTGTTAACTTGAATATCCTGATTAAGGGAATGAGTTACATCAAAGTTTTAGTGCTCCGGATTAAAACTTTCAAGTTTTACAATGCAGTTTCTCATTTAATGGGGTGTGACGTCGATGCGTCACCAGATCATGTCGGTACTACGTCCTCACAAAGAAAAAACCTATACCGGACTTAGCTGGCTTCGTTATTTCAGTGGCACTAAGCATCTCTCGCACACGGATGCTACACGTCTACCGTTTCGTGGTTAGACTACCTGCAGATAACTCACACAATCGTCAGACTCGGCTGCACACCGAGCCCGGTATCCATACAGTTCGTACACCTGGCCGTCATCACTCGCCCGGATGTTCTCAAGCCAAACACGCCTTGAGCTACGTGTTCACGTTACTGACCACATGATTGGGTCTCCCAAATTGACGAAGCACGCCAGGGACAGACATTGCTCGAATAACCCAAACGACATAGAGTCGTAGAGGATATTAAAGTGGGTCGGGTTACCTGCCACCCGTGGGGCTCCACCCTTCAGCTTGTGCGCACTGGTGGACAGCGCTTACGTACACCCCCCAAGACATAAAGCGTCCCGAGATGCATGATTTTCCGACATAAGCAAATAGGTTAGTATGCCACTTTCTATACATAATAACATTCTTATATGGGCTATTAACTCGTTCCTCACTGGATTTTTGAAAAAGATGACCTTTGTAGTGTGTTAAACCTCAAGCGAGCTCTGATACCAACGCTGACACGACCCCACGGTCTTGTCAAGCCAGGATCATGCTGAGGGGTGCTGCGTTGCACAGCACCGGATAACACACATCAAAGGTACAAAGCGAAAGCAAAGTTTTATTACATAAATGGGTTTATGAACATTTTTACAACAAAATATGTTCAGTCTACACTCACGGGCGTAGATTACGCATCGAGTTCACGTTCAGCCCGTGAAGGTGTCCCCGCTAGCACGCACACACATTAACACGGCGGCATGCACAACTCCCACTCGACGGGATTCCCCTCCTAGGGTTCCGTCTCCTCCTCGGGAGTCCCTTCCTCATAGAACCCTGCAAAAGCTTCAAACACAAGTAGTGAGCATGAAGGCTCAGCAAGACTGACCCGTCTCTCCTAAACATGGAACTTCTACATGAGGGCTGATAGGTACATGAGATAAAATAATTTGCAAAGGACTCGCCTAATTATTGGAACCTTACTTTCAAGTTTTATCAGCCGGTTGTGAAGAACCTTACGCTAAGGCACATGAGAGAGCCGCAATCAAACAAGAAACACATTTCTCTCATGTACTTTGCCCAAAGTTGAAAAGAACTTTAGTTAGCTCTAAACTACAACAAATCATTAACAATCAAAGTCCATCTTTCAATCAGCAACATTTTAACATGTAACTAGCCTGTTCTTTCTACGTCACGGTACAGTGAACAAGTGGTACTCACTGACCGCGAGGGACGGCGATTATAATCGATTTACACCTGCAGGGTTACCCGAATAACCCATCACGTACGCCCGTACTCGATGTTGCCTACATCAACCATCACGGACGCCGTACGCAACCACCTTTCACCCATTAGCCAAATGTTGAACCAGTCCAATCATCCCGAGAAAGAGGTCTCTGCACGCGCATCTCTGTGCCGCCAGCCGATTTACACCTCGAGCTCTCAAACTACCCTCTGAACGACCAGCTATGCCTCAACACCCAGCTACTCGAGTTACATCGGTTTCTCGGTTCCCATATAGCCGGTAGGTCTTCGGTACTGTTCTAGCTTGTTCAACAGGCCCGCACACGGCTCGGTCCTCAACCGACACAAGCGGAGCTATAGCACACAGGCCCCAAAGTCCTGCTGCCCTTACTCTCCGCTTGGTCTCATTTTTCTCGCCATGTGTTTCATTTGCTATTTCTACCCGAGCGATGTACCTCTAGCCTATTCTCGCGAGTAGTTCCAACTACTCGACTTGTACCGAATCCTACTCTATCTTTAGCATTGCAGTGGCTAACGAGGTTTTCAAACCTAATCCCAAACCATGGATTTCTTGGCTATGCATTTGGGTTTTCAACCAAGACGCTAATGCAAGAAGTAATGATACTCAAAGTAAGTTCTCAAAACAATAAAAACTCGTAAAAAGGTTAATGCAAACCGGAGCTTGCCTTGCCGCTCTTGGTCATAGGCTAGCTGCTCCTGCGGAGTAACGAAGTCTAAGACTTCGGGTTCCTCCTCGACCTTAGCGACTACATGAGATACAAGTACATATATTAATTTAAATGCATTTAAATTTAACTTAAACTTGTGAAGTTTATGAGTCTTACTAGACAGACCCAATGACTCTGAAATTTTTACTGTGGTTTGGTTACAACCTAAACAGAGAATTGGCCATGTTTTATTTTGCAGCAAAGCTCATTTGAGCCCTCCACAAATAATTATGTACGTGACCTTAATTAGAGCTCTTAGGGTTGTTCTAGGGATTTTCATGGAGCAATCCATGACTTTCTGAAAACTATATTTTCAAAGGGTTCTAATGGAGTTGGTATCACTTAATTTGAAGGTTCCTAGCTAAAGATATGAGCTAAACAATTTCAGAGAAATTCTGAAAATGTTTCTGGACATTTTCTATTTCCTCTGGAACAGTTTCGTTAATCACACCATTAGGTGGATCAAATGAGCTCAAATGGATCTGAAATTTTTATGGTAGTTCAGGGATATTTTGGTGAACATCCCAGCAAAATTTCATAATTTTCCTCCAAAGGATTCTCCAGTTAAAACTTTGAAGAATTAATTCTGGAGAAATAAGGATTTTCATGAAGTGATACTTGATTTGTTGGAAATTACTCAGAGAGCTGAATCCAACAAAATTTGGTTCACTCGATTTGGAGCTTCCTAGCAAAAGTTATGTGAGTTTGAAGTTTGAACTAAAACTGAAAATCGAAGAAAAGTTTAAACTTCTGCCCGTGGGCCCCACATAGAGTGCTCCGTCTTCCTCCTTGCGCCAAATACTTGGCGGCAGCGGTCTCCGGTGAGACTCGCCGGAATCGAGCTCCCGGCCACCCCCGGCCAGAAACTCGCCGCCTGCCCCTTTCCCGACCTCCTGAACTCGGCTGTGGGCTCGCCGGCCGCCGATGATGGCCGGAAACCCACGCGCACCGGTGACAGCATCTGCTAGGGTTCCGGTGAGGTCGGTTTTGCTCTACCGTGCACCAAATCGATAGGAAATCGTTTGGAGGGCATCAGTGGAGCACGAGGAACATGAACCCGGGCTTTGTGGAAGCTAGCAACGCCGGCAATCATACCCTCGACGGTGAGCCGAGGTACTTTGCAACGGCGGTGACAAAAACGGCCATAACACGGCCGATCCTCAACGGTTTTCCTTACTTCCTTCTCGAGCATGTGCGCTAGTACGTGTAGAACCCACTGGACAATCGGCCTGACCAACCCTAGTGTGTTGAGTCCGAATTTCACTCGAAGGTGAGCTCGGCTCATATGAACTGGCTCGCAGTAAACTTGGAAATTCTCAACCGAGGGTTGATCAAATGCCGAACGGCTTTCGGCTACTCCATCTACATACAATGACGCACCTTTCTTGTGTAGCGAAGTTGACGTGACAACGGCTGCACCGAGCCGCCCACGAGAGCCCGAACGGCGGCAACGTTCGGTCCGCCGGAAAAGATGTCTGGTGAAGCTTGAGGGTGCCTGTTCGCTGGCTAATACGGGGTCTGGGACATTGCTCACGGGCTCACGGTGCCGTTTTGCTGCTGAGGGGACTGGGCTCGCGAGTGATCGGCCTGATCACGGCGGAATTGAGAGGGTGGCTGGCTGCGGTGGAGCTCGGTGTGGGAAAACAGACCGAACACGCCGTGGCTCGGGGGATATATAACGGGAGCACGCCGGGGAGGGATAAGGAGCCCGGGCGGCTGGTCTCCAGCTCGGGGAACGCAGCAGGAGCTGGCGCCGGCCAGCCCCTTGGTGGCGCGCTCGGGCTGCACCTGAGAACCGGGTGTTCTGTTTCTCAGTCGGTTCAATTTGATTCAGTGGCTGACATGTGGTTCCCACCTCCATTTTTAACCTCTGAACTTAACTCTATATTACTGTTGTAAACAGTAAGCCCTACAATGCCCATGGTGATTTGAATTATTCACCTCTGAGCCATTTGAATTGGTTAGAATTCAAATTGGGTTTGGTTTGACTAATTTTCAGCACATATTAAGTTTGAAATTCAAATAAAGTTTGAATTTGCTACACTTAGCTCATGTCAAGATCCACTCCAAATGGAATGAAAATTGGTGTGCGAGCTCACAAAAATGTGCTGAGTAAGAATATGCCTCCCACTTTTGAATTCATGGGATAAAAACAGTTTGAATTTGAGTTCAAACTACCCTCTTTCTAGCTATACCCAAAAGGACCTCAAAAAGGTTTTGAATTTTGGTGAAACTTGGCATGGACATTCCTAGCAAGGTGTAGGAGTTTTTCATATGCCCAGCCCCTAGATGATGCATGTGGGAAATGCCCCCTTTGCATTTTGTGAGTTTATTCTCTAATGAGCATGTTGATGGTGGTTACTTGCTCTTCAAATGTGTTCATCAACTTTCTTCAAATGGGGTGTGTGTGTGGTGATGAACACTTTAAACATGTGTCAAAAACTGAGGCCTTTACAATTTAATTCACCTACACTTAGTTGCTGTTTTTACCATGTTTGTGAAATAAAATTTGCTTGCTACAATGAGCCTTTTTATTCCATACCTTGTTGAAAGCTAGATGTCACACTTTTCGCGCACTTGCTGAGTACGACATGTATTCACCCTTGCATTACCACATAAACATCAGCTACAGGAGATGAGTACTTCGAGGACCAGGTGGAGTACTAGGCGTACGAACTACCGTCAACATGCCTGTGGAGTTGAAGATGGAGCCTGCTGCTGTTTAGCTGTTTCCGCTGTCGTTTAGAGACTTCCGCTGCAAGAATAAGATAGACATTCATGAGTGAGACATTGAGTCATTGTAATAAAGTACTTAAACTCTATTTATTCGTGGTTATATTCTGAATCCAGTTTGTGGGTTACATGTGTATGTGTGATGAACATCCTGGGCACACATATGCATTCACTTGGTTCTATTTTCGGAACCGGGTGTCACAGATTGGTATCAGAGCCATGTTGACCGTTGTACGCAAGCCTAGGTAGAATGGACACTCTAAAACACATAGGCACACCCCTCTAAACTGTTATTTTCGAAAATTGCTTGTTGCTGCACTTTACTTGTCAATTTAGCCACCGCAAAGTGCTACTTTCAGCCCCTCTTTTCTCTTCTTTTGGACAGCAACACTTTTGCTTTCTTGCTCCGTAGCTTCTGAAGTTTTGGAGTTATTTCTTCCTTCTCTAAAGTTTCTCATGTCTTATTTAAAGATGCCGGTGATTAGGAGAACATCACGCATAAGGACTCGTCCACCACCACTTATGAGTGCACTTAACCCCATTGAGGTGTTCGATGGACCATATTGGGAGGAGGTGAAGACGGAACCTCATGATGAAGAGGAAGTAAATAGCTATATGCATGAGGAAGAGGACCCGGAAGAGGTGGAACCATTCGAAGATGATATGGAGGATGATCCACAAGAACGGCATTGGTACGCACCTCAGGAGGAGTTTCACGCGGGCTTACACCCCGTGGAGCCTCATGAAGCTATGTCGGGAGGAGATGAACCCGAGGAGGAGTCACCCCTTGCTGAGGCCGAGAATGAAGGTGATGAATGGGCCAACCATTCAGTTCAAGAATTTCGGTCTGACAGAACGGAGGAGGACACATATCCAGGGAGATCAAAGAATTTCTGGATTGCTGCAGCCTATACCCGCAGTATCTCCTCAAGAAAGTCCCTCGTCTCGGGCATGAAGAGTGGAAGGCTGAAGTAACCATCCATTCTAACGGTGGGGTTGTCACTCGGCACTTCGCACCCACATGGAGAGCTACAAGGGCAGAAGCTATCGATGATGCTGCATGGGATGCACTCACCGGACTGTGCTACACCTTCCGTGAGCAGCTTGAGGATACAACTTTTGAGCTGCACCCGTATCGGAAAATTGGTATGAGGGAGATCATTGGACCCCATGTAACAGCTCTTTCCAGCCCACAAGCTGCTGACAAGTCTCAGAGGTTGCTCGTGGAGTTAGGAAACCGCTATGCAAGCGCACAAGAAGAGATCCATTACCTCCGCAAGAAGCTGTACTTGCTGGAAAACAGGAGGAGACTCATGCCCACGCGGGAGCAAATGGAGCACCAGCGTCATCTATCCCTACATGGACTGCTGACTTACCATGGCGTGCACCCATGTAAGGACCAACCCCGTCACATGGCGAGAACAGCACTGGTTCTCACGATTAAGTTTAGGTTTCCATTGAATAAAGCTGTAATGGGAACGTTTAGATCGTAGTAAGTCAAATAAGAGTGGTGTGCAGAAAATTTTGTGATGATTGCTTATGTTTGTGTGCTTGGGTGTGAGTTGTGGGACGCTTCTGCGAAAGTCCACATCTACACATAGTAGAGAGATGTGAGATGCTTCGGCACTTGTTCACGTCCTCATATAGGCTGATATTAATGAAAGAAGTTGCTTAGTTCATACACCTTGATGCATATAGTTGGGGAATCGCTTCTTTCAATTCTAAATTCTATTCCGAAAGTAAGCCTTAAAATAAGGGGGTAGACTTTCTTGCCAACCTTATCATCTTGGAATCCCAAGGGATTGACATAATACTTGGAATGGACTTGTTAAGCGAGCACAACAGAGTGATTCAATGTGCTCAGAGAATCATGCAGTTGACGAGTGAGCACGGTACTCATACTGAGTTTGAGGCAGCCCAACCTACAACGGAGAAAGCAGCGCTGAACCTCATCTAAGAAGCAACATTGGAAAGCATTTCGGTGGTTCAAGAATCTTCAGATGTGTTCCTGGAAGAACTTCCAGGTATGCCACCTGACCGGGACATTGAATTTGCCATTGATTTAGTACCCGGAACTGCACCTATAGCGAAGAGGCCGTATAGGATGCCCGCTAATGAACTAGTGGAGCTGAAGAAGCAAATCTAGGAGCAGCTAGAAAAAGGTTTTATACGCCCAAGCTCATCACCGTGGGGAGCTCCTGTGCTCTTCGTAGACAAGAAGGATGTGATCCAAAGGATGTGTGTGGATTATAGGTCTCTCAATGAGGTGATGATCAAGAATAAATACCCGCTGCCCCGTATAAAGGACCTGTTCGACCAAATGAAAGGTGCCCGAATTTTCTCCAAGATTAATCTTCGGTCGGGATACTTCCAGCTGAAGACTAAGCCCTCCGACATACCCAATACTGCATTTCGAACACGGTATGGTTCGTATGAGTATACCGTTATGTCTTTTGGGTTTACGAATGCACCTGCATACTTTATGTACCTCATGAATAAGGTCTTTATGAAGTACTTGGACAAGTTTGTCGTGGTTTTCATCGACGATATCATGGTGTATTCAGAGAGCGAGGAAGAACACTTGAGGTTAACATTGCAGAAACTACGAGAGCATCAATTGTATGCCAAGTTCAGCAAGTGTCAGTTTTGGCTAAAGGAAATATCGTTCCTAGGCCACATCATCTCCGAGGGAGGAGTATCGGTTGATCCCAGAAAAGTGGGAGATGTTTTGAAGTAGAATCAACCGCAGAATGTGAGAGATATTAGGAGTTTCCTTGGGATGGCTGGATACTACCGCCGGTTCATCAAGGATTTCTCCAAAATAGCGAAGCCTATGACTGAATTACTAATGAAGGGGAAAGCATTTCAGTGGACACCAGCGTGTCAAGAAAGCTGAGGAGCTCAAGAAGAGGTTAACCACAGCGCCGGTTTTGGTATTGCCGGACGTGAGCAAGAGCTTCAACATATATCGTGACGCATCAAAACAAGGACTTGGATGTGTGCTCATGCAAGAAGGACAAGTGGTAGCCTATGCGTCGAGACAACTAAAGAAACATGAGTTGAATTATCCCACACATGACTTGGAACTTGCAGCCATGGTACATGCCTTGAAGATTTGGAGGCATTATATCCTTGGCCACCGATGTGAGATCTACACGCATCACAAAAGCCTCAAGTATATATTCACGCAAACGGATCTAAATTTGAGGCAACGTCGATGGTTGGAATTCATCAAGTATTATGATGTTGGAATCAACTATCACCCCGGAAAGGCCAATGTAGTAGCTGATGCGTTGAGCCGAAAGGGAGCATGTCACCAACTCACGGTTCGGGAGCTGCCACCGGAGCTGCGCAAGCAGTTCGAACGGTTGCATCTCGGGTTCTTAAACGAGATGGAAGTGATAGAACTGAACTCCTCGCTGGAACAAGAGATACGAGATGGCCAAGCAACGGATGAGGAAATCAAGGAAATTAATGAAAGAATCTGACAAGGCATAGAAAAGGATTTCAAGGAAGACGAGAAAGGCATGCTTTGGTTAGGGAAAAGGATTTGTGTGCCTAACGTGAAGCACATCCGCGACACGATATTAAAGGAGGCACATGACTCACCCTATCCCATACATCCCGGCTGTACAAAGATGTACAAGGACCTGAAAACTTGCTATTGGTGGGATGGTATGAAAAGGGACATAGCTGAATATGTTGCCCTATGCGATACGTGCCAACGGGTGAAGGCCGAACATCAAAGACCCAATGGATTGTTGCAGCCATTAAAAGTACCCGAGTGGAAGTGGGAAGACATCAGCATGGATTTCATTGTCGGATTGCCATGTACTCAATCGGGTTACAACTCTATTTGAGTTATCGTGGACCGATTGACGAAAACGGCCCATTTCCTTTCTGTTAGAACAGTACAGCATTGCAAAACTAGCCGAGCTGTATATGGAGCAAATCGTGTGTCGCCATGGAGTTCTGAAGAGGATAGTTTCAGATCGGGGTTCTCAATTTACCTCCAGGTTCTGGAAGAAGCTGCATGAAGCCATGGGTACACGACTGAATGTCAGCTCCACTTATCACCCGCAAACCGACAGGCAAACTGAGAGGACAAATCAATTTTTGGAAGACATGTGGAGAGCTTGCACCTTGAAACATGGACGTAGTTGGGATAGGAGCTTGCCGTATGCTGAATTCTCATACAACAACAGCTACCAAGCCAGCTTGAAGATGTCACCTTTCAAAGCATTGTATGGTAGACGGTGTAGAATGCCGCTGTTCTGGAATGAGACCGGAGAAGCCAAGTGTTTGGACCCGAAGTGCTGCAAGACGCCAAAGAAACAAGTCCAAACGATACGAGAAAACTTGAAGGCTGCTCAGTCACGACAAAAAGGTTATGCGGACAATAGGCGAAGAAGATTGACCTTCGAAGCGGGAGACTTCGTGTATCTTAAAGTATCGCCTATCTGAGGCCAACGACTGTTCAACGTCAAAGGCAAGTTAGCACCTCGCTACATCAGGCCATTCAAGATTTTGGGCAAGCGAGGAGAAGTATCCTATCAACTAGAGCTGCCAACGCACCTCTCCGACGTGCATGACGTGTTTCACATATCCCAACTCAAGAAGTGCTTGAGAGTACCGGAAGAACAAGTACCGATGGATGAGCTCAAACTTCAGGAGGATCTGGCCTACGCGGAACACCCCATCAAAATTTTGGATGTGAAGGAAAGGGTCACAAGGAACAAAGTAATCCGTTGGTGAAAGATACAATGGAGCCATCACACGGAAGCCAAAACTACATGGGAGCGTGAGGAAGACTTCAAGGCAGAATTCCCTCATCTATTCTCCACTCTATCGAATCTCGAGGGTGAGATTCAGTTTAAGAGGGGTTGGTTTGTAACATCCTCAAATTCATTACCTTGCATTGCATACATTTTTCATGTAGAGAAACATTATAAAAGAAGTAGAAATGGAGAAAGAACTATAGAAATGGACAAATAACTATAGAAATGGAGAAAGAACCATAGAAATGGAGAAAAGAACCATAGAAATGGAGAAAGAACCATAGAAATGGAGGAAGGAACCATAGAAATGGAGAAAGAACTTTAGAAATGGAGGAAAAACCATAGAAATGGAGAAGGGAATATAGAAATGGAGAATGGGGCATAGAAATGGAGAAGGGCAATGTAGAAATGCAGAATGGGACATAAATATGGAGAGGGGAATGTAGAAATGGAGAATGGGACATAGAAATAGAGAGGGGAATGTACAAATGGAGCAAGTGACATAGAAATGGTAAGGAATGGAAAAAAGATAGCTGAAATAAGTCATTCCCAAATTTCCCCAAATTTCCCCCAAAATTTCTAAATTCCCCAATTCCCAAAAAGGGGGATTTTCCCCACATTTTGGTGATAAAATTCCCAAGGCTGCCGTACCACAAGAGATAAGTTTGTTAAGATCCAAAAAAATTGAATTGGACTCTTATTTGAGCTCCAATTGGAGTAGGATTCCTCTTTTTCCCCCTTATAATATAACCCTCACCCCCTGCCCAAAATCCTCTCTCTTTTGGTCGTCCCCTGCTTCCAAGCCCCCTTCCTTGCTGCCAAGTCGCCAAGTTTCCCCCCTTGCCGGAATTTGGCCGCCGTCGAGCTCCGCCATCGCTGGAGAAGAAGCCCGACGATCTGTCCTGCCCTAATATTCCATAGAAAAATTCCCCACTGCTGCCATTTGCTAGGAGGAAGGCCCTGCCACCAAAAGAAAGTGAGGTAGGTCACCATTACCCATCTTATGATGTCGCCACTGTTTCTACGCATCCGTTTTCTTTGCCCCCTTCAAGCAGAAACTTTTACGTGTGGACAGATCGCGTTTTGATCGATTTTTTGACGGTGGAATTGATCTAGATCTTGAGTCAAGATCATTACCACGTCCACAATTGATCTCTACACTCTTGTTCATCATAAAACCCCATGAAATCCCATAAAAATATGCAAGAACACGTACAAACTGGTTTAATAAAACAGCACCATAGGATTTGCATTCATCTACCCCATTGCATCTTGAGTAAAGTTTGTGCATGATGTTTGATTGCTGTAAATTTTGTATGTGCGTGGCTGTGAGTAGAACGACAAGCTCAAGAAGCCATCTACGAAGAAATACAACACCAAGATTTCGAGACACTTGAACAACAAGAGCCACGGGAGCAAGGCAAGTGCCCCTTGACCATATTGATCCCATGTTTCGAAACTGTTCTGTTTGTGAAAACTCGTATGCTTGAGTCAATTTGGCGGGACACCCTTTTATAGGAGTTTACTGGTTTTTTTAACCATCCTTGTCGCCAAGAAAGTTGATGAGTCGGGTATGGTCGTTTTTCCTTTTTGCTTCGCTTAATCTACGGGATACGGGAAGCTGAATTAAAACATGTTTAGCTACTGCACTCATATGAATAATGATGATGAGAACTTGATGATGATAATGAGCATGGAATCGGAGAGATCTAGGAAAGCTTGGTTCGTGGATGTTGCTTAATGAGATGGTGGTTTATTGCCATAGATCTAAGGACCGGTTCATGCCAACACATGCCAGGAAAACAGTGCCACCACAAGGCCAAATATGGATGCGGCTTAGCTGACTAATTAGGTGTGTTGCTAGCTTGTTATGGACCGTGGATGGCGCGGGGAATGGGAGTCGAGGAGGATTGCCCTGGGAACTGCATGGCACAAGAGGGGGCCCGTGGGTGGGAGAATGGTGATTCGAGCCTGCCGGTGAAACCTCAGTGGGTCCGTACATCTAGTAGCCCCTTTGTAAAGGCTATTTTGTGATCTCTTGGGCATACACCGACGGTTGTGTACTGGTATAATGGAGGTTCTGCAGTCGCCGACGGGTGACAAAATCACGAACTTGTGGGTAAAGTGGTGCCACCTCTGCAGAGTGTAAAACTATCATGATAGCCATGCTTCCGGTCACAAGCACCTGACCATCTCACATGATTAGAGGGAAAACTTGGGATGGATATTCGGTATGGTTATGGTATGGTCATTGGGATTGATTTTGGAACTGTTTTGAGTCATGAAAATGAGTTTGGCTTCATCTATATGAATATGAGATGGTTATGAATATTTATGAGTATGAGATGAACTTGAGAAAGATTATTGGCTGGTTGAGACTTGATAAATGGTGAATTATGATGAAAGAATGTTGCTGATTACTTGGTTATATTGGGATTTAATTCATCTAGACTTAGTTGCTATTTTTACCATGTTTGTGAAATAAAATTTGCTTGCTGCAATGAGCCTTTTCATTCCATACCTTGTTGAAAGCTACATGTCATACTTTTCCCGCACTTGCTGAATACGACATGTACTCACCCTTGCATTACCACATAAACATCAGCTACAGGAGATGAGTACTTTGAGGACCATGTGCAGTACTAGGCGTGCGAACTACCGTCAACATGCCTGTGGATTTGAAGATGGAGCCTGCTGCTGTTTAGTTGTTTCCTCTGTCGTTTAGAGACTTCCGTTGCAAGGATAAGATAAACATTCATGAGTGAGACATTGAGTCATTTTAATAAAGTACTTAAACCCTATTTATTCGTGGTTATATTCTAAATTCAGTTTGTGGATTACATGTGTATGTGTGATGAACATCCTGGGCCCACATATGCATTCACTTGGTTCTATTTTCGGAACTGGGTGTCACAGAGGAGGGATGTGAAATACCAAAATTCTAGCAAGTTGTGACACCCGGTTCGGAAAATAGAACCAAGTGAATGCATATGTGTGCCCAGGATGTTCATCACACATACACATGTAATCCACAAACTGAATTCAGAATATAACAACAAATAAATAGTGTTTAAGTACTTTATTACAATGACTCAAAGTCTCACTCATGAATCTCAAACTCATTCTTGCAGCGGAAGTCTCTAAATGACAGAAGAAATAACTAAACAGCAGGCTCTAATCTTCAACTCCACAGGCATGTTGACTGTAGTTCGCGCGCCTAGTACTCCATATGGTCCTCGAAGTACTCATCTTCTGTAGCTGATGTATATGTGGTAATGCAAGAATGAGTACTTGTCGTAGGGAATAAAAAGGCTCATTGCAGCAAGCAATTTTTTTTCACAAACACATAAAAACAGCAACTATTTCGAGATGAAATTTATCCCATCATAATCAAGTAATTCAGCAACATTTTCTCATCATAATTCACCATTTATCATGCTTCAACCAACCAATAATCTTTCTCAAGTTCATATCATGCTCATAAATATGCATAACCATCTCATATTCATATAGCCAAATCCAAACTCATTGTCATGACTCAAAACAGTCCCAAAACCAATCCCAATGACCATACCATAACCATACCTAATAAACATCCCAAATTTGGCTCTAATCATGTGAGTTGGCCAGGTGCTTGTGACCGGAAGCACGGCTATCATGATAGTTTTACACTCTGTAGAGGTGGCACCACTTTACCCACAAGTTCATGATTTCGTCACCCGTCGGCGACTGCAGAACCTCCATTATACCAGTACACAACCGTCGGTGTATGGCCAAGAGATCACAAAATAGCCTTTACAAAGGGGCTACTAGATGTATGGACTCACTGAGGTTTCACCAGCAGGCTCGAATCACCATTTGTGACACCGTCATTTCTGGTTTCTGCATGTATTCATGTTTCATGTAGAGAAAACAGAGAGAGAATTTAAAGGATAGTCAAAAAGAACCAGAATCCAGTTCACAGAGAGCGCCGAATACAACTTCCGCGGCCGCTGGCCACGTGGCATGTTCGGAGCTCATCCCTGCGAAGTAGGGGGAGGTCCGCCGCTAAACTGGCTACGTGGCAGGCTCAGGGCTCATCTCAACAAAGGGGGAGAGCTCCGACCCTGTGGGACACGTGTTACCCCCGGAGCTAGCCTCTGCGGAGAAGCGAAGGCAGTTCCGCAGGACACATGTCACCTTCGAAGCTAGTCACCGAGGAAATCATAGGACCAATCGCGTGGGATACGTGTCGATTTCGGAGCTCACCTCCGGGAGGTCCGGTCCTATTGGCCACGTGTCGCCACCGGAGCTTATCTCCGGAAGGTCCGTCACTGATTGGACACGTGTTAACCTCGGAGCTCGTCTCTGAGGAAAAAGGAAGGTCCGGTGCTACTTGACGCGTGGCATTCACAAAGCTCACCTCCGAAGAGAGGGAGGTCCGGAATGGATACGTGGCACACCCGAAGCCACCTCCGGAGAGAGGGAAGGTCCGACACTGACACATGGCGTGCGCGGAGCCACCTCCGAATCGAGAGGAGGTTCCGACCGCCAGGATACGTGGTGCACGCGGAGCTCACCTCCAAAGGAGAGGGAGGTCTCGCTCGCTTGACACGCGGCACAACCGGAGCTCGTCCCTGCGGAAAAAGGGGAGACCAGGCCCCGGTGGACACGTGGAGCTTCCGGAGCTCATCACCATGGAGGTAACAAGTTCTGGAACGGTTTTTGGATTCTGTACGCGTAGAAATGCCGGTACGAAGGAGAAACCGACCTGAATTCCACAATGTTACCGCACCAAATCAACTCAAGATAAGTTGTTAAGATTCAACGATAATCTGAATAGGACTCTTATTCGAGATACAATCAGATTAGGACTCTTCTTCTCCCGATTATAAATAGAACCCAGAACCTTTGGCTGAAACCACGAACTTATTTTCCAACTCCTGAGCCGACGACTTAGAGCCCTAGCCCCAACTCGCCGAGTAAGCCATCACCGGAGTTCAGCGAGGAAGATCGCCGGAAGAGAACCCCAACGATTTGTCTGATCAGAGAAAGACCCTGAGACCGAGAAGAACGTAAGGTAGGTCTCCAATACCACCTTACGACATCGTCGCGTTTTCTTTGCATCTATTCTTCGATTCCTTTCGAACAGAAGCTTTCTCGTGGACAGATCACTTGTTGATCGGGTTGATCTAAAGACAAGGTCATCGCCACATCCACATTTGATCCGAACACCTCTGTTCATCATAAAACCAGGCAAGAACATGTACAAACCAACCTAATAAAACTAAACTGCATTATAGGATAGCATGCATATGCATCATCGCATCTAGTTGAAGTTTGTGCATGATATTGATTGATGTGGATCTTGTATGTGCGTGATCCTGTATAGCAGGACAAGCTCAGGGAGCTGTCTATGACGAGCTGCAACAACAAGGTTTCGAGATCCAGGAGCAACCGGAACCGCTAGAACAAGGCAAGTGCCCCTTGACCATATTGATCCTATGTTTTTGGGAAAAACTGTTTTGTTTTGCGAAAAGGTGTGTGTGCTGAGTCAAACATGATGGGAAACCCTTTTTTAGGAGTTCACTAGTTTTTGGTTAAACCACCCTTGTCGCCAGGGAAGTTTATGAGTCGGGTATGGTTTTTGTTTTAAGCTTCGCAGAGTCCATGGGATTGGGAAGCGAGATAGATGTATCTCATGAACTCGGTGTTCATGCTGGAGCTGGACAAGTTCGTGGTAGTGTTCATTGACGATATCTTGGTTTACTCCAAGACAGAAGCCGAACATGCCGAACACTTGTGGATCGTTCTTCAACGATTGCGAGACCACAAGCTCTGCGCCAAGTTCAGTAAATGCGAGTTTTGGATCAGCCAAGTGCCATTCTTGGGACATATCATCTCAGCGGAAGGCATTGTGGTTGACCCAAGCAAAATAGAGCAAGTGCTGAAATGGGAAGCTCCCACTTCAGTTCATGAAGTCAGAAGCTTCCTCGGGTTAGCAGGATACCATCGGAGATTTACTGCAAGTTTCTCCAAGCTGGCTAAGCCGATGACAGAGTTGCTGAAGAAGGGAACAAAGTATGTTTGGAACACGGCGTGTGAAGGAGCGTTCCAAGCATTGGTGAAGCATCTCACCACAGCCCCGGTCTTAGCTCATCCGGATACAACAAAGCCCTTCGACGTGTATTGTGACGCGTCCGGTATTGGGCTCGGCTGCGTGTTGATGCAGGAAGGACGTGTGGTCGCCTATGGCTCATGCCAACTTCGGAACCATGAGCAGCATTATCCAACTCATGATCTTGAGCTTGCTGCCGTGGTGTTGGCGCTAAAAATGTGGAGGCACTATCTCCTGGGGAATTTGGTGCACCTCTACACCGACCACAAGAGCTTGAAATACATTTTCACCCAGAAGGAGCTGAACATGAGGCAACGGAGGTGGTTAGAATTGATCGAAGATTATGAAATTGAGATTCATTACCACCCCGGCAAGGCGAATGTGGTTGCCGACGCGCTGAGTCAGAAATCACAGGTCCATCACCTCACCATTACACCGGTGGAGGAGGAAGAGCCGAGTTTATACTTGGTTCCTTATGGATCGCTGTACAACCTTGCCCTCATCCCTACTATTAGGGAGGACATCATGACAGCTCAGAAGACTGATAAAGGCATGGCACATCTCCGGAGACGGATAGACAATGGGGAGATCAAATGTTTCCGGAAGGATGATGAGGGGACGCTATGGTTCAATGACCGAATAGTCGTACACCGAGATATGGAACTGAGGAGGAAGATCCTCGATGAAGCTCACTTGTCCAAATACTCCATTCATCCGGGCAGAAACAAAATGTACCAAGATTTGAAGAAGAAATTTTGGTGGACACGGATGAAGCGGGAGGTAGCGAAGTACGTATCTGAGTCCGATACGTGCCGACGAGTGAAAGCTGATCACATGAAGAAATCAGGACTGTTGCAACCCCTGAAGATCCCGGCATGGAACTGGAAGATGTGAGCATGGATTTCATTGTGGGATTACCCCTGACTTCCAACAAACATGATTCTATCTGGGTAATCGTCGGTCGGTTAACCAAGACGGCTCACTTCATCCCGATAAATACACGTTACAATGCCGGCAAATATGCAGAGCTATACATAGCAAAGATTTTGTGCTTATACGGGGTATCCAAGACCATCGTCTCGGATCGAGGTGCATTATTTGTATCTCGCTTTTGGAAGCAGCTACACGCTGCATTGGGTACTAAGTTGATCAGGAGCTCCGCTTACCACCCTCAGACAGATGGCCAGACAAAGAGGGTGAATCAAGTTCTGGAAGACATGTTGAGAGCATGTGCCATCCACCATGGTAGGAACTGGGATGATCACCTACCATTGGCGGAATTCTCGTACAACAACGGCTATCAGGCGAGTATCAAGATGGCACCCTACGAAGCTCTCTACGGTCGCAAATGCTGCACCCCATTAAATTGGTGCGAGTCCGGTGAAAGGGTCACATTCGGGGTTGATGTGGTGAACGACGCCGAAGAGCGCGTTCGGGTGATTCAAGCTAACTTGAAGGCCGCTCGATCCCGGCAGAAGAGCTACGCTGATAAGAGGCGTAGACCGTTGCACTTTGACATTGGGGAACACGTGTACCTCCGCGTGTCTCCAATGAAAGGCGTGCACCGGTTCGGTGTGAAGGGGAAGCTCGCTCCCCGTTTGACCCTACGCTATCACCGAGAAGTGTGGACTAGCAGCGTATTGATTGGAGCTACCGGCATCTCTGGCTGGTGTCCATGATGTTTTCCATGTTTCGCAATTGTGAAAATGTTTGAAGCATACAGCTGCTGTTCCTACCGAAGACATCGGCGAGCTAAAACTGGATTTAACATATGATGAGTATCCGGTGGAAATTCTTGATGAGAAAGCCCGAACTACGCGTAGCAGAACGTTGTGGTTCTACAAGATACTCTGGAGCAACCACACCGCTGAAGAAGCGATGTGGGAGAGCGAGGAATTCCTTCGCTCAAATTACCCGGAGTTCATGGCTTCTCAACACGGGTAAGTCCTTACTACATTGCTATCTTTCCTTTTATAATCTCGGGACGAGATTCTTTTAAGGGGGGAGGGATGTAAAAGCCCAAGAAAAGGGACTTGCTAAAATTTTTCCTCACTTCAAAACACCACACTTTTGTTGTGGATATTTTGTGAAAAATGGTGAAGAGCAAGTAACCTCCATCAAAAGAGTAATTAGAGGGGAAAGCCTTCACTTTCACAAAGTAGGATTTTTACACATGAACATGAGAGGTTGAGATCACCCCTAGAACTTAAAAAGTCTTGGGAAGGTTCAGTCCAAGTTTCATGTAAATCCAACACTTTTTGAGGCACTTTTGGGAGGTATTTGAAAAAGAGGCCAATTTGAATGTAAATTCAAATTGCAGCAACTTTCATCACCCAAATTCAAAAGTTAGCTTCAGATTCAAACTCAGCACATTTTTCTGAGTAAGCCCACCAATTTTCATCCTCATTGGAGTTCATCTTGTCAAGAGCTAAATTTGCAAGAATTCAAAACTGAATTTGAATTTCAGTTTAAACATGCAGCAAATTTAGCTAAACACAGTTCAAATTTGAGAATTCAAATTCAAACTAAGACTTGATGACTAAGTCTCACATTAAATTGTGAGTAGCTGAGGATATTTTGGCACAACAGAATTGAGAAAATTTGGAAATAGAATTAGGGGGGGGAGGTCCCACCTGTCAGTAGACTTACACAGAGAAGTCTTCCAATGATTTTTCCCTCTCTCAGCCGAGCCAGCGCGCCAGCTGCGGACAGCACCGGCGTGCGACCGCCTCACCTCGCCACCTCCTGCTCGGCGACTGATCGCACGCGTGCCCGACGCGGTTAAAGTCCATAGCCCACGTGAGCCGGCCTCATCTCCTCCGCTCTGCCGCTCTCACCCGAAACGAAAAATGGCACCTGCCGCTCCCCTCGGCTCCTCGTCGCGCCGTTGATCCAGGCGACCTCACGACCGGAGCTCAACAGCAAAGATACGCGCCAGGGACTGCTCGAACTCACCGTGAAGACCCTACCCTTTTCTTTGCTCTGTAGGGGGAGTATTTCCCCGTCTAGTCCTCGGTGTTCGACAAAGACCAGTGAGCAGACAATCTGAAATTCACGGCGATCGGTCCTGCACTGCGTAAACCCAGCCAAGCACATGTTCTACACGTCCCCACGGCCATCTAGGATCCAAAACCATCGAAAACCATCGAGTCTTTGCGCTGATATCCGAGTTTTTCGTGCAACAGCCGATATCGGGCCTAGGTCGACGGTGAGGTCCTAGTTCTGGCCATTTCCATGGCCAACCGAGCTCATATTCGTGCGCAGCATGCCACGGCGGAGCTGTAGGAGCAAACCGCTTGAGAAATAAGGCCCGGAGTAGCCCGGGCGACGTCGCCGGAGTAGAGGGAAGCTCTGTCACCGTCACGGGCATAGTTTCGGCCATTGCCGAGCTCCGGTGAGGGCACCAGCGTGTTCTCCGAGTTGAGTTAGGCACAGGCGGCAAGTTTCGTCGAAGGTCGGGCGGTAAAACGCCCGGCGGCGAGCGCTCCGGCGAAGCGCCGCCGCGGGAGCTGCGGGAGAGCGCGAGGTAGACGAAGGGGGGCCGGGTCCACCGGTCAGCCTCTGATCTCGCCCGGGGATCGGTTTGCGGCCAGGATTCGGTGCGGCAGCACGGGTAAAACCCCGTGGGCCGCGGTATGGCCGCATTCTGAGTGGGCCGGCTCGAGGAGTGGGTCCCACCCACAGGATTTAAACATTTTTGGAATTTCCAGTTTTAGTTCAAACTTCAAATGCATAGAACTTTTGCTAGGAAACTCCAAATTCGATGAACCAAATTTTGCTGAACTCAGAATTCTGCGTACTTTCCAGCAACACCAAATTCAGCTCATGAAAGTAAATAGTTTTCCAGAATTAAATCCCTAAAATTTAAACTGTTGGGAATTTTATCTGGAGAACTACTTTATGAAAAATTCTGAAATTTGGCTGAGAAGTTCCTTGGGAAATCCCTGAATTACAGTAAAATTTTCAAACTCATCCAAGTTCATTTAGTTACCCTAATTGGGTGATTAAGAGAACTGCCCAGAAAAAAATAGAAAAATGTACAGAAACATTTTTCAGATTTTTCTCAAATCTTAATTAGGGCATAACTTTCTGTAGAATTCTTCAAATGACATGAAACCAACTCCATTAGAACCATCTTAAAGTCTAGTTTCCAGAAAGTAATGGTTGGAGCCATGAAAACCCCCGGAATTATTCAGAGGCTCAAATATTGACCAAATGGGCTTTTATTTGTGCAAGGTTCAAATGAACTTTGTTTCAAATGAAACTTGGTCAAGACTCTGGTTAGGACCCTACCAAGCCACAATAAGAATTTCAGAACCAAAGGGGAGGGCTAGCTAGAGTTATTAGTAGTTAAGTATTCAAGTTTACACATTGCATTTAAATTTACATGTCATATTTCATTAAACGTGTAGTCACTGAAGAAGAGACTCCGGAAGTGCTGGACTTCCTCCTTC
The DNA here is from genome assembly GCA_030760725.1 of Neostapfia colusana. NCBI lineage: Eukaryota > Viridiplantae > Streptophyta > Magnoliopsida > Poales > Poaceae > Neostapfia > Neostapfia colusana. The sequence continues at coordinate 33,883,087 of JASWHV010000004.1, read as the reverse complement.
TGGAAGAAGAGCTAACTACTGACCAGCAGCAACAAGGCAAGCCCCGGTTTGCATTAACTCTTTTATAAAGTTTTTACTTTGTTTACATACGTAGGGTGATGTATGAATGTGCATTAGGTATAGGATGAATGAAACCCACTTGCATGACCAGAATCTTTCCATAAGAGTGAGGGTAGTGTCTAAGATCTCGAGTAGACAGGCTATGCTTAATAATTCATAGGACTTCGTTACAAGTCGAGTAGTTGGAATCTACTCGCGAGATAGGTTGGGACACACGGGTTCGGTTGAGTGATATGAGATCACTTTAGTAATGAAAATGAGACTAGGCAGGGGCTAGGGCGCAGCAAGAGGAAGTCTTGTGTGCGCAGCCCTGTCCGTGTCGATTGAGGACCGATCCATGTGCGGCCCTGCTGAACAAGTATTGAACGTACCGAAGGCATATCGGATATATGGGCCCCGATAAACTGATGTAGGCTAAACCTCCGGGCGTCGAGGCATAGCACACCGATTTATAGGTGTAGGTTGAGGGCAGCAAGGTGGAAATCTGCCAACGGGCATAGAGAGATGCTCCATGTGGGGAACCTCCTGCTCGTTTCGGTGCGACCGGTTTGACGTTTGGGCTGTTGGGTGAAAGGTTGTCCCGTACGACATCGAGTGAGCGTGCTGTGCAGCTCCACGGGTGGGCGTACGTGACGTGCTCTTTGGGTTTCCCTGCAGGTGTATATCGAGTCGATTCGCCGTCCCTCGCGGTGATGAGTACCGCTTGTTCACTGCATCGTAACATAGACTAATGAATGAAATGTGATGATTCAATATTGCTGTCATGATATAATTGTATTGCTACGTGTGTGCCACCAAATATTGCTTCCTAAATTTCAGATTTCCGAACGGTTAACTTGTTGCTAAAAGATGAACTAAGGATGAACTTGTAGGCGTGTCCCTTTTCTGCAAATATTACTACCCTATGTCATTGTACACCTCATGTAGAGTTTCATGCTTAGGTGAGTCGGTTAAGCCTTGTTGAGCCATCGTGCTCACGGTTGCTGCTTAAGTGTTTTTTAGGTGAGGAGCCACCCACGGACTCGGAGTACGAGTCCACCGGCGAGGGTTACCCTCAGTCGGGGACCACGGCTGAGTGGGAGCCGTACACGCCGCGCTGAGCTGAGGAGTGCAGGTAGTGTGGGTTGCCCTAGGGCTGGGCAACCACTTTTGCTAGATAGGCGGGCGTGAGTTGTATAAATGAAACTTCCGCTGTGTAATAAAGACCCTAGTTTGTAACTGAGAAGTGTACTACTTTGTACATTCAGTTTGTTTTTCCCATGTAATATATTATGTCCTTATGATGTGTGCTGTCGGGTGTCGCATCACGCGGCACCACCCTCTGCGATCCTGGATGAGCGGATCCCGGTCCGCCACAGATATTACCGACGCTTCATTAAAGACTTCTCTAAGATAGCAAAGCCTATGAAGGAATTGCTAACAAAGGGAAAAGCCTTTCGATGGACACAGCATGCCAAGAAAGTTTTGAGGAACTTAAGAAAAGGCTAACCACATCGCCGGTTTTGGTATTACCGGACGTAAGCAAGAGCTTTGATATATATTGTGACGCATCCAGACAGGGGCTTGGATGTGTGCTCATGCAAGAAGGACAAGTGGTAGCCTATGCCTCACGACAATTAAAGAAGCACGAGCTTAATTATCCTACACATGACTTGGAGCTAGCAGCAGTAGTGCATGCATTGAAGATTTGGAGACATTATATCCTTGGTCATCGATGTGAGATCTATACGGATCATAAAAGCCTCAAGTACATATTTACACAAACGGACTTGAATTTGAGGCAACATCGATGGTTGGAACTTATCAAGGATTATGATGTTGGAATCAACTACCACCCTGGGAAGGCCAATGTAGTAGCTGATGCATTGAGCTGGAAGGGAGCATGTCACCAACTTACGGTTCAGGAGCTACTACCCGAACAGCGTAAGGAGTTCGAACGGTTACACCTCCGACGTACATGACGTGTTTCATGTATCCCAGTTCAAGAAGTGCTTGAGAGTACCAGAGGAGCAAGTACCAATGGAAGAGCTTGAACTTCAAGAAGACCTGACTTATGCGGAGCACCCAGTCCGAATTTCAGACGTAAAGGAAAGGGTCACCAGGAACAAAGTGATCCGATGGTGCAAGGTACAATGGAGCCATCACACCGAAGCTGAAGCCACATGGGAGCGTGAAGAAGACATCAAGACAGAATTTCCTCATCTATTCTCTACCAACGAATCTCGAGGGCGAGATTCAATTTAAATGGGGTAGATTTGTGACACCCTCATTTCTGGTTTCCGCATGTATTCATGTTTCATGTAGAGAAAACAGAGAGAGAATTTAAAGGATAGTCAAAAAGAACCTAAATCCAGTTCACAGAGAGCGCCGAAGACAACTTCCGCGGCTGCTGGCCACGTGGCATGTTCGGAGCTCATCCCTGCGAAGTAGGGGGAGGTCCACCGCTAAACTGGCTACGTGGCAGGCTCGGGGCTCATCTCCGCAAAGGGGGAGAGGTTCGACCCTGTGGGACACGTGTTACCCCCAGAGCTAGCCTCTGCGGAGAAGCGAAGGCAGTTCCGCAGGACACATGTCACCTTCACAGCTAGTCACCGCGAAAATCAGAGGACCAGTCGCGTGGGATACGTGTCGATCTCGGAGCTCACCTCCGGGAGGTCCGGTCCTATTGGACACATGTCACCACCGGAGCTTATCTCCGGAAGTCCGTCACTGATTGGACACGTGTTAACCTCGGAGCTCGTCTCTGAGGAAAAAGGAAGGTCTGGCGCTACTTGACGCGTGGCATTCACAGAGCTTACCTCCAAAGAGAGGGAGGTCCGGAATGGATACGTGGCACACCTGGAGCCACCTCCGGAGAGAGGGAAGGTCCGACACTAACATGTGGCGTGCGCGGAGCCACCTCCGAATCGAGAGGAGGTCCCGACCGCCAGGATACGTGGTGCACACGGAGCTCACCTCCGACGGAGAGGGAGGTCTCGCTCGCTTGACACGCGGCACAACCGGAGCTCGTCCCTGCGGAAAAAGGGGAGACCAGGCCCGTTGGACACGTGGAGCTTCTGGAGCTCATCACCGTGGAGGTAACGAGTTCTGGAACGGTTTTTGGATTCTGTACGCGTAGAAATACCGGTACGAAAGAGAAACCGACCTGAATTCCACAATGTTACCGCACCAAATCAACTCAAGATATGTTGTTAAGATTCAACAATAATCTGAATGGGACTCTTATTCGAGATACAATCAGATTAGTACTCTTCTTCTCCCGATTATAAATAGAACACAGAACCTTTGGCCGAAACCACGAAGTTCTTTTCCAACTCCTGAGCCGACGACTTAGAGCCCTAGCCCCAACTCGCCGAGTAAGCCATCGCCAGAGTTCAGCAAGGAAGATCGCCGGAAGAGAGCCCCAACGATCTGTATGATCAGAGAAAGACCCCGAGACCAAGAAGAACGTAAGGTAGGTCTCCAATACCACCTTACGACATCGTCGTATTTTCTTTGCATCTGTTCTTCGATTCCTTTCGAACATAAGCTTTCTCATGGACATATCACTTGTTGATCGGGTTGATCTAAAGACAAGGTCATCGCCACGTCCACATTTGATCTGAACACCTCTGTTCATCATAAAACCATGCAAGAACACGTACAAACCGACCTAATAAAACTAAACTGCATTATAGGATAGCATGCATATGCATCATCGCATCTAGTTAAAGTTTGTGCATGATATTGATTGATGTGGATCTTGTATGTGTGTGATCCTGTATAGCAGGACAAGCTCAGGGAGCTGTCTACGACGAGCTGCAACAACAAGGTTTCGAGATCCAAGAGCAACTGGAACCACTAGAACAAGGCAAGTGCCCCTTGACCATATTGATCCTATGTTTTTGGGAAAAACTGTTTTGTTTTGCGAAAAGGTGTGTGTGCTGAGTCAAACATGATGGGAAACCCTTTTATACGAGTTTACTAGTTTTTGGTTAAACCACCCTTGTCGCCAGGGAAGTTTATGAGTCGGGTATGGTTTTTGTTTTAAGCTTCGCTGAGTCCATGGGATTGGGGAGCGAGATAGATGTGTCTAGATAACTGCACTCGTAACGATAATGAGAAACTAATGTTGTTAATGAACATGGATCGGAGGGAGATCTAGGTAAGACTGGGTTTGTGAATGAGGTAGCATGAGATGGTGGTTTACTTGCCGTAGATCTAAGGACCGGTTCATACGGGCACATGCCAGGATAACAGTGCCACCACAAGGCCAAGTATGGGTGCGTCTTAGCTGAGTAATTAGGTAAGTTGCTAGATTGTTATGGACCGTGGAAGGCGCGGGGAATGGGAGTCGAGTGAGGACTGTCCTGGGGACTGCATGGCACAAGAGGGGGCCCGTGGGTGGGAGAATTGGAGATTCTATCCTGCCGGTGAAACCTTAGTGAGTCCATACATCTAGTAGCCCCTTTATAAAGGCTATTTTGTGATCTCTTGGCCATACACCGATGGTTGTGTACTGGTATAATGGAGGTTCTGCAGTCGCCGACGGGTGATGAAATCACAAACTTGTGGGTAAAGAGGTGCAAACTCTGCAGAGTCTAAAACTATCATGATAGCCGAGCTTACGGTCACGAGCGCCTGGCCAACTTCCATGATTTGTTGGGATGGTTATTGGATATTGTTATTGGTTATGGTTTTGGATGGTTTGGTTTTTGTTTGGTTTTTGGGACTGTTGAGTCCGGGTGATAAGATGGGTTGCATGACTGTTGAGTCTTGGCAACAAGGTTGGTCTCGGTGGGAGACTAAGTTGTTTATGATGAAATGGTAGCGAATACGAGATGGTATTCTTGAGATGGTAGCGAATACGAGGAGGTATTCGTAAGCAAGAATGAGGTTGATTGATGACTGGTTGTGACATGGAAGGTAATGAACATAATGGAGGTATGATTGGTATTTTAATACATGTTGGGATTACATTCACTTAAAGATGAGTTGCTGTTTTATCATGTTTTTGATAAATTACTTTGCTTTCTGCAAATGAGCCTTTTTATACCTACCTTGTTATGAGCTACATATCATATTTTCACGCACTTGCTGAGTACATCACTGTACTCAAACTTGCATTATTATTTCATCGTCAGCAACAGGAGAAGATTATTATGAAGACCAAGTGGAGCATTAGGCGTGTAAATCTGTTCTCAACCTTGCCTGTGGGGATGGAGTAGAGATGGAGCCACTGCTGCTTAGAATTGCTTCCGCATTAGTTAGATTGCTTCCACATTAGAATAAGGACTTCCGCTGCATAGAAATAAGACTTCCGCTGTGGGCATGGGTCAAAGACTCATGAAACATTGTAATAAACTCGGTTATTCGTGGTTATATATATTCTGAATTCAGTTTGTGGAACATATGTGTATGTGTGATGAACATCCTGGGCACACATATGCATCAATTCTCGGTTCCGTGGTTTTCCACAGAATTGAGGGTGTCACACCATTCTCCCACCCACGGGCCCCCTCTTGTGCCATGCAATTCCAAGGGCAGTCCTCCTCGACTCACATTCCTCGCGCCATCCGCGGTCCATAACAAGCTAGCAACACACCTAATTAATCAGCTAAGCCACACCCATATTTGGCCTTATGGTGGCACTGTTTTCCTAGCATGTGCTGGCATGAACCGGTCCTTAGATCTACGGCAAGTAAACCACCAACTCATTCAGCAACATCCACGAACTAATCTTGCCTAGATCTCCCCGATTCCATGCTCATTATCATCATCAAGTTCTCATCATCATTATTCATATGAGTGCAGTAGCTAAACATGTTTTAATTCAGCTTCCCGTATCCCGTAGATTAAGCGAAGCAAAAAGGAAAAACGACCATACCCGACTCATCAAGTTTCCCGGCGACAAGGATGGTTAACAAAACTAGTAAACTCCTATAAAAGGGGTGTCCCATCAAGTTGACTCAAGCATACGAGTTTTCGCAATCAAAACAGTTTCGAAACATGGGATCAATATGGTCAAGGGGCACTTGCCTTGCTCCTGTGACTTGTTGTTCGAGCGCCTTGAAGTCTTGGTGCTGTAGATCCTCGTAGATGGCCTCTTGAGCTTGTCCTTCTACTCAAGACCACTTGCTCCATTTCTACATTCCCCTCTCCATTTCTATGTCCCATTCTCCATTTCTACATTCCCCTGTCCATTTCTATGTCCCATTCTCCGTTTCTACATTGCCCTTATCCATTTCTATGCCCCATTCTCCATTTCTATATTCCCTTCTCCATTTCTGTGGTTTTTCCTCCATTTCTATGGTTCCTTCCTCCATTTTTATGGTTCTTTCTCCATTTCTATGGTTCCTTCCTCCATTTCTATGGTTCTTTCTCCATTTCTATGGTTCTTTTCTCCATTTCTATGGTTCTTTCTCCATTTCTATAGTTCTTTCTCCATTTCTATAGTTCTTTCTCCATTTCTACTTCTTTTATAATGTTTCTCTACATGAAAAATGTATGCAATGCATAGAAAAGAATTTGAGGGTGTTACAAACCTACCCCCTTAAACTGAATCTCGCCCTCGAGATTCGATAGAGTGGAGCACCAAGACTCAAAGTCTTGGTGCTGTAGATCCTTGTAGATGGCCTCTTGAGCTTGTCCTTCTACTCATGACCACGTACATACAAAATTTACAGCAATCAATCATCATGCACAAAATTTACTCAAGATGCAATAGGGTAGATGAATGCAAATCCTATGGTGCTGTTTTATTAATCCAGTTTGTACGTGTTCTTGCATGTTTTAATGGGCTTTCATGGAGTTTTATGATGAACAAGAGTGTAGAGATCAAGTGTGTACGTGGTGATGATCTTGACTCAAGATCTAGATCAATTCCACCGTCAAAAATCGATCAAAACACGATCTGTCCACACGTAAAAGTTTCTGCTCGAAGGGGACGAAGAAAACGGATGCGTAGAAACAGTGGCGATGTCGTAAGATCGGTAATGGGGACCTACCTCACTTCCTTTTTGGTTGCAGGGCCTTCCTCCTAGCAATGGCAGCAGTGGGGAATTTTTCTATGGAAAATTTTGGTAGGACAGATCGTCGGGCTTCTTCTCCAGCGACGGCGGGGATCGACGGGGCTCGACGGCGGCCAAATTCCTGCAGGGGGGGAACTTGGCGACTCGGCAGCAAGGAAGGGGGCTTGGCAGCAGGGGGGACATCCAAAATAGAGAGGATTTCATCAAGGGGTGGGGGTTATATTTTTAGGGGGAAAAAGAGGAGTCCTACTCCAATTGGAGCTCAAATAAGAGTCCTATTCAATTTTTTTTTGGATCTTAACAAACTTATCTCTTGTGGTGCGGCAGCCTTGGGGATTTTATCCCTAAAATGTGGGGAAAATCCCCCTTTTTGGGAATTGGGGAATTTAGAAATTTTTTGGGGAAATTTGGGAATGGCTCATTTCAGCTATCTTTTTGCTATTCCTCACCATTTCTATTTCACTTGCTCTATTTCTACATTCCCCTCTCCATTTGTATGTCCCATTCTCCATTTCTACATTACCCTCTCCATTTCTATGTCCCATTATGCATTTCTACATTCCCCTCTCCATTTCTATGTCCCACTCTCCATTTCTACATTGCCCTTCTCCATTTATATGCCCCATTCTCCATTTCTATATTCTTTTCTCCATTTATGTGGTTTTTCCTCCATTTCTATGGTTCCTTCCTCCATTCCTATGGTTCTTTCTCCATTTCTATGGTTCTTTTCTCCATTTCTATGGTTCTTTCTCCATTTCTATAGTTCTTTCTCCATTTCTATAGTTCTTTCTCCATTTCTACTTCTTTTATAATGTTTCTCTACATGAAAAATGTATGCAATGCATGGAAATGAATTTGAGAGTGTTACAAACCTACCCCCCTTAAACTGAATCTCGCCCTCAAGATTCGATAGTTTCGGCTTTTGTGTGATATATTGGTCCACTGTACCTTGCACCAATGGATCACTTTGTTCCTCGTGACCCTTTCCTTCACGTCAAAAATTTTGACGGGCTGCTCCGCATAGGTCAGATCCTCTTGAAGCTCGAGCTCATCCATTGGTACTTGTTCTTCCAGTACTCTTAAGCACTTCTTGAGTTGGGATACGTGAAACACGTCGTGTACGTCGAAGAGGTGCGTTGGCAGCTCTAGTTGATAGGCTACTTCTCCTCGCTTGCCCAAAATCTTGAATGGCCCAATGTAGCGAGGTGCTAATTTGCCCTTGACGTTGAACCATCGTTGGCCTCAGATAGGCAATACCTTAATATACACGAGGTCTCCTACTTTGAAGGTCAATTTTCTTTGCCTATTGTCTGCATAACCCTTTTGTCGTGACTGAGCAGCCTTCAAATTTTCTCGTATCGTTTGGACTTGCTTCTCGGCGTCTTGCAGCACTTCGGGTCCAAACACTTGGCTCTCTCCGGTCTCATTCCAGAACAGCGGCGTTCTACACCTTCTACCATACAATGCTTCGAAAGGTGACATTTTCAAGCTGGCTTGATAGCTGTTGTTTTATGAGAATTCAGCATACGGCAAGCTCCTATCCCAGTTACGCCCATGTTTCAAGGTGCAAGCTCTCAACATGTCTTCCAAAATTTTATTTGTCCTCTCATTTTGCCCGTCGGTTTGCGGGTGATAAGCGGAGCTGAAATTCAGTCGTGTACCCATGGCTTCATGCAGCTTCTTTCAGAACCTAGAGGTAAATTGAGAACCCCGGTCTGAAACTATCCTCTTCGGAACTCCATGGCGACACAAGACTTGCTCCATATACAGCTCGGCTAGTTGTGTGACGCGGTACGTGGTTCTAACAGGAAGGAAATGGGCTGTTTTCATCAACCGGTCCACAATAACCCAAATAGAGTCGTTACCCAACTGAGTACGTGGCAGTCCGACTATGAAATCCATGCTGATGTCTTCCCACTTCCACTTGGGTACTTTCAATGACTGCAACAATCCAGCGGGTTTTTGATGTTCGGCCTTCACTCGTTGGCACGTGTCGCGAAAGGCAACATATTCGGCTATGTCCCTTTTCATACCATCCCACCAATAGCAAGTTTTCAGGTCCTTGTACATCTTTATACAGCCGGGATGTATGGAATAAGGTGATTCATGTGCCTCCTTTAATATCGTGTTGCGGATGTGCTTCACGTTAGGCACACAAATCCTTTTCCCTAACCAAAGCATGCCTTTCTCGTCTTCCTTGAAATCCTTTTCTATGCCTTGTAGGATTCTTTCCTTGATTTCCTCATCAGTTGCTTGGCCATCTCGTATCTCTTGTTCCAGCGAGGAGTTCAGTTCTATTACCTCCATCTCGTTCAAGAACCCGAGATGCAACAGTTCGAACTCCTTACACAGTTGGGGTGGCAGCTCCCGAACCGTGAGTTGGTGACATGCTCCCTTTCGACTCAACGCATCAGCTACTACATTGGCCTTTCCGGGTGATAGTTGATTCTAACATCATAATCCTTGATGAATTCCAACCATCGACGTTGCCTCAAATTCAGATCCATTTGCATGAATATATACTTGAGGCTTTTGTGATCCATATAGATCTCACATCGGTGGCCAAGGATATAATGCCTCCAAATCTTCAAGGCATGCACCAAGGCTGCAAGTTCCAAGTCATGTGTCGGGTAATTCAGCCCATGTTTCTTTAGTTGTCTCGATGCATAGGCTACCACTTTTCCTTCTTGCATGAGCACACATCCAAGCCCTTGTCTTGATGCGTCACAATATATGTCGAAGCTCTTGCTCATGTCCGGCAATACCAAAACCGGCGCTGTGGTTAATCTCTTCTTTAGCTCCTCAAAGCTTTCTTGACACGCTGGTGTCCACTGAAACGCTTTCCCTTTCATTAGCAATTCATTCATAGTCTTCGCTATTTTTGAGAAATCCTTGATGAACCAGCGGTAATATCCAGCCATCCCAAGGAAACTATGAATATCTCTTACATTCTGCGGTTGATTCCACTTCAAAACATCTCCCTTTTTCCAGGATTAACCGGTACTCCTCCTTCGGATATGATGTGTCCTAGGAACGATATCTCCTTTAGCCAAATGACACTTGCTGAACTTGGCATACAATTGATGCTCTCGCAGTTTCTGCAATGTCAATCTCAAGTGTTCTTCATGTTCTTCCTCGTTTTTCGAATACACCATGATGTCGTCGATGAAAACCACGACAAACCTGTCCATGTACTCCATGAAGACCTTATTCATGAGGTACATAAAGTATGTGGGTGCATTCATTAACCCAAAAGGCATAACGGTATACTCATACGAACCATACCGTGTTCGAAATGCAGTCTTGGGTATGTCGGAGGGCTTAATCTTCAGCTGAAGTATCCTGACCGAAGATCAATCTTGGAGAAAATTCGGGCACCTTTCATTTGGTCGATCAAGTCCTCTATAGGGGGCAGCGGATATTTATTCTTGATCGTCACCTCATTGAGAGACCTATAATCCACACACATCCTTTGGGTCCCATCGTTCTTGTCTACGAAGAGCACGGGGGCTCCCCATGGTGATGAGCTTGGGCGTATAAAACCCTTTTCTAGCTGCTCCTGAATTTGCTTCTTGAGCTCCACTAGTTCATTAGCGGGCATCCTATACGGCCTTTTTGCTATAGGTGCAGTTCCAGGTACTAAATCAATGGCAAATTCAATGTCCTGGTCAGGTGGCTTACCTGGAAGTTCTTCCGGGAACACATCTGAAAATTCTTGAACCACCGGAATGCTTTCCAATGTCGCTTCTTCGATGTGGTTCAGCGCTGCCTTCTCGGTTGCCGGTTGGGCTGCCTTGAACTCAATACGAGTACCGTGCTCACTTGTCAACTGCACGATCCTCTCAGCACATTGAATCACTCCGTTGTGCTTGCTTAGCCAATCCATTCCAAGTATTATGTCAATCCCTTGGGAATCCAAGACAATAAGGTTGGCAAGAAAGTCTACCCCCCTTATTTTAAGGCTTACTTTCGGATAGAATTCGGAATTGAAAGAAGTGTTTTCCCAACTATATGCATCAAGGTGTATGAACAAAGAAACTTCTTTCATTAATATCAGCCTATACAAGGATGTGAACAAGTGCCGAAGCATCTCACATCTCTCTACTATGTGTGGATGTGGACTTTCGCAGAAGCGTCCCACAACTCACACCAGCACACAAACCAAGCAATCATCACAAAAATTTCAGCACACCACCCTTATTCAATCTACTACGATCTAAACGTTCCTATTACAGCTTTATGCAATGGAAACCTAAATTTAATCGTGCATGTAAGATTAGATGAAGCTGGTGCTCCATTTGCTCCCTTGTTGGCACGAGTCTCCTCTTGTTTCTCCAGCAAATACAGCTTCTTGCGGAGGTAACGGATCTCTTCTTTGCGTTTGCATAGCGGTTTCCTAACTCCACGAGCAACCTCTGAGACTTGTCAGCAGCTTGTGGGTTGGAAAGAGCTCCTCCATGGGGTCCAATAATCCCCCTTATACCACTCTTCTGATACGTGTGCAGCTCAAAAGTACTGTTCTCAAGCTGCTCACGGAAACCGTAGCACAGTCCGGTGAGTGCATCCCATGCGGCATCATCAATAGCTTCTGCCCTTGTAGCTCTCCATGTGGGTGTGAACTGCCGAGTGACAACCCTACCGTTAGATAGGATGGTTATCTCAGCCTTCCACTCTTCATGTATGAGACGAGGGACTTTTTGAGAAGATATTCCGGGTATAAGCTGCAGCAATCCAGAAATTCTTTGAGCTCCTTGGTTATGTGTCCTCCTTCCATTCCGTCGGACCGGAATTCTTAAACTGAACGGTTGACCCGTTCATCACCTTCATTCTAGGCCTCAGCAGGGGGTGGCTCCTCTTCGGATTCATCTCCTTCTAACATAGCTTCATGAGGCTCCACGGGGTGTAAGCCCGCGTGAAACTCCTCCTGAGGTGCGTACCAATGCCGTTCTTGTGGATCATCCCCATGTCGTCTTCGAATGGTTCCACCTCTTCTAGATCCTCTTCCTCATGCATAGAGCAATTGACTTCATCTTCATCATAAGGTTCCATCTTCACCTCATCCCAATATGGTCCATCGGATACCTCAATGGGGTTAGGTGCACTCCCACGTGGTGGTGGACGAGTTCTTACGCGTGCTGTGCTCCTGATCACCGGCATCTATAAATAAGTCCTGAGAAACTTTAGAGAAGGAAGAAATAACTCCAAAACTTCAGAAGCTATGGAGCAAGAAAGCAAAAGTGTTGCTCTCCAAAAGAAGAGAAAAGAGGGGCTGAAAATAGCACTTTGCGGTGGCTGAATTGACAAGTAAAGTGCAGCAGCAAGCAATTTTCGAAAATAGCAGTTTAGAGGGGTGTTCCTATGTGTTTTAGAGTGTCCATTCTACCTAGGCTTGCGTCCCATGGTCAACGTGGCTCCGATACCAATCTGTGACACCCGGTTCCAAAAATAAAACTAAGTGAATGCATATGTGTGCCCAGGATGTTCATCACACATACACATGTAATCCACAAACTGAATCCAGAATATAACCATGAATAAATAGTGTTTAACTACTTTATTACAATGACTCAACGTCTCACTCATGAATCTCTAACTTATTCTTGCAGTGAAAGTCTCTAAACGACAGCGGAAATAACTAAACAGCAGGTTCCAATCTTCAACTCCACAGGCATGTTGACGTGTCACACCCGGTTATTCCACAGAACACCCGAGTGACTCCCACATGTATGCCAGGATCATTTTCTCATACATGTGATGACAAATAGTGAAGTATCATTATATTACAAGCCAAGTGTTCGAATATAAATAAGTCTTACATAGCATCTCGAAGGACGATAACATGTTCACAATAATGTAAATAAACAAACAGCGGAAGATAAGTCTTTTGGGCTCCATCACAGGCGTTGCCCGGGGGACTCCGTGAACCCAAAATCCTTCTTCTGGTCCGAAGTCTTGGTCGTTGTACACCACATCATTCCCTTGGCCTGAGCAGCAATTTAAAACCAACAGAAAAGCAAGCTTGAGTACCGTTGGTACTCAGCAAGTGTGGGAAAGTTATGTTTTCATGGCTAGAGCAAGGAAAGGATTGAACTCATGGTTAAAGCACTACACCATTAGTTCCCTATCACCTTAGCTTATTATGCACCTACATTACTACATAAGTGGAATGGTCCCAATCCCCCAACCCATCATCAATATCAAATAACCCTAACTTCATTTCCATTGTTAAGCTTCCCGCTTAACATCCTCCACTTCCCAATTCCTCATCCTCTAATCATGAATAAGTCCAAGCCGCTCTTGACCGTGAGCACGGCTGTCATGACAGTTTTGACTCTGCAGAGTTTGTACCACTGTACCCACATGTAGTGATTTCATCCCCCGTTGTCGGTTGGACTAGAAGAACCTCCGTTATGTCAGTGACTGTGAACCACGTTCACACTTCCGAGGTGTGTAGCCAGGAGATCACTACGAGGCCTTTACAAAGGGATTCCCGACAAGTGTGGGCCCACTGAGGTTTCACCCCTAACAACATCCAGGAGGCTCCAACCCCCGCTGCAGTGGCCCCCTCTTGAGCCTTGCGGTTCATATGGTGGTCCAACTGACACCTATTCCCCGCACCATCCAAACACCCATACTACGCCGGAGATACGCCTAATTAATTGGCCAAGCTGCCCCATCTCTGCATGTGGTTGGCACTGTAATGGTAGGTTACATGCTCCATGAACCGGTCCTTAGTATCTAGGCAAGCACTAAACACAAACCCGAGTCTCGTGCACACAGCACCAACCAAAGCATCCAACTTGTCTAGATCCCTACCTCTACATAGTTCATAATATTCTATTCAAGGGGTAAAGTAATTAAGGTGATGACCTCATATCCCAATTATCCCATTCTAAGCATGGCTAAGCATGAATAGCATAAATAAATGACATAATAAAATAACTCCCAACCCAAGGCTATAAGGAAACAAGATATGCAATTCTAGGGAAACTTCCTAGCATGGGTATCATATTCCAAATTGACAATGCAATTAAATCGTAACTACACATCCTAGTATAGGATCAAAGTGGTCAAGGACACTTGCCTTCTTCCTGCTGTTCCGGGAATGGAAAGTCTTGATACTGAGAGGTGAGAACCGGCTCTTGGGCTGGTTCTACTCATGCCAACACACACATAGCAAAAGAAAACAACATTCCATAAGCTATAGTCCACACATACATACACATGGAAGTCATACACATATTTAAGTTTGGTATTTACCCTAGATATGTTTATTCTATGCATACATGCACTTTTGAACATATATTTTTCTTTTAACTTTAATATTCAGATTTCTAAGTGCACACTATATATGAATTTCCAATTTGAACAAATTTTCAATATTAGATAATACACTTCTTAGTCACAAAACTTGCATGAAGGTAATTTCCTACTCCAAAAAGGATTTCAGGTCTCCTACACAATCTTAATCTTGAAGTTTTGATTTTAAGGTCCTCATATGCCATTTACTAATTATGCCTACCTATTTTCTATATTTTCAGATTTATTTTCTATACTTAAAAGAGAATTTCAGTACTAAAACAGCAAAATATATCACCTACACAGAATATATTTTAATCTAAAATGCCCAACATAGTATCTTTTGGCTTCCTATCTAATGGGTTCAATTTAGATATATTTTTACCTATTTTCAGAATTATTTCAAGCCTAAAAATGAATTTTCAGCAATAACAGAAATAAATGACCTTTAGTTGATTTCCTTGCAGCCCAAAATCAGTCCTCAATTTATTCTAACCATTTTCCAGGTGCTAGAAAGATTTTAATTATAATTGCACAAGTGTTTGAATTACTCATTTGAATTTAAATTCTATTTACATGTTCAAATTCCTGAAATTAATACTCCTCAGGGGCTGATGTGCAAATCCACACTGCAGTGAGGTCCAATTTCTTATTTTCTAAATTTTCAGGGGTCTAAGTGTGCAAAACAGAAGGGTTTTCCTAGTTTTTAAATTGATCAGGGGCTAAATCAGTGTTATACACGAGTTTGCCTAATTTCCAGAGAGCTCAAGGGGTAGAACAGAAGAACTTGGGGGCTACCTCTTCTTTTCCCCGAACCCCAGGGGGTAGCACATAAATTCCTCAGGCGGGAACTGGTGGGTTTGATTTGAGCCGTCGGATTTAAAATGGATGGCCGGGATTATAACGTGAAGGGGTACGGGGGGTCTAATGGTGGCCGCTCGATTTAAAATGGACGGGACACAGAGGGCCACGTCGCCCTGGCCGGGGTTCAGCCTGTGCACGCGGCGGAGGGAGCGGTTGCCTCGCCGGCGTGTTTCGGTTCTTCGTCTACACACGCTAAATCTCGGACTTCTTGGCGTAAAACGGAAGAGGGAAGGTAGGGGAGCTCACTAGTGGGCTTTTCGTGATCTCTAGGTGACCGGAAAGTGGTCGGCGTCGACGGTCAATGGCTGTCTACGGCGAGCATCGTTGGTAGGTCGTCTGAGCTCCCTTTCCTCAAGGTTTTCCGGTCGTCGAGGTGCGCTGTGGTCGGGAGATGAGGCATCGAGGGTCAGTTTGAACCAAATCATGTAAATTTGAGGGCTTAGCCGGCGACCGGCGGCACTTCTTACCGGCGAGCGTCGGAAAGATTGCTTTCGTCGACGTTTCTCCCTGCAGTCGGCGTCTACAGCTTGTGCACTGTGCTGCGGAGGTGTGAGGCCCATTAGAGAAGAAGGCACGACACAGTACAGTGGGGAATTTCAAAAATCGGCGGCAGCACTCACCGGTGAACCGAAGATGCGATCGGGGTGGGGAACAGAGGCGGTTTGCGGCTGTTTAAATTGGCCTGGAGCCCAGAGTGGTTGCGTGCTGCGGAACGAGTGCGAGTGGGGTGGCGTCGTGCGGTTGTTTGCGAGGAATTCGGGGGCGGGGGCGCGCGACGTTCAGAGGCGGGAAAAGAGGGGCGGCGGTTGGGGAAGATGGAACTGACAGCTAGGGTCCCGCGGCAGTGAGAGGAGGGGGGGACAGCGTGGGCTGGCTGGGCTATTGCAGTGAGTTTCGGCCCAGTGGGCATTTTTCTTTTTCTTTTTCTTTTTCCTTTTTCTTTTCCGTTTTTGATTCAAATCCAAATTCCAGTTTGTATTTGAATTTTTCCCTCACAGTCATTTCATCCGTTTGATTTGAATTTGTTTTTGCTACATTTTGGGAGGTGTTACAACTCTAGCCCCCTTAAAAGAAATCTCGTCCTCGAGATTGGTGACTCTAGGGAAATAGATCCGGAAACTGTGCCTTGAGCTCGTCTTCTCTCTCCCATGTGGCCTCTTCTTCCGAGAGATGCTTCCACTGTACTTTGCACATTCTGATTTGTTTGTTTCTTGTGATGCGTTCCATCGTCTCCAGAATCTTGACAGGCTGTTTGGCATACGAAAGGTCTTCTCGGACGTCCACCTCATTCATGGGTAACCTCTCTTCGGGTGTTCTTAAACATTTCTTGAGTTGTGACACATGGAATACGTCGTGCACATCCGATAGGCGATCCGGTAGTTCCAACTGATATGCCACTTCGCCCTTCCTCTCGAGAATATGGAAAGGTCCAATGTACCGAGGTGATAAATTCCCTTTCACTTTGAACCGATGAAGTCCTTTGATAGGAGACACCTTGAGATAGACATAGTCCCCTACATTGAAAGTGAGCTCTCTTCTTCGTATATCAGCATAGCTCTTTTGTCTGGTCTGGGCTATTCTCAAGTTGTTGCGGATTTCCCTCACTTTCGCCTCGGCTTCTTGTAACACCTCTGGCCCAAATACTTTGCTTTCCCCGGTTTGATTCCAAAACAATGGAGTTCTGCACTTCCTCCCATACAATGCCTCAAAGGGTGACATCTTCATACTAGCCTGGTAGCTGTTGTTATAGGAAAACTCAGCATAGGGTAAGTTCTTGTCCCAACTCCTATTGTTCTTTAGTGCGCAAGCTCTCAGCATATCCTCAAGTATTTGATTGGTTCTTTCGGTCTGCCCGTCGGTCTGTGGATGGTACGCAGAACTGAAATTCAATTGAGTCCCCATGGTCTCATGTAACTTCTGTTAGAATCTTGAGGTGAATTGTGTTCCTCGATCTGACACTATCTTTTTCGGCACTCCATGGAAACACACGATTCTTGACATGTACAATTCTGCCAATTTGGATCCGCTGTAGCTTTCTTTCATGGGGATGAAATGAGCTACCTTCGTCAGCCTGTCGATTATGACCCATATCGAATCATATCCCGATTGGGTCCTAGGAAGTCCCACTATGAAGTCCATACCTATTTCTTCCCATTTCCGTTCGGGCACTTTGAGTGGTTGCAACAGTCCCGCGGGTTGTTGGTGTTCTCCTTTCACCAACTAACATGTGTCACATAGGGCAACATGTTCCGCGACATCTCGCTTCATGCCATACCACCAGTATCTGCTCTTGAGGTCATGATACATCTTTGTACTCCCAGGATGGATGGAATAGTCAGAATCATGAGCCTCCCTCAGAATTAGTTGACGGATCTCCTTTACTTCAGGCACACAGATTCTTTTCCCATGCCATACCGTACCTTGTTCATCTTCTCTAAACCCAGGAGCTTTATTTTCTTTGATGAGTTCTCTGATTTTGTATTTTTTTGTCATTCTTCTGACTGTTGCATATGTCTTGCTCCAATGTGGAGTCCACTTCCATGGCGATGGTCTCACTACTATTCACTAGACATAGATTGAGTTTTGTAATTTCCTCCTTCAATTCCGTAGGCGTGTCATTTAAGCTCAACATGTTGATATGCACCTTCCGGCTTAAGGCATCTGCCACGACGTTCGCTTTTCCAGGATGATAGTTGATACCCACATCAAAGTCGTTGATTAGCTCTAACAATCACCTCTGTCTGAGGTGGAGATCTGGCTGTGTGAAAATGTACTTTAAGCTCTTATGGTTTGTATATATCTCTGTCCTCTTTCCCATCACGTAATGCCTCCAAAGCTTCAATGCGTGGACCACTGCGGCTAGCTCTAGGTCATGCGTAGGATAGTTCTTCTCATGTTTTCGGAGCTGCCTGGACGCATAGGCAACGACATGCCCCTCTTGCATGAGAACACATCCCAATCCATGTCCAGAAGCATCACAATATACCAAAAAATTTTCTGCATGTCTGGAATAACTAGCACTAGGGCTGTCGTTAATCTTTTCTTCAGTTCTTGGAAGCTTGTCTCACACTCCGAAGTCCACGTGAATGTGATTCCCTTCTCTTACAATTTGGTTAGAAGTCTTGAGATCTTGGAGAAGCCCTCAATGAACCATCGATAGTACCCAGCCAATCCTAAGAAGCTTCGAATCTCCCCGACATTTTCAGGGGTCTTCCACTTCTGCACATCCGCGATCTTGGCGGGATCCACGGAGATTCCTCCTTCTGAGATTATATGTCCTAAGAAGGGAACTCTCTTCAGCCAAAACTCACATTTGCTTAGCTTGGCATATAGTTGGTGTTCTCTCAATTTTTGCAACACGAGTCTTAGATGCTTCTGTGTTCTTCATCTTTGGAGAAGATGAGAATGTCATCAATGAAAACCACCACAAATTTGTCCAGATATTCCATGAATACCTTGTTCATGAGATACATGAAGTACGCCGGGGCATTAGTTAGCCCGAACGGCATGACGGTGTATTCGTACAGCCCGTACCAAGATACGAAAGTTGTCTTGGGAATGTCGGTTGGCCTTATCTTCAGTTGGTGATATCCCGACCTGAGATTGATTTTTGAGAATACAAAAGCCCCTCTCAACTGATCAAATAGGTCTTCAATGCGAGGTAATGGATACTTGTTCTTGATGGTTACCTCATTCAACGCACGGTAGTCTACGCATAGCCTTTGGGTTCCATCCTTCTTGGGCACAAATATCACTGGAGCTCCCCATGGCGAGGAACTAGGACGAATATACCCTTTCTCCGTCAATTCCGGGATATGTTCTTTGAGCTCTTCTAGTTGTTTAGATTCCATCCGATAAGGCCTCTTGTATATCGGGGCGGTTCCAGGCATTAGTTCAATCGTGAACTCCACTTCACTATCTGGGGGCATACCTGGCAGCTCTTCAGGGATAACATCCTGATATTCCTTGATGACCCTTATCTCTTCCAATTCCGCTTCCACTTGATTGAGTTTAATGTCCCTCCTAGGTTCTTGGACAGATATGAATTTCACTTTGTTGCCTCTAGTGTGAGTTAGTTCCACCGTTCTAGTCGAACAATGGATAATACCTTTATGTTTGGTCAACCAATCCATACCCAAAATAATATCTATCCCTTGCGAGTTTATCACTATGAGGTTTGCAGTAAATACTACCCCAGTTATGTCTAGACTCACTTTGGAGCACACTTGTCTTGTTCTTATTTCTCCCCCTGGAGAGTTTACTGCTAATATATGATTCATTTGTGTTGTTGCTGGATCATGCTTCTCAACAAATCCTTGAGCAATGAACGAGTGGGTAGCACCAGAATCGAACAGAATGGTTGCAATGTGTAAATTTGCAGGGAACTTACCAATCACCACATCGGGTGCCTCCTGTGCTTCTTCCATGGTCATGTGGTTCACCCGTCCCCGCATCATGTTCTGCTGTTGTGGCTGCATTGGCTTATTCTTCGGGCACTTGTGAGCGTAGTGCCCCACTTCACCGCAGTTAAAACATTGCACCCCAACCTTAGGTGCCTGACCCTTGTTGTCCTGGGGTGGGTTCTGTGGCCCTTGTCCTGCTGGTCGAGGTTGGTAAGCGGGGCGTGGTTGCTGCATAAACTGACGCTGCGGCTGTACTGGTGCTGATGGAGGCCTGAAGTTTGGATTGTAACCTCTCGGTGCTGAGTAGGGTACCACAGAACGGCTCATCTGCCCTGCAGGTTGCTGCATATGACGTAGACGTGTGTTGCTGCTTGACGCTTGGTGTGACCATCCCATCTTCCTCTTGTGTTCATTCTCCAAGGCCTTCATCTTCCTCTCCACAACAAACACCCTGTCCACTATCTTTTGGAAACTTTCATATTCGTTGGAGGATATTGCACATTGCATTTCCATGGTGAGCCCTTCCACAAAGTAGTCCTGTTTCTGCTCATCAGTTTCAATGTCCCGTGGCGCATAGCGGGACAGTTGGGTGAACTTGGTGAGGTACTCCCTCACCGTCATATTGCCTTGTTGCAGCCCAAGAAACTCCTTCCTCTTGTTCTTGAGTTCTCCCCTTGGTATGTAGTGGTTTCGGAAGATGCACTTGAACTCCTCCCAAGTTATGTTCTCGGGGTCGTGGTGGGCTGCCACGTAAGCGGTCCACCAATCAGCAGCGGGTCCATGCAATTGATGAGAAGCAATCAGAACCCTCTCATATCCTTGGCACTGTATGATCCTCATCTTGTTCTCAATGGTCTAGAGCCAATCATCTGCCTCCAGGGGTTCAGCAGCACTTGCAAACCTCGGGGGTTGAGTTCCTAGAAACTCACTCAACCTTGGTTGACGTGGTGCAGCCTGTGGGGGTGGAGCTTGGTGTAAGTTTGCCACCACTTGAGTCAAAATCTGGATGAGCTGATTTTGATTGTCGATCATTTGGTAGATAGGATCAGCTCCTCCTCGGCGACCACCCTGCCTTGCCATCCAGGAAGGTGAGGATTGGCAGCCTCATTGTTGTTGTTGTTGTTGTTGGGGTTGGCACCACGACCTCTTGCTCTTCCGGCCATCTATTATGATTAATTAAGTGTCAACTTAATCATTACGCATTAATTTCTCACATTGCTTGTATAAACTTAAACTTTTGAGACATTAAAATTTAGACAATTTCTGAAAATCTCGCATAGATTTTTAGGCACCATGTCTCATACGAAAACAAATGCAACTATTGATTCATAAGGTTTCACACACAAAAGCAAATGCAATCATAAAGACGAGGTTGTGGACAAGTGCCCATGGCTCCCACAACTCACGTCACACACCAAACATTAACAAGCAAATAGATAGGTTCTTAACTCGACTACTCGATAACATGCTGAAATAAGGGAAATGACTCTAAGCGACTCGTATCACTGAGCTGGCTCGTCGGGGTCTTCTCATCATTGCGGCTGCCCTCTGACTCCACTCTAGGTGGGGAAGCTGCTGGTGGAAAAGTGCGGCGATGCTTGTTCGCCCGGCGGTCTGGGAGTCAAGAGTCCATGTGTCATTCTCCGTGACACACAGTTTGTTCCTATCTCCTCTCTCCCTTTCCCTCAAGCTGGCATGAAGCAACGCCTCAGTCTCCTTCAGGGTGTCACGGACATCCTGAAGCTCCTGCTAGCACTCCTGCAGACGAGTGCTGAGCACAGCGGCATCCTCCAAGCACATGTCCATGTGATCATGGGAAGTCCCCTGTTACACCGGCGGGTACTTGTACTCCGCGGTGCCACTCTCACGTTGGAGGACGTACATGTACTCAGTCCTGTCCAGGTGGCCACGGTTGATGTAACTCTGGCAGGTGATGGCCTCCCAGGTGACATCCTTCTCAAAATCGGCCTGAGTCACCCGACAAGCTGGAGAGTGGTGGATCTTGAGCAGCTTGTTGTCGTCGATGATCCTCATCCTTGAGCTCCATTCTTCCCGCTTTTCATGAATGGTCTTGGTGGAGCTGTAGTGGATGATTAGCTTGCCCACGTTGCCGGCGGTGTGAAGCATACGGTGAAGACGGCGCAACAAGCCTCCTACTGCCAACCCGTAGGAGTGGCGCGTCACCGGGTAGTTTTCCTCCCTCAACGCAAGTGCAGCTATAGGAACTCTCCCTCTGGTGGACTTGCGAGCGGTGCGGACCATGCAAACCATCTAAAACATAAAACATTTAAAATCAAGTTAGACAATAGTTAAATAAATAGTGTATTTTGAATAAAGGTTGAGGCAAGATGAACAAAAAAGAAACATCATTAATTAACACTTTTACCCCACAGCTTTTATGAAATAATTTTTAAGAACATAAAGTCCTTAAATACGTCCATTTCTAACAAGGTCCACGTTCCAACGAGCAACCTGACTCTGATACCACTTCTGTCACACCCGGTTATTCAACAGAACACCCAAGTGACTCCCACATTTATGCCAGGATCATTTTCTCATACATGTGATGACAAATAGTGAAGTATCATTGTATTACAAGCCAAGTGTTTTAATATAAATAAGTCTTACATAGCGTCTCGAAGGACGATAACATGTTCACAATAATGTAAATAAACAAACAACAGAAGATAAGTCTTTTGGGCTCCATCACAGGCGTTGCCCGGGGGAATCCGTGAACCTAAAATCCTTCTTCTGGTCCGAAGTCTTGGTCGTTGTACACCACATCATTTCCTTGGTCTGAGCAACAATTTAAAACCAACAGAAAAGCAAGCTTGAGTACCGTTGGTGCTCAGCAAGTGTGGGAAAGTTATGTCATGCATGGCTAGAGCAAGGAAAGGATTGAACTCATGGTTAAAGCACTACGCCATTAGTTCCCTATCAGCTTAGCTTATTATGCACCTACATTACTACATAAGTGAAATGGTCCTAATCCCCCTACTCATCATCAATATCAAATAACCCTAACTTCATTTCCATTGTTAAGCTTCCCGCTTAACATCCTCCACTTCCCAATTCCTCGTCCTCTAATCATGAATAAGTCCAAGCCACTCTTGACCGTGAGCACGGCTGTCATGACAGTTTTGACTCTGCAGAGTTTGTACCACTGTACCCACATGTAGTGATTTCATCCCCCGTTGCCGGGTGGACTAGAAGAACCTCCGTTGTGCCAGTGGCTGCGAACCACGTTCACACTTCCGAGGTGTGTAGCCAGGAGATCACTAAGAGGCCTTTACAAAAGGATTCTCGACGAGTGTGGGCCCACTGAGGTTTCACCCCTAACAGCATCCAGGAGGCTCCAACCCCCGCTGCAGTGGCCCCCTCTTGAGCCTTGCGGTTCATATGGTAGTCCAGCTGACACCTATTTCCCGCACCATCCAAACACCCATACTACGCCGGAGATACACCTAATTAATTGGCCAAGCTGCCCCATCTCAGCATGTGGTTGGCACTGTAAAGCTAGGTTACATGCTCCATTAACCGGTCCTTAGGATCCAGGCAAGCACTAAACACAAACCCGAGTCTCGTGCACACAGCACCAACCAAAGCATCCAACTTGCCTAGATCCCTACCTCTACATAGTTCATAATATTCCATTCAAGGGGTAAGGTAATTAAGGTGATGACCTCATATCAAATTATCCCATTCTAAGCATGGCTAAGCATGAATAGAATAAATGAATGACATAATAAAATAACTCCCAACCCAAGGCTACAAGGAAACAAGATAATGCAATTCTAGGGAAACTTCCTAGCATGTGTATCATATTCCAAATTGTGACGCCCTCAATTCTGTGGAAAACCACGGAACCGAGAACTGATGCATATGTGTGCCCAGGATGTTCATCACACATACACATATGTTCCACATACTGAATTCAGAATATATATTACCACGAATAACAGGGTTTTATTACATTGTCTCATGAGCCTTGGACTCATGCTAACAGCGGAAGTCTTAATCTAAAAGAGGAAGTCTTCATTCTAGCAGCGAAAGTCTTCTAACTAATGCGGAAGAAATCTAAGCAGCAGCAACGGCTCCATCTCTTCTCCTATCCACAGGCAAGGTTGAGGACAGATTACACGCCTAATGCTCCACCTGGTCTTCATAGTAATCTTCTCCTGTTGCTGATGATGAAATGATAATGCAAGTTTGAGTACAATGATGTACTCAGCAAGTGTGGGAAAATATGATATGTAGCTCACAACAAGGTAGGTATAAAAAGGCTTATTGCAGAAAGCAAAGTTATTTATCAAAACCACGATAAAACAGCAACTTAACTTTAAGTGAAGGTAATCCCAGCATGTATTAAAATACCAATCATACCTCCATTATGTTGATTACCTTCCATGTCCTCTAGACATTAATCAACTTCATTCTTGCTCACGAATACCTTCTCGTATTTGCTACCATCTCACGAATACTGTCTCGTATTCGCTACCATTTTATCTCATAAACAATTCCATCTCACACCGAGACCAATCTCGTTGCTATGACTCAACAGTCATATAACCAAATCTTATCACCCGGACTCATCAGTCCCAAAATCCAAAAAAGAAAACAAACCATAACCAAAACCTTCCAAAACCATCCCAAAATAACCATCCAACTAATCATGGAAGTTGGCCAGGCGCTCGTGACCGTAATCTCGGCTATCATGATAGTTTTAGACTCTGCAGAATTTGCACCTCTTTACCCACAAGTTTGTGATTTCGTCACCCGTCGGCGACTGCAGAACCTCCATTATACCAGTACACAACCGTCGGTGTATAGCCAAGAGATCACAAAATAGCTTTTACAAAGGGGCTACTAGATGTATGGACTCACTAAGGTTTCACCGGCAGGCTAGAATCTCCAATTCTCCCACCCACGGGCCCCCTCTTGTGCCATGCAGTTCCCAGGGCAGTCCTCACTCGACTCCCATTCCTCGCGCCTTTCACGGTCCATAACAATCTAGCAACTTACTTAATTACTCAGCTAAGCCGCACGCATACTTGGCCTTGTGGTGGCACTGTTATCCTGGCATGTGCTCGCATGAACCGGTCCTTAGATCTGCAGCAAGTAAACCACCATCTCATTCTACCTCATTCACAAACCCAGGCTTGCCTAGATCTCCCTCCGATCCATGTTTATTAACAACATCAGTTCCTCAATATTCTTACGAGTGCAGTTAGCTAGACACATCTATCTCGCTTCACGTAATCCTATGGACTCAGCGAAGCATAAAAGCAAAAACCATACCCGACTCATAAACTTCCTCGGCGACAAGGGTGGTTTAACCAAAACTAGTAAACTCCTATAAAAAGGGTTTCCTATCATGTTTGACTCAAGCACACACACCTTTTTGCAAACAAAACAGTTTTCCAAAATATGGGATCAATATGGTCAAGGGGCACTTGCCTTGTTCTGGCTGTTTCGGTTGTTCAAAATCTTGTTGTTGTAGTCTGTCGTAGGTAGCTCCCTGAGCTTGTCCTTCTATACATGATCACACACATACAAGATTCACAACAATCAATATCATGCACAAACTTTAACTAGATGCGATGATGCACGCAGTCCTAGGATGCAGTTTAGTTTGTACGTGTTCTTGCATGGCTTGCATGGGTTTTATGATGAACAGAGTTGTAGAGATCAATTGTGGACGTGGCGATGATCTTGACTTTAGATCAAACCGATCAATAGGTGATCTGTCCATGAAAAAGCTTCTGTTCGAAAGGAAATCGAAGAACAGATGCAAAGAAAATGTGATGATGTTGTAAGGTGGTATTGGAGACCTACCTTATGTTCTTCTTAGTCTCAGGGTCCTTCTCCTATCAGACAGATCGTTGGGGCCCTCTTCCGGTGATCTCTCTTGACCGAACTCTGGCGAAGGTTTTACCCGGCGAGCTTGGGTTAGGGCTCTAAGTTGTCGGCTCAGGAGGTGGAAAAGAAGTTCGTGGTTTCGGCCAAAGGTTCTGGGTTCTATTTATAATCAAGAAGAAAGAGTTCTAATCTGATTGAACTTCGAATAAGAGTCCTATTCAAATTGTTGTTGAATCTTAACAACTTAACCTTAGTTGATTTGGTGCGGTTACATTGTGGAATTCATGTCGGTTTCCTCCCGTACCGGTATTCCCACGCGTACACAAACAAAAACCGCTCCAGAACTTGTTACCTCCGCGGTAATGAGCTCCGGAAGCTCCACGTGTCCTGCGGGAACCTGGGCTCCCCTTTCCGCAAAGACAAGCTCCGGTTGTGCCGCGTGTCAGGCGGACGAGACCTCCCTCTTCTTCAGAGGTGAGCTCCGCGTGCACCACATGTCTAGTGGGTCGGGACCTCCCCTCTCAATAGACGCGAGCTCCGCGAATGCCACGTGTCAGTGTCGGACCTCCCTTCTCAACAGAGGCGAGCTCCGATATTGCCACCTGTCCTAGCTACTCTAGACTTCATTTCTCCTCAGAGGCGAGCTCCAAGGTCGACACGTGTCCGGTAGTGTCGGACCTCCCGGAGGTGAGCTCTGAGAGCGACACGTGTCCCGCGTGGCTGGTCCTCTCTTTTTCGTGGTGACTAGCTCTGCAGTCGACACGTGTCCTTCGGGACTGGCCTCGCTCCTCTGCAGAGGCTAGCTCCGGGGGCAACACGTGTCCCACGGGGTCGGACCCCTCCCCGTTTGCGGAGATGAGCCCCGAGCCTGCCACGTAGCCAGTTTAGCGGCGGGAGTTGTCTTCGGTGCTCTCTGTGAACTGGATTTGGCTCCTTTTTGCTATCCTTTTGATATTTTCTCTGTTTCAGCTTATTTGAAAATGTTGTTCTACATGAAACATGAATACATGCACAAACCAAAAATGAGGGTGTCACAAATCTACCCCCTTAAATAAAAATCTCGCCCTCGAGATTCGTTAGTAGAGAATAGATGAGGGAATTCTACCTTGATGTCTTCTTCATGCTCCCATGTGGCTTCAACTTCAGTATGATGGCTCCATTGTACCTTGCACCATCGGATTACTTTGTTCCTCGTGACCCTTTCCATCACGTCCAAAATTCAGACGGGGTGCTCCGCGTAGGTCAGGTCCTCTTGAAGTTCAAGCTCTTCCATTGGTACTTGCTCCCCTGGTACTCTCAAGCACTTCTTGAGCTGGGATACATGAAACACGTCATGTACGTCGGAGAGGTATGTTGGGAGCTCTAGTTGATAGGCTACTTCTCCTCGCTTGTCCAAAATCTTAAATGGTCCGATGTAGCAAGGTGCTAGCTTGCCTTTGACGTTGAAACGTCGTTGGCCACGGATAGGCGATACCTTAAGGTATACGAAGTCTCCTACTTCAAAAGTTAACTTCCTTCGCCTATTGTCTGCATAGCCTTTCTGTCGTTACTGAGCAGCCTTTAAGTACTCCCATATCGTTTGGACTTGCTTTTCAGCTTCTTGTAGCACTTCGGGTCCAAACACCTGGTTCTCTCCTGTCTCGTTCCAAAACAGCGGCGTTCTACACCGTCTACCGTACAATGCTTTGAAAGGCGACATCTTCAAGCTAACTTGATAGCTGTTGTTATAGGAGAATTCAACGTACGGTAAACTCATATCCCAACTACGCCCATGTTTCAAGGCGCAAGCTCTCAACATGTCCTCCAAAATTTGATTTGTCCTTTTGGTTTGTCCATCGGTTTGTGGGTGATAGGCGGAGCTAAAATCCAGTCGTGTACCCATAGCTTTCTGCAGCTTCCTCCAAAATCTAGAGGTAAACTGAGAACCTCGATCTGAGACTATCCTCCTCGGGACTCCATGAAGGCACACGATCTGCTCCATGTACAACTCGGCTAATTGTGCAACGTTGTACTTGGCCCTTACAGGGAGAAAATGGGCTATTTTTGTCAATCGGTCCACGATAACCCAGATGGAGTCATAACCCGACTGAGTACGTGGCAATCTGACGATGAAATCGATACTGATGTCCTCCCACTTCCACTCGGGTACCTTCAAGGGTTGCAACAATCCATTGGTTCTTTGATGTTCGGCCTTCACCCGTTGGCATGTGTCACATAGGGCAACGTATTCGGCTATGTCCCTTTTCATACCATCCCACCAATAACAAGTCTTCAAGTCCTTGTACATTTTTGTACTTCCGGGATGTATGGAATAAGGTGAATCATGTGCCTCTTTTAATATCATGTCGCGGATGTGCTTCACGTGGGGCAAAAAAATCCTTTTTCCTAGCCAAAGCGTACCCTTCTCATCTTCCTGGAAATCCTTCTCTATCCCTTGTTGGATCCTTTCCTTGATTTCCTTGATCTCCTCATCCGTTCCTTGGCCATTTCTTATCTCTTGCTCCAATGAAGAGTGGAGTTCCATCACTTCCATCTTGTTCAAAAATCCTAGGTGTAATCGTTCGAACTCCTTGCGTAGTTCGGGTGGTAGCTCCCGAACCGTGAGTTGGCAACATGCTCCCTTCGGCTCAATGCATCAGCTACTACATTGGCCCTTCCAGGGTGGTAGTTGATTCCAACATCGTAATCCTTGATGAGTTCCAACCATTGACGTTGTCTCAAAGTCAAGTCCGTTTGTGTGAATATGTACTTGAGGCTTTTATGATCCGTATAGATCTCACATCGGTGACCAAGGATATAATGTCTCCAAATCTTTAATGCATGCACCATGGCTGCGAGTTCCAAGTCATGCGTGGGGTAATTGAGCTCATGTTTCTTTAACTGCCGTGAGGCATAGGCTACCACTTGTCCCTCTTGCATGAGCACACATCCGAGCCCTTGTCTTGATGCGTCGCAATATATGTCGAAGCTCTTGCTCACGTCCGGCAGTACCAAAACTGACGCTGTGGTTAGCCTTTTCTTGAGCTCCTCAAAGCATTATTGGCACGCTGGTGTCCATTGGAAGGCTTTTCCCTTCGTTAGCAACTCCGTCATAGGCTTTGCTATCTTAGAGAAGTCCTTGATGAACCTTCGATAGTATCCAGCCATCCCAAGAAACTCCGAATATCCCTCACGTTTTGCGGTTGGTTCCACTTCAGAACATCTCCCACTTTTCCGGGATTAACCGATACCCCTTCCTTGGAGATAATGTGGCCTAGGAACGATATCTCCTTTAGCCAAAACTGACACTTGTTGAGCTTGGCATACAATTGATGCTCGCGCATTTTCTGCAAGGTCAATCTTAAATGTTCTTTGTGCTCCTCACTTTTTGAATACACCATAATGTCATCGATGAAAACCACAACGAACTTATCTAAGTACTCAATTAAAACCTTGTTCATAAGGTACATGAAGTATGCGGGTGCATTTGTTAACCCAAAAGACATGATGGTATATTCATATGAACCATACCGTGTCCGAAAGGCGATCTTGGGTATATCGGAGGGCTTAATTTTTAGCTGGAAGTATCCCGACCGAAGATCAATTTTGGAGAACACTCGGGCTCCTTTCATTTGATCGAATAGGTCTTCTATACGGGGCAGATGGTATTTGTTCTTGATTGTCACCTCGTTGAGAGACCTATAGTCCACGCACATCCTTTGGATCCCATCCTTCTTGTCTACGAAGAGCACGGGGGCTCCCCATGGTGATGAGCTTGGATGTATAAAACCCTTCTCCATCTGCTCCTGAATTTGCTTCTTGAGTTCCACTAGTTCATTGGTGGGCATCCTATAGGGTCTCTTTGCTATGGGTGCAGTTCCGGGTACCAAATCAATGGCAAACTCAATGTCCCGGTCAGGTGGCATAACTGGAAGCTCTTCCAGAAACACGTCCGAGAATTCTTGAACCACTGGAATGCTGTCCAATGTTGCTCCTTCAACGTGGTTCAAAATTGCCTTCTTGGTTGTTTGTTGGGCTGACTTAAACTCGATACGAATACCCTGCTCGTTTGTCAACTGCATGCTCCTCTCAGCACACTGGATTACTCCATTGTGCTTGCTTAACCAATCCATCCCGAGTATTATGTCAAGCCCTTGGGAATCCAAGACAATAAGGTTGGCAAGGAAGTCTACCCCCCTTATTTTAAGGCTTACTTTTGTACATACTATATTAGTCCTCATCTCTCCACCGGGAGAATTAACTAACATAGCACATTTTAAGTGTGATATGGGTAGATTATGCTTGGTAACATACTTGGATGATATGAAGGAATCTGATGCTCCAGAATCAAATAAAATGGTGGCTGGGTTGGAATTGGCAAGGAACATACCAATTACAACGTCCTCAGTCTGTTGTGCTTCCTCAGCAGAGACTTGGTTCACGTTGCCGCGAGCATAGTACTGCTGTCCACGGTTTCCTTGATTGTCTCCTCCGTTCGGTTGCGGGTTCTGCTTGGGCATGTTGCCTTGCTGCCCAGGACCTCCCTTCGGGCACTGGCTCGCGAAGTGTCCTGTTTCCCCGCATGCAAAGCATGCCCTGTTGCCCACGGTAGCAGGTACGTTGGGGCGGGGGTTTTGAACAGGAGCGCCCATGTTGGGTCGGGGCACAGGAGGCAAGGGCACACGAGGTGCTTGTGCAACGGGTCATTGCTGTGGTGGCTGACTAGGGCGGTATGCAGGAGCGGTCGATCCATACTGCGGTGCGGCTGGGGGCATGTACTGAGGTCGTACGTTGCTCCCTTGGGGCTGGTATGGCATCTTCCTCTTGCACTCTCGCTCGATCTCTCGGATCTTGCTTTCAACCACTATAGCCTTGTCAACCAACTTCTGGAAGCTCGCGTAGTCATTGTTGAGGAGCTGAACCTGGATCTCATTGTTCAACCCTCTCATGAAAAGGTACTGCTTCCTTTGGTCCGAGTTGACATCTTCGAGGGCGTACCGGGACAGTTGCGTGAACTTGTTGAGATACTCATTCACGCTTCTCGGTCCTTGGCGGAGACCTTCGAACTCCTGTCTCTTGAGCATCATTACACCAACAGGGATGTAATGAGAGCGGAAACTCTCCTTGAGCACAGTCCAAGTGATCGTCTCCGGGTCGACATGAGCGTTGCATAGGGCATCCCACCAGTCAGCGGCAGCTCCCATGAGTTGGTGCGACGCAAAAAGAACCTTCTCTCGGTCATTGCACTGCACTATGGCAAGCTTCTTCTCCATGGATTTCAACCAGCCGTCGGCCTCCATGGGGTCGTTAGCTTGAGCAAAGGTGGGTGGTCGAGTCCTCAAGAACTCTCCCAGTCTGTTATGAGCCGGCGGTGGTGGTGGTGGTGATGCCGGAACGGGGTTGTTGTTGTTGGCCTGCAACTGACCCAAAGTTTGGATCATGGTTTGCATAAGTTGATTCTGCATGGCCATCAACCGTTCCAGGTTATTCTCACCAGCTCCGGGGTTAACAGGAACTTCATCGTGGCCATACTCTTGGTTGCCACGGACGTTCCTTCTTTGGCGGCCGGCGTTTCCTCTCACCATCTGTGAGAGAGAACGAAATATAATAGAGGTTAGAAGATTAGATGGATCCCCCTAACTATATGCATCAAGGTGGATTGGACAATATATTAGCCCATATGAGGATGTGAACAAGTGCCGAGGCATCTCACATCTCCTTTATACTTATGTGTGGATGCGGACAACGCTTGGGACGTCCCACAACTCACACTCAACATACAATCACAACAATCATCACAAGGGCTCACACAACTCCTATTCAAGGCTTTATTCAATGGGGTCCTATATGGATTTAGGGTGATGCCAATCTGTGATTCAACTATGGCTTCTCCTAGGTTTGTATCCTATATCAAGGTAGTTCCAATGCCAATCTATGCATCCTAGGTTTGCATCCTATGGTCAGCGTGTGGCTCAGCTACCAATCTGTGATCATTCTAGGTTGTGTTATCTACGATCAACCTGTGACAGGTTGATACCAATCTGTACCTGATACCAACTTGTGACTTCTATCTAAGCGTGTAACCTACCTTCAACCCGTGGCTCTGATACCAATCTGTGACACCCTCAATTCTGTGGAAAACCACGGAACCGAGAACTGATGCATATGTGTGCCCAGGATGTTCATCACACATACACATATGTTCCACAAACTGAATTCAGAATATATATTACCATGAATAAAAGGGTTTTATTACATTGTCTCATGAGTCTTGGACTCATGCTAACAGCAGAAGTCTTAATCTAACAGCGGAAGTCTTTATTCTAGCGGCAGAAGTCTTCTAACTAATGTGGAAGCAATCTAAGCAGCAGCAACGGCTCCACCTCTTCTTCTATCCACAGGCAAGGTTGAGGACAGATTACACGCCTAATGCTCCACCTGGTCTTCATAGTAATCTTGTCATGTTGCTGATGATGAAATGATAATGCAAGTTTGAGTACAATGATGTACTCAGCAAGTGTGGGAAAATATGATATGTAGCTCACAACAAGGTAGGTATAAAAAGGGTTATTGCAGAAATCAAAGTTATTTATCAAAACCACGATAAAACAGCAACTTAACTTTAAGCGAACGTAATCCCAACATGTATTAAAAGACCAATCATACCTCCATTATGTTTATTACCTTCTATGTCCAACCAGACATTAATCAACTTCATTCTTGCTCACGAGTACCTTCTCGTATTCGCTACCATCTCACAAATACCGTTTCGTATTCGCTACCATTTTATCTCATAAACAATTCCGTCTCACACCGAGACCAATCTCGTTGCTATGACTCAACAGTCATGTAACCAAATCTTATCACTTAGACTCATCAGTCCCAAAAACAAAAAAAAAACAAACCATAACCAAAACCTTCCAAAACCATCCCAAAATAACCATCCAACTAATCATGGAAGTTGGCCAGGCGCTCGTGACCGTAAGCTCGGCTATCATGATAGTTTTAGACTCTGCAGAGTTTGCACCTCTTTACCAACAAGTTTGTGATTTCGTCACCCGTCGGCGACTGAAGAACCTCCATTATACCAGTACACAACCGTCGATGTATGACCAAGAGATCAGAAAATAGCTTTTACAAAGGGGCTACTAGATGTATAGACTCACTAAGGTTTCACCGGCAGGCTAGAATCTCCAATTGTCCCACCCACGGCCCCCCTTTTGTGCCATGCAGTTCCCAGGGCAGTCCTCACTCGACTCCCATTCCCCGCTCCTTCCACGGTCCATAACAATCTAGCAACTTACCTAATTACTAAGCTAAGCCGCACCTATACTTGGCCTTGTGGTGGCACTGTTATCCTGGCATGTGCTCACATGAACCGGTCCTTAGATCTACAGCAAGTAAACCACCATCACATTCTACCTCATTCACAAACCCAGGCTTGCCTATATCTCCCTCCGATCCATGTTTATTAACAACATCAGTTCCTCAATATTCTTACGAGTGCAGTTAGCTAGACACATCTATCTCGCTTCCCGTAATCCCATGGACTCAGTGAAGCATAAAAGCAAAAAAAAACCATACCCGACTCATAAACTTCCCCGGCGACAAGGGTGGTTTAACCAAAACTAGTAAGCTCCTATAAAAAGGCTTTCCCATCATGTTTGACTCAAGCACACACACCTTTTCGCAAACAAAACAGTTTTCCAAAATATGGGATCAATATGGTGAAGGGGCACTTTCCTTGTTCTGGCTATCTCGGTTGCTCAAAATCTTGTTGTTGTAGTCCATCATAGGTAGCTCCCTGAGCTTGTCCTTCTATACATGATCACGCACATACAAGATTCACAACAATCAATATCATGCACAAACTTTAACTAGATGTGATGATGCACGCAATCCTATGACGCAGTTTAGTTTGTACGTGTTCTTGCATGGCTTGCATGGGTTTTATGATGAACAGAGTTGTAGAGATCAATTGTGGACGTGGCGATGATCTTGACTTTAGATCAAACAGATCAACAGGTGATCCGTCCACAAAAAAGCTTCTGTTCAAAAGGAAATCGAAAAACAGATGCAAAGAAAACCTGATGATGTCGTAAGGTGGTATTGGACACCTACCTTATGTTCTTCTTAGTCTCGGGATCCTTCTCCTATTAGACAGATCGTTGGGGCCCTCTTCCGGCGATCTCTCTCGACAGAACTCCGGCGAAGGTTTTACTCGGCGAGCTGGGGTTAGGGCTCTAAGTTGTCGGCTCAGGAGGTGGAAAATGTAACACCCCAAAATTTTGATTCAAAACTCTAAATCATGTTAAGAGGGGAATTTAAAATTTTTTGGACGTGTTGCATGTTTTGCAAAAATTCAAATTCAAACTGGAATTCAAATTAAACTCAAATCAGAAAAGAAATAGAAAAAGAAAAAGAAAACTAAAACCTAACCGGCCAGTGGGCCGAACCCACCAGCCGGCCCACCATTTCCCCCCCCCCCGCCAGCCCACAGCCGCGCGCCTCTCTCTCACTGACACGCGGGGCCCGCCGTCATCTTCTTCCTCGCGCGCGATCGGCCGACCCCGGGACATCTCTCTCTCCCGAATCAAAAATACCCACTGGAAACCGCGTTCCCCAGCCGAATTTTGGTCCCGGACGACACAAACTCGATCACAACCGACACACCGCCCTCCCCCGTCTATAAAAACCCCGGACTCGTTCTGTTTTTCCCACGCGATCGCCGATTTTTCCTCCGGTGAGAACCGAGACTTCTCCGGCGAATTCTGGCCGATCTAAGCTTGGAAATTCCGATCTAACTCGCTGGTCTTGATCCACCGCCTCCGGGGAACCTTGCAGGTGTAGAAAACTCGCTGATTTGCGGTGTAAACGCAGCGCCGACGAGCTTCGCCGTGGTTTTGCCTCGGACCTCGTCGCCGATCACCTTCCAGGACCTCCGAGCTCAAGAAAACCCCCGAGGTGAGATCCTCGACCTCCCCTCTACCGATCTATGCCATAAAATCACAGTTCTAGGAAGAATTCCCGAAGATCCGAAAGTTTCCGGCGAGATCGCCGCCTCCCGCCGCCGTCCGCCGCCGGTAGCGCCGCCCGCGCTCGATCAGAGCGACGTGGCCGCTTGTGCGCCGTTTATTTTAAACCGCACGGTAGGGTTTAAATACCCGCGTACCGGTTCGACGTTATAATCTCAGCCGTCGGTTTAAAATCGGACGGTCCACGTCAGCCCCGCGTTATAAAGACTGGAATTCTTACGCGCTACCCCATGGGGTTCTCGGGAAATAAGAGCTAGCCCCGGAAACTTCTGATCTAGCCCCTGGAACTCCAGAAAATCATGTAAATTCATATAAAATCAGATTTAGCCCCTGGACTTAATAAAAATTAGGAAA
Source organism: Neostapfia colusana (assembly GCA_030760725.1). Classification (NCBI taxonomy): domain Eukaryota; kingdom Viridiplantae; phylum Streptophyta; class Magnoliopsida; order Poales; family Poaceae; genus Neostapfia; species Neostapfia colusana. The sequence goes on along the minus strand of JASWHV010000004.1, from coordinate 33,848,224 downwards.
ACACCTCTGATAAGTGTAGCTAGACCCCTGGAAATTCTGAAAATAATATTATAGACCCTGTAATGGGGTGAGTTTGTCTTTTTAGCCCTGATTAGTATTTAAATTAGGAAATTGAATATGTGGCTAGTGATTAAAAATTAAAAAGTGGGACAAACATATTGTCATAATTAAGTTTAAAACTTTCTCAGTATTTAGAAAACTTTGGAGTAAGATAAAAACATGTTTTGGGACTGAATTGAATCTGTTTAATTTATTATTCACATTTAGGGACACATTTTTAAGTAAAGAATAGTTCTGGAAAATAGGGAAAATAATTGTAAAATAGTTTACATCAGAGGAAAAGGTCTAAAATATATTAGTAAATATTTTAGATCAGAACCTATTCTGTTTAGATGATGTGTCTTGTTATTTTCACAATAAAATTCACAATTTGGCATAGGAAATAAATCTGAAAATATAGCAACTAGTAAATGATAAATGGAGTTCTAAAATCCAAAGAATTCAGTTTAGGGTTGGTTGAAATTTTGAAGACACATATGGAGGAGGAAAATAACTTTCATGCATACTTGGTAGCTAAAAGGTGTAGTAATTGAATATAAGGAATTTATTTAAATTGGAAACTCATATATATAGTATGCAAGCATAAATGTGAATACAAAAGTAGGAATCATATACATATGATTAAAAGTGTATGCAAGACACAAAACAACACACATAGAGTAACCACAACACATATAATGGTGAATGACTTTCATAAATGTGAATGTGTGGTTTGTATGAAGTGGAAGTGTGAACTATGTCTTATGGATTGTTGTTTTTCTTTTGCTATGTGTGATGGTATGATGTAGAACCTGCTCAAGAGCAAGTTAATCCTTTCCAAGACCAGGACTACCCATTTCAAGAGCAGCAAGAAGGAGGCAAGTGTCCTTGACCACTTTGATCCTATGCTAGGATGTGTAGATAGAATTATTTGCATTGTCAAATGAAATATGAAACCCATGTTAGAAAGTTTCCCTAGAATTGCATTACCTCGTTTCCTTGTAGCTTGGGTTGGGATTTATTTTATCATGTCATTTATTATTATGCATATGCTTAGCCATGCTTAGAATGGGATATTTGGGATATGAGATCATCAGTTTATTTTACCATACTTTTGAATGAGATATTGTGAGTTATGTAGAGGTAGGGATCAAGGCAAGTTGGATGTTTTGGTTGTGTGCTGGGTGCACGAGACTTGGGTTTGTGTTTAGTACTCGCCTGGATCCTAAGGACCGGTTCATGGAGCATGTAACCTGGCTTTACCGTGCCAACCACATGCTGAGATGGGGCAACTTGGCCAATTAATTAGGTGTATCCCCCGCGTAGTATGGGTGTGTTGGATGGTGCGGGGAATAGGTGTCAGCTGGACTACCATATGAACCGCAAGGCTCAAGAGGGGGCCACTGCAGCGGGGTTGGAGCCTCTTGTATGCTGTTAGGGGTGAAACCTCAGTGGGCCCACGCTCGTCGGGAATCCCTTTTGTAAAGGCTTCGTAGTGATCTCCTGGCTACACACCTGGTAAGTGTGAATGTGGTTCGTAGCCACTGGCATAATGGAGGTTCTTTTAGTCCACCCGGCAACGGGGGATGAAATCACTACATGTGGGTACAGTGGTGCAAACTCTGCAGAGTCAAAACTGTCATGACAGCCGTGCTCACGGTCAAGAGCGGCTTGGACTTATTCATGATTAGAGGATTGATGGTTTTGGAAGTTGTGAATGTTAAGCGGGGAGCTTAACATTGGAAATGATGTTATGGTTATTGGATTATGATGATGGGATGGGAGATTGGGACCATTTCACCTGTGTCGTAATGTAGTTGCTTAATAAGCTAAGGTGATAGGTATTTAATTGCGTAGTGCTTTAACCATGAGTTCAACCTCTCCTTGTTCTAGCCATGCATGATATAATTTTCCCACACTTGCTGAGTACCATTGGTACTCAACCTTGCATATTTTGTTGGTTTATATTGCTGCTCAGGTCAAGATAACGAGGTGGTGTATAATGACCAAGACTTTGGACCCGAAGAAGGTTTCTAGGTTCATGGAGACCCCCGGGCAACGCCTGTGACGGAGCCCTCAAGAATAATATTCCGCTGCTAGTTTATTTACTTGTGATGAACTTATTATTGTCCATCGAGACATTTACTATGTAAGACTTACTTATATTCGACACCTGGCTTGTAATAAATGACGCTTCACTATTTGTCATCACATGTATGAGAAAATGATCCTAGCATACATGTGATATTCACTTGGTTGTTCTTCGGAAAAACCGGGTGTGACAGAAGTGGTATCAGAGCCAAGGTTGCCCGTAGGAACGTGGACCTAGGTAGAAATGGACGTATTTAAGGGCCCTATTTTCTAAAAAACTATTTTACAAGGTGTGTGCTGAAAAGTGTTATTTAATGAGTCACTTTCTTCATCTTACCCCAACTTCCATTCAAAATAGGATTTTTGTTTGAGAGTTTATCTAACCTAATTTTAAATTCTTTTTGTTTTAGATGGTTCGCATGATTCGCACCGCTCGCAAGTCCACAGGAGGGAGAACTCCCGTAGTTACCCTTGCCGAGAGAGAGGAGAGCCGTCCGGTGACGTACCTTTCCTACGGATTGGCAGTAGGAGGCTTATTGCGCCGTCTTCGGCGTATGCTCGAAGCCGCCGGCAATACGGGCAAGCTAATCATCCACTACAACTCCACCAGGACCATCCGTGAGAAGAGGGAAGAATGGAGTTCAGAGATGAGGATTATACACGAAAATCAGCTGCTTAAGATTCACCACTCTCCAGCTTGTCGAGCAACACAGGTCGATGCGGAGAAAGATGTCACCTGGGAGGCCATCACCTGCCAGAGCCACATCTATCGTCGCCACTTGGACAAAACTGAGTACATGTATGTCCTCCAACGTGAGAGTGGTACCACGGAGTACAAGCACCCACCAGTGCAGCAAGGGACTTCCCATGAGCACATGGACTTGTGCTTGGAGGATGCTGCTATGCTCAGCACTAGCCTGCAGGAGTGTCAACAAGAGCTTCAGGATGTCCGAGACACCCTGAAGGAAACGGAGGCGTTGCTGCGAGCCTTCTTAAGGGCGAGAGAAAGAGGAGATGGAATGAACTGTGTGTCACCGTGAATGATACATGGACTCCTGACTCCCCAGATCGCCAGGCGATCAGGCGTTGTCGCACTTCTCCACCAGCAGCCTCCCCACCCAAAGCAGAATCAGAAGGCAGCCGAAATGATGAGAAAGATCCCGAGGAGCCAGCTCAAGAAAACGAGTAGTGTAGAGTCCTTCCATTAGTTAGCAAGATGTCGAATAGTCGAGTCGTTACGTTAAGTAAATGGTGTGTTAATGTTTGGTGTGTGACGTGAGTTGTGGAAGCCATGAGCAATTGTCCACAGCCTCGTCTTCAGATTGTTTTGCTTTGGTGTGTGAACCCACATGAAATAATAGTGCATTTATTTGGTGTGAGATATGAACCCTCGTAAAAGTATAACAAAGCCTCAACACTTCAAAGTACAAACAAATGAGAGTAGTAATATGATACTAAATGCTTTCAAATTAACATTGGTTGATTCTGCCAGATGGCCCGAAGAGGAAAAGGACGTGCTGCCAACCCCGCCAACAACAACGATGAGGCATGCAACCCTCATCTTTCTGGAGGCCAGGACCGGGGTGGTCACCGTGAAGAAGTTGATCCTCTCCACCAAATGCTGGAGAATCAGAATCAGCTCATCCAGAACTTGACTCAAGTGGTGGCCAACTTGCATCAAGTTCCACCTCCACAAGCTGCACCACGCCAACCAAGGTTGAGTGAGTTTCTAGGAACTCAACCTCCAAAGTTTGCAAGTGCTGCTGAACCTCTGGAGGCAGATGATTGGCTGAAGACCATTGAAAGCAAGATGAGGATCATCCAGTGCCAAGGGTATGAGAGGGTGCTGTTTGCCTCTCATCAATTGCATGGACCTGCTGCTGATTGGTGGACCGCCTATGTGGCCGCCCATCATGACCCTGAGAACATCACTTGGGAAGAGTTCAAGCGTAGCTTCCGCAACCATTACATCCCAAGAGGTGAACTCAAAAACAAGAGGAAAGAATTTTTGGGGTTGCAGCAAGGTAACATGACTGTGAGGGAATACCTCACTAAATTTACTCAACTATCCCGTTATGCCCCACGAGACATAGAGACTGATGAGCAGAAACAAGACTGTTTCGTGGAAGGACTTACCGCGGAGATGCAGTGTGCAATGTCCTCAAATGAGTATGACAGCTTCCAAAAGATGGTGGACAGAGCATTTGTGGTAGAAAGGAAGCTAAAGGCCTTGGAAAGTGAGAATAAGAGGAAGGCCGGTTGGTCACATCAAGCGTCAGGGAGCAACACTCGCCCACGTCTGATGCAGCAACCTGTAGGGCAGACGAACCGTGCAGCGGTACCCTACTCAGCACCAAGAGGGTACAACCCGAACTACAGGCCTCCGGCAGCACCAGCACAGCTGCAACGTCAGTTTGTACAGCAGCCTCGCCCTGCATATCCACCTTGACCAGCAGTGCAAGGACCCCCAAACCAACCCCAAGACAACAAAGGCCAGGCACCTAAGGTTGGGGTGCAATGTTTTATCTGTGGTCAAGTGGGACACTACGCCCATAAGTGCCCAAAGAAGAAGCCCGCGCAGCCACAACAACAGAATGTAATGAGAGGACGGGTGAACCACGTCACTATGGAGGAAGCACAAGATGCACCCGACGTGGTAGTTGGTAAGTTTCCTGCCAATTTACACCTTGCAACCCTGCTGTTTGATTCTGGTGCTACCCACTCGTTTATTGCTCAAGGGTTTGTTAAGAAGTATGACCTAGCAACAACACAAATGAACTATATGCTAGCCGTAAACTCTCCAGGTGGAGAAATAAGGACAAGACAAGTGTGTCCCAAGGTGAATCTAGACATTAATGGGGTAGTGTTTACTGCTAATGTAACAGCTCTGATGCCACGCTGTGACGGCCCCACGGGACCTCGTCGGGTGGTGCCGTGTTATGCGGCACCCAACAACACACGGGTCGATGAACATACATCATATTACATAAATAGTTTGTGGAAGCGTACAAGATTGTTTTACAAATAAGTATATCAGAGTAAACTACAGCGGAAGACTATCACTCTCACGACTCATATCTAATCTAGCAACAAAGAAACGGTCCAGCCCGTGGACGTTTCTTACTAGCAACACGAAGACAATCTGCAGCGGCGAGGATGCTCTTAGAGTAAGCACTCGGAGGTTCCCGAGTCTCATCGGCACCCCTTCTCATAATCAGCGAGTCAATTACCTGCAAAACAACTCGGATAGCATCCGTGAGCATAACGCTCAGCGAGACTTAACCGTCACCCTAAACATGAAACTCTAAGTGAGGTGATGAACCTAACATAGGATGGCATAAGCATAATTAACTCGCCTAAAAGTGAATCCTTACTTTCAGGTATTAATTGCAGCATTTTAAGTAACCCTGGGCACGCTACATCGGGAGTCCACAATCAAACAAGAAACGCTTCCCCCCGATGTAAATTGCTCATGGCATAAAAGAATCGAGTTTGCACTAGCCTATTCATCGAGATCCAATACAACACTAGTATAATACTTCACATCAATATGATTAGTTCCTTTCTCATGCAAGTTCTTACTACGTCACGACTGTGAGAACAAGTATGCTCGGTCCATTCCGCGAGCGACGGTGATTCGAATCAATAACACCCGGACTACACGACACGTACGCCCGCACTCGACGTTGCCTACAACAACCATCACTGACGTCGTACGTGGCAGCCTTTCCCCCGTTTCACCCCCGCTGAATCAATCAAGTCGCCCCGTACAGTAGCTACTCTCATGGTGCACCTTACGACGTGAGATGTCATGAGAATATTCCCCACATACTGCACACCGGCCGTCCGCCTGAGGCGACCCGAAAAGTCCCAACGACAGCTTCCCGAGGTACATCGGTTTACTGGGTCCCATATAGCCAGCATGAGTCCGGTACACAACTCAAACTTGTTCAACAGGGCCGCATACGGATCGGTCCTTGACTGACACGGACAGGTCTACAGCACCCAGACCCCTATGTCCTGCTGCTCCTACAACCTTCCGGTCTCAATTTTTAACTTGCTAATTCAATTACGAACCAATCCCGTATGCCCCTGTTGTTCCTAAATCTGCGAGTAGCATCTCATCACTCGACTTCTACCGAACCGTACTTAAGCATGGCAGTTCTACACGGTGAAAGACACCTACCCAATACTCCATGGGTCATTTGGCTATGCAAGAGGAGTATCAATCACTAGACCTAATGCACAGTTCATATCATGACAGAAAGTGAGTACAAAATAAAAACTTAACAGCTGTTAAATGCAAACCGGAGCTTGCCTGTTTTGCAGGGTAGTCGTATATAAGCAGTTAGTATCCTTGCAGATCCACCCTTGACTCTCCGGAGCTTGATACACTTCGATGAATCACTCCTTTGAGTCCCCTTTCTTGTGGTTCCTATTGAGATGCATATGCACATATTTTATAGAATGTAATGGGAAGAAGTTATAGAATTACTTTCTTAAGAACAGAGGTTGTGTGGAAAAGCCAAGCATGGATTGGTTTGCCTCTGTTGTGCAAAGAACAGAATTAAACTAATTTGACCTTAAGGCCCTTAGCTATACACTAACCCTTTTCTCTAATGAACATAATAGATAAGCTGAAAAGATTTGAGTGCAACTGAAGAACAAGAACTCCAATGGCCTCAAAACTTTTACAGCAGGTTCTATACTACCTAAGGATTTAGCTTGCCAAATTGCAGCTAATGTGGAGTCATATTGTGCCCTCCATAATTCTCACAATATCTCTTATGTATTTTTCCCTTATACATAAGTATGGAGAATCAGGACATAAAGTTCCAGGACTCATCTTGGGCTGATAATTTACATGTGAGTTCTTGATCACATGAGAGTCATCTGGTCCAAAATTCAGCCCTTTTACTTGGGTAGTTCTCCCAGAACAATTCTTTAAGCATTTGTACTCAATAGAATTAATTCTGTAGTAATGTGCATTTCCATGCCCAACTAAGTGAACTACAATTCCAAGTATGTCCCAGAGAGCTTGCCTAAATTTTCCTATGATTTTTGGAGCTATGGATTGCTCAGAACAGATTTTTTGAAGTGGGAAACATTTTCTGAAAATGTTTCTGGACTCTTTTGAACACAGTAGTTTGCATTTAGCAAATTCCTACACAAATGATCTTCAAATGAGCTGAAAATTTGCTAGTAGGTCAATAATATGCTAAAGAATATTTTGGCAAAATTTGGGTATTTTTGGATAACACAAACTCCCTCAATAATTCTTTTTCAGAAAACCTTCAAAGAATTTTCCAGAATATAATATTGACTTTCATAGAAATCTGGGTTCATATTTGGATAGAACTCAGAGAGATGAATCCAACCCAATTGGAATCACTCAAATTGGAGGTTTCCACAGGGAGATATAAATTTCTAAAGATTGAGCTAAGTCTGGAATTATTTTCCTATTGAAAATCCCACTGGGCCCGCTTATTTGAATTCCAACCAATCAGAACTGGGCCACACCGGGGCCACGGGGTTTTTCGCGCCAGCACACGGGATCCCGGCCACACCCGATCCCGGATTTGAATTCTGAGCTGCTGACAGGCGGGGCCCACGCTCCGTCTTCTACCTCCAGCTTCCTCTCTCGCGCCCGCGCGCTCCCCCTCGCCGGAGTAACCGGAAGTTCACCGGAACGGCCTTCCCGGCCACCGCCGGAGCTACAACTCGCCGCCAGGGGGTTTAGGGCCTCGAGGAACAGGGCTGTGGGGTTTGCTAGGGCCGCCGACGACCGGAACATGGCCGGCGATGTGTAACTGCCTCTGTGGAAGTCCGGCAGCGTCGCCCGGGGTCTCCAGCCCTCAAAGGCTTGTGCCGACGAGCCCTACAGCACTAGCGCAGCTCTAGGAAGATCGGCACGACCTCAAAATGGCTCGGGAGCGGCTGTAAATAGGTTGTCGCCGTGCGACCGAATGGGTCCGCCATGAACACCTCTCGTCGAGCTCGAATTCCGTCGTACTGAGGTGTTTTCATGCGCTGGATCCTAAAGGAGAAATGACCGCCGTCTAATCCAGCATCCATGTGCCAAATTTGATGACTTAAGGAGGATCAGAGGGCAAGAATTTGAAAGAGTCATACCGGAAGCTCGGAATGGGGTCGTCGGAGCAAAACTTCGAAATTCGCCGGCGATGCTTCACGGTATGGCCTGAGCTTGGGCTGAGAGCAGCACCGCACCCGTGCGCGTCCGTAGGTGTGATCGCTCGGCCGTGAAACCCGTTGTGGAGGGCTGTCCACGAGCGCCCGATCACTTCCTCGGCTTAGGTCGCCACGGTGGCTGTTGTTCTCGGGCACTGGAGGCCGCAGCTCGCTGGCTTGCGGGTCAGGGAGGTGGAGGCCGAGCTCGCGTTGCTGTTTAGTAGGTCAGGGGAGGAAAGAGCATGGTGGTTTTGCCGTTCTTCCGCTCGGACCGAGAGGCGGCGGGGAAGACGGTCGCTGGCCGTGCGCTCGCGAGGAGAGAAGAAGGGACGGCCTTTGCTTCGTCCAGGGGGGTTTATCAGGTCGCAGAACCGCCTCTGGGCGCCGTGTGTGGGGAAATGCAGCAGCTGGTGGCACTACCGAGCGCCCCCATGGCTCCACGGTGGGAGCAGCTCTTGGCCCACGTGCTGCTCGACGATTTTCCCCACTGGGGCTGAGACTTAAGGTGCAAGGCTCCTCTTTTAGCTCTATGACATGTGGGTCCCACTCCACAGTTCCTCCCCAAATATCTTCTCAAGCTGATCCTCTTGATTCCCCCAATTCTGAGTTTTAAAATGGGGGTTAGAATTTGAATCCTTCCAATTCAGTTTGAATTTGCTTGCCAAATTTGAATTTGGTTGAAGTTTGCAAATTCTCCTCTTTAACTCCTTTTTGAGCCCACCCTATAAATGAAAAGTTTGTGAGCAAAATTTTTCCTATAATCCCAACTATAGGGCTGCATGTTTATTCAAAGTTTTTGCTCACCCTATGGGTGAACTTTGAATTTCAAATCTGAATTTTAAACTTTCATGCAAAGAGGTATTTAACTCCTTATTGGTTCAACACTTTTAAATAAAAAGGTGAACCTCATGTTGGATGTTCATCCATGTATTACCTTGCATGAAGAAAAGTTTTAGCAAGTCCCATTTTTCCTGTCATTGCCACACATATGAACTCAAACCATAGTTTTTATTCATACACATTTTTGGGACTTTTACATTCCTCCCCCCTTAAAAGAATCTCGTCCCGAGATTACAAAACAGGAACGAGACGGGAGAGGTAATTACAATCTGTACAAAGCTAAAAATTCCGGATAGTTGGTGCGGAGGTAATCTTCACTTTCCCACGTCGCCTCTTCCGCGGTGTGATTACTCCACAGCACCTTGAAAAATCGGATCGTCCGGTTCCGGGTTACCCGGGTCTTTTCATCCAAAATCTGAACCGGTCGCTCGGTGTAGGTCAGGTCCGGTTTCAATTCGTCGATGTCCTCAGTGCGAACAGCAGCGGTGAATTTGAGGCACTTCCGCAGCTGTGAAACATGAAATACATCATGAACACCCGCTAGACTTGCCGGTAACTCCAGCCGGTAGGCTACGGGTCCGCACTTCTCCGTGATAGCAAAAGGACCAATAAAACAAGGAGCGAGCTTCCCCTTTACACCAAACCGGTGAATTCCCTTCATCGGGGATACACGAAGATAAACGTGTTCTCCGACGTCAAAATGTAATGGCCTACGCCTCTGATCCGCGTAGCTCTTCTGTCGGGATTGTGCAGCCTTTAAGTTCTCTTGTATCAACCAAACTCGGTCTTCGGCTTCGTTGACAAGATCAATCCCAAACAGAACTCTTTTGCTGGACTCACACCAATTCAGTGGTGTGCGACACTTCCGGCCATAGAGAGCTTCATACGGTGCCATTTTAATACTCGCTTGATAACCGTTGTTGTATGAAAACTCCGCCAGCGGTAGGTGATCGTCCAAATTCCTACCGTGGTGGATGGAACACGCTCTCAACATATCCTCAAGTACTTGATTCACCCTCTCAGTTTGTCCATCAGTTTGAGGGTGATATGCGGAGCTTCTAATTAGCTTGGTGCCCAACGAGGCATGCAGCTGCTCCCAAAACCGAGCAACAAACAAGGCACCTCGATCTGAGATGATGGTCTTCGGGACACCATGTGAACATATAATTCTGGAGATGAATAACTCCGCATATTGCCTTGCTCGATAATGAGTGTTTACCGGTATGAAATGAGCTAATTTCGTCAACCGGTCGACGATCAACCATATCGAGTCATGCTTCTTGGATGTGAGTGGTAATCCGACGATGAAGTCCATACTCACATCCTCCCATTTCCACGCCGGAATCTTCAAAGGTTGTAGCGGTCCGGCTTTCCGCATATGATCAGCCTTGACCCGTCTACACGTACACGTATCGCATTCGGATACGTATTTAGCAATATCCCTCTTCATCCTCGTCCACCAAAATTTCTGTTTCAAATCTTGGTACATCTTGTTACTTCCGGGATGAATGGAAAACTTTGACAGGTGGGCTTCATCCAAGATCTTCTTCCGGAGTTTCATATTGCGCGGTACCACTATACGGTTGTTAAACCATATTGTACCGTTCTCATCCTTCCGGAAACATTTCACCTCTCCGTTGTCTAGTCTTCTCCGTATGTGAGACATACCTCTGTCTCTTCTTTGAGCCTCAACGATCTCTTCACGGATTGTTGGAATGAGCGCGAGATTATAAAGCGCGCCATACGGAATGACACGGAGGCTTGGTTCTTCGTCTTCTAACTCAGCAGCGGCTAAGTTGTGAACGTGGGCCTTCCGACTCAGTGCGTCGGCAACCACGTTTGCTTTTCCTGGATGATAGTGGATCTCAATTTCATAATCTTTGATGAGCTCCAACCATCTCCGTTGTCTCATATTTAGCTCCTTCTGCGTGAAGATATACTTCAGGCTTTTGTGGTCGGTGTAGAGGTGAACAAGATTACCCAGTAGGTAATGCCTCCACATCTTCAATGCCAACACCACTGCAGCAAGCTCAAGATCGTGAGTTGGATAATGCTGCTCGTGGTTTCGCAGTTGACGAGACCCATAGGCGACTACACGCCCTTCTTGCATCAGAACGCAGCCGAGACCGATGCCGGATGCATCGCAGTATACATCAAATGGCTTCGTCGTGTCCGGCTGAGCAAGAACTGGAGCCGTTGTGAGATGTTTCACCAAAGTTTTGAATGCGGCTTCACACGCTGCATTCCACATGTATTTAGTGCCCTTCTTCAGCAGCTCCGTCATTGGTTTAGCAATCTTTGAGAAGCTTGGAATAAACCTCCGATAATACCCCGCTAAACCTAGGAAACTTCGGACCTCGTGGACTGATTTGGGTGATTCCCACTTCAGCACTTGTTCAATTTTGCTGGGATCCACGGCAATGCCCTCTGCTGAAATGATATGGCCTAGGAAAGGCACTTGATCAATCCAAAATTCGCACTTGCTGAACTTGGCATATAATTGGTGCTCCCGCAACCGTTGTAGCACAATGCGCAGATGTTCAGCATGCTCTTCTTCAGATTTGGAGTAAACCAATATGTCGTCGATGAATACCACGACGAACTTGTCTAACTCCGGCATGAACACAGAATTCATCAAATACATGAAGTGTGCCGGAGCGTTGGTTAATCCAAATGACATGATGAGGTACTCGTAGAGTCCGTATCTCGTCGAGAAAGCTGTCTTCGGTATGTCCTCCGGTCGGATCTTGATTTGATGATAGCCTGACCGAAGATCCATCTTCAAAAATACCTTTGCACCCACAAGTTGATCAAACAGGATGTCGATGCGAGGCAAAGGATACTTGTTCTTGATCGTGACAGCATTGAGAGGACGATAATCAACACATAGCCGTAGTGTTTCGTCCTTCTTCTTAACAAACAGCGCTGAGCAACCCCAAGGTGAAGAACTTGGTCGTATGAAACCCTTGCTCATGAGTTCATTCAGTTGCTCTTTCAACTCCGCTAGCTCGTTAGGTGCCATCTTGTAAGGCCTTCGTGAAATAGGCGTCGTTCCCGGCGCCAGTTCAATTTTGAACTCGACGTCCCGTTCGGGCGGCATGCCCGGTAAGTCATCGGGAAATACGTCGGGATAATCACGTACCACCGGAATATCTTCAAGCTTCAGCGCTTCCGTGTGGTAGGCCTCTACCATATCTGGATCTTCGCTGTCTAAAAACAGCGTGTGCTGTCCGTGAATCGGCGAGTCAATCTGGACAGTCCGGTTACCGATATTGAGAACGGCACCATGACGATTTAACCAAGACATCCCCAATATAATGTCTATCTTCTGCCTATCCAACATAATCAGCGATGTTGGGTATATCTTTTCGCCCAAACACAAAGCTGCTCGGGACACAATCTGATTGGCAGAGATATTTCCTCCCGGTGAACGTATAAGAAAACTCGTCGTGGGAGTACTGGTGGATAATTGGTGCTGATCCACGCATGTTTTGCTGATAAAATTATGGGTTGCACCGGAATCAAAAAGTATGAGCACGGGCAAGTCTTTGAGAGTGAACATGCCCGCTAACACCGATGCTCCCTCCGGGACATCCTCAATAGCCAGATGTTGCACACTCCCGGATTGCAATGCTGTTATGTTGACTTGAGCAGGTGGCGGCATACCACCTGATGATGATGGCTGTCTGGTGTTTACCAACTTCTCCCGGCATTCCTGCCTAAAATGCCCAAAACGGTGGCAATAAGAACACGGAGGTTTCCCCGGTTCTTCGTTGACTTGTGGTTGAGAAGTTGAGGCACTTGGCTGCAGCAATGATGCAACAGATGTCATTCGTTGCTGAGGCAAAGGTGTTGCTTCAAGACATGATTCTTGAGCAGGAAATCTGTACAGAGTTGATCTCCCTGGTGCTTGCCATATCTCATCGGATGGTGTGTGATACACCACACGGTATTTACGAGGAACAATTGGTGTGTCTTCCTGCACATCCTCTCGGTCCCTCTTCTCTGCTTGACACTCAAGTGTCGGTTGTTCTTGCAGCAGAGCAGCACTGATCAACTCGGTGTAACTGCCTTGATTGAACAAAACTAACTTCTCTTTTAGTATGGCACTCAAGCCATAGAAAAAGTAGTCACACATTGCAGCTTCGCTCGTCGCATAAGCAGGAGCAAATTGTGCCAGAAGGTTGAATCTTCGGACATAATCGAGGACACTCATGTCCCCCTGCTTCAAGTTTCTGAATTCTTGCTGTTGGGCCTTAATAAAACCCATAGGAATGTGACGAGCCCGGAATGCTTCACGAAATTCCGTCCATTCGACTTGATGACCTCCCGGAACGGTGGCAAGATAAGAGAACCACCAATTTCCGGCGGCTCCATGGAGCTGTTGAGCTGCAAATGCTGCCTTCTGATATTCGTCGCACTCAAACACCCCAAACTTGGACTCCATAACTCGAAGCCACTGATCAGCTTCCACTGGTTCATGGGCTTCCATGAAGATTGGCGGTTGTGTCGCCAAGAAATCCAAGTAGGCGTTCCGAGGTGGAACGTCCTGTTGTGCACGCTGGAGTAAGCCCTGTTGTACCAAGGCTTGGAGTAGTCTTGTGTTCTCTTGACTTGACTCGACCATCTGAGCCATGACATCCGCCCATACCGTTGATGGCGGTGCCCGTGGTGGAGTCGAGTCATCATCGTCTTGATGAGAACTATCAACCCTACTCGGAGAATGAGTACGCACCATACTGCACAAAGATAATTTTTGAGGGAAGTCAAAACATGATCTCAGCAGTATGTGAAAGTATGTAAAACATGAACATGCTAAAACTTTATGAAAGCATAACAAAATTTCATGTTTACACATCTTTCTAAAGCCAACATATCCAGTCCCTCATTCGGTACAAAACAGACCTTTCAGTACTTAACCCAGAATTTGATCCAGTTATTAGCATTTTCATAACTCAAGTTGAATACCAAAGTTAAAGTTAACTTCAGTATATTTTCAGCGAGTACATACATGCCCCTAGATCTTTTGTGGAACAAAAGTTAGGATTGTTCAAAGTTGACAGAATTTTCTGGCTAAATTTTGCCAGCACCTCCTTTGTATGTGGCTGTTTTCATCACAGTTTTACATACAAATGAATTAAATTCTGAACAAACTATGAACTACAAAATCGTTGCAAGTTTCATAGCCTTCCCAACGGTGTATCATATGAACCTTAGAAATTTTTCTACAGATTGTGACGGCTAATTTACAGCAACATCCCGAGAAGTTTGCAGCTGCTCTGTTTTCCGAACAGTTTGCATTCATCTGGACATTCGACCAAGTTGGTATCGGATTTGGCTCTGGAGTTCTACAGAAAAGTTGTAGAGCACTTAGTAACCTTTCCGTAACGGTATCAAACACCTCCATTGGTTCAAGCTAATCAGAGTTACTCTCTGTTAAAGACCAGAAAAATTTCTGTCTGAACAGAACACTCTGTCTTTGAGATCAAAAGAAGCCTAACAAGTCTCTTCTTTGAAACTTAGTTCAAAAGAAGAGCTCAGTAACTAATATGTGCTTTATCACATCCATTTTTAGTTTGTAAGTTAGTCATGAATGATTTCTTCATAGGTAAGAATACTATCCAGTGTAGTACGGTGGCGATGCACCGTAAGACATATGTCGGTACTACGTTGCCTCACCAAAGAGAAACCTAACCGGATTACACCGGCATATACGTATCCTTAGGTGGTACTAAAACGGTCACTCGCAAACGTGTTCTACACGCACTAAGGTTTTCGTAGTTAGTACCTACATAAGCCACACTCAATCATCAGGTCCGGCTGCACACCGAACCCGGTATCCATAACAGTTTGTACACCCGGCCGTCATCACTCGCCCAGGTGTTCTCAAGCCAAACACGCATTGAGCTACGTGTTCATGTTACTGACCACGTGACAGGGTCTCCCAAATTGCACCACGCACGCCTGGGAAGACGTTGCTCGAATACCCCAAACGACATGAAGAGTCGTGGAGGATACTAAAGCGGGTCGGGTTACCTGCCACCCGTGGGGCTCCACCCTTCAGCTTGCGTGCACTGGTGGACAGCGCATACGTGCACCCCCCAAGACATAGACGTCCCGAGATGCACGATTTTTCTGACATAACAAATAGGTTAGTTTGCCACCTTCCTATTATATGCTAATAGTAGTCCTTATGTGGGCCTAGTACCGTTATCTCACCGTACCCTAAGTTTGTGACATAATATGATGCTCAATCCGTGCTCTGTTCCCAACGCAGCTCTGATACCATGTGTAACAGCTCTGATGCCACGCTGTGACGGCCCCACGGGACCTCGTCGGGTGGTGCCGTGTTATGCGGCACCCAACAGCACACGGGTCGATGAACATACATCATATTACATAAATAGTTTGTGGAAGCGTACAAGATTGTTTTACAAATAAGTATATCAGAGTAAACTACAGCGGAAGACTATCACTCTCACGACTCATATCTAATCTAGCAACAAAGAAACGGTCCAGCCCGTGGACGTTTCTTACTAGCAACACGAAGACAATCTGCAGCGGCGAGGATGCTCTTAGAGTAAGCACTCAGAGGTTCCCGAGTCTCATCGGCACCCCTTCTCATAATCAGCGAGTCAATTACCTGCAAAACAACTCGGATAGCATCCGTGAGCATAACGCTCAGCGAGACTTAACCGTCACCCTAAACATGAAACTCTAAGTGAGGTGATGAACCTAACATAGGATGGCATAAGCATAATTAACTCGCCTAAAAGTGAATCCTTACTTTCAGGTATTAATTGCAGCATTTTAAGTAACCCTGGGCACGCTACATCGGGAGTCCACAATCAAACAAGAAACGCTTCCCCCCGATGTAAATTGCTCATGGCATAAAAGAATCGAGTTTGCACTAGCCTATTCATCGAGATCCAATACAACACTAGTATAATACTTCACATCAATATGATTAGTTCCTTTCTCATGCAAGTTCTTACTACGTCACGACTGTGAGAACAAGTATGCTCGGTCCATTCCGCGAGCGACGGTGATTCGAATCAATAACACCCGGACTACACGACACGTACGCCCGCACTCGACGTTGCCTACAACAACCATCACTGACGTCGTACGTGGCAGCCTTTCCCCCGTTTCACCCCCGCTGAATCAATCAAGTCGCCCCGTACAGTAGCTACTCTCATGGTGCACCTTACGACGTGAGATGTCATGAGAATATTCCCCACATACTGCACACCGGCCGTCCGCCTGAGGCGACCCGAAAAGTCCCAACGACAGCTTCCCGAGGTACATCGGTTTACTGGGTCCCATATAGCCAGCATGAGTCCGGTACACAACTCAAACTTGTTCAACAGGGCCGCATACGGATCGGTCCTTGACTGACACGGACAGGTCTACAGCACCCAGACCCCTATGTCCTGCTGCTCCTACAACCTTCCGGTCTCAATTTTTAACTTGCTAATTCAATTACGAACCAATCCCGTATGCCCCTGTTGTTCCTAAATCTGCGAGTAGCATCTCACCACTCGACTTCTACCGAACCGTACTTAAGCATGGCAGTTCTACACGGTGAAAGACACCTACCCAATACTCCATGGGTCATTTGTCTATGCAAGAGGAGTATCAATCACTAGACCTAATGCACAGTTCATATCATGACCGAAAGTGAGTACAAAATAAAAACTTAACAGCTGTTAAATGCAAACCGGAGCTTGCCTGTTTTGCAGGGTAGTCGTATATAAGCAGTTAGTATCCTTGCAGATCCACCCTTGACTCTCCGGAGCTTGATACACTTCGATGAATCACTCCTTTGAGTCCCCTTTCTTGTGGTTCCTATTGAGATGCATATGCACATATTTTATAGAATGTAATGGGAAGAAGTTATAGAATTACTTTCTTAAGAACAGAGGTTGTGTGGAAAAGCCAAGCATGGCTTGGTTTGCCTCTGTTGTGCAAAGAACAGAATTAAACTAATTTGACCTTAAGGCCCTTAGCTATACACTAACACTTTTCTCTAATGAACATAATAGATAAGCTGAAAAGATTTGAGTGCAACTGAAGAACAAGAACTCCAATGGCCTCAAAACTTTTACAGCAGGTTCTATACTACCTAAGGATTTAGCTTGCCAAATTGCAGCTAATGTGGAGTCATATTGTGCCCTCCATAATTCTCACAATATCTCTTATGTATTTTTCCCTTATACATAAGTATGGACAATAAGGACAGGGAGTTCCAGGACTCATATTGGGCTGATAATTTACATGTGAGTTCTTGATCACATGAGAGTCATCTGGTCCAAAATTCAGCCCTTTTACTTGGGTAGTTCTCCCAGAACAATTCTTTAAGCATTTGTACTCAATAGAATTAATTCTGTAGTAATGTGCATTTTCATGCCCAACTAAGTGAACTACAATTCCAAGTATGTCCCAGAGGGCTTGCCTAAATTTTCCTATGATTTTTGGAGCTATGGATTGCTCAGAACAGATTTTTTGAAGTGGGAAACATTTTCTGAAAATGTTTCTGGACTCTTTTGAACACAGTAGTTTGCATTTAGCAAATTCCTACACAAATGATCTTCAAATGAGCTGAAAATTTGCTAGTAGGTCAATAATATGCTAAAGAATATTCTGGCAAAATTTGGGTATTTTTGGATAACCCAAACTCTCTCAATAATTCTTTTTCAGAAAACCTTCAAAGACTTTTCCAGAATATAATATTGACTTTCATAGAAATCTGGGTTCATATTTGGATAGAACTCAGAGAGATGAATCCAACCCAATTGGAATCACTCAAATTGGAGTTTTCCACAGGGAGATATGAATTTCTAAAGATTGAGCTAAGTCTGGAATTATTTTCCTATTGAAAATCCCACTGGGCCCGCTTATTTGAATTCCAACCAATCAGAACTGGGCCACACCGGGGCCACGGGGTTTTTCGCGCCAGCACACGGGATCCCGGCCACACCCGATCCCGGATTTGAATTCTGAGCTGCTGACAGGCAGGGCCCACGCTCCGTCTTCTACCTCCGGCTTCCTCTCTCGCGCCCGCGCGCTCCCCGTCGCCGGAGTAACCGGAAGTTCGCTGGAACGGCCTTCCCGGCCACCGCCAGAGCTACAACTCGCCGCCAGGGGGTTTAGGGCCTCGAGGAACAGGGCTGTGGGGTTTGCTAGGGCCGCCGACGACCAGAACATGGCCGGCGACGTGTAACTGCCTCTGTGGAAGTCCGGCAGCGTCGCCCGGGGTCTCCAGCCCTCAAAGGCTTGTGCCGACGAGCCCTACAGCACTAGCGCAGCTCTAGGAAGATCGGCACGACCTCAAAATGGCTCGGGAGCGGCTGTAAATAGGTTGTCACCGTGCGACCGAATGGGTCCGCCATGAACACCTCTCGTCGAGCTCGAATTCCGTCGTACTGAGGTGTTTTCATGCGCTGGATCCTAAAGGAGAAATGACCGCCGTCTAATCCAGCGTCCATGTGCCAAATTTGATGACTTAAGGAGGATCAGAGGGCAAGAATTTGAAAGAGTCATACCGGAAGCTCGGAATGGGGTCGCCGGAGCAAAACTTCGAAATTCGCCGGTGATGCTTCACGGTATGGCCTGAGCTTGGGCTGAGAGCAGCACCGCACCCGTGCGCGTCCGTAGGTGTGATCGCTCGGCCGTGAAACCCGTTGTGGAGGGCTGTCCACGAGCGCCCGATCACTTCCTCGGCTTAGGTCGCCGCGGCGGCTGTTGTTCTCGGGCACTGGAGGCCGCAGCTCGCTGGCTTGCGGGTCAGGGAGGTGGAGGCCGAGCTCGCGGTGCTGTTTAGCAGGTCAGGGGAGGAAAGAGCGTGGTGGTTTCGCCGTTCTTCCGCTCGGACCGAGAGGCGGCGGGGAAGTCGGTCGCTGGCCGTGCGCTCGCGAGGAGAGAAGAAGGGACGGCCTTTGCTTCGTCCAGGGGGGGTTTATCAGGTTGCAGAACCGCCTCTGGGCGCCGTGTGTGGGGAAATGCAGCAGCTGGTGGCGCTGCCGAGCGCCCCCGTGGCTCCACGGTGGGAGCAGCTCTTGGCCCACGTGCTGCTCGACGATTTTCCCCACTGGGGCTGAGACTTAAGGTGCAAGGCTCCTCTTTTAGCTCTATGACATGTGGGTCCCACTCCACAGTTCCTCCCCAAATATCTTCTCAAGCTGATCCTCTTGATTCCCACATTCTGAGTTTTAAAATGGGGGTTAGAATTTGAATCCTTCCAATTCAGTTTGAATTTGCTTGCCAAATTTGAATTTGGTTGAAGTTTGCAAATTCTCCTCTTTAACTCCTTTTTGAGCCCACCCTATAAATGAAAAGTTTGTGAGCAAAATTTTTCCTATAATCCCAACTATAGGGCTGCATGTTTATTCAAAGTTTTTGCTCACCCTATGGGTGAACTTTGAATTTCAAATCTGAATTTTAAACTTTCATGCAAAAAGGTATTTAACTCCTTATTGGTTCAACACTTTTAAATAAAAAGGTGAACCTCATGTTGGATGTTCATCCATGTATTACCTTGCATGAAGAAAAGTTTTAGCAAGTCCCATTTTTCCTGTCATTGCCACACATATGAACTCAAACCATAGTTTTTATTCATACACATTTTTGGGACTTTTACAGCTAACCTCATAGTGATAGATTCCCAAGGGATCGATATTATTTTGGGCATGGATTGGTTGACCAAACATAAGGGAATCATTCATTGTTCGACCAGAACGGTGGAACTAACTCACCCTAGTGGCACAAGAGTAAAGTTCATAACAATACACGAGCCTAGGAGGGACATTAAATTAAATCAAGTTGAGGTGAAAGTTGAGGAAATCAGGACTATCAGGGAATATCCAGACGTTTTTCCGGAAGAATTGCCAGGTATGCCTCCCGATCGTGAAGTGGAATTTGCAATTGAGCTAGTGCCTGGAACAGCCCCGATATACAAGAGACCCTATCAGATGGACTCCAAGCAGCTAGAAGAACTCAAGGATCATTTGAGAGAATTGACGGAGAAGGGGTATATCCGCCCTAGTTCCTCACCATGGGGAGCTCCGGTGATATTTGTACCCAAGAAAGACGGAACCCAAAGGTTATGCGTGGATTACCGTGCTTTGAATGAGGTAACCATCAAGAACAAGTACCCATTACCTCGCATTGAAGACTTGTTTGATCAGTTGAGGGGAGCTTGTGTGTTCTCGAAAATTGATCTCAGGTCGGGATACCACCAACTCAAGATAAGGCAATCTGATATTCCCAAGACAACTTTCGTATCTCGGTACGGACTGTATGAATACACTGTCATGCCTTTCGGGCTAACTAATGCCCCGGCATACTTCATGTATCTCATGAACAAGGTATTCATGGAATATCTGGACAAATTTGTGGTGGTTTTCATATATGACATTCTCGTCTTCTCCAAAGATGAAGAAGAACATGAGAAACATCTAAGGTTGGTGTTGCAAAGGCTGAGAGAACACCAACTATATGCCAAGTTGAGCAAGTGTGAGTTTTGGCTGAAGAGAGTTCCCTTCTTAGGACATATAATCTCGGAGGGAGGAATCTCCGTGGATCCTGTCAAAATCGAGGATATACAGAAGTGGAAGACCCCTGAAAATGTCGGGGAAGTTCGAAGCTTTTTGGGATTGGCTGGATACTATCGACGGTTTATTGAGGGATTCTCCAAGATCTCGAGACCTCTCACCAAACTGTTGGAGAAGGGAATCACATTCACCTGGACGCCACAGTGCGAGACGAGCTTTCAGGAGCTAAAGAAGAGATTGACAACAGCCCCAGTGTTGGTTATGCCAGATACTGCGATGCCTCTGGAAACGGGTTGGGATGTGTTCTTATGCAAGAAGGGCATGTCGTGGCATATGCATCCCGGCAGCTTCGGAAGCACGAGAAAAACTATCCTACACACGACCTAGAACTAGCCGCAGTGGTACACGCGTTGAAAATTTGGCGGCACTACTTGATGGGGAAGAGGACCGAGATATATACGGATCATAAGAGTTTGAAGTACATTTTCACACAGCCAGATCTCAACCTCAGACAAAGGAGATGGTTAGAGCTAATCAATGACTTTGATGTAGGCATCAACTATCATCCCGGGAAAGCAAACGTTGTGGCCGATGCTTTGAGTCGGAAAGTGCAGGTCAATAAGTTGAGCTTGAAGGACATGCCTGCAGAATTGAAGGACGAGGTTATAAGGCTCAATCTATGTCTAGTAAATAGTGGTGAAGCCATCGCCATGGAAGTGGACTCCACACTCGAGCGAGACATACGCGAGGGTCAAAAGAATGATGAGAAGATACAAGAGATCAGACAACTCATCAAGGAAAATAAACCTCCGGGTTTTAGAGAGGATGAACAAGGAACGGTGTGGCACGGGAAAAGAATCTGTGTGCCAGAAGTAAAGGAGATCCGTGAATTAATTTTGAAGGAGGCTCACGATTCCGACTATTCCATTCATCCTGGGAGTACGAAGATGTACCAGGACCTCAAGGGCAGGTATTGGTGGTATGGCATGAAGCGAGATGTCGCGGAACATGTTGCCCTATGTGACACATGTCAGTTGGTGAAAGCAGAACATCAACGACCCGCGGGATTATTGCAACCACTCAAAGTGCCTGAATGGAAATGGGAAGAAATCAGCATGGATTTCATCGTGGGATTGCCTAGGACCCAATCAGGATATGATTCGGTATGGGTCATCATTGACAGGCTAACCAAGGTAGCTCATTTCATCCCCGTGAAAGAAAGCTACAGCGAATCCAAATTGGCTGAATTGTACATGTCAAGGATCGTGTGTTACATGGAGTGCCAAAGAAGATTGGGTCGCACCGAGGGACACAGTTCACCTCGAGGTTTTGGCAGAAGTTGCATGAAACCATGGGAACCCATCTGAACTTCAGCTCTGCCTATCATCCCCAAACTGACGGGCAGACGGAGAGAACCAATCAGATCCTTGAAGATATGTTAAGGGCATGTGCACTCAAAAACAATAGGAGTTGGGACAAGAATTTACCGTATGCGGAGTTTTCCTATAACAACAGCTATCAAGCTAGTATGAAGATGTCACCGTTTGAAGCTTTGTATGGGAGGAAGTGCCGAACTCCCCTATTTTGGAACCAAACGGGGGAAAGTAAAGTGTTTGGTCTAGAGGTACTACAAGAAGCCGAGGCGAAGGTGAGGGAAATTCGCAATAACTTGCGGATAGCACAGACACGCCAAAAGAGTTATGCTGATGTACGAAGAAGAGAGCTCGTTTTCAACGTGGGAGACTATGTTTATCTCAAGGTGTCCCCTATCAGAGGACTTCGTCGGTTCAAGGTGAAAGGGAAGTTGTCACCTCGATACATCGGACCCTTTCAAGTTTTGGGGAGGAAAGGCGAAGTGGCGTATCAACTAGAATTACCGGCTCGTCTATCGGATGTGCACGATGTATTCCATGTGTCACAACTCAAGAAATGCTTGAGGACGCCTGAGGAGGTGTTACCCATGAATGAAGTGAGCGTAGCTGAGGATTTGTCTTATGCCGAGCAACCATACAAGATTTTGGAGACAATGGAACGCCTCACCAGAAATAAAAGAATCCGGATGTGCAAGGTGCAGTGGAAGCATCACTCAGAAGAGGAAGCCACCTGGGAGCGGGAAGATGAGCTCAAGGCACAATTTCCGGAATTGTTTTATTAGAAACACCAATCTCGAGGACGAGATTTCTTTTAAGGGGGGTAGAGCTGTAACACCCCAAAATTTTGATTCAAAACTCTAAATCATGTTAAGAGGGGAATTTAAAAATTTTTGGACGTGTTGCATGTTTTGCAAAAATTCAAATTCAAACTGGAATTCAAATTAAACTCAAATCAGAAAAGAAATAGAAAAAGAAAAAGAAAACTAAAACCTAACCGGCCAGTGGGCCGAACCCACCAGCCGGCCCACCATTCCCCCCCCCCCCCCCCCGCCAGCCCACAGCCGCGCGCCTCTCTCTCACTGACACGCGGGGCCCGCCGTCATCTTCTTCCTCGCGCGCGATCTGCCGACCCCAGGACATCTCTCTCTCCCGAATCAAAACTACCCCCTGGAAACCGCGTTCCCCAGCCGAATTTTTGTCCCGGACGACTCAAACTCGATCACAACCGACACACCGCCCTCCCCCGTCTATAAAAACCCCGGCCTCGTTCTGTTTTTCCCACGCGATCGCTGATTTTTCCTCCGGTGAGAACCGAGACTTCTCCGGCGAATTCTGGCCGATCTAAGCTCGGAAATTCCGATCTAACTCGCTGGTCTTGATCCACCGCCTCCGGGGAACCTTGCAGGTGCAGAAAACTCGGTGATTTGCGGTGTAAACGCAGCGCCGACGAGCTTCGCCGTGGTTTTGCCTCGGACCTCGTCGCCGATCACCTTCCAGGACCTCCGAGCTCAAGAAAACCCCCGAGGTGAGATCCCCGACCTCCCCTCTACCGATCTATGCCATAAAATCACAGTTCTAGGAAGAATTCCCGAAGATCCGAAAGTTTCCGGCGAGATCGCCGCCTCCCGCCGCCGTGCGCCGCCGGCAGCACCGCCCGCGCTCGATCAGAGCGACGTGGCCGCTTGTGCGCCGTTTATTTTAAATCGCACGGTAGGGTTTAAATACCCGCGTACCGGTTCGTCGTTATAATCTCAGCCGTCGGTTTAAAATCGGACGGTCCACGTCAGCCCCTCGTTATAAAGACTGGAATTCTTACGCGCTACCCCCTGGGGTTCTCGGGAAATAAGAGCTAGCCCCGGAAACTTCTGATCTAGCCCCTGGAACTCCAGAAAATCATGTAAATTCATTTAAAAATCAGATTTAGCCCCTGGACTTAATAAAAATTAGGAAAAACACCTCTGATAAGTGTAGCTAGACCCCTGGAAATTCTGAAAATAATATTATAGACCCTGTAATGGGGTGAGTTTATCTTTTTAGCCCTGATTAGTATTTAAATTAGGAAATTGAATATGTGGCTAGTGATTAAAAAATTAAAAAGTGGGACAAACATATTGTCATAATTAAGTTTAAAACTTTCTCAGTATTTAGAAAACTTTGGAGTAAGATAAAAACATGTTTTGGGACTGAATTGAATCTGTTTAATTTATTATTCACATTTAGGGACACATTTTTAAGTAAAGAATAGTTCTGGAAAATAGGGAAAATAATTGTAAAATAGTTTACATCAGAGGAAAAGGACTAAAATATATTAGTAAATATTTTAGATCAGAACCTATTCTGTTTAGATGATGTGTCTTGTTATTTTCACAATAAAGTTCACAATTTGGCATAGGAAATAAATCTGAAAATATAGCAACTAGTAAATGATAAATGGAGTTCTAAAATCCAAAGAATTCAGTTTAGGGTTGGTTGAAATTTTGAAGACACATATGGAGAAGGAAAATAACTTTCATGCATACTTGGTAGCTAAAAGGTGTAGTAATTGAATATAAGGAATTTATTTAAATTGGAAACTCATATATATAGTATGCAAGCATAAATGTGAATACAAAAGTAGGAATCATATACATATGATTAAAAGTGTATGCAAGACACAAAACAACACACATAGAGTAACCACAACACATATAATGGTGAATGACTTTCATAAATGTGAATGTGTGGTTTGTATGAAGTGGAAGTGTGAACTATGTCTTATGGATTGTTGTTTTTCTTTTGCTATGTGTGATGGTATGATGTAGAACCTGCTCAAGAGCAAGTTAATCCTTTCCAAGACCAGGACTACCCATTTCAAGAGCAGCAAGAAGGAGGCAAGTGTCCTTGACCACTTTGATCCTATGCTAGGATGTGTAGATAGAATTATTTGCATTGTCAAATGAAATATGAAACCCATGTTAGAAAGTTTCCCTAGAATTGCATTACCTCGTTTCCTTGTAGCTTGGGTTGGGATTTATTTTATCATGTCATTTATTATTATGCATATGCTTAGCCATGCTTAGAATGGGATATTTGGGATATGAGATCATCAGTTTATTTTACCATACTTTTGAATGAGATATTGTGAGTTATGTAGAGGTAGGGATCAAGGCAAGTTGGATGTTTTGGTTGTGTGCTGGGTGCACGAGACTTGGGTTTGTGTTTAGTACTTGCCTGGATCCTAAGGACCGGTTCATGGAGCATGTAACCTGGCTTTACCGTGCCAACCACATGCTGAGATGGGGCAACTTGGCCAATTAATTAGGTGTATCCCCCGCGTAGTATGGGTGTGTTGGATGGTGCGGGGAATAGGTGTCAGCTGGACTACCATATGAACCGCAAGGCTCAAGAGGGGGCCACTGCAGCGGGGTTGGAGCCTCTTGTATGCTGTTAGGGGTGAAACCTCAGTGGGCCCACGCTCGTCGGGAATCCCTTTTTAAAGGCTTCGTAGTGATCTCCTGGCTACACACCTGGTAAGTGTGAATGTGGTTCGTAGCCACTGGCATAATGGAGGTTCTTTTAGTCCACCCGGCAACGGGGGATGAAATCACTACATGTGGGTACAGTGGTGCAAACTCTGCAGAAGCGAGCTACGATATTGCCACGTGTCCAAGCTGCTCCAGACTTCCTTTCTCCTCAGAGGCGAGATCCGAGGTCGACACGTGTTCGGTAGTGTCGGACCTCCCGGAGGTGAGCTCCGAGAGCGACACATGTCCCGCGTGGCTAGTCCTCTCTTTTCTATGGTGACTAACTGCGCAGTTGACACGTGTCCTTCGGGACTGGCCTCGCTCCTCTGCAGAGGCTAGCTCCGGGGGAAACACGTGTCCCACGGGGTCGGACCCCTCCCCAATTGCGGAGATGAGCCCCGAGCCTGCCACGTAGCGAGTTTAGCGGTAGGAGTTGTCTTCGGTGCTCTCTGTGAACTGGATTTGGCTCCCTTTGGCTATCCTTTTGATATTTTCTCTGTTTCAGCTTATTTTAAAACATTGTTCTACATGAAACATGAATACATGCAGAAACCAAAAAGGAGGGTGTCACACAAATTGACAATGCAATTAAATCGTAACTACACATCCTAGTATAGGATCAAAGTGGTCAAGGACACTTGCCTTCTTCCTTATGCTCCCGGAATGGAAAGTCTTGATCTTGAAAGGTGAGAACCGGCTCTGGGGCTGGTTCTACTCATGCCAACACACACATAGCAAAAGAAAACAACATTCATAAGCAATAGTCCACACATACATACACATGGAAGTCATACACATATTTAAGTTTGGTTTTTACCCTATGTATGTTGATTCTATGCATACATGCACTTTTGAACATATATTTTACTTCTAACTTTAATATTCAGATTTCTAAGTGCACACTATATATGAATTTCCAATTTGAACAAATTTTCAATATTAGATAATACACTTCTTAGTCACAAAACTTGCATGAAGGTAATTTCCTACTCCAAATAGGTTTTGAGGTCTCCTACACATTCTTAATCTTGAAGTTTTGATTTTAAGGTCCTCATATGCCATTTACTAATTATGCCTACCAATTTTCTATATTTTCAGATTTATTTTCTATACTTAAAAGTGAATTTCAGTACTAAAACAGCAAAATATATCACCTACAAAGAATATATTTTTATCTAAAATGCCCAATAAAATATCTTTTGGCTTCCTATCTGATGGGATCAATTTTGATATATTTTTACCTATTTTCAGAATTATTTCAAGCCTAAAAATGAATTTTCAGCAATAACAGAAATAAATAACCTTTAGTTGATTTCCTTGCAGCCCAAAATCAGTCCTCAATTTATTCTAATCATTTTCCAGGTGCTAGAAATATTTGAATTATAATTGCACAAGTGTTTGAATTACTCATTTGAATTTAAATTCAGTTCACATGTTCAAATTCCTGAAATTAATACTCCTCAGGGGCTGATGTGTAAATCCACACTGCAGTGAGGTCCAATTTCTTATTTTCTAAATTTTCAGGAGTCTAAGTGTGCAAAACAGAAGGGTTTTCCTAATTTTTAAATTGATCAGGGGCTAAATCAGTGTTATACACGAGTTTGCCTAATTTCCAGAGAGCTCAGGGGGTAGAACAGAAGAACTTGGGGGCTAGCTCTTCTTTTCCCCGAACCCCGGGGGTAGCGCGTAAATTCCTCAGGCGGGAACTGGTGGGTTTGATGTGAGCCGTCGGATTTAAAATGGATGGCCGGGACTATAACGTGAAGGGGTAGGGGGGTGTCTAATGGTGGCCGCTCGATTTAAAATGGACGGGCCACAGAGGGCCACGTCGCCCTGGCCGGGGTTCAGCCCGCGCACGTGGCGGCGCACGGCGGCGGGAGCGGTTTCCTCGCCGGCGTGTTTCGGTTCTTCGTCTACACACGCTAAAGCTCAGACTTCTTCACGTAAAACGGAAGAGAGGAGGTAGGGGAGCTCACCATTGGGCTTTTCGTGATCTCTAGGTGACCCGAAAGTGGTCGGCATCGACGGTCAGTGGCTGTCGACGGCGAGCATCATTGGTAGGTCGTCTGAGCTCCCTTTCCTCAAGGTTTTCGGATCGTCGAGGTGCGCTGTGGTCGGGAGATGAGGCATCGAGGGTCAGTTTGAACCAAATCATGTAAATTTGAGGGCTTGGCTGGCGACCGGCGGCACTTCTTACCGGCGAGCGTCGGAAAGATTTCTTTCGGCAATGTTTCTCCCTGCAGTCGGCGTCTACAGCTTGTGCACTGTGCTGCGGAGCTGTGAGGCCCGTTAACAAAGACGGCACGACACCGTACAGAGGGGAATTTCAAAAATCGGCGGCGGCACTCATCGGTGAACCGAAGATGCGATCGGGGTTTACAGCTGTTTAAATTGGCCTGGAGCCCGGAGTGGTTGCGTGCATGCGGAACGAGTGCGAGTGGGGCGGCGTCGTGCGGTTGTTTGCGAGGAATTCGGGGGCGGGGGCACGCGGCGTTCAGAGGCAGGAAAAGAGGGGCGGCGGTTGGGGAAGATGGAACTGACAGCTGGGGCCCCGCGGCAGTGAGAGGAGGGGGGGACAGCGTGGGCCGTCTGGGCTGTTGCAATGAGTTTTGGCCCAGTGGCCATTTTTCTTTTCCTTTCCTTTTTTCTTTTCTGTTTTTGATTCAAATCCAAATTCCAGTTTGTATTTGAATTTTTCCCTCACATGCATTTCGTCCATTTCATTTGAATTTGTTTTTGCTACATTTTGGGGGTGTTACATGACGGTAGTTCGCACGCCTAGTACTCCACATGGTCCTCAAAGTACTCATCTTCTGTAGCTGATGTATATGTGGTAATGCAAGGGTGAGTACATGTCGTACTCAGCAAGTGCGGGAAAAGTATGACATGTAGCTAACAACAAGATAGGGAATAAAAAGGCTCATTGCAGCAAGCAAATTTTATTTCACAAACATGATAAAAACAGCAACAATTTCTAGATTAAATTTATCCAATCATAATCAAGTAATTCAGCAACATTTTCTCATCACAAGTCACCATTTATCATTCTTCAACCAACCAATAATCTTTCTCAAGTTCATCTCATGCTCATAAATATTCATAACCATCTCATATTCATATAGCCAAATCTAAACTCATTGTCATGACTCAAAACAGTCCCAAAACTAATCCCAATGACCATACCATAACCATACCGAATAAACATCCCAAATTTACCTCTAATCATGTGAGTTGGCCAGGTGCTTGTGACCGGAAGCACGGCTATCATGATAGTTTCACACTCTGCAGAGGTGGCACCACTTTACCCACAAGTTCGTGATTTCGTCACCTGTCGGCGACTGCAGAACCTCCATTATACCCGTACGCAACCGTCGGTGTATGGCCAAGAGATCATAAAATAGCCTTTACAAAGGGGCTACTAGATGTATGGACTCGCTGAGGTTTCACCGGCAGGCTCGAATCACCATTCTCCCACCCACGGGCCCCCTCTTGTGCCATGCAGTTCCCAGGGCAGTCCTCCTCGACTCCCATTCCCCACGCCATCCACGGTCCATAAGAAGCAAGCAACACACCTAATTAATCAGCTAAGCCGCACCCATATTTGGCCTTGTGGTGGCACTGTTTTCCTGGCATGTGCTGTTATGGACAGGTCCTTAGATCTACGGCAAGTAAACCACCATCTCATTCAACAACGTCCATGAACCAATCTTTCCTAGATCTCCCCGATTCCATGCTCATTATCATCATCAAGTTCCATCATCATTATTCATATGAGTGCAGGAGCTAAACATGTTTCAATTCAGCTACCCGTATCCCGTAGATTAAGCGAAGCAAAAAGGAAAAACGACCATACCCGACTCATCAACTTTCCCGGCAACAAGGATGGTTAACAAATCTAGTAAACTCCTATAAAAGGGGTGTCCCATTAAGTTGACTCAGGCATACGAGTTTTCGCAATCAAAACAGTTTCGAAACATGGGATCAATATGGTCAAGGGACACTTGCCTTACTCCCGCGGCTCTTGTTGTTCTAGCGTCTCGAAGTCATGGTGTTGTAGATCCTCGTAGATGGCCTCTTGAGCTTGTCCTTCTACTAACGACCACGCACATACAAAATTTACAGCATTCAATCATCATGCACAAACTTTACTCAAGATTCAATGGGGTAGATGAATGCAAATCCTATGGTGCTGTTTTATTAATCCAGTTTGTACGTGTTCTTGCATGTTTTAATGAGCTTTCATGGGGTTTTATGATGGACAAGAGTGTAGAGATCAAGTGTGGACGTGGTGATGATCTTGACTCAAGATCTACATCAATTCCACCGTCAAAAATCGATCAAAACGCTATCTGTCCACACGTAAAAGTTTCTGGTCGAAGAGGGCGAAGAAAATGGATGCGTAGAAACAGCGGCGACGTCGTAAGATGGGTAATGGGGACCTACCTCGCTTCCTTTTGGTTGCAGAGCCTTCCTCCTAGCAATGGCAGCAGTGGGGAATTTTTTATGGAAAAGTTTGGCAACGGCGGGGCTCAACGGGGCTCGACGGTGGCCAAATTCCAGCAAGGGGGGGGGGGACTTGGCGACTTGGCAGCAAGGAAGGGGGCTTGGCAGCAGGGGGGCGTCCAAAATAGAGAGGATTTTGGTCAGGGGGTGGGGGTTATATTTATAGGGGCAAAAAGAGGAGTCCTACTCCAATTGGAGCTTAAATAAGAGTCCTATTCAATTTTTTTTGGATCTTAACAAACTTATCTATTGTGGTGCGGCAGCCTTGGGGATTTTATCACCAAAATGTGGGGAAAATTCCCCTTTTGGGAATTGGTGAATTTAGAAATTTTGGGGGAAATTTGGGAATGGCTCATTTCAGCTATCTTTTTCCCATTCCTCACCATTTCTATGTCACTTGCTCCATTTCTAGATTCCCCTCTCCATTTCTATGTCTCATTCTCCATTTCTACATTCCCCTCTCCATTTCTATGTCCCATTCTCCATTTCTACATTCCCCTCTCCGTTTCTATGTCCCATTCTGCATTTCTACATTGCCCTTCTCCATTTCTATGCCCCATTCTCCATATTCTATTTTCTTTTATCCATTTCTGTGGTTTTTCCTCCATTTCTATGGTTCCTTCCTCCATTCCTATGGTTCTTTCTCCATTTCTATGGTTCGTTCCTCTATTTCTATGGTTCTTTCTCCATTTCTATTGTTCTTTTCTACATTTCTATGGTTCTTTCTCCATTTCTATAGTTCTTTCTCCATTTCTATAGTTCTTTCTCTATTTCTACTTCTTTTATAATGTTTCTCTACATGAAAAATGTATGCAATGCATGGAAATGAATTTGAGGGTGTTACACAAGTGGAGCTGCAAGACACACCGAGAAAATGAGGGAATTTAAATTTTTGAATACAGCGGTGTGAGATCCAAATGCTAAAGTAAACGTGCAACAATGTCCAAAAACGGAGACCTAAATCTACCATTTGGTGCTTCACATCTACGGGTAGCCCGGCAAATTTTCAGCTCATTTGGAAAAGATTTCCTATTTGTTGGAATTAAAACGGGAGACAATTCGAATTTGAATTCAAACTTCAGTTTCAAATTCCAACTTCACTGAAATTCAAATTTGAGAGCACCATTGTGTTCCTCATATTCTTTTTGGCTTATCCTCCAAGTTTGATCAAATTTGGGGTTTGTTTGCTAGTTCAAATGGAATTGGAAAGAAAAGAAGAGGGGAAAGGGAGTCCACTGGTCAGTAGACTTACCCCCGAAGTCTACTCGGTTCTCACGCGGGCAACCGGAGGCAGCGAGCGCGCCAGCTCCCGGCGCCAACCGCCTCTTCACCGTGCCACCTCCTGCTCTGTGGCTGAGATCACCGGGTGAATTGTCGTGATCAAGTCGTGCTACTGCCCACGTGAACCTCCCTCACTCTCTCCAGCCTCCTCGCACAACCGAAGAACCGCACCGCCCGACACCCTCTCTGTTCCCCGGCGACTGCCTGTTAGAGGCTTCTTCGTGGCCAACGGTCTACAATAAAAAGGTCCGCCACAAGGTGCTAAACACGACTGTGCCACTCTCTCCTCCTCTCATGCACCGACGGTGGAGAATTTCTCCGATTATTGCTTCGGTAGTCATTGAACCGAGCCGCTCCAAAACCTGAAATTCGTCGTAATCAATCCACCATCACGTATGCCGAGCTACAAACATGATCTAGACATTCCCATGCTTCTCTAGGATCAAGAACCATCAAATTTCATCGAGTTTTGGTGCTTTTTTTCAAGAATTTTGCGCCGGCGCCGGTTTTGGCCCTGATGAGCTCGTATTTGCAGCCTCTTTTGAGCTGATTTGAGTGCATGCCGGTTATGAGGATGCCACCACGGTGCTCTAGGAACAAAAACCGAAGAGTTTGAGCCACTGTAGAGCAAGTGCGACACCACCGAAGGTTAGCCGCAGCCGCCGCTCGTCACCGGCCCATTTCTGGTGATCGGGGGCCTCGGCCGACCTCGGGGATGAGTCCCCCGTGCACCTAAAGGGAGGGGCGGCGAGTGGGAGCCCTAGGGGAGGCCGGAAGAACGGTTCCCGCGGAGGTCACCGGAGAGCGCCGCCGCTGCTCGGCTGTTGGCGCGAAAAGGAAGAAGGGACTGTGCAGTGGGGCCTGCGTGCAAGAATTTAAACATTTCCTTCCATTTTTCAGTTTAGTTCAACTTCTATTGCTCATAACTTTTGATAAGAACCTCCAAAAATTGTGAAATAAATTCCATTGGATTCCTCTAAGTGAGTACTATCTATGGGTGCATCCCAATTTTTATGAAAATCCCTAGATTTGGCTCATTAATTCATTTAAGGAAAATCTTGTAGGAATTTTTACAGGAGTTCTGTGTATTGGAAAATTCCCAAATTTGGGCAGGACATTCTTCCAAAAATCCTTGAACTCAAGTAAAAATTTCAGAGGCATTGGACTCTATTTTCTTGTCCAAATGTTGTTTCAATCCTCTATATTTCTGAAAAATAGGAAAAATAATAGAGACCTTTTTCAGAGATTTTCTCCCAACTTATAAAATCCATATCTCTGACTAGGAAGCTCCAAATTGAGTGAACCAAATTTTTTTTCGATTTATCTCTGTGAGTACTATCCATCAAAACATGTGTTCAGCTCATGAAACTTATTCTTTTTCCAGAATTAATTCCCTCAAGTTTAAAATGTTGGGAATTTTATCTGGAGAATTCTTGTATGGAAAATTCTGAAATTTGGATAGGATGTTCATTTGAAAATACTTGAGTCACCGGAAAAATTTCAGATCCATCCAAGTTCATTTATTCCCCCTAATGGTGTGATTAATTGAACTGCCCTGAGAAATTAGAAAATGTACAGAAACATTTTTCAGATTTTCTCAAATCTTGATTACGGCATAACTTCCTATATGATTCTTCAAATTACATGAGACCAACTCCATTAGAACCATCTCAAACTCTAGTTTCCAGAAAGTAATGGTTTGATCCATGAAAATCCATGTAAATCCTTAGAAGCTCTAGTAATGACCAATTATACTTTTACTTGTACAGAGCCCAAATGAACTTTGTTTCGAATGAAACTTGGTCAAGTCTATGGTTAGGACCTTACCAAGCTACCATAAAAATTTCAGAGTCAAAGGGGAGCTGTAGCTAGAGTTATGGTCTTTACATCCTCAATATGACACATTGCATTTAAATTGACATATCGTTAAATTGCTTACATGTAGTCGCTGAAGGAGAGGAGACCCCGGAAGTGTTGGACTTCCTACTTCTGGACAAAATGCTAACATCTGACCAGCAGCAACAAGGCAACCCCGGTTGGCATTTAACAAGTTTTATAAAGTTTTGCTTTATATACACTTAGTGTGTAGTATGTATGTGCATTAGGTGTAGTATGGATGAAACCCCAAATGCATAACCAGATCATTCCAACAATAGTAAGGGTAGTGTCTATATCCTTGAGTAGATTATGCTCTGCTTAATGTGTATAGACTTTGGTACAAGTCGAGTAGTTGGAATCTACTCGCGAGTGTAGGCTTTGGGACACACAGGATTGGCTCGAGTGATGTGAGATCACTTTAGTAAGAAAATGAGACTAGGCAGGGGCTAGGGCGCAGCAAGAGGAAGTCTTGTGGGCGCAGCCCTGTCCGTGTCGATTGAGGACCGATCCGTGTGTGGCCCACGCTGATCAAGTTTGAACGTACCGAAGGCATATCGGATATATGGGTCCCGATAAACTGATGTAACCTATACCTCCGGGTGTCGAGGCATAACGCACCGATTTATAGGTGTCGGTTGAGGGCAGCAAGGTGGAAATCCGCTAACGGTCATAGAGAGATGCTCCGTGTAGGGAACCTCCTGTCCGTTTGGGTGCGACCGGTTCGACTTTTGGGCTGTTTGGTGAAAGGTTGTCCCGTACGACATCGAGTGAGCGTGCTGTGCAGCTCCAAGGGTAGGCGTACGTGACGTTCTCTTCGGGTATCCCTGCAGGTGTATATCGAGTCGATTCATCGTCCCTCGCGGTGATGAGTACCACTTGGTCACTGAGTCGTGACGGAGGTTAACATATGAAATGATGTGATTCAATATTGCTGTTATGAAACTTGTATTGCTACATGTGTGCCACCAAATATTGCTCACTGAATTACAGAATCCTGAACCGCTAATTTGTGGCTAAAAGATGAAGTAAGGATGAACTTGTAGTCGTGTCCGTTTGTTGCAATTTACCATCCTATCTTCGTTATAACCTGCATGTAGAGTTTCCTGTGTAGGTGAGTCGGTTAAGCCTTGCTGAGCCATCATGCTCACGGTTGCTGCTATGAGTGTTTGCAGGTGAGGAGTACCCCACGGACTCGGGATATGAGTCCACCGGCGAGGGCTACCCTCCGTCAGGGACCACGGCTGAGTGGGAGCCGTACAAGCCACGCTGAGCTGATGAGTGGAGCTAGTGTGGGTTGTCCATAGGGATGGAAAACCGACTTTTGCTAGTTAGGTGGGCGTGAGTTGTAAAAATTTAGCTTCCGCTATTGTAGACTCTGTAGATAAATGTAAACTGAAGGTTTGTACTACTTTGTACATATTCAGTTTGTTTTCTATGTAATATATGTGTGCCTTATGGTGTGTGCTGTCGGGTGTCTCATCGTGCGGCACCACCCTCTGAGATCCTAGGCGTACAGATTTAGGTCCGTCACAAGTTATGCCTTAATCAAGATTGGCGACAATATGAAAAATGTTTCTGTACATTTATCTATTTTCTCAGGGCAGTTCATTTAATCACACCATTAGTGGGCCTAATTAACTTGGATGGATCTGAAATTTTTCCTGTGACTTAAGGATTTTCAAATGAACAACCTAGCCAAATTTCAGAATTTTCCATAAAGGAAATCTCCAGATAAAAAATGCAACAGTTTAAACTTTAGGGAATTAATTCTGGAAAAATAATAAGTTTCATGAGCTGAAACTGGTTTTGCTGGATAGTACTCGAAGAGCTGAATCCAACAAAATTTGCTTCACTAAATTTGGAGCTTCCTAGCAAAAGTTATAGCTAGTTGAAGTTTGAACCAAATCCAGAAATTCAAAGAAATGTTTAAACCTGCTGATGGGCCCAGGGATACGTGTCAGCTCTACAACAAAACCACATGGGGGTCCGCTTAATCTCCCGCGTAGCCGCACGAAATCCCGGCGCCACAGCAGATCAGGCGCGGTTTTAACAGAGGCTGAACATGGGGCCCGTGAGCCTTCGTCTTCCTCGCGTTCCCTCGGCCCAACGCCGCCCCCCTCGCTGGAGCACTCGCCGGGAGAGGGTTCCCGTGTCCGGAACTCGACCAAACTCGCCGCCTCCGCCTAAAATTGTTCGGGGAACCTGTTGCTGACCTTGTCGCCGGCCGGCGATCACCGGAAATGGTCGTGCGACGGCGACAGTCAGCATGGCGAGTTCGGCGAGGTCGGTATGGAGCTGTAGTGCCTCAAAACCTCCTCTGTTGGCTCCTACAGCACCACCATGACCTACGGAGCAACGACCCAGACCCTGATCTTGCTCAAGGTGGCGGCAAACAGGACTTCACCGTGCGACCTAGGCCTAAATCCGATGAAGAACGAAAAACCCGAGGAACTCAGTGGTTTCTTGACGGTTTCCCATGGTTCTTGATCATATGGATTCACACGGACGTTTCTGGATGGTTGTCTAAGTTGAGGAACGATTGCTTGACCGGTTAGCCCGAATTTTTGATTTAGAGGGACGCGGTCTATATCGCATGCTTTCTGCAAGAACTGGAATTCCGGCGAGCACACTCTGTGGCATGCGGCCGGGGTTGCAGGAAAGAAAGTGCACTCCTTGGCGAACCTTTTGGCGTGCCAAACTCGGTGTAAGATCGACCCTAGCAGCCGGACGATAAGATCTTGTGGCGGCGGCTTTACACGGCGCCGGAGAGAAAAATGGAGCTCGGGGTCAGGTTTACCGTGGGTGTGGCGTCGGGTTGTTGCGTCGACCATGTCGAGGAGGCTTCAGCGAAGCTCTGGGTGAGCTCACCTCAGCGTGCAAATCCTGGAGACGTCCGGATGCCGGAGACCCGAGGGTTGTCGAGCGTGCGACCGCGTTTTCGTCGAGGAGCACGGGAACGGGCAGAGCAGCAACGGAGAGTTGGTTGGTGAGGTGAAAATATCGCCGTTTGCCGATATCGTTGAAGCACACCGTGACCTGGGATGCTCGGGAGGTGGCATCAGCGTTTTCCCTGGTGGCGCGCTACGCTCGGCCGGCTCAGTGAGAAACAGAGGATTGCTTTGGTGTGAATTAGTCCTCTCACTGACCTGTGGGCCCCTCACTCTCCCCTCTAATTCTTTGCCATTTCTTGCTGCAAATATCCCAGCTACTCACACTTCAATGATAGACTTAGCCACCAAGTCATGAGTTGAATTTGATTTCCTCAAACTGAAGTTGGTTTGGCTGAATTTGATTCACATTTGAATTTGAAATTCAAATTCAGTTTTGAATTAATGCAAATTTAGCTCCCAACAAGATGAAGTCCAATGAGGATGAAAATTGGTGGACTAACTCAGAAAAATGTTCTGAGTTTGAATATGAAGTCAACTTTTGAATCTAAATGATGAAAGTAGCTGAAATTTAAATTTGCATTCAAATTAGCCCTTTCTACAAATGTCTCCAAAAGTGGATCAAAATGGTTTGAATTTGCATGAAACTTGGCCTGAGCCTTCCCAAGAATATTTAGGGTCTAAGGGTAAGCTCAGCCTCTCATGTTTATGTGTATGAACTCCTTCTTTTTGGAGTTATGGGTTTTTTCCTCTAATCACCCTCTTGATGGTGTTTACTTGCTCTTCACAAATGTTCATGAGCTATCCACCAAATGAGCTGTGGTGTGGTGATGTGATGAACATTTTAGCAAGAAAATTATTGGGATTTCACAGTTTGGACCACGGAAACCCCGTCCCGGCGAGCCTCGCCGAAGTGCGCCGCCGCGGGGAGCGCGGGCAGCGCGAGGTAGACGAAGGAGGGCCGGGTCCCACCGGTCAGCCTCTGTCTCCGTGCAGGGATCGACTTGTGGCACAGGATCGGGTGCGGTTGTGTGGGAAATAACCCTGTGGCCTCGGTGTTGCCACCATCTGAGTGGATAGCGCCACGGGTGGGGCCCACAACCAGAGTTTAAACTTTTTCCTGAATTTCAGATTTAGCTCAACTTTGAGATCCCATAACTTTTAGTAGGAATGTCCAAAATTTGTGAAACAAATTTTGTTGGATTCCTCTCAGTCAGTACTTTGCAGAAATGCAAAGAATTCGATCTGAGGATCTCTGGAATGTTCTCCAAAATTCAGCAAACTTAAATTTTTGGGAATTAATTCCATAAGATCCCTGTGATGGAACTTCCTCAAGTTTGGCCATAAGATTGTTCATAATATTAGTGATCTTCGGTAAACAATTTAGATTAATTGGAGTAAAATTGCTAGGATAAATTCTACTCCAAATTTCAGCCTTTATTTGAAAATTCAAATTCTAAACAGAAACTTTTCAGAAATCCTGTCCAACTTCAAAAATTCATTCTCACTGTAGGTAGCTCAAAAATGGTGAAACAAATTTTGTTAGAATCATAGAGACCTGCCTTAATTAGATCTTCCACTGTTAGCCATGTCAAAACTTCAGATTTGGGATAAAAAATTCAGACAATCCTTGGACTTGTAGGAATTTTGGAGACCACAAGGTCCAATGGAATTTCTCCAAATTTTGCTCAGATCATCCTTATAGAGTCTAGTATCCACTGGAAAAATCACAAAGCCAATTAAGGAACCTAAATAGCAGTAGCTATGAATAGAAGTGTAATTCGTATACTTCACTAGCACTTATACATATATTTTGCTACATTTCATATAGTGACCGAAGTTGAGGACACACCGGAGCCATTGGACGTCCTCCCACACGACGCTAACTACTCTTTTGACTCGCAACCAGGAAAGCCCCGGTTTGCATTTAATTACCTTTTGCAAAGTTTTCATTTGTATCACTTATGTCTAGGTTGAAATGGTTGCATTAGTTAGGGTGATTGAAACCCCACTTGCATAAATTTTAAATCCTATGAAGGGTTGGGTAGTTTACAACTCGACGAGTGGAGAATGCCATGCTACTGTTCTTAGGATCTCGGTAGAAGTCGAGTAGTTGGAATCTACTCGCGGGGTAAGATTGTATCACACGGGATGGAAAAGAGTGGAGAATGGCTTAAGAATGTGAAACTGAGACCCAGCAAGGGGGATAGGATGCAGTGAGCGGAGGTCTCATGTGCGTAGCCCTGTTGGTGCCGATTGAGGACCGAGTCGTGTGCGGACCTGCTGGATATGTTTTGAACAGTACCGGATGGCATACTGACATAAGCAGGAAACCGATGTAATTGGTTAACCTGGGTGCCGAGACTTATCCAACCGTTTTATAGGAGTGGGTTGAGGGTAGCAAGGTGTAAATCTGCCATTGGGCACAAACACGCTTCACGTGGGGACCTCCTGCCCGTTACGGATAGACCGGTTCGGCATTTGGGTTTCCTTTGAAAGGTTGCTGCATACAGCAGAGTAGGAAGGTGTGAAGCACCACACTTATGAAAGTTGGTGTATGTGACGTGTTGTCCGGGTGTCTCTTGATTGCAGTCACCGTCCCTCGTGGTTATTTGAGTACCGCTTGTTCAATATGCTGTGACGTAGTAAGAAGTGAATGAAGCCAGATGAATATTATGCTGTATTGAACTATTAATGTCCTGAAACCATATATTCTGTAGATGTAGATCTATTAAGTTTATTTTTCCACTTTGGGCATCACCACATCGGAGGAAAGCGTTTCTTGTTTGATTGTGGACTTCCGATGTGAGGGCTGCCTAAGGCTCATTAACCTGCTGCTATAAAATTGAATGTAAGAATTAACATGTAGGCGTGTTCTATTGCAATGCCTTTTCCCTACATTACCAATACCTGCATGTAGAGTTTCATGGTTAAGAGTGTCGGTTAAGCCTTGCTGAGCCATCGTGCTCACGGTTGCAATATTTGAGATGTGCGCAGGTGAGAGTTATGAGGAAGGGTCCGAGGACAAGGCGATGCCCCCGTAGGGGTACACGGCCGAGCTAGAGCCCTGCACGCCGCCGTGATCGTGGTGTGAGTGTTGCTAGTGTGTAGCCTCCCCAGACTGGACGGCTGCACTTTTGCTTAGTTACGATGAGAGACTAGTTATGTATATTACTTCCGCTGTATAAATAAGTTTGTAAAAGACTTCCGCTGTGTTTTTATGTCAAATAAAAGTGTGTATGTTGTTCGTGTTCTTTTCTTGTGTGCTGTTGGGTGCCGCATTGCATGGCACCACCCTCTGCGATCCCGGAGTGGGCGAACGACGGGGTGGTCCCCACAGTCATGGTATCAGAGCCAGATTAGAATAGCACGCTCGGAAAGAGCCTATTTTGAAAACTTAGAAGTAGTCGGGTGAGGATTAGTCATTATGCCCACATAAGGTCTATTATAGTAGTAGCTACTTAAGATGGAAAAGCTAACTTATGTGTTATTAATTTGTAACGACGCTTTGACGTCAGGTAAGAGGTAAGGTACGCCACCGCAGGTGGATCAATTGCGGTAAGCTCGCCATACGAGAAATAGTATGGAATGGTTTACCGTGGCTTGGCACGGTAGTGAATATGAGTCTCTGAGCCTTCTCATGGTTCTGAGAGCATATGAAAACTCTTATCTCCAGTGTGCTATAGGAAAAAGTGAGAACACCCCATCTTGTGGTAAGCAACACGATAGTATGCAACTCTTGAACGTTCAATGTTCCAAGGGCCATACGCAGCGCTCGCCATCGGCGTGCCTCAACAGTCATGAGGCAGTAGGTGGTATCCGTTTGGTTGATAAAATTCCCATCTGTGATGATCCGTTCGCGGTCTACTTGGGTTCCTTGTCGTGTGGTGTGAAAACACGACCATGTACCTTGAGACGTGGCTTGAGTCAAGGACGATCCGTATGGCAATGATACGGACCGTATGTTTTTTACTATGATATGGACCAGCCTGAAATGTAAAACCTTTGTGTGCACCATTGTTTTGTGGTCTTCTTCAGGTACATTAACCACGTTAGCGCATGACGTGTAGAAATCGTTTGTGAGTGACGCCTTTATTTCTACCATTTGACAAGTACATGCCGGAATACCGGCATAGGATTTTTCTTTGGTGAGGAAACATAGTACCGAGATAAATTCTTAGTTGCATAAAAGGATATTTTCAAATAAAAGAGTCAAATTGGAGTTTAGGATTCCATTTTGGGGATAGTGAACTCCCATATTGAACTAAGAGTCAATTGGGAGTGTGGATTCATTTCCAAAGACTTAGGAGCAACCTCCCCTGTTTTCCGCAGAAATTTTGCTGAACTTAAACAGGGTATAAATTTGATTGGTTGAACCAATGGAGGTGTGTGATACCATTCTGGAAAGGTTTTGAAGTATTCTACAACTTTTTTGTAGAACTCCAGAACAAAATCCCCCTCGAAATGGATGAAAATATCAGATGACTATGCACTATCCAGAAACCGGACAGCCCAGAAATGCTCTCTGGAATATTCTGTATTTCGACTACAACTTCTGATAGAAAAATTTCTAATGGTCAAGTGAGATACCGTTGGAAAGTGTAGGAAATGGGATACAACTTTGTAGTTCAGTGTTTTCCTATATTGGTGGCATAAATAGTTGGAATTTTGTGAACAAAACAGCTGCTTGCAAAGGAGGCGCTGTCAAAATTCCTGAGAAAATTCTGTCAAATTGGAAAAATCATAACTCATAAACTAGGAAGTCTATGGAGGCAAATAAATACAATCTGGATTCCTTTTTGAGTCTACTACAACTTTGTTGTTGAATTATAGTCCAGATTTTGCCTCCAAGATGGCCAAAACAGTTGAATTCTTCCTACTGGTCTGCTGGACCAGAAGCTGGACAGAGAAGACCATGGTTGATGTTTTCAATCAAAACATTTGGTTTCACATTTCGATATCCAGTGGCTTTTGTAACACAGCGAGTTGGAGTCGAAAATTTTATGCATTGAACATATCACTTCGAGTGAGGACATGTTTGGGTCCAGTACAATAGCGAGGATTACGCATGCTAACGCACTTAACATCCCGTGGCGACCCACGATGGTCGAAATGAACTTTTAATCCATAAAGTTCATTACTTTGGAACTCGACCGTGTGACATGGTCTAGGGATGTATTGTATAAATTTTTTACTTTATCCATATGTGTGAATGTTATGCATATTATTTATTCCATTCTCGCACTACTATTGTATAGCCT
The DNA here is from genome assembly GCA_030760725.1 of Neostapfia colusana. Lineage (NCBI taxonomy): Eukaryota > Viridiplantae > Streptophyta > Magnoliopsida > Poales > Poaceae > Neostapfia > Neostapfia colusana. Next base: position 33,806,826 of record JASWHV010000004.1, on the reverse strand, counting down.
GGATCATTTGAATGGTATGAATGCAGAATGGTGTGTACATGTTCAACGCAAGAGGAGGAAGGTCCAAGTCAGGTTCGTGGTGATGAGTCTCCACCTCTGGAGAAAACCACGACGCAACAGCAACCACCTCCTCCACCGCCAGAACTTCCAAGAGATCTTGCGGAGGTTCTCGCTGCAGTACTCGGCTCGCGTGATGAGCAAACCGAGTTGCTGCGGATGCTGGTGCAGCAGAACGCGTCCCATCCAGGAGGACGCCAAGACCATGGGCAATGCCAGCTCCAACAAAGTTCATATTCGGACTTACTGGCGACCCATCTACCAGTATTTATGGAGGCCGAAGAGCCCTTGGAGGCGGAAAGCTTCATCCGCACTTTTGAGGCGAAGTTCGGTTTACTACGGTGCACCGAACACCAGAAGGCGCTGTATGCAGCGCAACAGCTTCAAGGGGAAGCCGGTACTTGGTGGGCAAACTACATCACCTCATTACCGGCTGGTCATGCCGTCACTTGGGCTGAGTTATGGGAGGCGTTCCGCGCCTATCATATACCTCCCGGTGTTATGGAGAGGAAGCTCCAGAAGTTTCTGGAGCTGAAACAGGGCGAGAGGAGTGCTCATGAGTACTCCAGAGCATTCAACTGGCTGGCACAATATGCACCAGAATTTGTGGGAACGGAAGAATATAAGCGAAACTCGTTCTTCCGGGGCCTGAATTCCAAATGAATGTCCATCTCGCCCAAATTAACCGCGGCACATTCAATGATCTTGTCAATGCTCAGCGCGAGCGCGGTTCTGATAAGAGGAAATGCAGCGCGCTAGCGATCGGCAGTGGTGGGACACCACAAAAGTACCGTGTGGTATTCCGCTCACCATCCGGTCAGAGATGGCAGCCACCGGCGCGGCCGCCTCTGTTTCATGGTCGACAATTGAATGTGCCATGTTTCCGACCGTCGTATCCACCACAGAAATAGCAGCAGCAAAGGATGGTCCCGCATGCGCCTCAGTTTCAACCACGTGCACCGGGATTCCGTCCTCAATTCGGAGGAACCCCGACACCCTACACGTGCTTCACGTGTGGCCGTGTCGGGCATATTGCCAAGGACTACCCCGAGCAGCGACAGGGCAGGGGTGCAGCACCGTATCAGGGTGCTAATCAGCCCCGCAACTAGCCCAAGAAACCAGCACAAAAACCTGGCAACGTCAACCACATAGCTATCGAAGACGTGCCGGAAGGAGAACCCGTCCTCGCGGGTACGTTTTCTTATTTAGATCATCCCGTAGTCATACTTTTTGACTCCGGTGCCACCCGTAATTTGATAAGTCAATCTTATGTTGTTAAATACCAATTCCTATCATTCCCACAAATAGTTCATACTTGATATGATCTCCGGGTGGGAAAATAACAGCTGATAGAATGGTCTATAGAGCACCATTACAATTGGGTGGGAATCTATACCCGACTTCTCTAATCATGTTAGAGAGTCAAAAACTCGATGTCATTTTAGGAATGTCGTGGCTACATCGCCATGGTGCTGTTCTTGACATCATTCCACATGTGGTTCGTTTAAACTCTCCACTTCATGAACCACATGTTCTTATTCTTAACCGTTCGGTTCAAGAAGTTCCAGCCACATATAACACGGAAGCTACAAAACTTGAGGATATTCGTGTGGTCCATGAATATTCGGACGTATTTCCGGATGATCTCCCGGACATGCCACCCGAAAGGGATGTCGAGTTCAAGATCAAACTTGTACCCGGGACGACACCGATATCACGGAGACTGTACAAGATGGCTCCGAATGAGCTAGCTGAATTCAAGGAGCAGCTCAATGATTTAATGAAGAACGGTTTCATTCGACTGAGGTCTTCGCCATGGGGATGCTCGGCGCTGTTTGTGAAAAAGAAGGATGAAAACTTGAGGTTGTGTGTGGATTACCGACCTCTCAATGCCGTCACCATCAAGAATAAATATCCACTGCCCCGCATCGATATTCTATTCGATCAACTTGTGGGTGCGAGTGTATTTTTAAAGATGGATCTTCGCTCTGGATATACCAAATTAATATCCGAGCGGAGGACATACCAAAGACGGCTTTCTCGATGAGATATGTGTTGTATGACTATCTCGTCATGTCTTTTGGTCTCACCAACGCCCCGGCACATTTCATGTATCTCATGAACTCAGTGTTCATGCCGGAGTTGGACAAGTTTGTAGTGGTGTTCATAGACGACATCTTGGTTTATTCCAAGTCTGAAGAAGAACAAGCCGAACACCTGCATATCGTGCTTCAACGATTGCGAGACCATAAACTTTATGTCAAGTTCAGCAAGTGCGAGTTGTGGATCAGCCAAGTGCCATTTCTTGGTCATATTATTTCTGCGGAAGGCATTGCAGTTGATCCAAGCAAAATCGAACAGGTGCTGAAATGGAAGTTCCCCACATCTGTCCATGAAGTCAGGAGCTTTCTTGGTTTAGCGGGATATTATCGAAGATTCATACCGAACTTCTCCAAGCTTGCTAAGCCGATGACTGAACTGTTGAAGAAGGGGATCAAATATGTTTGGAGCTCAGCATGTGAAGGAGCTTTCCAAGCATTGGTGAAGAATCTTACAACAGCCCCGGTGTTAGCTCAACCCGATACGATCAAGCCCTTCGACGTATATTATGATGCGTCCGGCATCGGACTTGGCTGTGTATTGATGCAAGGAGGAAGAGTGATCGCCTATGGCTCACGTCAACTTAGTAACCACGAGCAGCACTACACGACTCATGATCTTGAGCTCGCTGCTGTGGTGTTGGCATTGAAAATGTGGAGGCACTATTTACTTGGGAACATAGTGCACCTCTACACCGACCACAAAAGCTTGAAATATATATTCACTCAAAAAGAGTTGAATATGCGGCAACGGAGATGGCTAGATCTGATCAAAGACTATGAGATCGAGATTCACTACCATCCCGGTAAGGCAAATGTGGTTGCTGATGCCTTAAGCCGCAAATCTCACGTCAACCATCTGTCCATCACTCCATTTGAAGAGGAGGAGCCGAGTTTGTACTTGGTTTCAGATGGGGCATTATATAATCTTGCTCTCGTCCCTACCATACGAGAGGAGATTATGGAAGCTCAGAAGGAAGACATGGGAATGTCGCACATTTGGAGAAGAATGAAGAATGGCGAAATGAAATGCTTCCGAAGGGATGAACACGGTACTCTTTAGTTTAAAGACCATATAGTGGTACCCCGTGACATGAAGCTTCGGAAGAAAATCTTGGACGAAGCCCATTTGTCCAAGTATTCTATTCATCCGGGCAGCAACAAGATGTACCAGGATCTGAAAACCAGGTTTTGGTGGACGCGGATGAAAAGACAAATCGCAAAGTACGTATCCGAATGCGATACGTGTCGGCGTGTGAAAGCCGACCATATAAAGCCGGACAGCTGCAACCATTGAACATTCCAGCGTGGAAGTGGGAGGATATCAGCATGGACTTCATAGTCGGGTTACCTCTCACCTCCCACAACTATGATTCGATTTGGGTGATAGTCGATCGACTAACCAAGTCGGGTCAAGAAATATGCAGAGCTGTATATTGCAAGGATCTTGTGCTTGCACGGTGTTCCCTGCACGATTATTTCAGATCGCGGTGTGCTGTTCATTGCTCGGTTTTGGGAACAGCTGCACGCGCCATTGGGGACCAAACTGATCCGAAGCTCCGCGTATCACCCGCAGATGGATGGTCAAACTGAACGGATGAATCAAGTGCTGGAAGACATGCTACGAGCTTGCGTCATCCACCATGGTAAAAACTGGGACGATCATTTGCCGTTGGCGGAGTTTTCATATAATAATGGCTATCAAGCTAGCATAAAGGTGGCGCCGTATGAATCTCTCTATGGCCAGAAATGTCGCACACCACTCAACTGGTGTGAGTCCGGCGAGCGAGTGATATACGGCATCAAACTTGTGAATGAGGCTGAAGAACGAGTGCGAGTAATACAAGCCAACCTCAAGGCTGCTCTATCTCGTCAGAAGAGCTATGCGGATAAAAGACGCCATCCTCTCCACTTCGACATCGGGGACCATGTTTATGTCCACGTGTCTCCGATGAAGGGAGTTCATCGTTTCGGAGTGAAGGGCAAACTTGCACCACAATTCATCGGTCCGTTCGCTGTCATTGAAAAATGCGGACCCGTGGCCTATCCCTTGGAGTTACCGGCGTCGCTCGCAGGAATTCACAATGTCTTCCACATCTCTCAGCTGAGGAAGTGCCTCAAACCCTCGGCTGAAATCTGCACTGAAGACATAGAAGTTCTTCAATCGGACCTCACCAACACCGAGTATCCAATCCGGATTATCGATGAAAAGACTCGCGCCACAAGAAACTGGACCTTATGATTTTACAAGGTCTTGTGGAGTAACCATACCGCTGATGAGGCGACATGGGAAAGAGAGGACTACCTACAAGCAAATTATCCAGACTTGCTATCATCGTATACATGGTAATGTTTCCCCACTTGGCTTTTCTTTTGGAATCACAGGACGAGATTCTCTTTAAGGGGGGAGGGATGTAAAATCCCTAAAAGTGGTAGCAAGAGATTCAGCACATTCATACTTAGGAAAAACGAGGGGAATTAAAACTTTGAATTATAATGGTGTGAGTTCAAAGTGATGATTAAAACATCCCGAAAACTTCCAAACATGGAAATCTGAATTCATAACTTAGATATTCATATGTCAAATATTCAACCTCCCAAATTTTAGCTCATTTGGAGGAGTTCTACTATTTGTTCGGGATTAAAAGAGGAAGCCCTTGAATCTGAATTTAAATTTCAGTTTCAAATCCCAACTTCCTCAATTTGCAAATTTGGTTCCACAAATGTGTTCTCCACATTTGAATTGGCAGCCATGCGAAAATTCAGAATTATTTGAGTTGGTTTGCTATGTTTTGTAACAATGCAAAGGGAAGATTCAAATTTCCAATTCAAATTCAAAGAGCCAAATACATTTCAAATTCCACACCAGAATTCAGTTCAATTGAATTCAAATATTCAAACCATGACTTTGAGGTGAAGCAAAGATTTTAATTGTGAGTAGCTGTGGTAAAAAGATCAGTGGGAAAATTAAAAAGGAAATGAGAGGGTGGAGCCCATTAGTCAGTCACCCACAGAAGCATACCGCCTCTGTTTTGCGTTCGGTCGAACACCGAGTGAACGCCAGCGCCGGCTGCGACCCGTTCCTGAGGTTTACACCACGCCACCTCCTTTTCCTCGACCGCTTGATCATCTCAATACGCCACAGCGTCAATACCCAAGTTCTCCTTTGCTTCTCTCGCTCGCTCACAGCTCTCTCCGCTCGCTCCCGTGAAGAACACGCACCGACGCCGCGCTCTCTGTTCAGTTTGCCCACAACCGGCCAAACTCCAGTTGCTCGAGCTCCCAACGCAAGAATGCAGCACCACGACCTGCTCTATCAGCCTACCACCTCCACGTCACAGTTGCTTGCTCGTAGTAGCCGTAAACGGACGATCGCTACCAAATGCTGAAGTGAACCGGCGGAGCACCGTTCGGCCTCACTGTCGCCAGCACGCCACGGCCTTCGTCATCTCCGGTTCCCTGTACAAAAAGGTGCGCGTGACAGCCTAGATGGTGTAGCCGAAAACCGTTCTTCATTTGGTTCCGCCGGTATCTAGAATTTTGGGTTTTACCAAACCCTAGTTCATAGCGACGACCCTCGGTCTACGACCAAATTCGTCGCGCAGGAGTAGCTAGAGCTCATTCTAGTCTAGGAGAAGCTTTGCTAGATCGCTACAGTCCTTCTCGCTCAAACGGTGCTCAAAACCATCAAGGACCGGAGGAGTTCTTCGAGTTTTTGTCGCCGCCGTTGTTTTGCGGGCTCGGGTCGCCGGTGAGGTCCCATCTCCGGTGGTTTTCATGGAGAGCAGGCAATAGGTCGAGGTTATCCATGCTTCACTGGTGCTTTTTGTAAAAGTCCCCAAACTTGTAGAGGCAAGACTCGAATGATGAATAAAGTTGAGTTTAAATTCAAGAAATGGGACTTGCGGAAACTTTTATAAACATGTAATTGTTATCATGTGCAAGAGGACTTTAAATTCAGTTTGAACTAAATGGTTCACCTCAAAGAAAAGGAGGCCATTTCCAAAAAGGAAATTCAAACTGTTGGTTAAACACTCTTATTTGCAGTGGCCAACTCAACAATCAGAGGGCATATTCAAATTCTTCAGGTTTGAATTAGTGAGAATGCAAATTTTGAGAAAGTTTGGAGTTGCTTTGATATGAATATCAAAGGGGTTTATGAATTTCCTTGAAATTTGAATTAAAATTTGAAACTGAGGTAAAACTTATCAATTTGCCAAATGGCTTTTGAATTTGAGTTCCTCATGGTTGAAGTTTGCACTGTGCCAAGAATGTGGAGATATTTGGGGGAGAAGAGCAGTAGGACCCACCTGTCAAAAGGATTAGACTTACACAAGAAGTAAACACAGAAACTCTGGTTTTCTTTCACTCGAAGCCACCGAAGCCCACCCGAGCGCCACCGACCGGGTCACTGCCGCCACCTCTCAGCTTCTTGAGCAGCACTGGAGAGATGCTTGTGGGTCTTCTGCACCCTCAGCGTGATCGGCTCACCTACTACCCGGAGCCTTGGACCCTGTCTCCTCCTCAAGCAGAAACGGAACCGAGCGCCTCCGCCAGCCTCGGTTGATCTGGGAGCCAGTGATTTCGTGCGCACAAGGCCTCAACCATCTGCAAAACAGCACCGCGGACTCGTCCTTCACCTCCTCAACGTGAAAACACGCAGCTCCCAGCGTTCCCCACCCTAGACAGGGGGTGTTGCGGCAAGCCGAGGGTAACCGACGAGCAAGCTCACGTGGACAGCTCACCACAGTGGGTTTCACGCTCAAGCAAAGACGCTCATAGGAGCACTGGACCACCGTGGTGCCTCTCCCTGAAGCTCAGCTCAAGCGGTGATCTCTAGCGGCCGAATTGGAAGTTTTTCTCCAGGTGCAGGACCACGGACCCTCTGGTAAGGATCTCCAAAATTCATGCTTAATCCTCACTTAGAGATCACCAAATCATGCACAAATGATCTAGACTCGATGGCGATCCAATCTCCTTCACAATTCTAGCTTGAAACCTGGTGTTAGCGGCCCATTTCAAGTTTTGCGAGTGGCGGCCATGGCGGGATCGATCGGGCGCCCGGTGAAACCCTAGTAACCGCCGTTCCCGAGCTACTTTGTGCCCACGTAGAGCTTCCTTAGGTGTCACTGATGCTGTAGAGCCAATCACTCGAGGTTTTCATGGGATAAGGTAACCGGTCATCGGCGCCGAGCTTCACCAAATGCCGCCGCACGGCGCCGACCTGGTTCCGGGCCTCGAGACCTTGTGCCGACACCGTAGATTGCTTTCCCGTTCCCGAAAACCCCCGGGAGTACAGGGCTGAGAGGCGGCCGGGAAGCCGAGTCCGGCAAGGCCGCCGCCGCTGCCGGCGAGGGGAGGCGCGCGCGGGGAAAACGGCCGGAGGAGGAAGGAGTTGCCGGGCCCGCCTGTCAGCGTGGTGAACTGCACTATTGGATCCTCTGTGAAACCGAGATCCTTTGTGTCCATGCGGGGAATAGTCTGTGGCCTCGGTGTGGCTCGCACCGGAGTGGCTAAATTTAAATTCCGCGGGCCCAGTTACTGTGCAGAGGATTTTAAATAGAAAGAAAATTTCAGAGTATAGCCAAACTTCACAAATTCATAACTTTTGGTAGGAAACTCCTAATTTAGTGATTAAAATTGGGTTGGATTCAGGTTGAAAAACTCTATCTGAATATGCTACCCAATTTGTATAAAAATCACTAGTAAATTCTGGAAAATTCTGTAAAAAATTTCAGCAAAAGAATTTTAGGAGGAGTTTGGTTCATCCAAAAATCCTCAAATATTGCCAGAATATTCTTCAGGATATTAGTGAACTCCTGTAAAAGTTTCAGCTCATTTTGAGTTGATTTAGTTAGGATAATTTTGATTTCAAGTTTCTGTGTTCAAATGAATACAGAAACAATTCCAGACGATTTCCAAAACTTGGAAATTCAGTTCTGGGAAATTCTTAACTCCAAAATACCTAGGAAAATTCATGCACGCTCCCGAGATATGTTTGAAATTGTGGTTCACTTGAATTTGCATGAAAGTGCAAATTTATTCAGAATTAATTCCTTTTTGCCTAAATGCTTAGGGAATTGTTCTGAGTGATCTACTCATTGAAAAATTCTAAATTTTGGTCCAGATTACTTTCCTGTGACAAGGAACTTATGAGAAAATTTTAAGCTCCATTGGAGCTTTGGATCATCACTGTCCTGTTTAACCTCTTAGATGAGTAACACACAAGTGATGAAATGCACTTATCACTTGATCATGTTGCTTAACCGAAACCCAAACCATTAGCACCAGTGTCATTTTAAATTCTTAAACAGAGTTCCAATTTTAAACTTGTCTTTAGAACTTGTTAGCAAAAACTTTACAATTAAACTTATATGCATATTCATAACATGTAGTGATTAAACGTGGAAAAGTGGAGAAGTGAAGCTTGGATCAAGAAGCAAGAAGGGCAGTGATTAAGCTTCAAGTCATCAGCAATTAACTTCATAATTATTTGACTTTAGCCACCTGCAAAACTAAGTCAAGCTCCGGTTTGCATTTAAGTTGTTTTTAAAGTTTTACTTTGTTCACTACTATGGTTAGAGTTTGTATGTGCATTGGTCAAGTATGCTTTATACTCCAAATGCATGACTAAATGAACCCTGGGGTCAAGGGTAGAGAAGTGTCACCGTCATAGAATAATGCCGTGCTAAATAGGTTATGACATCTGTAGAAGTCGAGTAGTTGGAATCTACTCGCGAGCTATAGTTCGGATTTACATGGGTGTAGTTGAAAAAGACAAACTAAAGTTTATATTTCTAAAGATGAGACCGGGCAGGAGGGTTAGGCAGTGACAAGATGAGGTCTTGGTCGAGTAGCTCTACCGGTGTCGGTTAAGGACCGATGAATGTGCGGCACCCATGAGCAAGTATTGAGTTGTGTACCGGATGCTTACTGCTATATGGAACCAAGGAAAGCGATGTACCAGGTTAACTGGATTGTATAGGCATACCACATCATCTCGTTAGACATATGATCCCGAGACGGCGCGACCGGTTCTACAGTCGGGTGTCCTGCGAAAGGTTGCCACATACGACGTAATGAAGGACGCCAGATTTCGGTCTTCAGAGGCGGGCGTATGTGTCAAGTTATCCGGGCAGTGTTTGATTCGAATCACCGTCCCTCGCGGTTATGAGCACCGCTTGCTCACTGTGTTGTGACGTAGTAAGCAAGTTGTGTGAGAACAGATTGCAAATTTTAATTGCTGCTATGATTATTGGAATTACATGAAAACCTTGTTTGTAATAGAGATAGAGCAAACTAAAGTTAATTTCCACCTTGGGACAAGTAACATTGGAATGAAGCGTTTCTTGTTTGATTGTGGAGTTCCAATGTTGCTGGGCGCAAGGGCACTACTGTGATGGCTAAAATCTGAAAGTTAAGGATGAACTTGTAGGCGAGTCTCTTTGCAAATTGCATGTTTAAGTCTTAAGTTACTTTCATGTAGAGTTGCATGCTTTAGAAGAGATGGTTAAGTCTTGCTGAGCCTTTGTGCTCACACTTGCTATATGAGTGGTTTTGCAGGATAATATCAATGCATATAAAGAAGGTTGTCTGGTGAGACTCGGAGACTTCCGAGTTATGTTACACATAGGGAACCTAGCCGCTGCAATGTCGTCGTGTTGCTAGTGAGAGGAGTCCACGGGCTGGACATCTTCTCGAGTGCTCCTTAGTTATTCGACGTGAGCTGTTTATAGACTTCCACTGTAGCTAATTTATGTAAATTATTTACAAAGAACATTTGTAAGCTTCCACTTTTGGTTTATGTAATACAGTCTCCTTATGTGTGCTGTTGGGTGCCGCATAACACGGCACCACCCAATGCGATTCCCGGGCGAGCGGCACGGCCCAGTGATACGGGTCGGTCCCCCCTTCACTTTTGGAGCAAACCCTAGCCCGAATGACCCATTGCCGAGTGAGAACAAGGTCACCGAAGTGGAGTTCGACATGGCCGCCGGTGCCAGCACTGTTCCGGTCATCGTCATCCTTTCCCGATCCCACCATCGTGTTCAGCACGGTGTAAAACTCAGAGGCGGGAAGTTTGGTGAAGTTTGGACCACGGGAACCCTGTTCAGGCGAGCCTCGCCGGAGTGCGCTGCCGCGGGGAGCGCAGGCAGCGCAAGGTAGACGAAGGAGGGCCGGGTTCCACCAGTCAGCCTCTGTCTACGCACGGGGATTGACTTGTGGCACAGGATCAGGTGCGGCTGCACAGGAAATAACCCTGTGGCCTCGGTGTTGCCGCCATCTGAGTGGATAGCGCCACGGGTGGGGCCCACAACCAGAGTTTAAACTTTTTCCTGAATTTCAGATTTAGCTCAACTTTGAGACCGCATTACTATTAGTAAGAATGTACTTAATTTGTGAAACAAATTTTTTTGGATTCCTCTCAGTCAGTACTTTGCAGAAATGCAAATAATTTGATCTGAAGATCCCTGGAATTTTCTCCAAAATTCAGCAAATTTAAATCTGTGGGAATTAATTCCAGAAGATCCCTGTGATGGACCTTCCTCAAATTTGTCCAGAAGATTCTTCATAATATTAGTGATCTTCTGTAAAAATTTGAGCTTCATTGGAGTATAATTGCTAGTATAAATTCTACTCCAAACTTCAGCCTTTATTTGAAAAGTCAAATTCTAAACAGAAACTTTTCAGAAATCCTGTCCAACTTCAAAAATTCATTTCTCACTTTAGGTAGCTCCAAAAATGGTGAAACAAATTTTGTTAGAACCACAGAGACCTTCTTTAATTAGATCTTCCACTGTTAGCCATGTCAAAACTTCAGATTTGGGATAAAATGTTCAGAGAAGCCTTGGACTTGTAGGAATTTATGAGACCACAAGGTCCAATGGAATTTCTCCAAATTTTGCTCAGATCATCCTTATAGAGTCTAGTATCCACTGGAAAAATCCCAAAGCCAATCAAGGAACCTAAATAACAGTAGCTATGATAGAAGTGTAATTCTTATACTTCACTAGCACTTATACATATATTTTGCTACATTTCATATAGTGACCAAAGTTGAGGACACACCGGAGCCATTGGACGTCCTCCCACTCGTCGCTAACTTCTCTTTTGACTCGCAACCAGGCAAGCCCCGATTTGCATTTAACTACCTTTTGCAAAGTTTTCATTTGTATCACTTATGTCTAGGTTGAAATGGTTGCAGTAGAGTTAGGGTGATTGAAACCCCACTTGCATGACTTTTAAATCCTATGAAGGGTAGGGTAGTTTACAACTTGACGAGTAGAGAATGCCATGCTATTGTTCTTAGGATCATGGTAGAAGTCGAGTAGTTGGAATCTACTCGTGAGGTAAGATTGTATCACACGGGATGGAAAAGAGTAGAGAATGGCTTAAGAATGTGAAACTGAGACCCAGCAGGGGGGATAGGATGCAGTGAGCGGAGGTCTCAAGTGCGTAGTCCTGTTGGTGTCGATTGAGGACTGAGTCGTGTGTGGACCTGCTGGACTGAATGTAGCCTAGAGGGGGGTGAATAGGCTTTTCGATTCTTTGTTAATCCCTGAAACACTTAATAGATTTATCAACTACAGGGAAATCGGACTAGTCCGGTAGAGTGCGGACTAGTCCGTTTTCTAGTCAGAGACAAATCGGACTAGTCAGCTACTGTGCGGACTAGTCCGGTATGCGTGGACTAGAAAGATTAAGGTTGGTCAATATTTTCACTTCTAGTACCCTACGCAGCGGAAATTAATTGGGAACTTAGATGTATTATAATAGTGAAACAATGAATAACAGAGATCAACTTTACTTTCAATGTTTCAACGTGAATTACACAAGATTAAGTAAACACTCGAATATGATGAATAATAAATGAACAAGAGCAAGAGACAAGTTTTATCCCGAGGTTCGATTCCATGAAGGAAATCTACGTCCCCTTTGAGGAGTCCACGAAGGACCGGGTCTTCACCAACCCTACCCTCGTCGAATCGCCACGGAGACCGATTCTCTTCCACTAATCACGAAGGGCAAATAAATCGTTCAAGGGGCCTTGTCACAGGTTGAGGGCTCCCCAAGAATTACAATGAATGACTTCTACCAAACACACTCAAAAGATGAACAATAAATGAACAAGAGTGTGCGAGAGATCAAACCTAAGAGCTCAAGATGTGTAGAACAAGTCTCTCCTTTGATCCTCTTTGGGTTAGAATGTGTGGAGAGATGTGAATTTTGGGCTCTTGGGAGGTGTAATGGCGCAGGGGGTCGAGAGATGGGGTAGTATGACCATACAGCTCTATTTATACTAGGGTTTCCAAAGGTTACCGTTAGGGTTTGCGATGTCCGGACTAGTCCGTGGTGGACTCCGGACTAGTCCGGTGTGCGGCGTGTAGAAAACCCTAAGTGTTGTGAGATACCGGATTAGCCCGTAAGAGTGCGGACTAGTCCGTTGTCTATCCAGAGACAAAATCGTACTAGTCCGGTCCATATCGGACTAGTCCGTTTTCTAGTCAGAGAGAAATCGGACTAGTCCGGTTGATATCAGACTAGTGCGCACATGCTGATTTTTAGAGTGATTTCTTTCACTTTAGATCTTGGGGTGTGTTTCTCCAACACACTCCATACTAAGTAATCTAATCTTTTCAACTCCTGAGCTCTTATCAATTTGGATCCTCATTCTCCTTTCTTTTTGCGCTTTCTTCCTAATTTCTTTAAGAACCTGCCCTCATCTCAACAATTTTGTTAGGGTCTCAGTTGTTTTTCATAAATCAACAAAAACCCACAAGGGATGCCTAGATGCACTTTCAATCTCCCCCTTTTTGGTGATTGATGACAACCAATTGAGATCACACAATTATGATAAAAAAATCAGATTTTCACAAAGTGTGCACATATGAGCTTTGAGCAAAATAGGCAATGTAGACATAAGACATATGTGCACTCTTTATGGTGGGGTGCAAAATTATATGTGTGAGCAATAATGTTGATGTGAATATCATAATGATCATAATCATAAAATCATCAAGAGTCTCAAGCCTACATAGAAGCTTAAACATACAACATTAATCAAAAGCATAACATAGTCATCATTTCACAGCACATGTCCAAAAGCATAATGATAGCATAAGTCTTACAAAAGCTCATTTCTTAAACTAGGATACAAAAGGAAGAACCTACGACCTAAGAATCCCCCTCAATCTCTCCCCCTTTGGCATCAAGGCACCAAAAAGAAGGAGAGGAGGGATCTACTTGTCGTCGCCGGCTCACTCCTTGCTGTCGGTCCTTTCTTCGTCTTCATCATCAGGCTGAGGAGGAGGAGGAGAAGAAGAACCACTCGTTGTGCCCCGGGACCCAAAGTAGGCACGCTCTGATAGAGAGAGAGGAGGAAGCTATGTGAAGTCAGATGTAGAGTCCTCTGACATGACTGGAGATCTAATGGGCTCAATCTCCAGTTTTTGGCATATTGCTCTGACATTGGCCTTCATGTATCTCATTTCTTATTTTCTTGCCTTGTTCATCTTATGAAGTTCCACCTCAGTTTTGCGGCAAGAACCAAAGATAGCAGCAAAATACTTCATAATCCCACTAGAGGACCCAGTGCGGAGGGGCCCTAGTCTTGGATGAAGGCCTTGCATCTTCTTGAGCTCTCTCTGGATGTTCTTCAGGTGAGCCAGGTGAGGGAGCAGCTGGGAGAGAGGCTTGAGGAGGCTTCTGAGGCCTTAGAGCAGTGTGCTCCACATCCTTCACAAACTCAATTCCTGTGACTTTTTCAATCATAAACATCAAGTATGGTGCATAGCCACAGAAACGGTTTGGTGTGCAGGATATGTTCACCATGTCATTCCAAATGTAGTCGAAGATATCAAACTTTCTCTTCCTGCTGATTACTTTCATCAAGGTTCTCAAGTAACCTTGGACACTCCCGACATCTCCATCCTTTGGAACAATGGTCTTCCGGAGCACTCTGTTGAGAACAATGAAGAAGGGCTTCATGTTCTTGGTTGAGGGAGGATTGTATGGGAGTCGAGTATCATAGAGGAATTTCATCTTGTCCTTCTCCACAACACCAAGATTGTGAATCAGAATCTCTTTACTACCGGTGTCCTCAAGGTGCAGCAGTCTGGCAAACTCAACATAGGTGACTATGTACTTGGATCCATGTGTCATCCAAGTCACTTTGTCTTCTCCATCGTGGGCAAAGTGGCAAGTTGCATAGAACTGGGCGATGATCTCATCATTCCAGTTGTATCTGAAGGAGAGCAAGTCCTTGAGTCCGTGTCTCTCTGCAGCCTCTACAACCTCCTCAAAGGCTTCACAGCTCTTCCTTTCAAAATATGTCCAGTCGATCCATCGAGTGCGGATCACTAGAGTCTTCATTTGGAGGTACACCGAACTATAGTAGTCCGAGTGAAAGTTGCTCCAAAATCTCTTGTCAGCTGCCTTTTTGCCAGTGCTATTGTGGCGGACCGGAATCCGCTCATCCAGGATCGCAGAGGGTGATGCCGCACGATGCGATACCCGACAGCACACATCATAAGGATACATTGTATTACATAGAGAACCAACTGAAATGTACAAAGTAGTACACTACTCCAGTTACAAACTAGTGTTTATATTACACAGCGGAAGCTAAATTTGTACAACTCACGCCCGTCTGTCTAGCAAAAGTCGGTTGCCCAGCCCTAGGGCAACCCACACTAGCTGCACTCCTCAGCTTAGCGCGGCGTGTACGGCTCCCACTCAGCCGTGGTCCCCGATGGAGGGTAGCCCTCTCTGGTGGACTCGTAACGCGAGTCCGTGGGATGCTCCTCACCTGAAAAACACTTATAGCAGCAACTGTGACCACGATGGCTCAACAAGACTTAACCGACTCACCTAGGCATGAAACTCTACATGCAGTTGGCACGAACATGAGATGGTAATTTCAGCAAATGGACACGCCTACAAGTTCATCCTTAGTTCATCTTTTAGCCACCAGTTAACAGTTCATGAATAAGAAATTTAGTAAGCAATATTTGGTGGCACACATGTAGCAGAGCAATTATACATATTAGCAGTATTGAATCATAACATTCCATAGTTTATCTACGTTACGATGCAGTGAACAAGCATTACTCGTCACCGCGAGGGACGGCGAATCAACTCGATATACACCTGCAGGGATACCCAAAGAGCACGTCACGTACGCCCACCCATGGAGCTGCACAGCACGCTCACTCGATGCCGTATGGAACAACCTTTCACCCAACAGCCCAAACGTCGAACCGGTCGCACCGAAACGAGCAGGAGGATCCCTACACGGTGCATCTCTCTGTGCCCGTTAGCAGATTTCCACCTTGCTGCCCTCAGCCTACACCGATAAATCGGTGTGTTATGCCTCGACGCCCGGAGGTTTAGGTTACATCGGTTTATCGGGACCCATATAACCAATATGCCTTCGGTACGTTCAATACTTGTTCAGCAGGGCCGCACACGGATCGGTCCTCAATCGACACGGACAGGGCTGCGCATACAAGACTTCCTCTTGCTGCGCCCTAGCCCCTGCCTAGTCTCATTTTCATTACTAAAGTGATCTCACATCACTCGAACCAATCCCGTGTATCCCAATCCTAACTCGCGAGTAGATTCCAACTACTCGACTTGTACCGAAGTCCTATGAATCATTAAGCACAGCCGGTCTACTCGAGGCCTTAGACACTACCCTCACTCTTATAGGAAAATTCTGGTTATGCATTTGGGTTTCATCCATCCTACACCTAATGTACATCCATACCTCATACTAAACATGTAAACAACGCAAAACTTTATAAAAGGGTTTAATGCAAACCGGGGCTTGCCTTGTTGCTGCTGGTCAGTGGTTAGGGCTTCGTCCGGAAGAAGGAAGTCGAGCACTTCCAGAGTCTCCTCGCCTTCAGCGACTACACGTTAACGAGATACTACATGTCAATTCAAATGAAATGTTTACAATTGAATAAGCAATTACTATAACTCTAGCTAGACCTCCCCTTTGTTCTGAAATTTTTATGGTGGCTTGGTAGGGTCCTAACCAGAGTCTCGACCAAGTTTCATTTGAAACAAAGTTCATTTGAGCTTTGTACAAATAAAAGCCTACTTGGTCAATATTAGAGCCTCTAAGGAATTCCAGGGATTTTCATGGTTACAACCATTACTTTCTGGAAACTAGAATTTGAGATGGTTCTAATGGAATTGGTTTCATGTCATTTGAATAATTCTAGATGGAGTTATGCCCTAAACAAGATTTGAAAAAATCTGAAAAATATTTCTGGACATTTTTCTGTTTTCTCAGGGCAGTTCACTTAATCACATCATCATGTGAACTAAATGAACTTGGATGAGTCTGAAAATTTTACTGTGACTCAAGGATTCTCCAGTGAACCTCTCAGCCAAATTTCAGAATTTTTCATGAAGTAATCATCCATATAAAATTCCTAACAGTTCAAACATTAGGGAATTAATTCTGGAAAACTGTTAAGTTTCATGAGCTGAAATTGGTGTTGCTGGAAAGTACTCAAAAAGCTGAGTTCAGAAAAATTTGGTTCACTGAATTTGGAGCTTCCTGCACAATGTTATGAATTTCTAAAGTTTGAGTTGAAACTGGAATTGTTTTGCTATTGGAAAAGGACTTGGGCCCACGTTTTAAACCTCAGCCAGTGAAATCCAAGAACACAGGGGCTACAGGCTTACCCCGCGTGCAGCCACACATGATCCCGAGCCACATCCGATCCGGGTTTAAAATTCGCTCACTGACCGGTGGGCCAGCCCCACCCTTCTCCTTCCTCCGACCTCTTCTTCCCGCGCGCGCGCTCACCTCGCCGGACCGAGGCGGGGCCTCACCGGCTGAGCGTTCCCCGCCGTCTCCCAGCCGGAGACTCACCGCCCGGGGGTTTTTGGGGTCGGGAAACTTGGTTGTGGGCTCGGGCTAGGCGCTAGGGGACCGGAACTGTGCAGGCGACGTGCGGCAGCCTCGGGAGATGTTCGGCACCGTTGCCCGGTGGTCCTAGCCCGCCAAAAACTCAGCCAATCCGCTCTAAAGCACCAGTGGAAGCTAGGGAGGTACGACAAGTAAGGACCGGCACATGGAAACACCTCCAAATGGGTTCTCACCGTCGATCCATGCCGCCATGGTCGAGCTCGGAAAAGCTGGAAATTCTCGGTCTATATGGCGTTTAAGGCTAGGGTTACGAAGAGAAATTGATCGCCCACTACTCTAGCACCTTTGTGCACGATTTGATGAACTCCAAGCATGGTTTGAGTGCGAATTTTTGGATTCCCTACTGAGAGGTCCGTGGAGCTGCTCCGGGAGAAGAACGACAAATTCAACCGCTAGGGTCCACGGTGTGCTCCAATTTTCGGGTGGAAGCAGCACCAGGACAGGGAGCTTCCGTGGACGTGCTGGCTCGACCGTGAAAACCTCTGTGACAAGCTGTCCACGGACGACCAGTTGCCGGTGTGCCAAGGTTGCCGCGGAGGCTCTGTGTTCTCGGCGTATGGACAACCCAGCTAGCCTAGTGAGGTGTGGAGAATATAGCAGGGGATCCTCCCGTACCGTTTGTGCAGCTCGGGAAGTTTGGGGGGCCGAGCTTGATCGTCTCCCGATCGAATTCTTTTGAGAGGGGGGGGGGGGGGCGGCGAGCGATGGTGTCGGTGGCCGAGCAATGAAATAGCGTATGGGTCCGGGTTCTGCCGTGGTCGGGGAGTCTTCGTGCGATCACCCACGCGGTGCGCCAGCCGAGCGTGCGCTGGGGAGGTGGCCGATCGGGCAGCTCGGTGTCGAGCGCTGCCGAGGCCCGGTAAACCGAGCTCGCCCGGTGGTTTGCTTCACTCAGAAGTTTAGCTGACTTGTGGGCCCTCCCCCCCCCCCAAATTCCTTCTCCCCCCTTCTGCTGCAAATATCTCACCCACTAAACATTGAATGGTAGACTTTGCCACCAAGTCATTGTTTGAATCTGATCTCATAAATTTGAAATTGATTTGGCTAAATTTTCTGACCATTTGAATTTGAAATTCAAAATCAGTTTTGAATTAGTGCAAATTTAGCCCCGACAAGATGAAGTCCAATAGGGATGAAAATTGGTGGACTAACTCAGAAAAATGTGCTGAGTTTGAATATGATGCCAACTTTTGAATTCAAGTGATGAAAGTTGTTGCAATTTGATTTTGCATTCAAATTGGCCCCTTTTGGAATTTTCTCCAAAAGTGCCTCAAAAAGTATTGGATTTGCATGAAATTTGGCCTGAGCCTTCCCAAGACTATTCAAGTTCTAGGGGTGGGCTCAACCTTTCATGTTCATGTGTAGAAATCACACTTTTTGGAAGCTAGGGCTTCCCCCTCTAATTACCCTTTTGATGGTGGTTACTTGCTCTTCACAAATGTTCATAAGACATCCACAAGATGAGATGTGGTGTTGTGAGGTGATGACATGATCACTTTTGCAAGTCACTTTCTTGGGCTTTTACATCCCTCCCCCCTTAAAATAATATCGTCCCGAGATTATAAAAGAAGAGGCAGCGATGTAATAAAAACTCACCCGTGCTGGGACGTCATGAACTCCGGGTAGTTTGAGACAAGGAATTCCTCGCTCTCCCACGCCGCTTCTTCGGCGGTGTGGTTGCTCCAGAGTATCTTGTAGAACCACAACGTTCGGTTACACGTGGTCCGGGCCTTCTCATCAATAATTACCACCGGATGTTCATCCTACGTCAAATCCGGTTGTAGCTCGCCGATGTCTTCGGTGGGAACAGCCGCCGTATACTTCAGACATCTTCGCAGTTGTGAAACATGGAAAACATCGTGAACACCAGCAAGATATGCCGGTAGTTCCAGTCTATACGCCACTGGTCCACACTTCTCGGTGATGGCATAGAGTCCAATGAATCGGGGAGCGAGTTTCCCCTTCACGCCGAATTGGTGCACGCCTTTCATCGGAGATACACGGAGATACACGTGCTCCCCCACGTCAAAGTGCAGCGGCCTACGCCTCTTATCAGCGTAGCTTTTCTGCCGGGATTGAGCGGCCTTCAAGTTAGCTTGAATCATCCGAACACGCTCTTCGGCGTCGTTCACCACATCAACCCCGAATGTGACCCTCTCACCGGACTCGCACCAGTTTAACGGGGTGCGGCATTTACGACCGTAGAGAGCTTCATATGGTGCCATCTTGATACTCGCCTGATAGCCGTTATTGTACGAGAATTCTGCCAACGGTAGATGATCATCCCAGTTTTTACCGTGGTGGATGGCACACGCTCTCAGCGTGTCTTCTAGTACTTGGTTCACCCTCTCTGTCTGCCCATCTGTCTGAGGGTGATAGGCAGAGCTTCTAATCAGCTTAGTACCCAAAGCAGCGTGCAGCTGCTCCCAAAAGGGAGACACAAATAATGCATATCGATCTGAGACTATGGTCTTGGGTACCCCATATAAACATAGAATTCTCGCTATGTACAGCTCCGCATACTTGCCGGCATTGTAATGTGTATGCACCGGGATGAAGTGAGCCGACTTGGTTAACCGGTCAACGATTACCCAAATGGAATCATGCTTGTTGGAAGTCAGGGGTAATCCCACAATGAAATCCATGCTCACATCTTCCCATTTCCATCCCGGATTTTCAGGGGTTGCAGCAGCCCTGATTTCTTCATATGATCAGCTTTCACTCGTCTACACATATCACACTCGGATACGTACTTCGCTACTTCCCGCTTCATCCGTGTCCACCAAAATTTCTTTTTCAAATCTTGGTAAATTTTGTTGCTGCCCGGATGAATGGAGTATTTAGACAAGTGAGCATCATCAAGCATTTTCTTCCTCAGCTCCATGTTCCGGGGTACGACTATGCAGTCATTGAACCACAGCGTCCCCTCATCATCCTTCCGGAAACATTTGATTTCCCCGTTGTCTATCCGTCTCTGGAGATGTGCCATACCCTTATCAACCTTCTGAGCTGCAATGATGTCCTCCCTAATTGTAGGGATGAGAGCAAGGTTGTATAGTGATCCATAAGGAACCAAGTATAAACTCGGCTCTTACTCCTCCACCGGTGTAATGGTGAGGTTATGGACATGTGATTTCCGACTCAGCGCGTCGGCAACCACATTTGCCTTGACGGGGTGGTAATGAATCTCAATCTCATAGTCTTTGATTAGTTCTAACCACCTCCTTTGCCTCATATTCAGCTCCTTCTGGGTGAAAATGTACTTCAAGCTCTTGTGGTCGGTGTAGAGACGCACCAAATTCCCCAGTAGATAGTGCCTCCATATTTTCAGCGCCAACACCACAGCAGCAAGCTCAAGATCATGAGTCAGATAGTGCTGCTCATGGTTTCGGAGTTGGAATAAGCCATACGCGACCACACGTCCTTCCTGCATCAACACGCTGCCGAGACCAATACCGGACGCATCACAATACACGTCGAAGGGCTTGGTTGTATCCGGTTGAGCCAAGACCGGGGCTGTTGTGAGATGCTTCACTTATGCTTGGAACGCTCCTTCACACGCCGTGTTCCAAACATATTTTGTTCCCTCAGCAATTCTGTCATTGGCTTAGCAAGCTTGGAGAAGCTTGGAATGAATCTCTGATAGTATCCCGCTAAACCGAGGAAGCTTCTGACTTCATGGACTGAAGTGGGAGCTTTCCATTTCAGCACTTGTTCGATTTTGCTTGGGTCAACCGCAATGCCTTCCGCTGAGATGATATGTCCCAAAAATGGCACTTGGCTGATCCAAAACTCACATTTTCTGAACTTGGCGTAGAGCTTGTGGTCTCGCAATCGTTGAAGAACGATCCTAAAGTGTTCGGCGTGTTCTGCTTCTGTCTTAGAGTAAACCAAGATATCATCAATGAACACCACCACGAACTTGTCCAGCTCCGGCATGAACACCGAGTTCATGAGATACATGAAATGGGCTGGAGCATTAGTGAGACCAAAAGACATGACGAGATATTCATATAAGCCATATCTCATCGAGAAGGCCGTCTTCGGGATATCCTCCACTCGGATTTTTATTTGATGATATCCAGAGCGAAGGTCCATCTTAGAGAATACACTTGCACCCACCAACTGATCAAACAGGATGTCAATGCGGGGCAGTGGGTATTTGTTCTTGATGGTGACGGCGTTGAGCGGCCGGTAGTCCACACAAAGCCTCAAGGTTTCATCCTTCTTCTTTACGAACAGCGCCGAGCATCCCCAAGGCGAGAAACTCGGCCTAATGAAACCTTTGCTCAACAGATCATTGAGCTGTTCTTTCAATTCAGCCAGCTCGTTCGGAGCCATTTTGTAGGGTCTCCGAGAGATAGGAGTAGTCCCGGGTGCAAGCTCAATCTTGAACTCGACGTCCTGCTTAGGTGGCATGCCCGGAAGATCATCTGGAAACACGTCGGGGTACTTCCGGACTACGGGGATGTCCTCTAACTTGAGAGCTTCAGTATTATTAATTTATGAACTCCCGGACTGGATTGTCTAATATGAGGGACTGCGGACGGTGTAGTGGGGAGTTGATGTGACTGTCCGTGATAATGTTTCCAGGACAGCGCCATGGTAGCTTAGCCATGACATCCCTAAGATTGCATCAATCTTCTGCCCCTCAAGAATAATCATACTGAGGGATATATCTTCCCACCTAAGCACAGTGGTGCTTTCGGAATCATCATAGTTGCTGAAATCTTTCCTCCCGGTGAGCATATCATATAAGAACACTCGGTGGGAAAGGCTTCCAGTTGATCCTTAACCACATATGATGCACTTATGAAGTTGTGGGTTGCACCAGAATCAAATAAGATGATGATTGCTTGATCGTTGAGAGTGAACATACCCGCCAGCACGTTGTCTCCCTCTGGGGCGTCCTCATTGTCGAGGTTGCGAACGCCCCCAGTCCGCTGACCAACCTTCTTGACCAGAGGTCAGCCTCGAGCACCGCCCTGGAACTTGGCTTGCCCGCTGCTCTGCTGTCCCTGGGGACAGTCCTTCGAGAAATAGCCCGCCTGGCCACACGTAAAGCATGTGTAGCGAGGCAGTCCCCCGCTGATCGGCGGACGGAAACCCGGGGTGCGTTGTGGCGGTGGAAACGCCCGCGGTACCATCTGCTGCTGCTGTTGCCATCGCGGTGGTGGCATCTGCGGTCGGAACGGGGATGGCTGAAAATAACGACCCCCGAAATGCTGAGGTCGCGCCGGTGGATGCCACTGCTGTCCGGATGGTGTCCGATACACCATGCGGTACTTCTGGGGAGTTCCACCCCCACTGCTGGATGGAGTGCTGCGCTTTCGCTGCTCAGCCGCAAATTCTCGCTGAGCGTCTTCTTGCATGATCGCGGTATTAACGAGGTCATTGAAGGTGCCGTGATTCCATTGGACGATATGCGTCTTCATCTCGGGGTGTAACCCCCGATAGAAGTGCTCTCGCTTCTTCTCCTCGGTGGAGACGTAATCCGACGCATACTGCACCATATGGTTGAAGGCACGGGAGTAGTCATGGGCACTCCTCGCGCCCTGCTTCAGCTCCAAGAACTCTTGGAACTTCCGCTTCATTATGCCGGGAGGGATATGGTAGGCACGGAACGCCTCCCGGAACTCTTCCCACTCCACAGCATGGCCAGCCGGACGTGAGGCGACATAATTCGCCCACCACGCACCGGTGGCACCGTGAAGCTGCTGCGCCGCGAACAGTCTTCTGCCGCTCTGTACATTGGAGCAGCCTGAACTTGGACTCAATTGTCCGCAGCCAGTTGTCGGCCTCCAGGGGTTCTGCTGCTTCTGTGAACACCGGATGGTGCGTACTCATGAAGTCCGAGTACGTCACATCATGGGGCTCACGAGGCCCCCTCTCTTGACGCCCCCCCCGCCTGGGACATATTCTGCACGATCGTGCGGAGCAAGTCGGTCTGCTCCTCACGGCCACCCACCAGTGCCGCAATCGCATCCGCTAGTGTAAGCGGAGGCGGTGGTGGTGGTTTTTACTGTGGGCTGCTGTCGTAGGCAGGTGGTTGGGGGTCATCACCCCCCTGCTGGCTAGAGCCACCAATCTCATGCGTGGTCCGAGTACAAACCATCTGCAACCATACAACAATAAACATCAGTCCCGCAACATATTTCATGCAGTCCAATAAAATAGGTGTAAACATAATGACATTAAAACATGCGATACATCTCGTATACAGATAGTCCGGTCCTACTGGACACGTGTCACCTCCGGAGCTTACCTCCGGGAGGTCCGACACTATCGGACACGTGGCACATTCGGAGCTACCTCCGAAGAGAGGGGAGGTCTGGAACTGGCACGTGGCGTTCGCGGAGCTCGCCTCTGCTGAGAGGGGAGGTCCCGACCCGCCAGGACGCGTGGCGCACGTGGAGCTCACCTCTTAAGGAGAGGGAGGTCTCGCCCGCCTGACACGCGGCACAACTAGAGCTTGCCTCTGCGGAAAAGGGAAGCCCAGGCCTCTACTGGACACGTGGAGCCTCCAGAGCTTATCCCTGCGTAGGGACGCGATTCTGAAGCGGTTTTCCTCTGTACGTGAGTACCTGTTGCTGAGGAAACAGACACGAACTCTTCTACGCTGAATACTGCAACCAAATCAACTAAAGATAAGTTGTTAAGATTCAAAAACCATTTGAATAGGACTCTTATTCGAAATCTAATCAGATTAGGACTCTTCTTTTTCTGGTTATAAATAGAACCGAAAACCTTTGGCCGCAACCACGAACTTCCTTTCCACCTCCTGAGCTGACAACTTAGAATCCCTAGCCCCAAACTCGCCGAGCTAAACCCCTTCGCTGGAGTTTGACCGCCGGAGAGACCGCCGACGAGCCTGGATCACGATTGCCATCGCCAGAGGAGAGCCCACGATCTGTTCTTGCTAGGAGGAAAGACCCGAAGGAAGTAAGGTAGGTCTCCAATACCACCTTATGACATCATTGCGTTTTCTTTGCATCTGTTCTTCGATCCCTTTGAACAAAAGCTTTTTCATGGACAGATCACATGTTGATCGGTTTGATCTAGATCATGAGTCAAGATCATTGCCACGTCCACAATTGATCCGAACACCTTCATCGTAAAACCCATGCAAGCCATGCAAGAACACACACAAACTAAACTGCATCATAGGATTAGCATGCATATGCATCTTTGCATCTTAAAGTAGAGTTTGTGCATGATGATTGATTGCTATGAATCTTGTATGTGTGTGATCGCGTATAGAAGGACAAGCTTACGGAGCTACCTACGATGGACTACAACAGCAAGAGTTTGAGCAACCGGAACCACGAGAACAAGGCAAGTGTCCTTGACCATATTGATCCTATATTTTGGAAAACTGTTTTGTTTGCAAAAAGGTGTGTGTGCTGAGTCAAACATGACGGGAAACCCTTTCATAGGAGTTTAACAGTTTTGGTTAAACCACCCTTGTCGCCAGGGAAGTTTATGAGTCGGGTATGGTTTTTGCTTTTATGCTTTGCTGAGTCCATGGGATATGAGAAGCGAGATAGATGTGTCTAGCTAACTGCACTCGTATGAATAATGGGAAAACTGATGTTTATAATGGACATGAATCGGAGGGAGATCTAGGCAAGCCTTGGTTTGTGGATGAGGTAGAATGAGATGGTGGTTACTTGCCGTAGATCTAAGGACCGGTTCATGCGAGCACATGCCAGGATAACAGTGCCACCACAAGGCCAAGTATGGGTGCGGCTTAGCTGGATAATTAGATAAGTTACTAGATTGTTATGGACCGTGGAAGGCGCTGGTAATGGGAGTCGAGTGAGGACTGCCCTGGGAACTGCATGGCACAAGAGGGGCCCGTGGGTGGAAGAATTGGAGATTCTAGCCTGCCGGTGAAACCTTAGTGAGTCCATACATCTAGTAGCCCCTTTGTAAAGGCTATTTTGTGATCTCTTGGCCATACACCGACGGTTGTGTACTGGTATAATGGAGGTTCTGCAGTCGCCGACGGGTGACGAAATCACAAACTTGTGGGTAAAGTGGTACAAACTCTGCAGAGTCTTAAGACTATCATGATAGCCGAGCTTACGGTCACGAGCGCCTCAACAACTTCCATGATTAGTTGGGATGGATTTTGGGATGGTTTTGGATGGTTTGGTTATGGTTTTTGGTTTGGTTTTTGGGACTGTTGAGTCCGGGTAATGAGATGGGTTGCATGACTGTTGAGTCATGGCAACAGGATTGGGTCTCCGGATGAGACGGAATTGATGAATGGTAGTGAATACGAGATGGTATTCATGAGATGGTATTCATGAGCAAAGTTGATGTCTGGTTGAGACATGGAAAAGGATGAATCATAATGGAGGTATGTTAATGTTGGGATTACATTCACTTAAAGCTGAGTTGCTGTTTTATCGTGTTTGAGAAATAAACTTTGCTTTCTGCAATGAGCCTTTTATACCTTCCTTGTTGTGAGCTACATATCATATTTTCCCACACTTGCTGAGTACATCATTGTACTCAAACTTGCATTATTACTTCATCATCAGCAACAGGAGAGGAGTACTATGAAGACCCCGTGGAGCATGAGGCGTGTAATCTGTCCTCAACCTTGCCTGTGGGGATGGAGTAGAGATGGAGCCGCTGCTGCTGCTTAGATTGCTTCCGCTGTTAGAATAAGGACTTCCGCTGCTAGACTTAGACTTCCGCTGCAAAGATAGACTTCCGCTGCTAAAATGAGTCCAAGACTAATGAGACTTTGTAATAAACCCTGTTATTCGTGGTTATATATATATATATATATATATATATATATATATATATATATATTCTGAATTCAGTTTATGGATGATATGTGTATGTCTGATGAACATCCTGGGCACACATATGCATCAGTTCTCGGTTCTGCGTTCTACAGAAACGAGGGCGTCACATGCCTGCTGGCCCTGGGTGGTCAGAACAGGGGGCCGAACCAGGACCCCCCCTGTTAGGCGTGCGTCCTGGATCTGGGCTGGATCCTCCTCCTAGAAGAGTTTAGGGATTAGTCTTCTTAGAGACAGAATTAAAGATAGACTAGAGATTGAGTTGTAATAGATCAGGACTCTTGTAAGGGGGGCTATATAAAGAATCCAAAACACCCCAGTTTCTGATCAGATCAATACAGAAATTATTCCTCCACTTTTCTGCCCTAGCCGCTGCCTCTCCCTCTAGCTGCCGCTGCCCGGGCTAGCAACCCTAGCCGCCACCCCCTGCCTCTCCCCTTTTCTGATCACCCTGAACCAAGGACAGGCCTGCGGCTCTCTGTTCTTCCCTGTTCTGCACCAGCAGAACAGATCAGGCGCCTCCTCTGTTCTGTCCTACTAAGAACAGAACTGTTCTGATCAATCTGATCAGAAAAAGAGCCCTCTGATCCTCTCTCCAGCCTTGCTGCATCACCAGGAAATGTTTCTCTTAGGTGTTCATCATTCGGATCAATCTGTTTTCAGCCGAACAGATCTGATCAAGGTGTTCGGACACCGTATTTACAATATTCGTGGCATCAGAGCCCTTTCGGCCCTAGGTTGAATTCAGCAAGACATCGTCTACACCTCCAAGCAGCGGCAGCACCACCAACCATGCGACACCCTCTCCGGCAGCTCGTGAGGTGAACACCGGGACAGGGTTCCCCGTGCTCACCAAGACCAACTACGCGGAGTGGGATGTCATGATGAAGATCAAGCTGAAGGCACGGCTGCATTGGAAGGCCGTGGAGGAGGGCAACGTGAGCGAGCAAGAAGACATGATGGCGCTTCAAATCTTGGTCAGCGCTGTTCCGCCGGAGATGATAACGACGATCGGAGAGAAGAGGATGGCGAGGAGGCATGGGGCACGATTGCCATCATGCGGGTCGGGGCCGACCGCGTGAAGAAGACGATGGCATGGTAACTCCGGAAGGAGTTCGAAGCCGCTGCCTTCAAGGATGGCGAAAAGCGTGGAGGACTTCTCCCTCCGCCTGGCATGCTATCACGGCTTGCGTCGCTAGGGGAGGACATAGGAGAAGAGATGGTCGTGGAGAAGCTCCTGCGAAGCGTTCCAGAACGCTTCCAACAGATCGTGGTGGTGATCATGACACTGTTTGACGTGTCGACCCTCACCTTGTCGGAGGTGACGGGACGTCTCAGGGCGGCGAACGCCTTCGACCCGGCGCAGCGGATGGGAGTAGTACACGATGGCCAGCTGTACCTCACTCGGGAGGAGTGGGAGGCACAGCAGAAGGAGGAGCGGTCTACCTAGTCAGCCGGTTCTTCCAAGAGGGGTGGCCGAAAGGGCCCGCCCAAGAAGAATGGAGACAAGAAGGGAGGTTCTGGAAAGGATATTCCATGGGACCAGTGTAGGAAGTGCGGGAAGAAGGGCCATTGGGCCAGGGAGTGTCGGTCGAAGCCTATGCAGGAGGATCCGCAGCAGCAGGCTCTCGTGGTGAAGGCAGAGGAGGAGGGCGCCTTGTTCATGACTGTAACACCCTCAATTTCACTACCATGCATTGCACACATTTTTCATGTAGAGAAACATTTAAAAATAAGTAGAAATGGAGAAAGAACCCTAGAAATGGAGAAAAAAATATAGAAATGGAGAAAGAAACATAGAAATGGAGAGAAATGGAAATAAGATAGCTAAATTAAGCAATTCCAAAATTTCCCCAAAATCCAAAATTTCGCCAAATCTCCCCCAAATTCCCCTAGGGGGGAATTTCCCCCACATTTGGGGGAAATTTCCCCCCAAATTAGCCGCAGCCCTAGAGGGGGGAAACCCTAGGACTCTTGGGATGAGTCCCATCTTGCTAGGACTCTTCTTTTTATCCCTTATAAATACAACCCCCCAGGCCCCCTACACCTTTGGCCGCCCCCCCCCCCCCCCCCCAAACTCACCGAGTTGTCCCCTGCCACCTCCAACTCGCCGAGTTGCCCCCCCCTTGCCGGAGTTTGGTTGCCGACGAGCCCCGTCGTCGAGCCCCATCGTCGAGCCCCACCGTCGAGCCCCGTCACGCCTCGCCGTCGCTGGAGAAGAAGCCCGACGACCTGCCCTACCATAATTCCCCGTAGAAAAATCCCCCGCTGCTGCCGCTGCTAGGAGAAAGGCCCTGCCACAAGGAGGAAGTGAGGTAGGTCTTCATTACCCCTCTTACGACGTCACCGCTGTTTCTACGCATCCATTTTTATCGCCCCCTTCGAGCAGAAACTTTTGTGTGTGAACAGATCATGTTTTGATCAATTTTTGACGGTGGAAATGATCTACATCTTGTGTCAAGATCATTACCACGTCCACACTTGATCCCTACACCCTTGTTCATCATAAAAAACCATGAAAGCCCATCAAAACATGCAAGAACACGTACAAACTGGTTTTATAAAACTGCACTATAGGATTTGCATTCATCTACCCCATTGCATCTTAAGTAAAGTTTGTGCATGATGGTTGATTGACGTAAATTTTCTATGTGCGTGGTCGTAAGTAGAAGGAAAAGCTCAAGAGACCGTCTACGAGGAACTACAGCACCAAGGCTTCGAGACGCTTGAGCAACACGAACCACGGGAGCAAGGCAAGTGCCCCTTGACCATATTGATCCCATGTTTTGAAACTGTTTTGTTTGTGAAAATGTGTATGCTTGAGTCAACTTGATGGGACACCCTTTTTATAGGAGTTTACTAGTTCTGTTAACCATCCTTGTTGCCGGGAAAGTTAATGAGTCGGGTATGGTCGTTTTTCCTTTTTGCTTCGCTTAACTTACGAGATACGGGAAGCTGAAATAAGACTTGTTAGCTACTGCACTCATATGAATAATAATGATGATAACTTGATGAGGTCAATGAACATGGAATAGGGGAGACCTAGGCGAGCTTGGTTCGTGGATGTTGCTGAATTATATGGTGGTTTGCTTGCCGTAGATCTAAGGACCGATTCATGCGAGCACATGCCAGGAAAACAGTGCCACCAAAAGGCCAAATATGGGTGCGGCTTAGCTGACTAATTAGGTGTTCTGCTAGTTTGTTATGGACCGTTGGATGGCGCGGGGAATGGAAGTCGAGAGGGACTGCCCTGGGAACTGCATGGCACAAGAGGGGACCCGTGGGTGGGAGAATGGAGATTCGAGTCTGCCGGTGAAACCTCAGTGGGTCCGTACATCCTAATAGCCCCTTTGTAAAGGCTATTTTGTGATCTCTTGGCCATACACCGACGGTTGTGTACTGGTATAATGGAGGTTCTTTCTAGTCGCCGACAAGTGACGAAATCACAAACTTGTGGGTAAAGTGGTGCCACCTCTGCAGAGTGTAAAACTATCATGATAGCCGTTCTTTCGGTCAAAAGCACTTGGCCAACTTCCATGATTAGAGGCAAAACTTGGGATGTTCATTCGGGATGGTTGTGGTATGGTCATTGATATTGGTTTTGGGACTGTTTTGAGTCATGAAAATGAGTTTGGTTTCGGTTATATGAATATAAGATCGTTATGAATATTTATGAGTATGAGATGAACTTGAGAAAGATTAATGGCTGGATGAGACTTGATAAATGGTGAATTATGATGAATAATGTTGCTGAATTACTTGATTATGATGGGATAAATTTTCACCTGGAAATAGTTGTTGTTTTTACCATGTTTGTGAAATAAAATTTGCTTGCTGCAATGATACTTTTTATTGCCTACCTTGTCGTAAGCTACATGTCATACTTTTCCCGCACTTGCTGAGTACGACATGTACTCACCCTTGCATTCCCACATATGCATCAGCTACAGGAGAAGAGTACTTTGAGGAACATGTGGAGTACTAGGCGTGCGCACTACCGTCAACATGCCTGTGGAGTTGAAGTTGGAGCCTGCTGTTTTAGTCATTTTCCGCTGTCGTTTAGAGTCTTCCGCTGCAAGAATAAGAAAGACATTCATGAGTGAGACAATGAGTCATTGTAATAAAGTACTTAAACACTATTTGTTCATGGTTATATTCTGAATTCCGTTTGTGGAATACATGTATATGTGTGATGAACATCTTGGGAACACATATGCATTCACTTGGTTCATTTTCAGAACCGGGTGTCACAAATTGGTATCAGAGCCACATTGACTGTAGTATGCAAGCCTAGGTAGAATGGACACTCTAAAACACATAGGAGCACCCCTCTAAACTGCTATTTTCAAAAATTGCTTGTTGCTGCACTTTACTTGTCAATTCAGCCACCGCAAAGTGCTATTTTCAGCCCCTCTTTTTCTCTTCTTTTGGACAGCAACACTTTTGCTTTCTTACTTCATAGCTTATGAAGTTTTGGAGTTATTCCTTCCTTATATAAAGTTTCTCATGTCTTATTTATAGATGCCGCTGATTAGGAGCACAGCACACATAAGGACTCATCCACCACCACATTGGAGTGCACTTAATCCCATTGAGGTGTCCGATGGACCATATTGGGAGGAGGTGAAGATGGAACCTCATGATCAAGATGAAGTCAATAGCTCTATGCATGAGGAAGAGGATCCGGAAGAGGTGGAACCATTCGAAGATGACATGGAAGATGATCCACAAGAACGGCATTGGTATGCACCTCAGGAGGAGTTTCATGCGGGCTTACAACCAGCGGAGCCTCATAAAGCTATGTCGGAAGGAGATGAATAAGAAGAGGAGCCACCCCCTGCTGAGGCCGACAATGAAGGTTATGAACGGGCCAACCGTTAAGTTCGAGAATTCCGGTCCAACGGAATGGAAGGAGGACACATATCCAAGGATCTCAAAGAATTTCTGGATTGCTGCAGCTTATACCCAGAATATCTTCTCAATAAAGTCCCTCGTCTCGGACATGAAGAGTGGAAGGCTGAGGTAACCATCCTATCTAATGGTAGGGTTGTCACTCGGCACTTCCCTCCCACATGGAGAGCTACAAGGGAGAAAGCTATCGATGATGCTGCATGGGATGCACTCACTAGACTGTGCTACGCCTTTCATGAGCAGCTTGAGAACACTACTTTTGAGCTGCACCCGTATCAGAAGAGTGGTACAAGGGAGATCATTGGACCTAATGAAGGAGCTATTTCCAATCCAAAAGCTGCTGATAAGTCTCAGAGGTTGCTCATGGAGTTAGGAAACCGCTATGCAAGCGCACAAGAAGAGATCCATTACCTCCACAAGAAGCTGTATTTGCTGGAGAAACAAGAGGAGACTCATGCCAACACGGGAGCAAATGGATCACCAGCGTAATTTATCCCTACATGGACTGCCGACTCACCATGGCGTGTGCCCATGTATGGACCACCCCCTTCACATGGCGAGAACAGCACCGGTTCTCATGATAAACCCTGTTATTTAGACTTCCGCTGCTAAGATAGACTTCCACTGCTAGAATGAATCCAAGATTCATGAGACTTTGTAATAAACCCTGTTATTTGTGGTTATATATATATATATATATATATATATTCTGAATTCAGTTTGTGGATGATATGTGTATGTGTGATGAACATCCTGGGCACACATATGCATCAGTTTTCGGTTATGTGTTCTACAGAAGCGAGGAAATCATAGATTGGTATCAGAGCCATGGGTTGACGGTAGGTTACACGCCTAGATAGAAAACACAAATTGGTATCAACCTGTCACGGGTTGATCGTAGATCACACAGCCTAGATAGGTCACAGATTGATATTAAAGCTGCCATGCCTAGTCACAGACTGGTACAATCCATAGATTGATATCAAGCTATCACGGTTGACTATAGGACACAAACTTAGAATGATCATAGTTTGGTTATAGAGCCACATTGGATGTAGGACGCACCCCTAGTAACAGATTGGTATTAGAAGCCACGCTGACCATAGGATGCAAGCCTAGGAGAAGCCATAGTTGGATCACATATTGGTATCACCCCAAACCACCTTGACATAGGGTGAAGTCACAGATTGGTATCACCCTAAACCACATAGGACTCCCATTGAATAAACCTTGAATAGGAGTTGTGTGAACCTTTGTGATCATTGTTGTGCTTGTGTGCTTAGTGTGAGTTGTGGGACGTCTCAAGCGTTGTCCATATCCACACATAAACAGAAAGAGGTGTGAGATGCCTCGGCACTTGTTCACATCCTCATATGGGCTAATATATATAGTCTATCCACCTTGATGCATGTAGTTAGGGGGATCCATCTAACCTTCTAACCTCTATTCTATTCCATTCTCTCTCACAGATGGTGAGCAGAAACGCCGGCCGCCAAGGAAGGAACGTCCGTGGCAACCAAGAGGATGGCCACGATGAAGTTCCTGATAACCCCGGAGCTGGTGAAAACAACCTGGAGCGGTTGATGGCCATGCAGAATCAGCTTATGCAAACCATGATCCAAACTTTAGGTCAGCTACAGGCCAACAACAACAACCCCGTTCCGGCACCACCGCCACCACCGCCACCACCACCGGCTCACAACCGACTGGGAGAGTTCATGAGAACTCGACCGCCTACCTTCTCACAAGCTAACAATCCCATGGAGGCCGACGACTGGTTGAAGTCCATGGAGAAGAAGCTTGCCATCATCTAGTCCAATTACCGAGGGAAAGTTCTCTTCACGTCGCACCAACTCATGGGAGCAGCCGTGGACTTGTGGGATGCCCTTTGTAACGCTCACGTCGACCCGGAGACTATTACTTGGACTGAGTTCAAGGAGAGTTTCCGCTCTCATTACATCCCTTTGGGAGTAATGATGCTCAAAAGACAAGAGTTTTAAGGTCTCCGCCAAGGACAGAAGAGCGTGAATGAGTACCTCAACAAGTTCACGCAACTGTCATGGTATGCCCCTGAAGATGGCAACTCGGACCAACGGAAGCAATACTTGTTCATGAGAGGGTTGAACAATGAGATCCAGGTTCAACTTCTCAGCAATGACTATGCGAGCTTCCAGAAGCTAGTTGACAAGGCTATAGTGGTTGAGAGCAAGATCCGAGAGATCGAGCAAGAGGGCAAAAGGAAGATGCCATACCCGCCACAAGGGAGCAATGTACGAACTCGGTACATGCCCCCAGCGGCACCGCAGTATGGATCGACTGCTCCTGCATACCGCCCTAATCAGCCACCACAGCAACGACGCGTTGCACAAGCACCTCGTGTGCCTTTGCCTCCAGTGCCCCGTCCCAACATGGGCGCTCTGCTCAAAACCTCCGCCCCAATGTACCTGCTGTCGTGGGCAACAAGGCATGCTTTGCATGCGGAGAACCTGGACACTTCGCGAGCCAGTGCCTGAGGAGAGGTCCTGGACAACCAAGCAACGTGCCTAAGCAGAACCCGTGGCCGAACGGAGGAGCCAATCAAGGGAACCGTGGACAACAGAACTACGCTCGCGGCAACGTGAACCATGTCTCTGCTGAGGAAGCGCAACAGGCTGAGGATGTCGTGATTGTTATGTTCCTTGCCAACTCCAACCCAGCCACCATTCTATTTGATTCTGGAGCGTCGCATTCCTTCATATCATCCAAGTATGTTGCCAAGTATAATCTACCCATATCACACTTGAAATATACTATGTTGGTTAATTCTCCCAGTGGAGAGATGAGGACTAATATAGTATGTCCAAAAGTAAACCTTAATTTAAGGGAGGTAGACTTCCTTGCCAACCTCATTATCTTGGATTCCCAAGGGCTTGACACAATACTCAGAATGGATTGGCTAAGTAAGCACAACGGAGTAATCCAATGTGCCGAAAGGAGGTGCAGTTGACCAACGAGCACAATATCCGTATCGAGTTTGAGTCAGCCCAACCAACATCCGAAAAGGCAGAATTCTCTCATCTATTCTCCACTAGCGAATCTCAAGGGCGAGATTAAATTTAAGGGGGGTAGATTTGTGACACCCTCATTTTTTATTTCTGCATATATTCATATTTTATATAGAGGAAACATTTTAAAATAAGTAGAAATAGAGAAAGAGTCAAAAAGATAGCCAAAAAGAGCCAATTCCAGTTCACAGAGAGCGCCGAAGACAATTCCCGCGGTTCGCTGGCCACGTGGCGTGATCGGAGCTCATCTCCGCAAATGGGGAGAGGTCCGCCGCTACCTGGCTACGTGGCAGGCTCGGGGCTCATCCCCGCAAAGGGAGAGAGGTCCGACCCCCGTGGGACACGTGTTTCCCCCGGAGCTAGCCTCTGCGGAGAAGCGAGGTCAGTCCCACAGGACACGTGTCGGCTGCGGAGCTAGTCCCTGCAGAAAAGAGAGGACCAGCCACGCGAGACACGTGTCGCTCTCGGAGCTAACCTCCGAGAGGTCCGGGCCCGCAAACACATGTCGCTCTCGAAGCTCGTCTCCGAGAGGTCCGGTCCTACTGGATACGTGTCACCTCCGGAGCTTACCTCCGGGAGGTCCGACACTATCAGACACGTGGCACATTCGGAGCTACCTCCGAAGAGAGGGGAGGTCCGGAACTGACACGTGGCATTCGCGGAGCTCGCCTCTGCTGAGAGGGGAGGTCCCGACCCGCCAGGACGCGTGGCGCACGTGGAGCTCACCTCTGAAGGAGAGGGAGGTCTCGCCCACCTGACACGCGGCACAACTAGAGCTTGCCTCTGCGGAAAAGGGAAGCCCAGGCCTCTACTGGACACGTGGAGCCTCCAGAGCTTATCCCTATGTAGGGACGCGATTCTGAAGCGGTTTTCCTCTGTACCTGAGTACCCGTTGCTGAGGAAACAGACACGAACTCTTCTGCGCTGAATACTGCAACCAAATCAACTAAAGATAAGTTGTTAAGATTCAAAAACCATTTGAATAGGACTCTTATTCGAAATCTAATCAGATTAGGACTCTTATTTTTCTGGTTATAAATAGAACCGAAAACCTTTGGCCGCAACCACGAACTTCTTTTCCACCTCCTGAGCCGACAACTTAGAATCCCTAGCCCCAAACTCGCCGAGCTAAACCCCTTCGCTGGAGTTTGACCGCCGGAGAGACCGCCGACAAGCCTGGATCACGATTGCCATCGCCAGAGGAGAGCCGACGATCTGTTCTTGCTAGGAGGAAAGACCCGAAGGAAGTAAGGTAGGTCTCCAATACCACCTTACGACATCATTGCGTTTTCTTTGCATCTGTTCTTCGATCCCTTCAAAAGAAGCTTTTTCATGGACAGATCACATGTTGATCGGTCTGATCTAGATCATGAGTTAAGATCATTGCCACGTCCACAATTGATCCAAACACCTTCATCGTAAAACCGATTCAAGCCATGCAAGAACACGCACAAACTAAACTGCATCATAGGATTAGCATGCATATGCATCTTTGCATCTTAAAGTAGAGTTTGTGCATGATGATTGATTGCTATGAATCTTGTATGTGTGTGATCGCGTATAGAAGGACAAGCTCAGGGAGCTACCTACGACGGACTACAACAGCAAGAGTTTGAGCAAACGGAATCACAAGAACAAGGCAAGCGTCCTTGACCATATTGATCCTATGTTTTGGAAAACTGTTTTGTTTGCAAAAAGGTGTGTGTGCTGAGTAAAACATGATGGGAAACCCTTTCATAGGAGTTTACTAGTTTAGGTTAAACCACCCTTGTCGCCAGGGAAGTTTATGAGTCGGTAATGGTTTTTGCTTTTATGCTTCGCTGAGTCCATAGGATATGGGAAGCAAGATAGATGTGTCTAGCTAACTGCACTCGTATGAATAATGGGAAAACTGATGTTTATAATGGACATGAATCGGAGGGAGATCTAGGCAAGCCTTGGTTTGTGGATGAGGTAGAATGAGATGGTGGTTACTTGCCGTAGATCTAAGGACCGGTTCATGCGAGCACATGTCAAGATAACAGTGCCACCACAAGGCCAAGTATGGGTGCGGCATAGCTGGGTAATTAGATAAGTTACTAGATTGTTATGGACCGTGGAAGGCGCGGGAATTGGAGTCGAGTGAGGACTGCCCTGGGAACTACATGGCACAAGAGGGGCCCGTGGGTGGGAGAATTGGAGATTCTAGCCTGCCGGTGAAACCTTAGTGAGTCCATACATCTAGTAGCCCCTTTGTAAAGGCTATTTTGTAATCTCTTGGCCATACACCGACGGTTGTGTACTGGTATAATGGAGGTTCTGCAGTCGCCGACGGGTGACGAAATCACAAACTTGTGGGTAAAGTGGTACACACTCTGCAGAGTCTTAAAACTATCATGATAGCCGAGCTTACGGTCACGAGCGCCTGGACAACTTCCATGATTAGTTGGGATGGATTTTGGGATGGTTTTGGATAGTTTGGTTATGGTTTTTGGTTTGGTTTTTGGGACTGTTGAGTCCGGGTAATGAGATGGGTTGCATGACTGTTGAGTCATTGCAACGGGATTGGGTCTCCGGATGAGACGGAATTGATGAATGGTAGTGAATACGAGATGGTATTCATGAGCAAAGTTGATGTCTGGTTGAGACATGGAAAAGGATGAATCATAATGGAGGTATGTTAATGTTGGGATTACATTCACTTAAAGCTGAGTTGCTGTTTTATCGTGTTTGAGAAATAAACTTTGCTTTCTGCAATGAGCTTTTTATACCTTCCTTGTTGTGAGCTACATATCATATTTTCCCACACTTGCTGAGTACATCATTGTACTCAAACTTGCATTATTACTTCATCATCAGCAACAGGAGAGGAGTACTATGAAGACCCCGTGGAGCATTAGGCGTGTAATCTGTCCTCAACCTTGCCTGTGGGGATGGAGTAGAGATGGAGCCGCTGCTGCTGCTTAGATTGCTTCCGCTGTTACAATAAGGACTTCCGCTGCTAGATTTAGACTTCCGCTGCTAAGTTAGACTTCCGCTGCTTGAATGAGTCCAAGACTCATGAGACTTTGTAATAAACCCTGTTATTCGTGGTTATATATATATATATATATATATATTCTGAATTCAGTTTGTGGATGATATGTGTATGTCTGATGAACATCCTGGGCACACATATGCATCAGTTCTCGGTTCTGTGTTCTACAAAAACGAGGGCGTCACATGCCTGCTGGCCCTGGGTGGTCAGAACAGGGGGCCGAACCAGGACCCCCCTGTCAGGCGTGCGCCCAGGATCAGGGCTGGATCCTCCTCCTAGAAGAGTTTAGTGATTAGTCTTCTTAGAGACAGAATTAAAGATAGACTAGAGATTGAGTTGTAATAGATCAGGACTCTTGTAAGGGGGGCTATATAAAGAAGCCAAAACACCCCAGTTTCTGATCAGATCAATACAAAAATTATTCCTCCACTTTTCTGCATGGCACAAGAGGGGGCCCGTGGGTGGGAGAATGGAGATTTGAGTCTGCCGGTAAAACCTCAGTGGGTCCGTACATACTAGTAGCCCCTTTGTAAAGGCTATTTTGTGATCTCTTGGCCATACACCGACGGTTGTGTACTGGTATAATGGAGGTTCTTTCTAGTCGCCGACAAGTGACGAAATCACAAACTTGTGGGTAAAGTGGTGCCACCTCTGCAGAGTGTAAAACTATCATGATAGCCGTTCCTTCGGTCAAAAGCACTTGGCCAACTTCCATGATTAGAGGCGAAACTTGGGATGTTCATTCGGGATGGTTGTGGTATGGTCATTGATATTGGTTTTGGGACTGTTTTGAGTCATGAAAATGAGTTTGGTTTCGGTTATATGAATATGACATGGTTATGAATATTTGAGTATGAGATGAACTTGAGAAAGATTAATGGCTGGAAGAGACTTGATAAATGGTGAATTATGATGAAGAATGTTGCTGAATTACTTGATTATGATGGGATAAATTTCACCTGGAAATAGTTGTTGTTTTTACCATGTTTGTGGAATAAAATTTGCTTGCTGCAATGAGCCTTTTTATTGCCTACCTTGTCGTAAGCTACATGTCATACTTTTCCCGCACTTGCTGAGTACGACATGTACTCACCCTTGCATTCCCACATATGCATCAGCTACAGGAGAAGAGTACTTTGAGGAACATGTGGAGTACTAGGCGTGCGCACTACCGTCAACATGCCTGTGGAGTTGAAATTGGAGCCTGCTGTTTTAGTCATTTTCCGCTGTCGTTTAGAGTCTTCCGCTGCAAGAATAAGAAAGATATTCATGAGTGAGACAATGAGTCATTGTAATAAAGTACTTAAACACTATTTGTTCATGGTTATATTCTGAATTCCGTTTGTGGAATACATGTATATGTGTGATGAACATCCTGGGAACACATATGCATTCACTTGGTTCATTTTCGGAACTGGGTGTCACAAATTGGTATCAGAGCCACATTGACCGTAGTACGCAAGCCTAGGTAGAGTGGACACTCTAAAACACATATGAGCACCCCTCTAAACTGCTATTTTCAAAAATTGCTTGTTGCTGCACTTTACTTGTCAATTCAGCCACCGCAAAGTGCTATTTTCAGCCCCTCTTTTTCTCTTCTTTTGGACAGCAACACTTTTGCTTTCTTACTTCATATCTTATGAAGTTTTGGAGTTATTCCTTCCTTATCTAAAGTTTCTCATGTCTTATTTATAGATGCCGCTGATTAGGAGCACAGCACGCATAAGGACTCATCCACCACCACATGGGAGTACACTTAACCCCATTGAGGTGTCCGATGGACCATATTGGGAGGAGGTGAAGATGGAACCTCATGATCAAGATGAAGTAAATAGCTCTATGCATGAGGAAGAGGATCCGGAAGAGGTGGAACCATTTGAAGATGACATGGAAGATGATCCACAAGAACGGCATTGGTATGCACCTCAGGAGGAGTTTCATGCGGGCTTACAACCAGCGGAGCCTCATAAAGCTATGTCGGAAGGACATGAATACGAAGAGGAGCCACCCTCTGCTGAGGCCGACAATGAAGGTTATGAACAGGCCAACCGTTCAGTTCAAGAATGATGCTATCGATGATGCTGCATGGGATGCACTCACCGGACTGTTCTACGCCTTTCGTGAGCAGCTTGAGAACACTACTTTTGAGCTGCACCCGTATCAGAAGAGTGGTACAAGGGAGATCATTGGACCTCATGAAGGAGCTCTTTCCAATCCAAAATCTGCTGATAAGTCTCAGAGGTTGCTCGTGGAGTTAGGAAACCGCTATGCAAGCGCACAAGAAGAGATCCGTTACCTCCACAAGAAGCTGTATTTGCTGGAGAAACAAGAGGAGACTCATGCCAACGCGGGAGCAAATGGATCACCAGCGTCATCTATCCCTACATGGACTGCTGACTCACCATAGCGTGTGCCCATGTATGGACCACCCCCGTCACATGGCGAGAACAGCACCGGTTCTCACGATTAAGTTTAGGTTTCCATTGAATAAAGCTGTAATAGGAACGTTTAGATCGTAGTAGCTTGAATAAGAGTGGTGTGCTGAAATTTTTGTGACGATTGCTTGGTTTGTGTACTGATGTGAGTTGTGGGATGCTTTGGCGAATGTCCACATCCACACATAGTGGAGAGATGTGAGATGCTTTGGTACGTGTTCACATCCTCATATAGGCTGAAATTAATAAAAGAAGTTGCTTAGCTCATATACCTTGATGCATATAGTTGGGGGATCAATCTAAATTTCTATTTCCTACTATACTCTCTCTCACAGATGGTGAGAGAAAACTCCAACTGCCAAAGGAGGAACGCTCGTGGTAACAACGAACCACAGGAGGATGGCAATGTTGAAGTTCCTGAAAATGTCAACCCCAGGGCTGATGCAAACAACCTCGAACGGTTGATGGCTATGCAAAACCAGCTCATGCAAACTATGATACAAACGTTGGGTCAGCTGCAGGCCAATAACAACAATCCTAACCCCATTCCTGCACCCCCACCGCCGCCACCGCCACCACCGGCTGTTCACAACAGATTGGGAGAGTTCATGAAGACTAGGCCGCCTACTTTTGCACAAGCCAATGATCCTATGGAGGCTGATGATTGGCTAAAGTCTATCGAAAAGAAGCTTGCTATTGTTCAGTGCAATGATCGGGAGAAAGTTCTCTTCGCATCACACCAACTGATGGGAGCAGCCGCTGATTGGTGGGACGCTCTTTGCAATGCTTATGTCAACCAGGAGACTACCACTTGGGCTGAATTCAAGGAGAGTTTCAGCTCTCACTATGTCCCTGCAGGAGTCTTGATGCTTAAAAGGCAAGAGTTTGAAGGTCTCCGCCAAGGAAGGAAGAGCGTGAATGAGTACCTCAACAAGTTCACGTAACTGTCAAGGTATGCTCCAGAAAATGTCAACTCGGATCAAAGAAAGCAGTACTTGTTCATGAGAGGATTGAACAAGAAATTCAAGTTCAGCTGCTCAACAATGACTATGCAAACTTCCAAAAGCTCGTTGACAAAGATATAGTAGTTGAGAGCAAGATCCGTGAGATTGAGCAAGAGGGCAAGAGGAAGATGTCATATCAAGGACAGCTACAAGGGAGCAATGTGCGTCCTCATTTTATGCCCCAGCTGCACCAGATTATGGCTCGTCCGCTTCTACTTTCCGCCCTGCAAATCCACCTCGCTCTAATCAGCCACCGCAGCAACGTCCTGTTATGCAAGCACCTCGTTTGCCTATGCCTCCTGCGCCCCGTCCCAACATGGGCGCCTATGCTCAAAACCAGCCTCGCCCCAACATTCCTGCTGTTATGGCCAATAAGGCATGTTTTTCATGCGGAGAGGCGGGACACTTTGCAAGTCAGTGCCTGAAGAAAGGCCTCGGACAGCCGAACAACGCACCTAAGCAGAACCCACTACCCAACAGAGGAGCTACACAAGGTTACCGTGGACAGCAGAACTATGCTCGTGGCAATGTGAATCACGTCTCCGCTGAGGAAGCACAACAAGCTGAAGATGTCGTGATTGGTATGTTTCTTGCCAACTCCAACCCAGCCACTGTTTTATTTGATTCCGGAGCATCACATTCATTCATATCATCCAAGTATGTTGGCAAGTATAACCTGCCCATATCACACATGAAACAAACTATGTTGGTTAATTCTCCCGGTTGAGAGATGAGGACTAATATAGTATGTCCGAAAGTAAGCCTTAAAATAAGGGGGTAGACTTTCTTGCCAATCTTATTGTCTTGGATTCCCATGGGATTGACATAATTCTTGGAATGGATTGGTTAAACAAGAACAACGGAATGATTCAATGTGCTCATAGGATCGTGCAGTTGACGAGTGAGCACGGTACTCGTATTGAGTTTGAGGCAGCACAACCTACAACCGAGAAGGCAGTGCTGAACCACATCGAAGAAGCAACATTGGAAAGCATTCCGGTGGTTCAAGAATATTCAGATGTGTTCCCAGAAGAACTTCCAGTTATGCCACCTGACCGGGACATTGAATTTGCCATTGATTTAGTGCCCGGAACTGCACCTATAGCAAAGAGACAATATAGGATGCCTTCTAATTAATTAGTGGAGCTCAAGAAGCAAATTCAGGAGCAGCTAGAAAAGGGTTTTACACGCCTAAGCTCGTCACCGTGGGGAGCCCCCGTGCTCTTCGTGGACAAGAAAGATGGGACCCAAAGGATGTGTGTGGACTATAGGTCTCTCAACGAAGTGACAATCAAGAATAAGTACCCGCTGCCACGCATAGAGGACTTATTCGATCAAATGAAAGGTGCCCGAATTTTCTCCAAGATTAATCTTCGGTCAGGATACTTCCAGTTGAATATTAAGCCCTCCGACATACCCAAGACTGCAATTCGAACATGGTATGGTTCGTATGAATATACCGTTATGTCTTTTGGGTTAACGAATGCATCCGCATACTTTATGTACCTCATGAATATGGTCTTCATGGAGTACTTGGACAAGTTCGTCGTGGTTTTCATTGATGACATCATGGTGTATTCAAAAAGCGAGGAAGAACATGAACAACACTTGAGATTGACATTGCAGAAACTGTGAGAGCATCAATTGTATGCCAAGTTCAGCAAGTGTCAATTTTGTCTAAAGGAGATATCGTTCCTAGGCCACATTATCTCCGAAGGAGGAGTATTAGTTGATCCTGGAAAAGTGGGAGATTTTTTGAAGTGGAACCAACCACAGAATGTGAGAGATATTCGGAGTTTCCTTGGGATGGATGGACACTATCGCCGGTTCATCAAGGATTTCTCCAAAATAGCGAAGCCTATGACTGAATTACTCATGAAAGGGAAAGCATTTCAGTGGACACAAGCATGTCAAGACAGCATTGAGGAGCTAAAGAAGATATTAACAACAGCGCCAGTTTTGGTATTGCCGGACGTGAGCAAGTGTTTCGATATATATTGTGACGCATCAAGAAAAGGGCTTGGATGTGTGCTTATGCAAGGAGGACAAGTGGTTGCCTATGCATGGAGCCAATTAAAGAAGCATGAGCTGAATTACCCCACACATGACTTGGAACTTGCAGCTGTGGTACATGCCTTGAAGATTTGGAGGCATTACATCCTTGGTCACCGATGTGAGATCTATGCGGATCACAAAAGTCTCAAGTATATATTCACGCAAATGGATCTGAATTTGAGGCAACGTCGATGGTTGGAACTCATCAAGGATTATGATATTGGAATCAACTATCACCCCAAAAAGGCCAGATTTTTTATGTGCGATTTAAATAGACATACATTTTCACAAATAAATTGTCCTAGTCAGATTACCACGTACTCAGTCCGGCTACGACTCCATTTGGGTTATCATGGACCGATTGACGAAAACAGCCCATTTTGTTTCTGTTAGAACCAAGTACACCGTCGCACAACTAGCTGAGCTGTATATGGAGCAAATCGTGTGTCGCCATGGAGTTCCGAAGAGGATAGTTTCAGATCGAGGTTCTCAATTTACCTCTAGGTTCTGGAAGAAGCTGCATGAAGCCATGGGTACACGGCTGAATTTCAGCTCCGCATATCACCCGCAAACCGACGGGCAAACTGAGAGGACAAATCAGATTTTGGAAGACATGTTGAGAGCTTTCGCCTTGAAACATGGGCGTAGTTGGGATAGGAGCTTGCCATATACTGAATTCTCATACAACAACAGTTACCAAGCCAGCTTGAAGATGTCACCCTTCGAAGCATTGTATGGTAGACGGTGTCGGACACCGTTGTTCTGGAATGAGACCGGAGAAAGCCAAGTATTTGGACCCGAAGTGCTGCAAGACGCTGAAAAGCAAGTCCAAACGATACGTGAAAACTTGAAGGCCGCTCAGTCACGACAAAATGTTTATGAGGACAATAGGCGAAGAAGATGTGTGAGACCTATGTGTGCTGAATACATTGGCTTTGACGATAAAAGTTTTGAATACTACCAAAACACCTTTCTAACAAGGTCCGACGTAAGGTCTGACTTGCTTTGTCTAGGTCTGACTTATTTTGTCTAGGTCTGACTTATTTTGGCTAGGTCCGACTTGTTTTTGCTAGCTCCGGTGCTAGGTCCGACTAGCTTTGATAAGTTCTGTGCTAGGTCCGACTAAGC
The DNA here is from genome assembly GCA_030760725.1 of Neostapfia colusana. NCBI lineage: Eukaryota > Viridiplantae > Streptophyta > Magnoliopsida > Poales > Poaceae > Neostapfia > Neostapfia colusana. The sequence continues at coordinate 33,763,308 of JASWHV010000004.1, read as the reverse complement.
TTTAGTAAGATCCGTCGCTGGTTCCGACTAGCTTTGGTAAGCTCTGGTTCAAGGTCCGGTTAGCTTTGGTAAGGTTCGGATCTTGATTGCAATGGTTTTGCTTTTACCTTGCAATGTTTCGAATGTAAAAGCCCAAGAAAAGGGACTTGCAAAAACTTTTCTTCACCTCACAACACCACAGTTTTTGTTGTGAATATCTTAGGAAATTTTGTGAAGAGCAAGTAACCTCCATGAAAAGAGGGGATTAGAGGGGAAAGCCAAACTTTCACAAAGTAGGATTTCTACACATGAACATGAGAGGTTGAGCTCACCCCTAGAACTTGAAAAGTCTTGGGAAGGTTCAAGCCAAGTTTCATGTAAATCCAACACTTTTTGAGGCACTTTTGGAGGTATTTGAAAAAGAGGCCAATTTGAATGTAAATTCAAATTGCAGCAACTTTCATCACACAAATTCAAAAGTTAGCTTCATACTCAAACTCAGCACATTTTTCTGAGTTAGCCCACCAATTTTCATCTCCATTGGAGTTCATCTTGTTGGGAGCCAAATTTGCAAAAATTCAAAACTGAATTTGAATTTCAGTTTAAATATGAAGCAAATTGGACCAACCAAATTTCAAAATGGAGAACTCAAATTCAAACCAAAACTTGGGGGCTAAGTCTCACATTCAATTGTGAGTAGCTGAGGATATTTTGGCACAACAGAATTGAGAAAATTGGAAAAAAAAAGAATAAGAGGGGAGGCCCACATGTCAGCAGACTTCAGACTGAAGTTTCCTCGGGTGAATTTTTTCCCCTCGGCCGAAGCCTTGCGCGCGCGCCAGCACGATCACCCCGGTGGCCGACCGCCTCAACTGGTGCCACCTCCTTCTCGGGGAAGAGGCTAAGGGCGCAGGGGAGATGCCGGGATCGAGTAAACCACGACCACGTGCAGTCCTCGCACTCTCCTTGCTTCTGCGCTCAACCGAGACACCCCACGCCGACCGATCTCACTGATCACCGGTGCCCGGCCAGCACGGGTGCTCTCGTGCCCGACGAGCTACACAAGAAAGGTCCGCTCCGAGGTGCTGATCACAACCGTACTGACCTCGCCCCCTCTCTCGCACGATCGGCAAAGAATTTGGGGAATTAGCGCGTCGGGGTGTTTAGGACAGAACCACATGAAGTCCGGAAATTCGTAGCAAGTAGGCCACCACTCCCTAGGCCGAGCTAAAGACGTGATCTAGACTCGCCCACGCCTCTCTGAGATCAGAAACCATCGAGTTTCATCGGGTCTGGGCGATGTTCTTCGAGATTTTTGCATCGGCGCCGATTTCCGGCCTAGGTCGCCGATGAACTCGTAGTTGCGGCCTCGGTTGAGCTGATTTGAGTTCATGCCGGGGTTTAGGAGGTCGCCGTGGTGCTATAGGGCAAAATACCGAAGTGTTTGAGCTCTACTAGCATGAGGACGACGTTGCTGAACCCCATCCGTCACTGCTGCCCGTCGCCGATAGGTTTCCGGCGACCGGAGCCCCAGGCCGACCTCGGGGATGAGCTGCCCGTGGTCCAAAAGGGGGAGGCGGCAAGCCTCCGGGCTGGGGAACGCAGAAAGGGCGGGGTCCGAGTAGCTCGCCTGAGATTATCACCGCAGCGAACTGTTGGCGCGGGGAGGAAGAAGATACTGTGTAGTGGGCCCCACCCGCGGGAGTTTAAACATTTTGAGTTATTTTCCAGTTTAGTTCAACTTCAAATGCTTAGAACTTTTGCTAGGCAGCTCCAAATTCGATGAACCAAATTTTGCTGAACTCAGAATTATGAGTACTTTCCAGCAAAACCAATTTCAGCTCATGAAAGTGAATAGTTTTCCAGAATTAAATCCCTAAGGTTTAAACTGTTGGGAATTTTATCTGGAGGACTACTTTATGAAAATTTCTGAAATTTGACTGAGAGGTTCATTGGAAAATACTTGAGTCACAGTAAAATTTTCAAACTCATCCAAGTTCATTTATTTCCCCTAATTAGGTGATTAAGAGAACTTCCCTGAGAAAATAGAAAAATGTACAGAACATTTTTCAGATTTTCTCAAATCTTAATTAGGACATAACTTTCAGTAGAATTCTTCAAACAACATGAAACCAATTCCATTAGAACCATCTTAAATTCTAGTTTCCATAAAGTAATGGTTGGAGCCATGAAAACCCTTGGAGTTGCTTAGAGGCTCAAATATTGACCAAATGGGCTTTTTTGTACAAGGTTCAAATGAACTTCATTTCAAATGAAACTTGGTCAAGATTCTAGTTAGGACTCTACCAAGCCACCATAAAAATTTCAGAACCAAAGGGGAGGGTTAGCTAGAGTTATTAGCAATTAAGTATTCAAGTTCACACATTGCATTTAAATTGACATGTAGTATTTCATTGACGTGTAGTCGCTGAAGGCGAAGAGGCTCCGGAAGTACTTGACTTCCTCCTTCTGGAAGAAGAACTAACCCCTGACCATCAGCAACAAGGCAAGCCCCGGTTTGCATTAAACTATTTTTCAAGTTTTGCTTTATGAACGCTTTGTATGAAGTATGGATGTGCATTAAGTGTAGGATGAATGGAACCCCACTTGCATAACCAGAATTTTTCCATAAGAGTGAGGGTAGTGTCTAAGACCTCGAATAGACGGGCTATGCTTAATGATTCATAGGACTTTGGTACAAGTTGAGTAGTTGGAATCTACTTGCGAGTTAGGCTTGGGACACACGGGATTGGTTTGAGTTATGTGAGATCACTTTAGTAATGAAAATGAGACTAGGCAGGGGCTAGGGCGCAGCAAGAAGAAGTCTTGTGTGCGCAACCCTGCCCGTGTCGATTGAGGACCGATCCGTGTGCGGCCCTGCTGAACAAGTATTGAACGTACCGAAGGCATATCGGATATATGGGCCCCGATAAACCAATGTAGCCTAAACCTCCGGGCATCGAGGCATAGCACACCGATTTATAGGTGTAGGTTGAGGGCAGCAAGGTGGAAATCAGCCAACGGGCATAGAGAGATGCTCTGTGTGGGGAACCTCCTGCTCGTTTCGGTGCGACCGGTTCAACGTTTGGGCTGTTGGGTGAAAGGTTGTCCCGTACGACATCGAGTGAGCGTGCTGTGCGGCTCCACGGGTGGGCGTACGTGACGTGCTCTTTGGGTTTCCCTGCAGGCGTATATCGAGTCGATTCGCCGTCCCTCGCGGTGACGAGTACCGCTTGTTCACTGCGTCGTAACATAGATAATTTATGGAATGTTATGATTCAATACTGCTGTTATGATATAATTGTATTGTTACATGTGTGCCACTAAATATTGCTTACTAAATTTCAGATTTCCGAACTGTTAACTTGTGGCTAAAAGATGAGCTAAGGATGAACTTGTAGGTGTGTCCATTGATGCACTGTTACTATCCTATGTCCATTGTACCCCTCATGTAGAGTTCCATGCTTAGGTGAGTCGGTTATGTCTTGTTGAGCCATCGTGCTCACGGTTGCTGCTTAAGTGTTTTTCAGGTGAGGAGCCACCCACGGACTCAGAGTACGAGTCTACCGGCGAGGGTTACCCTCCGTCAGAGACCACGGCTGAGTGGGAGCCGTACACGCCGCGCTGAGCTGAGAAGTGCAGCCAGTGTTGGCTGCCCTAGGGCTGGGCAGCCGACTTTTGCTAGATAGACGGGCGTGAGTTGTATAGTGTAGACTTCCGCTGTGTAACATAAACAATAGTCTGTAACTGAGTAGTGTACTACTTTGTACAGTTCAGTTGTTTTCCCATGTAATATATTGTGCTGTTATGACGTGTGCTGTCGGGTGTCGCATCGTGTGGCACCACCCTCTGCGATCCTGGATGAGCGGATCCCGGTCCGCCACATCGAACTTGCTTTACTCTTATGGAAAGTTCGCTTAGTATTATTTTACTATGTTTTTGGTGTGTTTTGTTGGTTATGGCTGATATCATTTTGCTATGGTTTACAACATGCTTATGTGAGGTGCTCACGTAAGATGTTGTAGTTTCGGAAATAACGAGAGTAAAGTCGAGGACTTGTGCTCGGAAGTATTGGTTGTTTATTCATGTGCAGGTGTTGCTTGAGTTCAAGACATGGCTGGTGACGGGATCCATTGAACTTGTCTTAGGGAGAAGATGAGGTTCAACAACCAAGTTCGGGAGGAATTGTGGTTGAGTTGATCGGGAGGTTGTGCAGTATGTTCGAATCAAGAACAATGCATATGAAGGTATCTTGGACGTCGTTGGAAGATGATTGCACGTGTGCAAGGAGTGCATGGACGTGGCCGCATGGTTCCAAGGCGTGATGAACAGATGTGGACGTAAAGAATTGGTCGGAAAGGTCCAACCGACTAGGTTATGGACTCAGTCTGCGGCTGAGTCGTGTTTGACTCAAATATGGAAAGTTTTGAGTTGGTTATGATAGGATTTCGTGTGGGTCACGAATTTGAGTTGTTTTAGAAATGTTTGGGACGTTCCTAAGGTGTTTGGAAGTCTTAAGGTTGCTTCTATCTGCATGTAGAAGAGTCTTGAGCAGTATTGGAAAGTTACAGTTTGAATCCAAGTAGGAGTAGGAGTCCTAGTTTGAATTGGGTTGGCCTTAGGGCTGATTATATAAGCAAGGGAGGCCAAGGCTCGGGGGTGCACGACTTTGGGGCTGTTCCTCTTGTGTTTTGATAAATAAAATTCGTATTCTAAAGGAACTTTTGTGCCTTGTTCGTCCGACTTGTTTCAGACAAGTTTTTCTCGTCGAGTTTCTGTTCAGCACTACCTTGCTTCGGTAGTTTTATCATAACTCGAGTTTTACAGATCCAATTGATGTAAATATTTTTGGGTTATCTTCACAAACTTGATTATCTATCATCTTAGAAAATTTCATGGTCATTGAATTTGTGGTTTCTGATCTACACAAGTTTCTTTGCAGTATTCCAGAACTGTTTTTCTCGCGTAGGACAGATTGACCTTTGTTCGATCTTTCGATCGTAACTTGAGTTTCTCTCAACGGATTTTTATGATTCTTGTTGTGACGTCTTCGTGAATTGATTCTCTACAATATATACTAGTTTTGTCACAGTTGAACACGTTTATATTAGTCACACACACGGTTTTTTTAACAGATCGGTTTTCTGCTGAGAGGTGTTTTGTTGCTTTCGCTAAAAAGTTTTTATCTACCATTCACCCCCCTCTGGTAGCTTTACACATGTACTTCGATCCTAGAATTGGTATCAGAGCAAGGTTGCTCTAATCTTTCTGATTTGCACGTGTTTTTACTAATCATCATGGAAAAATACTCCGCCAAACCTTGTGTATTTAGTGGTATTGATTTTCAGGTTTGGAAGGCACGCATGGAAGCTTTCATCCAGGCGCAAGGCTTTGCAATATGGGAAAAGGTGTGCAAGCCTTACGATGTGCCTTCAAACGATCAAGTCACGGCTACAAACATGAGAGATGTCGACAACAACAACAAGGCTCGGAACTTGATCATACAAGGACTAACTCAGAGCGACTTCGACCGTGTTGCACACCTCCGATTGGCCTACGATGTGTGGAGAGCACTTTGTGACTACCATGAAGGATCCAACACGATCAAGGAGGTAAGACAGGATATGTTCAAGAAAGAATACATGCGCTTTGAGATGCAACCCGGTGAGTCCATTGATGACCTCTTTGCTCGCTTTAATAAAATTCTCAGCAACTTGTGTAGCGTCAATGTTAATTTTTCAGATGCTGAAAATGCTAGGCAATTACTAAGTGCATTAGACATGTCAATTTGGGAGATGAAAGTAACATCCATACGTGAATCCACTGTCATGAGTACTCTTACATTAGATGTGCTTTTTCTAAGCTAAAAACTAAAATTGACATTATATCATGTAGGAACCCAAATAAGACTATTGCATTTGTCTCACAACGTGATATGCCTATCTCCGGCCAATCATTTAGCAATACATTGCTTTGCTGTCTTCACTAACCCTAGAACAGATTGAGGAGTTTCCAGAGGAGGAGCTAGTACTTCTTTCTACTAGGTTCTCAAAAGCATTGCAAAATGTGAGAACTAGAAGGAGAGGAAGCTCCGGACCTCAACGATGCTTTGAATGTGGTAAGACAGGACCCTTTCGTACAGATTGCCCTAACCTTTCAGGTCCTTCTAACCATGATGAAAAGAAGAATAGAGTCAAGTCCTCTTTTGGCAACACCAACAAGAAAAAGAAGGGTTTTACAGGACGCAAACTGATAAACAGTTTTATCACCGCACTTCAAGAACTTGGCTCGAGTGATGTAGACATTGGAAGTGATGAAGATGAAGATGATCTGGCAAACTTGTGCTTCATGGCGGGCAAATCAAAATCAAGTATGGAGGATGCAGAACACAATAGTGACAACGAAGAGGTATGTCCTACTTGCAAAGAAATGTGTGATGCTATTTCTCGTGCCACTATTATTGTTAAGAAAAAGGACAAAAAGCTTAGGGACAATGCTGTTAAAATTGAGTCACTAGAATCTAAAATTAATCGTTTAAAATCCTTGATTCCTAGTGATGATTCTTGTTCCTCATGTGATTTAATATATGAACAATTGTCCTCTCTGAGAAGTGCACACACCTCCACACTTGATAAACTTGAACTTGAAATCGAAAAGAACAAAAAGCTTGCTGCACTTAATGATAAAAACTTGAAAGATGCTTGTTGTTCTACAATTGATTTGCATTGTTCTACTTGCGATGATCTTGATAAGAAACTACAAGATGCTATGAAAGAAATTTCTATATTTGACAATGCTCTATGTTCTCATAAAGTTAAATATTGTTCTAATTGCAAATTAAAAGGAAAAAACTTCATGTGAAAAATTGCCTTGATCTATCAAATAAACTTGATAACATGCATAAGACATTAGATCGGTTTTGTAATGGGAATAAGAACCTAAACTTGCTGCTGAATTCTTCCAAGTCTTGCAATGATAAAACTGGTTTAGGTTTTGATTCACATGCTCATGCTAAGGAACATCCACCTAAAATTGTAAAATCATTAGGAAGTGGTTTGATTCAAACAGTTACTAAACAAAAAGAAGTGGTTTTTAAATCTGCAGGAGTGTTGTCACATTCGGGTTAAAATAAGTATACTGCATGCTCATCTAGACATGAACACAAAGTTAAATTTCATTGTACCTATTATGGTAGAGATGGTCATGTCATAGATTTTTATTATAGACTAGCTAAACAACATAAAAGGAAAGAATGCAAGCTAGATCTTATAACTCTCATGCAAAATTTGCTGCACATACTAAACCGAATGTCAGGAACATGCAACCTGCTGTTATGAGTCAGAAATATTCAAAGTTTACCTCCGGAGCTTCAGTTTTTGCCTCCGGAGCTTCAGTTTTTGCCTCCGGACCTTCTGTTTTTACCTCCGGAGCTACTGATTTTCGTGCTACATGTCACACCCGGTTTTTCCGAAGAACAACCAAGTGAATATCACATGTACGCCAGGATCATTTTCTCATACATGTGATGACAAATAGTGAAGCATCATTTATTACAAGCCAGGTGTCGAATATAAATAAGTCTTACATCGCAAATGTCTCAATGGACACTAATGCTTCATCACAAGTAAATAAACTAGCAGCGGAATATTATTCTTTAGGGCTCCATCACAGGCGTTGCCCGGGGGTCTTCATGAACCTAAAAACCTTCCTCGGGTCCAAAATCTTGGTCATTATACACCACCTCATTATCTTGACCTGAGCAGCAATATAAACCAACAAATATGCAAGGTTGAGTACCAATGGTACTCAGCAAGTGTGGGAAAATTATATCATGCATGGCTAGAACAAGGAGAGGTTGAACTCATGGTTAAAGCACTACGCAATTGATACCTATCACCTTAGCTTATTAAGCACCTACATTACTACACAGGTGAAACGGTCCTAATCTCCCATCCCATTATCATAATCCAATAACCATAACATCATTTCCAATGTTAAGCTCCCCGCTTAACTTCCAAAACCATCAATCCTCTAATCATGAATAAGTCCAGGCCGCTCTTAACCGTGAGCACGGCTGTCAAGACAGTTTTGACTCTGCAGAGTTTGTACCACTGTACCCACATGTAGTGATTTCATCCCCCGTTGCCGGGTGGACTAAAAGAACCTCCATTATGCCAGTGGCTACGATCCACATTCACACTTCCCAGGTGTGCAGCCAGGAGATCCTTACGAAGCCTTTACAAAGGGATTCCCGACGAGCGTGGGCCCACTGAGGTTTCACCCCTAACAGCATATAAGAGGCTCCAACCCCGCTGCAGTGGCCCCCTCTTGAGCCTTGCGGTTCATATGGTAGTCCAGCTGACACCTACTCCCCGCACCATCCAACACACCCATACTACGCCGGGGATACACCTAATTAATTGGCCAAGCTGCCCCATCTCAGCATGTGGTTGGCACTGTAAAGCCGGGTTACATGCTCCATGAACCGGTCCTTAGGATCCAGGCAAGTACTAAACACAAACCCAAGTCTCGTGCACCCAGCACACAACCAAAACATCCAACTTGCCTTGATCCCTACCTCTACATAACTCACAATGTCTCATTCAAGAGTATGGTAATATAAACTGATGATCTCATGTACCAAATATTCCATTCTAAGCATGGCTAAGCATATGCATGTAAATAAATGACATGACAAAATGAATCCCAACCCAAGCTACAAGGAAACAAGGTAATGCAATTCTAAGGAAACTTCCTAGCATGGGTTTCATATTTCATTTGACAAATGCAAATAACTCTATCTACATATCCAAGCATAGAATCAAAGTGGTCAAGGACACTTGCCTCCTTCTTGCTGCTCTTGAAATGGGTAGTCCTGATCTTGGAAAGGGTTAACTTGCTCTTGAACAGGTTCTACTTCATACCATCACACATAGCAAAAGAAAAACAACAATCATAAGACATAGTTCACACTTCTACTTTATACAAACCACACATTTATATTTATGAAATTCATTCACCATTATATGTGTTGTGGTTACTTTGTGTGTTGATCTGTGGCTTGCATACACTTTTATTTATATGTGTATGATTCCTACTTTGGTGTTCATATTTATACTTACATACTATATATATATATATATATGTGTGGTTCAGTTTTTAAATAAATTCCTTATATTAAACTACCAAGTATGTATGAAAAGTATTTTTCTTCTCCATATGTGCCTTCATAATTTCTATCAACCCTAAACTGAACTCTTTGGATTTTAAAAAAAACTCCATTTATTATTCACTAGTTGCTATATTTTCAGATTTATATTCCTATGCATAATTGTGTATTTTATTATGAAATTAGTAATACACATCATCTAAACAGTATAGGTTCTGGTCCTAAATGATTTAATAACATCTTTTGACCTTGGCTTATGATGTAGACTATTTCATAATTATTTTCCCTATTTTTCTATAACTATTCTTTACTTAAAAATGTGTCCCTATACTAATAAATGTGAATAATAGATGAAACAGGTTCATTTCAGCCTAAAAATATATTTTTATCTCACTCCAATGTTTTCTAAGTACTGAGAAAGTTTTTAATTAATTTTGACAATTATGTTTATCCCCCTTTTTAATTTTTAAACACTAGTTACATATTCAATTTTCTAAATTAAATACTAAACAGGGCTAAAATAATGAATTCACCCCATTACAGGGTCTATAATATTATTTTCATAATTTCCAGGGGTCTAGCTACACTTATCAGAGGTGTTTTTCCTAATTTTTATTAAGTCCAGGGGTAAAACTGATTTTTAAAAGAATTTTCATGATTTTCTGGAGTTCCAGGGGCTAGATCTGAAGTTTCCGGGGCTAGCTCTCAATTCCAGAGAACCCCAGGGGGTAGCACGTAAAAATTCCAGTCTTTATAACGCGGGGCTGACGTGGACCGTCCGATTTTAAACCGACGGCTGAGATTATAACATCGAACCGGTACGCGGGGATTTAAACCCTACCGTGCGATTTAAAATAAACGGCGCACAAGCGGCCACGTCGCTCTGATCGAGCGCGGGCGGCGCTGCCGGCGGCGCACGGCGGCGGGAAGCGGCGATCTCGCCGGAAAGTTTCGGATCCGCGAGAATTCTGCCTAGAACTGTGATCTTATGGCATAGATCGGTAGAGGGGAGGTCAGGGATCTCACCTCGGGGGTTTTCTCGAGCTCGGGGGTCCTGGAAAGTGATCGGCGGCGAGGTCCGAGGCAAAACCACGGCGAAGCTCGTCGGCGCTGTGTTTACACCGTAACTCTCCGAGTTTTCTGCAGCTGCAAAGCTCCCCGGAGGCGGTGGATCAAGACCAGCGAGTTAGATCAGAGTTTCCGAGCTTAGATCGGCCAGAATTCACCGGCGAAGTCTCGGTGCTCACCGGAGTAAAAATCGGCGATCGCGTGGGAAAAACCGATCGGGGCTGGGGTTTTTATAGCCGGGGAAGGGCGGTGGGTCGGTTGTGATCGAGTTGGATTCTTCTGGGACCGGAATTCGGCTGAGGAACGCGGTTTTTCGATCGGTTAAGATCGCGCGCGCTCGGGGGGAAAAGTCCGGGGTCGGCGCGAGCGAGGTTGGGGATGACAGGTGGGTCCCACCTGTCTGTGAGAGACAGCGCGGCGCGCGCGGGGGCGGGCTGGCGCGGGGAAACTGGGCCGGCTGGCGGGTTTCGGCCCACTGGCCGGTTTTTTCCCGTTTTCTCTTTTTCTTTTTCCATTTCTTTTCTGATTTGAGTTTAATTTGAATTCCAGTTTGAATTTGAATTTTTGCAAAACATGCAACACGTCCAAAAATTTTTAAATTCCCCTCTGAACATGGTTTAGGGTTTTGAATCAAAATTTGGGGTGTTACAGCTCTACCCCCCTTAAAAGAAATCTCGTCCTCGAGATTGGTGTTTCTAAGAAAACAATTCCGGAAATTGTGCCTTGAGCTCATCTTCCCGTTCCCAGGTGGCTTCCTCTTCTGAGTGATGCTTCCACTGCACCTTGCACATCCGGATTCTCTTGTTTCTGGTGAGGCGTTCCATTGTCTCCAAAATCTTGTATGGTTGCTCGGCATAAGACAAATCTTCAGCTACATCCACTTCATTCATGGGTAACACCTCTTCAGGCGTCCTCAGGCATTTCTTGAGTTGTGACACATGGAATACATCGTGCACGTCCGATAGATGAACCGGTAACTCTAGTTGGTACGCCACTTCGCCTTTTCTTTCCAAAACTTGAAAGGGTCCGATGTATCGAGGTGACAACTTCCCTTTCACCTTGAACCGACGAAGTCCTCTGATAGGGGACACCTTGAGATAAACATAGTCTCCCACGTTGAAAACGAGTTCTCTTCTTCGTATATCAGCATAACTCTTCTGGCGTGTTTGTGCTATCCTCAAGTTGTTGCGAATCTCCCTCACCTTCGCTTCGGCTTCTTGTAGCACTTCTGGACCAAACACTTTACTTTCTCCTGTTTGGTTCCAAAATAGAGGAGTTCTGCACTTCCTTCCATACAAAGCTTCAAACGGTGACATTTTCATACTAGCTTGATAGCTGTTGTTATAGGAAAACTCCGCATACGGTAAGTTCTTGTCCCAACTCCTATTGTTTTTGAGTGCACATGCCCTTAACATATCTTCAAGGATCTGATTGGTTCTGTTCGTCTGCCCGTCAGTTTGGGGATGATAGGCAGAGCTGAAGTTCAGATGGGTTCCCATGGTTTCATGCAACTTTTGCCAAAACCTCGAGGTGAACTGTGTCCCTCGGTCCGACACTATCTTCTTTGGCACTCCATGGTAACACACAATCCTTGACATGTACAATTCTGCCAATTTGGATCCGCTGTAGCTTTCTTTCACAGGAATGAAATGAGCTACCTTGGTTAGCCTATCAATAGTGACCCATATTGAATCATACCCGGATTGGGTCCTAGGCAATCCCATAACAAAATCCATGCTGATTTCTTCCCACTTCCATTCAGGTACTTTGAGTGGTTGCAATAATCCCGCGGGTCGTTGATGTTCAGCTTTCACCAACTGACATGTGTCACATAGGGCAACATGTTCCGCGACATCTCGCTTCATGCCATACCACCAATACCTGCTTTTGAGGTCCTGGTACATCTTCGTACTACCAGGATGAATGGAATAGTCGGAATCGTGAGCCTCCTTCAAAATTAATTCACGGATCTCTTTTACTTCTGGCACATAGATCCTTTTCCCGTGCCACACCGTTCCTTGTTCATCCTCTCTAAAACCAGGAGCTTTATCTTCCTTGATGAGCTGTATGATCTCTTGTATCTTCTCATCATTCTTTTGGCCCTCGCGTATGTTTCGCTCGAGTGTGGAGTCCACTTCCATGGCGATGGCTTCACCACTATTTACTAGACATAGATTGAGTCTTATAACCTCGTCCTTCAATTCTGCAGGCATGTCCTTCAAACTCAACTTATTGACCTGCACTTTCCGACTCAAAGCATCAGCCACGATGTTTGCTTTCCGAGATGATAGTTGATGCCCACATCAAAGTCATTGATTAGCTCTAACCATCTCCTTTGTCTAAGGTTGAGAGCTGGTTGTGTGAATATGTACTTCAAACTCTTATGATCCGTATATATCTCTGTCCTCTTCCCCATCAAATAGTGCCGCCAAATTTTCAACGCGTGTACCACTGCAGCTAGTTCTAGGTCATGTGTAGGATAGTTCTTCTCGTGCTTCCGAAGCTGCCGGGATGCATAAGCCACGACATGTCCTTCTTGCATGAGAACACATCCCAACCCATTTCCAGAGGCATCGCAGTACACTGTGAAATTCTTCTGCATATCTGGCATAACCAACACTGGGGATGTTGTCAATCTCTTCTTTAGCTCCTGAAAGCTCGTCTCGCACTGTGGCGTCCAGGTGAATGTGATTCCCTTCTCCAACAGTTTGGTGAGAGGTCTCGAGATCTTGGAGAATCCCTCAATAAACCGTCGATAGTATCCAGCCAATCCCAAAAAGCTTCGAACTTCCCCGACATTTTCAGGGGTTTTCCACTTCTGGATATCTTCGATTTTGGCGGGATTTACGGAGATTCCTCCCTCCGAGATTATATGTCCTAAAAAGGGAACTCTCTTCAGCCAAAACTCACACTTGCTCAACTTGGCATATAGTTGGTGTTCTCTCAGCCTCTGTAACACCAACCTTAGATGTTTCTCATGTTCTCCTTCATCTTTGGAGAAGACGAGAATATCATCTATGAAAACCACCACAAATTTGTCCAAATATTCCATGAATACCTTGTTCATGAGGTACATGAAATATGCCGGGGCATTGGTTAGCCCGAAAGGCATGACAGTGTATTCATACAGTCCGTACCGAGATACGAAAGCTGTCTTGGGAATATCAGATTGCCTTATCTTGAGTTGGTGGTATCCCGACCTGAGATCAATTTTCGAGAACACACAAGCTCCCCTCAACTGATCAAACAAGTCTTCAATGCGGGGTAATGGGTACTTGTTCTTAATGGTTACCTCATTCAAGGCACGGTAATCAACGCATAACCTTTGGGTTCCGTCTTTCTTAGGCACAAATATCACCGGAGCTCCCCATGGTGAGGAACTAGGGCGAATATAACCCTTCTCCGTCAATTCTCTCAAATGATCCTTGAGCTCTTCTAGCTGCTTGGAGTCCATTCGATAAGGTCTCTTGTATATCGGGGCTGTTCCCGGTACTAGCTCAATTGCGAATTCCACGTCACGGTCGGGAGGCATACCTGGCAACTCCTCCGGAAAAACATCTGGATATTCCCTGATGGTCCTGATTTCCTCAACTTTCACCTCCACTTGATTAAATTTAATGTCCCTCCTAGGCTCGTGTATTGTTATGAACTTTACTCTGGTACCGCTGGGGTGAGTTAATTCCACCGTTCTGGTCGAACAATGGATGATTCCTTTATGTTTGGTCAACCAATCCATACCCAAAATAATATCTATCCCTTGTGAATCTATCACTATGAGGTTAGCCGTAAATACTACCCCATTAATGTCTAGGTTCACTTTGGGACACACTTGTCTTGTCCTTATTTCTCCACCTGGAGAGTTTACCGCTAGCATATGGTTCATTTGTGTGGTTGCTAGGTCATGTTTCTTAACAAACCCTTGAGCAATGAACGAGTGGGTAGCACCAGAATCAAACAGCAGAGTTGCAAGGTGTAAATTGGCAGGAAACTTACCAACTACCACGTCGGGTGCCTCTTGTGCTTCCTCCATAGTGACGTGGTTCACCCGTCCTCTCATTACATTCTGCTTTTGTGGCGGCGCAGGCTTCTTCTTCGGGCATTTATGGGCGTAGTGCCCCACTTCACCACAGCTGAAACATTGCACCCCAATCTTAGATGCTTGGCCCTTGTTGTCTTGGGGTTGGTTTGGGGGTCCTTGTACTGCGGGTCGAGGTGGATATGCGGGGCGAGGCTGCTGCACAAACTGACGTGGCGGCTGTGCTGGTGTTGCGGGAGGCCTGTAGTTTGGGTTGTACCCTCTTGGTGCTGAATAGGGTACCGCAGCACGGCTCGTCTGCCCCGTAGGTTGCTGCATCACACGTGGGCAGGTGTTGCTCCCTGAGGCTTGATGTGACCACCCAGCCTTCCTCTCATTCTCATTTTCCAGGGCCTTTAGCTTTCTTTCCACCACAAACGCCCTGTCCACCATCTTTTGAAAGCTTTCATACTCATTGGAGGACATTGCACACTGCATCTCTGCGGTAAGTCCTTCCACGAAACAATCTTGTTTCTGCTCATCAGTCTCTATGTCTCGTGGAGCATAACGGGATAGTTGAGTAAATTTAGTGAGGTATTCCCTCACCGTCATGTTTCCCTGCTGCAGTCCCAGAAACTCTTTCCTCTTGTTTTTGAGTTCACCTCTTGGGATGTAGTGGTTGCGGAAGCTACGCTTGAACTCTTCCCAAGTGATGTTCTCAGGGTCATGATGGGCGGCCACGTAGGCGGTCCACCAATCAGCAGCAGGTCCCTGGAATTGATGAGAGGCAAACAGCACCCTCTCATACCCTTGGCATTGTATTATCCTCATCTTACTTTCAATGGTCTTCAGCCAATCATCTGCCTCCAGAGGTTCAGCAGCACTTGCAAACTTTGGAGGTTGAGTTCCTAGAAACTCACTCAACCTTGGTTGGCGTGGTGCAGCTTGTGTAGGTGGAACTTGATGCAAGTTGGCCACCACTTGAGTCAAGTTCTGGATGAGCTGATTTTGATTCTCCAGCATTTGGTGGAGAGGATCAACTTCTTCACGGCGGCCACCCCTTTCCTGGCCTCCAGAAAGATGAGGGTTGCATGCCTCATCATTGTTGTTGGCGAGGTTGGCAGCACGTCCTTTTCCTCTTCCGGCCATCTGGCAGAATCAACAAATGTTAATTTGATACCATTTAGTATCATCTTACTACTTTCATTTGTTGGTACTTTAAGGTGTTGAGGCTTTGTTAAAATTTTACGAGGGTTTATATCTCACACCAAATAAATGCACTATTATTTCCTGTGGGTTCACACACCAAAGCAAAACAATCTGAAGACGAGGGTGTGGACAATTGCTCATGGCTTCCACAACTCACGTCACACACCAAGCATTATCACACCATTAACTACGTAACGACTCGACTACTCGACCTCTTGCTAGCTAGGGGAAAGACTCTACACTACTCGTCCTCTTGAGCTGGCTCCTCGGGATCTTCCTCCTTATTTCGGCTACCTTCTGACTCTGCTTTGGGTGGGGAGGCTGCTGGTGGAGAAGTGCGACGACGCCTGATTGCTCGGCGATCTGGGGAGTCAGGAGTCCATGTATCATTCACGGTGACACACAGTTCATTCCCATCTCCTCTTTCTCTCGCCTTTAAGCAAGCTCGCAGCAACGCCTCCGTTTCCTTCAGGGTGTCTCGAACATCCTGAAGCTCTTGTTGACACTCCTGCAGTCGAGTGCTGAGCATAGCAGCATCCTCCAAGCACAAGTCCATGTGCTCATGGGAAGTCCCTTGCTGCACCGGTGGGTACTTGTACTCCGTGGTACCACTCTCACGTTGGAGGACATACATGTACTCAGTTTTGTCCAAGTGGCGACGATAGATGTGACTCTGGCAGGTGATGGCCTCCCAGGTGACATCTTTCTCCGCGTCAACTTGTGTTGCTCGACAAGCTGGAGAGTGGTGAATCTTAAGCAGTTGATTCTCGTGTATAATCCTCATCTCCGAACTCCATTCTTCCCTCTTCTCACGGATGGTCCTGGTGGAGTTATAGTGGATGATTAGCTTGCCCGTATTGCCGGCGGCTTCGAGCATACGTCGAATACGGCGCAACAAATCTCCTACTGCCAATCCGTAGGAAAGGTACGTCACTGGACGACTCTCCTCTCTTTCGGCAAGGGCAACTACGGGAACTCTCCCTCCCGTGGATTTACGAGCGGTGCGAATCATGCGAACCATCTAAAACAAAAGAATTTAAATTTAGGTTAGATAAAATCTCAAACCAAAAATCCTATTTTGAATAAAAGTTGGGGTAAGATGAAGAAAATGACTCCTTTAATAACACTTTTCCACCCACACCTTGGAAAATAGTTTTTAAGAAAATAGGGCCCTTAAATACGTCCATTTCTACCTAGGTCCACGTTCCTACGGGCAACCTTGGCTCTGATACCACCTCTGTCACACCCGGTTTTTCCGAAGAACAACCAAGTGAATATCACATGTATGCCAGGATCATTTTCTCATACATGTGATGACAAATAGTGAAGCATCATTTATTACAAGCCAGGTGTCGAATATAAATAAGTCTTACATCGCAAATGTCTCAATGGACACTAATGCTTCATCACAAGTAAATAAACTAGCAGCGGAATATTATTCTTTAGGGCTCCATCACAGGCGTTGCCCGGGGGTCTTCATGAACCTAAAAACCTTCCTCGGGTCCAAAATCTTGGTCATTATACACCACCTCATTATCTTGACCTGAGCAGCAATATAAACCAACAAATATGCAAGATTGAGTACCAATGGTACTCAGCAAGTGTGGGAAAATTATATCATGCATGGCTAGAACAAGGAGAGGTTGAACTCATGGTTAAAGCACTACGCAATTGATACCTATCACCTTAGCTTATTAAGCACCTACATTACTACACAGGTGAAATGGTCCCAATCTCCCATCCCATCATCATAATCCAATAACCATAACATCATTTCCAATGTTAAGCTCCCCGCTTAACATCCAAAACCATCAATCCTCTAATCATGAATAAGTCCAGGCCGCTCTTAACCGTGAGCACGGCTGTCAAGACAGTTTTGACTCTGCAGAGTTTGTACCACTGTACCCACATGTAGTGATTTCATCCCCCGTTGCCGGGTGGACTAAAAGAACCTCCATTATGCCAGTGGCTACGATCCACATTCACACTTCCCAGGTGTGCAGCTAGGAGATCACTACGAAGCCTTTACAAAGGGATTCCCGACGAGCGTGGGCCCACTGAGGTTTCACCCCTAACAGCATACAAGAGGCTCCAACCCCTCTGCAGTGGCCCCCTCTTGAGCCTTGCGGTTCATATGGTAGTCCAGCTGACACCTACTCCCCGCACCATCCAACACACCCATACTACGCCGGGGATACACCTAATTAATTGGCCAAGCTGCCCCATCTCAGCATGTGGTTGGCACTGTAAAGCCGGGTTACATGCTCCATGAACCGGTCCTTAGGATCCAGGCAAGTACTAAACACAAACCCAAGTCTCGTGCACCCAGCACACAACCAAAACATCCAACTTGCCTTGATCCCTACCTCTACATAACTCACAATGTCTCATTCAAGAGTATGGTAATATAAACTGATGATCTCATGTACCAAATATTCCATTCTAAGCATGGCTAAGCATATGCATGTAAATAAATGACATGACAAAATGAATCCCAACCCAAGCTACAAGGAAACAAGGTAATGCAATTCTAACGAAACTTCCTAGCATGGGTTTCATATTTCATTTGACAAATGCAAATAACTCTATCTACATATCCTAGCATAGGATCAAAGTGGTCAAGGACACTTGCCTCCTTCTTGCTGCTCTTGAAATGGGTAGTCCTGATCTTGGAAAGGGTTAACTTGCTCTTGAACAGGTTCTACTTCATACCATCACACATAGCAAAAGAAAAACAACAATCATAAGACATAGTTCACACTTCTACTTTATACAAACCACACATTTATATTTATGAAATTCATTCACCATTATATGTGTTGTGGTTACTTTGTGTGTTGATCTGTGGCTTGCATACACTTTTATTTATATGTGTATGATTCCTACTTTGGTGTTCATATTTATACTTACATACTATATATATATATATATATGTGTGTGGTTCAGTTTTTAAATAAATTCCTTATATTAAACTACCAAGTATGTATGAAAAGTACTTTTCTTCTCCATATGTGCCTTCATAATTTCTATCAACCCTAAACTGAACTCTTTGGACTTTAAAAAAAACTCCATTTATCATTCACTAGTTGCTATATTTTCAGATTTATATTCCTATGCATAATTGTGTATTTTATTATGAAATTAGTAATACACATCATCTAAACAGTATAGGTTCTGGTCCTAAATGATTTAATAACATCTTTTGACCTTGGCTTCTGATGTAGACTATTTCATAATTATTTTCCCTATTTTTCTATAACTATTCTTTACTTAAAAATGTGTCCCTATACTAATAAATGTGAATAATAGATGAAACAGGTTCATTTCAGCCCAAAAATATATTTTTATCTCACTCCAAAGTTTTCTAAGTACTGAGAAAGTTTTTAATTAATTTTGACAATTATGTTTATCCCCCTTTTTAATTTTTAAACACTAGTTACATATTCAATTTTCTAAATTAAATACTAAACAGGGCTAAAATAATGAATTCACCCCATTACAGGGTCTATAATATTATTTTCATAATTTCCAGGGGTCTAGCTACACTTATCAGAGGTGTTTTTCCTAATTTTTATTAAGTCCAGGGGTAAAACTGATTTTTAAATGAATTTTCATGATTTTCTGGAGTTCCAGGGGCTAGATCTGAAGTTTCCGGGGCTAGCTCTCAATTCCAGAGAACCCCAGGGGGTAGCACGTAAGAATTCCAGTCTTTATAACGTGGGGCTGACGTGGACCGTCCGATTTTAAACCGACGGCTGAGATTATAACATCGAACCGGTACGCGGGGATTTAAACCCTACCGTGCGATTTAAAATAAACGGCGCACAAGCGGCCACGTCGCTCTGATCGAGCGCGGGCGGCGCTGCCGGCGGCGCACGGCGGCGGGAAGCGGCGATCTCGCCGGAAAGTTTCGGATCCACGAGAATTCTGCCTAGAACTGTGATCTTATGGCATAGATCGGTAGAGGGGAGGTCAGGGATCTCACCTCGGGGGTTTTCTCGAGCTCGGGGGTCCTGGAAAGTGATCGGCGGCGAGGTCCGAGGCAAAACCACGGCGAAGCTCGTCGGCGCTGTGTTTACACCGTAACTCTCCGAGTTTTCTGCACCTGCAAAGCTCCCCGGAGGCGGTGGATCAAGACCAGCGAGTTAGATCAGAGTTTCCAAGCTTAGATCGGCCAGAATTCACCGGCGAAGTCTCGGTGCTCACCGGAGTAAAAATCGGCGATCGCGTGGGAAAAACCGATCGGGGCTGGGGTTTTTATAGCCGGGGAAGGGCGGTGGGTCGGTTGTGATCGAGTTGGATTCTTCTGGGACCGGAATTCGGCTGAGGAACGCGGTTTTTCGATCGGTTAAGATCGCGCGCGCTCGGGGGGAAAAGTCCGGGGTCGGCGCGAGCGAGGTTGGGGATGACAGGTGGGTCCCACCTGTCTGTGAGAGACAGCGCGGCGCGCGCGGGGGCGGGCTGGCGCGGGGAAACTGGGCCGGCTGGCGGGTTTCTGTAACACCCCAAATTTTGATTTAAAACCCTAAACCATGTTCAGAGGGGAATTTAAAAATTTTTGGACGTGTTGCATGTTTTGCAAAAATTCAAATTCAAACTGGAATTCAAATTAGACTCAAAACAGAAAAGAAATGGAAAAAAGAAAAAGAGAAACGGGAAAAAAACCGGCCAGTGGGCCGAAACCCGCCAGCCGGCCCAGTCTCCCCCGCGCCAGCCCGCCCCCGCGCGCCCGCGCTGTCTCTCACAGACAGGTGGGACCCACATGTCATCCCCAACCCCGCGACCCCGGATTCTCTCCCGCGCGCGCGATCTTAACCGATCGGAAAACCCGTCCCGCAGCCCGAATTCCGGTCCCAGAAGAATCCAACTCGATCACAACTGACCCACCGCCCTTCCCCGGCTATAAAAACCCCAGCTCCGATCAGTTTTTCCCACGAGATCGCCGATTTTTACTCCGGTGAGCACCGAGACTTCGCTGGTGAATTCTGGCCGATCTAAGCTCGGAAACTCTGATCTAACTCGCTGGTCTTGATCCACCGCCTCCGGGGAACTTTGCAGGTGCAGAAAACTCGGAGAGTTACGGTGTAAACACAGCGCCGACGAGCTTCGCCGTGGTTTTGCCTCGGACCTCGCCGCCGATCACTTTCCAGGACCCCCGAGCTCGAGAAAACCCCCGAGGTGAGATCCCTGACCTCCCCTCTACCGATCTATGCCATAAGATCACAGTTTTAGGTAGAATTCTCGAGGATCCGAAACTTTCCGGCGAGATCGCCGCTTCCCGCCGCCGTGCGCCGCCGGCAGCGCCGCCCGCGCTCGGTCAGAGCGACGTGGCCGCTTGTGCGCCGTTTATTTTAAATCGCACGGTAGGGTTTAAATCCCCGCGTACCGATTCGATGTTATAATCTCAGCCGTCGGTTTAAAATCGGACGGTCCACGTCAGCCCCGCATTATAAAGACTGGAATTCTTACGTGCTACCCCCTGGGGTTCTCTGGAATTGAGAGCTAGCCCCGGAAACTTCAGATCTAGCCCCTGGAACTCCAGAAAATCATGTAAATTCATTTAAAAATCAGTTTTAGCCCCTGGACTTAATAGAAATTAGGAAAAACACCTCTGATAAGTGTAGCTAGACCCCTGGAAATTATGAAAATAATATTATAGACCCTGTAATGGGGTGAGTTCATTATTTTAGCCCTGTTTAGTATTTAATTTAGAAAATTGAATATGTAACTAGTGTTTAAAAATTTAAAAAGGGGGACAAACATAATTGTCAAAATTAATTAAAAACTTTCTCAGTACTTAGAAAACTTTGGAGTGAGATAAAAATATATTTTTGGGCTGAAATGAATCTGTTTCATCTATTATTCACATTTATTAGTATAGGGACACATTTTTAAGTAAAGAATAGTTATAGAAAAATAGGGAAAATAATTATGAAATAGTTTACATCAGAGGCCAAGGTTAAAAATATGTTATTAAATTATTTAGGACCAGAACCTATACTGTTTAGATGATGTGTGTTACTAATTTCATTATAAAATACACAATTATGCATAGGAATATAAATCTGAGAATATAACAACTAGTAAATGATAAATGGAGTTTTTAAATATCCAAAGAGTTCAGTTTAGGGTTGGTAAAATTATGAAGGCACATATGGGGAAGAAAAATACTTTGCATACATACACTTGGTAGTGAAAAAGTGTAGTAGTTGAATATAAGCAATTTATTGGAAACCCATATAAATAGTATGTAAGCATAAATGTGGACATAAAAGTAGGAATCATATACACATGGATAAAAGTGCATGCAAGCCACAACTCAACACACATAAAGTAACCACAACACATATAATGGTGAATGGATTTCATAAATGTGAATGTGTGGTTTGTATGAAGTGTAAGTGTGAACTATGTCTTATGGATTGTTGTTTTTCTTTTGCTATGTGTGATGGTATGAAGTAGAACCTGTTCAAGAACAAGTTATTCATTTCCAAGACCAGGACTACCCATTTCAAGAGCAGCAAGAAGGAGGCAAGTGTCCTTGACCACTTTGATCCTATGCTAGGATGTGTAGCTAGAATTAATTGCATTGTCAATTTGAATATGAAGCCCATGCTAGGAAGTTTCCCTAGAATTGCATTACCTTATTTCCTTGTAGCTTGGGTTGGGATTTATTTTATCATGTCATTTAATATTTTGCATATGCTTAGCCATGCTTAGAATGGGATATTTGGGACATGAGATCATCAGTTTATATTACCATACTCTTGAATGAGACACTGTGAGTTATGTAGAGGTAGGGATCAAGGCAAGTTGGATGTTTTGGTTGTGTGCTGGGTGCACGAGACTTGGGTTTGTGTTTAGTACTTGCCTGGATCCTAAGGACCGGTTCATGGAGCATGTAACCCAGCTTTACAGTGCCAACCACATGCTGAGATGGGGCAGCTTGGCCAATTAATTAGGTGTATCCCCGGCGTAGTATGGGTGTGTTGGATGGTGCGGGGAGTAGGTGTCAGCTGGACTACCATATGAACCGCAAGGCTCAAGAGGGGGCCACTGCAGCGGGGTTGGAGTCTCTTGTATGCTGTTAGGGGTGAAACCTCAGTGGGCCCACGCTCGTCGGGAATCCCTTTGTAAAGGCTTCGTAGTGATCTCCTGGCTGCACACCTGGGAAGTGTGAATGTGGATCGTAGCCACTGGCATAATGGAGGTTCTTTTAGTCCACCCAGCAACGGGGGATGAAATCACTACATGTGGGTACAGTGGTACAAACTCTGCAGAGTCAAAACTGTCTTGACAGCCGTGCTCACGGTTAAGAGCGGCCTGGACTTATTCATGATTAGAGGAGTGAAGGTTTTTGGAAGTTGTGGATGTTAAGCGGGGAGCTTAACATTGGAAATGATGTTATGGTTATTGGATTATGATAATGGGTTGGGAGATTGGGACCATTTCACCTGTGTAGTAATGTAGGTGCTTAATAAGCTAAGGTGATAGGTATTAATTGCGTAGTGCTTTAACCATGAGTTCAACCTCTCCTTGTTCTAGCCATGCATGATATAATTTTCCCACACTTGCTGAGTACCGTTGGTACTCAACCTTGCATATTTGTTGGTTTATATTGCTGCTCAGGTCAAGATAATGAGGTGGTGTATAATGACCAAGATTTTGGACCCGAGGAAGGATTTTAGGTTCATGAAGACCCCCGGGCAACGCCTGTGATCGAGCCCTAAAGAATAATATTCCGCTTAGTTTATTTACTTGTGATGAAGCATTAGTGTCCATTGAGACATTTGCGATGTAAGACTTATTTATATTCGACACCTGGCTTGTAATAAATGATGCTTCACTATTTGTCATCACATGTATGAGAAAATGATCCTGGCATACATGTGATATTCACTTGGTTGTTTCTTCGGAAAAACCGGGTGTGACAGAGGTGGTATCAGAGCCAAGGTTGCCCGTAGGAACGTGGACCTAGGTAGAAATGGACGTATTTAAGGGCCATATTTTCTTGAAAACTATTTTCCAAGGTGTGGGTGGAAAGGTGTTATTAAAGGAGTCATTTTCTTCATCTTACCCCAACTTTCATTCAAAATAGGATTTTTGTTTGAGATTTTATCTAACCTAATTTTAAATTCTTTTGTTTTAGATGGTTCGCATGATTCGCACCGCCCGTAAGTCCACAGGAGGGAGAGTTCCCGTAGTTGCCCTTGCCGAAAGAGAGGAGAGTCGCCCCGTGACGTACCTTTCCTACGGATTGGCAGTAGGAGACTTGTTGCGCCGTCTTCGACGTATGCTCGAAGCCGCCGACAATACGGGCAAGCTAATCATCCACTATAACCCCACCAGGACCATCCGTGAGAAGAGGGAAGAATGGAGTTCGGAGATGAGAATTATACACGAGAATCAGCTGCTTAAGATTCACCACTCTCCAGCTTGTCGAGCAACACAAGTTGACGCGGAGAAAGATGTCACCTGGGAGGCCATCACCTGCCAGAGTCACATCTATCGTCGCCACTTGGACAAAACTGAGTACATGTATGTCCTCCAACGTGAGAGTGGTACCACGGAGTACAAGTACCCACCAGTGCAGCAAGGGACTTCCCATGAGCACATGGACTTGTGCTTGGAGGATGCTGCCATGCTCAGCACTCGACTGCAGGAGTGTCAACAAGAGCTTCAGGATGTCCGAGACACCCTGAAGGAAACGGAGGCGTTGCTGCGAGCTTGTTTAAAGGCGAGAGAAAGAGGAGATGGGAATGAACTGTGTGTCACCATGAATGATACATGGACTCCTGACTCCCTAGATCGCCGAGCAATCAGGCGTCGTCGCACTTCTCCACCAGCAGCCTCCCCACCCAAAGCAGAGTCAGAAGGTAGCCGAAATGAGGAGGAAGATCCCGAGGAGCCAGCTCAAGAGGACGAGTAGTGTAGAGTCTTTCCCCTAGCTAGCAAGAGGTCGAGTAGTCGAGTCGTTACGTAGTTAATGGAGTGATAATGCTTGGTGTGTGACGCGAGTTGTGGAAGCCATGAGCAATTGTCCACAGCCTCGTCTTCAGATTGTTTTGCTTGGGTGTGTGAACCCACAGGAAACGATAGTGCATTTATTTGGTGTGAGATATGAACCCTCGTAAAATTTTAACAAAGCCTCAACACCTTAAAGTACCAACAAATGAAAGTAGTAAAATGATACTAAATGGTATCAAATTAACATTTGTTGATTCTGCCAGATGGCCGGAAGAGGAAAAGGACGTGCTGCCAACCCCGCCAACAACAATGATGAGGCATGCAACCCTTATCTTTCTGGAGGCCAGGAAAGGGGTGGCCGCCGTGAAGAAGTTGATCCTCTCCACCAAATGCTGGAGAATCAAAATCAGCTCATCCAGAACTTGACTCAAGTGGTGGCCAACTTGCATCAAGTTCCACCTCCACAAGCTGCACCACGTCAACCAAGGTTGAGTGAGTTTCTAGGAACTCAACCTCCAAAGTTTGCAAGTGCTGCTGAACCTCTGGAGGCAGATGATTGGCTGAAGACCATTGAAAGTAAGATGAGGATAATACAATGCCAAGGGTATGAGAGGGTGCTGTTTGCCTCTCATCAATTGCAGGGACCTGCTGCTGATTGGTGGACCGCCGACGTGGCCGCCCATCATGACCCTGAGAACATCACTTGGGAAGAGTTCAAGCGTAGCTTCCGCAACCATTACATCCCAAGAGGTGAACTCAAAAACAAGAGGAAAGAGTTTTTGGGACTGCAGCAGGGAAACATGACGGTGAGGGAATACCTCACTAAATTTACTCAACTATCCCGTTATGCTCCACGAGACATAGAGACCAATGAGCAGAAACAAGATTGTTTCGTGGAAAGACTTACCGCAGAGATGCAGTGTGCCATGTCCTCCAATGAGTATGAAAGTTTTCAAAAGATGGTGGACAGAGCATTTGTGGTGGAAAGGAAGCTAAAAGCCCTGGAAAATGAGAATAAGAGGAAGGTTGGGTGGTCACATCAAGCCTCAGGGAGCAACACCCGCCCACGTATGATGCAGCAACCTACGGGGCAGACGAGCCGTGCTGCGGTACCCTATTCAGCACCAAGAGGGTACAACCCAAACTACAGGCCACCCGCAGCACCAGCACAGCCGCCACGTCAGTTTGTGCAGCAGCCTCGCCCCGCATATCCACCTCGACCAGCAGTACAAGGACCCCCAAACCAACCCCAAGACAACAAGGGCCAAGCATCTAAGATTGGGGTGCAATGTTTCAGCTGTGGCGAAGTGGGGCACTACGCCCATAAATGCCCGAAGAAGAAGCCTGCGCCGCCACAACAGCAGAATGTAGTGAGAGGACGGGTGAACCATGTCACTATGGAGGAAGCACAAGAGGCACCCGACGTGGTAGTTGGTAAGTTTCCTGCCAATTTACACCTTGCAACTCTGCTGTTTGATTCTGGCGCTACCCACTCGTTCATTGCTCAAGGGTTTGTTAAGAAGCATGACTTAGCAACCACACAAATGAACCATATGCTAGCGGTAAACTCTCCAGGTGGAGAAATAAGGACAAGACAAGTGTGTCACAAAGTGAGCCTAGACATTAATGGGGTAGTATTTACTGCTAACCTCATAGTGATAGATTCACAAGGGATAGATATTATTTTGGGTATGGATTGGTTGACCAAACATAAAGGTATCATCCATTGTTCGACCAGAACGGTGGAACTAACTCACCCCAATGGCACAAGAGTAAAGTTCATAACAATACACGAGCCTAGGAGGGACATTAAATTAAATCAAGTGGAGGTGAACGTTGAGGAAATCAGGACTATCAGGGAATATCCAGATGTTTTTCCGGAGGAATTGCCAGGTATGCCTCCCGACCGTGACGTGGAATTCGCAATTGAGCTAGTACCGGGAACAGCCTCGATATACAAGAGACCTTATCGAATGGACTCCAAGCAGCTAGGAGAGCTCAAGGATCATTTGAGAGAATTGATGGAGAAGGGGTATATTCGCCCTAGTTCCTCACCATGGGGAGCTCCGGTGATATTTGTGCCCAAGAAAGACGAAACCCAAAGGTTATGCGTGGATTACCGTGCCCTGAATGAGGTAACCATCAAGAACAAGTACCCATTACCCCGCATTGAAGACTTGTTTGATCAGTTGAGGGGAGCTTGTGTGTTCTCGAAAATTGATCTCAGGTCGGGGTACCACCAACTCAAGATAAGGCAATCTGATATTCCCAAGACAGCTTTCGTATCTCGGTACGGACTGTATGAATACACTGTCATGCCTTTTGGGCTAACCAATGCCCCGGCATATTTCATGTACCTCATGAACAAGGTATTCATGGAATATCTGGACAAATTTGTGGTGGTTTTCATAGATGATATTCTCGTCTTCTCCAAAGATGAAGAAGAACATGAGAAACATCTAAGGTTGGTGTTACAGAGGCTGAGAGAACACCAACTATATGCCAAGTTGAGCAAGTGTGAGTTTTGGCTGAAGAGAGTTCCCTTTTTAGGACATATAATCTCGGAGGGAGGAATCTCCGTAGATCCCGCCAAAATCGAGGATATCCAGAAGTGGAAGACCCCTGAAAATGTCGGGGAAGTTCGAAGCTTTTTGGGATTGGCTGGGTACTATCGACGGTTCATTAAGGGATTCTCCAAGATCTCGAGACCTCTCACCAAACTGTTGGAGAAGGGAATCACATTCACCTGGACACCACAGTGCGAGACGAGCTTTCAGGAGCTGAAGAAGAGATTGACAATAGCCCAGTGTTGGTTATGCCAGATATGCAGAAGAATTTCACAGTGTACTGCGATGCCTCTGGAAATGGGTTGGGATGTGTTCTCATGCAAGAAGGACATGTCGTGGCTTATGCATCCCGGAAGCCTCGGAAGCACGAGAAGAACTATCCTACACATGACCTAGAACTAGCTGCAGTGGTACACGCGTTGAAAATTTGGCGGCACTATTTGATGGGGAAGAGGACAGAGATATATACGGATCATAAGAGTTTGAAGTACATATTCACACAGCCAGATCTCAATCTCAGACAAAGGAGATGGTTAGAGTTAATCAATGACTTTGATATAGGCATCAACTATCATCCTGGGAAAGCAAACGTAGTGGCTGATGCTTTGAGTCGGAAAGTGCAGGTCAATAAGTTGAGTTTGAAGGACATGCCTGCAGAATTGAAGGACGAGGTTATAAGGCTCAATCTATGTCTAGTAAATAGTGGTGAAGCCATCGCCATGGAAGTGGACTCCACACTCGAGCGAGACATACGCGAGGGCCAAAAGAATGATGAGAAGATACAAGAGATCCGACAGCTCATCAAGGAAAATAAAGCTCCTGGTTTTAGAGAGGATGAACAAGGAACGGTGTGGCACGGGAAAAGAATCTGTGTGTCAGAAGTAAAGGAGATCCGTGAATTGATTTTAAAGGAGGCTCACGATTTTGACTATTCTATTCATCCTGGGAGTACGAAGATGTACCAGGACCTCAAAAGCAGGTATTGGTGGTATGGCATGAAGCGAGATGTCGCGGAACATGTTGCCCTATGTGACACATGTCAGTTGGTGAAAGATGAACATCAACGACCCGCGGGATTATTGCAACCACTCAAAGTACCTAAATGGAAGTGGGAAGAAATCAGCATGGATTTTGTCGTGGGATTGCCTAGGACCCAATCCGGGTATGATTCAATATGGGTCATTATTGATAGGCTAACCAAGGTAGCTCATTTCATCCCGGTGAAAGAAAGCTACAGCGGATCCAAATTGGCAGAATTGTACATGTCAAGGATTGTGTGTTACCATGGATTGCCAAAGAAAATAGTGTCGGACCGAGGGACACAGTTCACCTCGAGGTTTTGGCAAAAGTTGCATGAAACCATGGGAACCCATCTGAACTTCAGCTCTGCCTATCATCCCCAAACTGACGGGCAGACGAAGAGAACCAATCAGATCCTTGAAGATATGTTAAGGGCATGTGCACTCAAAAACAACAGGAGTTGGGACAAGAACTTACCGTATGCGGAGTTTTCCTATAACAACAGCTATCAAGCTAGTATGAAGATGTCACCGTTTGAAGCTTTGTATGGAAGGAAGTGCAGAACTCCCCTATTTTGGAACCAAACAGGAGAAAGTAAAGTGTTTGGTCCAGAAGTGCTACAAGAAGCCGAGGCGAAGGTGAGGGAGATTCGCAACAACTTGAGGATAGCACAAACACGCCAGAAGAGTTATGCTGATGTACGAAAAGAGAACTCGTTTTCAACGTGGGAGACTATATTTATCTCAAGGTGTCCCCTATCAGAGGACTTCGTCGGTTCAAGGTGAAAGGGAAGTTGTCACCTCGATACATCGGACCCTTTCAAGTTTTGGAAAGAAAAGGCGAAGTGGCGTACCAACTAGAGTTACCGGTTCATCTATCGGACGTGCACGATGTATTCCATGTGTCACAACTTAAGAAATGCCTGAGGACGCCTGAAGAGGTGTTACCCATGAATGAAGTGGATGTAGCTGAAGATTTGTCTTATGCCGAGCAACCATACAAGATTTTGGAGACAATGGAACGCCTCACCAGAAATAAGAGAATCCGGATGTGCAAGGTGCAGTGGAAGCATCACTCAGAAGAGGAAGCCACCTGGGAACGGGAAGATGAGCTCAAGGCACAATTTCCGGAATTGTTTTCTTAGAAACACCAATCTCGAGGACGAGATTTCTTTTAAGGGGGGTAGAGCTGTAACACCCCAAATTTTGATTTAAAACCCTAAACCATGTTCAGAGGGGAATTTAAAAATTTTTGGACGTGTTGCATGTTTTGCGAAAATTCAAATTCAAACTGGAATTCAAATTAGACTCAAAACAGAAAAGAAATGGAAAAAAGAAAAAGAGAAACGGGAAAAAAACCGGCCAGTGGGCCGAAACCCGCCAGCCGGCCCAGTCTCCCCCGCGCCAGCCCGCCCCCGCGCGCCCGCGCTGTCTCTCACAGACAGGTGGGACCCACATGTCATCCCCAACCCCGCGACCCCGGACTCTCTCCCGCGCGCGCGATCTTAACCGATCGGAAAACCCGTCCCACAGCCCGAATTCCGGTCCCAGAAGAATCCAACTCGATCACAACTGACCCACCGCCCTTCCCCGGCTATAAAAACCCCAGCTCCGATCAGTTTTTCCCACGAGATCGCCGATTTTTACTCCGGTGAGCACCGAGACTTCGCCGGTGAATTCTGGCCGATCTAAGCTCGGAAACTCTGATCTAACTCGCTGGTCTTGATCCACCGCCTCCGGGGAACTTTGCAGGTGCAGAAAACTCGGAGAGTTACGGTGTAAACACAGCGCCGACGAGCTTCGCCGTGGTTTTGCCTCGGACCTCGCCGCCGATCACTTTCCAGGACCCCCGAGCTCGAGAAAACCCCCGAGGTGAGATCCCTGACCTCCCCTCTACCGATCTATGCCATAAGATCACAGTTTTAGGCAGAATTCTCGAGGATCCGAAACTTTCCGGCGAGATCGCCGCTTCCCGCCGCCGGCAGCGCCGCCCGCGCTCGGTCAGAGCGACGTGGCCGCTTGTGCGCCGTTTATTTTAAATCGCACGGTAGGGTTTAAATCCCCGCGTACCGATTCGATGTTATAATCTCAGCCGTCGGTTTAAAATCGGACGGTCCACGTCAGCCCCGCATTATAAAGACTGGAATTCTTACGTGCTACCCCCTGGGGTTCTCTGGAATTGAGAGCTAGCCCCGGAAACTTCAGATCTAGCCCCTGGAACTCCAGAAAATCATGTAAATTCATTTAAAAATCAGTTTTAGCCCCTGGACTTAATAGAAATTAGGAAAAACACCTCTTATAAGTGTAGCTAGACCCCTGGAAATTATGAAAATAATATTATAGACCCTGTAATGGGGTGAGTTCATTATTTTAGCCCTGTTTAGTATTTAATTTAGAAAATTGAATATGTAACTAGTGTTTAAAAATTTAAAAAGGGGGACAAACATAATTGTCAAAATTAATTAAAAACTTTCTCAGTACTTAGAAAACTTTGGAGTGAGATAAAAATATATTTTTGGGCTGAAATGAATCTGTTTCATCTATTATTCACATTTATTAGTATAGGGACACATTTTTAAGTAAAGAATAGTTATAGAAAAATAGGGAAAATAATTATGAAATAGTTTACATCAGAGGCCAAGGTTAAAAACATGTTATTAAATTATTTAGGACCAGAACCTATACTGTTTAGATGATGTGTGTTACTAATTTCATTATAAAATACACAATTATGCATAGGAATATAAATCTGAGAATATAACAACTAGTAAATGATAAATGGAGTTTTTATATATCCAAAGAGTTCAGTTTAGGGTTGGTAAAATTATGAAGGCACATATGGGGAAGAAAAATACTTTGCATACATACACTTGGTAGTGAAAAAGTGTAGTAGTTGAATATAAGCAATTTATTGGAAACCCATATAAATAGTATGTAAGCATAAATGTGGACATAAAAGTAGGAATCATATACACATGGATAAAAGTGCATGCAAGCCACAACTCAACACACATAAAGTAACCACAACACATATAATGGTGAATGGATTTCATAAATGTGAATGTGTGGTTTGTATGAAGTGTAAGTGTGAACTATGTCTTATGGATTGTTGTTTTTCTTTTGCTATGTGTGATGGTATGAAGTAGAACCTGTTCAAGAACAAGTTATTCATTTCCAAGACCAGGACTACCCATTTCAAGAGCAGCAAGAAGGAGGCAAGTGTCCTTGACCACTTTGATCCTATGCTAGGATGTGTAGCTAGAATTAATTGCATTGTCAATTTGAATATGAAGCCCATGCTAGGAAGTTTCCCTAGAATTGCATTACCTTATTTCCTTGTAGCTTGGGTTGGGATTTATTTTATCATGTCATTTAATATTTTGCATATGCTTAGCCATGCTTAGAATGGGATATTTGGGACATGAGATCATCAGTTTATATTACCATACTCTTGAATGAGACATTGTGAGTTATGTAGAGGTAGGGATCAAGGCAAGTTGGATGTTTTGGTTGTGTGCTGGGTGCACGAGACTTGGGTTTGTGTTTAGTACTTGCCTGGATCCTAAGGACCGGTTCATGGAGCATGTAACCCGGCTTTACAGTGCCAACCACATGCTGAGATGGGGCAGCTTGGCCAATTAATTAGGTGTATCCCCGGCGTAGTATGGGTGTGTTGGATGGTGCGGGGAGTAGGTGTCAGCTGGACTACCATATGAACCGCAAGGCTCAAGAGGGGGCCACTGCAGCGGGGTTGGAGCCTCTTGTATGCTGTTAGGGGTGAAACCTCAGTGGGCCCACGCTCGTCGGGAATCCCTTTGTAAAGGCTTCGTAGTGATCTCCTGGCTGCACACCTGGGAAGTGTGAATGTGGATCGTAGCCACTGGCATAATGGAGGTTCTTTTAGTCCACCCGGCAACGGGGGATGAAATCACTACATGTGGGTACAGTGGTACAAACTCTGCAGAGTCAAAACTGTCTTGACAGCCGTGCTCACGGTTAAGAGCGGCCTGGACTTATTCATGATTAGAGGAGTGAAGGTTTTTGGAAGTTGTGGATGTTAAGCGGGGAGCTTAACATTGGAAATGATGTTATGGTTATTGGATTATGATAATGGGTTGGGAGATTGGGACCATTTCACCTGTGTAGTAATGTAGGTGCTTAATAAGCTAAGGTGATAGGTATTAATTGCGTAGTGCTTTAACCATGAGTTCAACCTCTCCTTGTTCTAGCCATGCATGATATAATTTTCCCACACTTGCTGAGTACCGTTGGTACTCAACCTTGCATATTTGTTGGTTTATATTGCTGCTCAGGTCAAGATAATGAGGTGGTGTATAATGACCAAGATTTTGGACCCGAGGAAGGATTTTAGGTTCATGAAGACCCCCGGGCAACGCCTGTGATGGAGCCCTAAAGAATAATATTCCGCTGCTAGTTTATTTACTTGTGATGAAGCATTAGTGTCCATTGAGACATTTGCGATGTAAGACTTATTTATATTCGACACCTGGCTTGTAATAAATGATGCTTCACTATTTGTCATCACATGTATGAGAAAATGATCCTGGCATACATGTGATATTCACTTGGTTGTTTCTTCGGAAAAACCGGGTGTGACAGTTTCGGCCCACTGGCCGGTTTTTTCCCGTTTTCTCTTTTTCTTTTTCCATTTCTTTTCTGATTTGAGTTTAATTTGAATTCCAGTTTGAATTTGAATTTTTGCAAAACATGCAACACGTCCAAAAAATTTTAAATTCCCCTCTGAACATGGTTTAGGGTTTTGAATCAAAATTTGGGGTGTTACACTACACAAGTAACACCTCATAGGTCAGTAGTTGAGAACAAAAAATCTCAAACTTTGACTCATAAACCTGCTATTTTATCTTAGCTTTCGCATGTTATTCCTGCTGGACATCGTGTGACTCATTACTTGATTCCTAAATGCCTTTTAACTAACCCCAGTATTGAGTCATCGACGTATTATGCTTCTATGTAGGTTACACGCTTGAGGAAGGAGAACATTTGGATTGTGGATTTAGGTTGCTCACGCCACATGACAGGTAACATAGAATGGTTCTCCTCTCTCTCTTTTGTGTCACATGTAGAGAATGTTACTTTTGCCGATAATTCTTCAACTCCTATAATTGCTAAGGGTTCGGTTAGATTAAATGATCACTACACTTTGAAGGATGTGGCACTTGTCAAAAATTTGAAATACAACTTGCTTTCCGTTTCACAATTGCTAGATGAAAATCTGGAAATTATTTTCAATAAAAACTGCTGCAAAGTTGTAGGTTCAAATAGTGAGCTTATTTTTAACATGTCTCGGTTTGGAAGAGTTTTTAAAGCTGATTTTGATATGTCTTCCTATAAGCATAGATGTCTAGTTGCAAATGATTCCAAAGATTTATATTTTTGGCATCGTAGACTTGGTCACGTAGGCTTTGATCATCTCACGCGTGTTAGTGCTCTTGATCGCATACGTGGGCTTCCTAAGCTTAAAGGGGACAAAGAAATTGTGTGCTCTTCTTGTAGACATGCTAAGATGGTTGCAGGTTCACACGCTCCTCTCACAATGACCATGATAACTGAACCGGGTCAACTTTTACACCTTGACACCGTAGGACCTTCACGTGTTCAATCCTTCAGAGGTAAATGGTGTGTTCTTGTGATTGTTGATGACTATTCTAGATACTCTTGGATTTACTTTATGGCATCTAAGAATGAAGCTTTTAGTCACTTTAGAACTTTATTTCTTAGATTATCAATTGATCACCCAGGATCTTTAAGAGCAATTAGAAGTGATAACTGAACCGAATTTAAAAATCAATCGTTTGATCACTTTTGTGCTGAAAATGCAATAGATCATCAATTTTCTTCATCATATGTACCTCAACAAAACGGTGTTGTAGAGAGAAAGAACAGAACCTTAGTTGAGATGGCTAGGACTATGCTTGATGAATATCAAACTCCTAGGAAATTTTGGGCTGATGCAAGTGCAGCCGCTTGTTATGTCTCAAATCGTGTTTTCTTGCGTGCTAAGCTAGGTAAAACACCATATGAGCTCAGGTTTGGACATAGGCCCAGTGTCACACACTTTAGGGTCTTTGGTTGCAAATGCTTTGTTAAGAAAGATGGTAATCTTGATAAATTTGAAGCTAGATCTGTTGATGGCATGTTTCTTGGTTATCCATCTCATACTAGAGGCTACCGTGTGCTTTTACTTGATACTAACAAAATTGTGGAGACTTGTGAGATTTCTTTTGATGAAGCTAGCCCAGGTACTAGTTCAAATATTGCAGGTCTGGATCCATATCCGCAGGGGGAGAGTATTTTCATTGAAGAAGAGGAAGAAGTGGTGCTGCTGCCCGAAAATTCAGCAGCTAATGACATTGTTCCAGCTCCTGATCTTGATTCACAGCCAGCACCGACGACCAACATTGCTGGTCCAGCTCCTCCTCATGTCACAAGCTCATCTATTTGTGATGAACATGAAGAAGAAGAAGCTTGTGAAGTGTCCACTCCCCTCCGGATTCTCAAAAGTCATCCTCCACACCAAATTATTGGAAGCTTGCATGAACGAGTTACAAGATCCAGGTTTTTCGACCCCAATTCTCATGCTCATTCTGCTTTTGTTGCTTCTTTTGAACCCAAAGATATATCACACGCACTCACTAATGAATCTTGGATTATTGCCATGCAAGAAGAGTTAGAAAATTTTAAAAGAAATAATGTTTGGAAACTTGTACCTCCACCTCAAGGTCACACTTTAATTGGAACTAAATGGGTGTTTAAAAATAAACAAAGTGAGGATGGGGTTGTGGTTAGGAATAAGGCTAGGTTGGTTGCTCAAGGTTTCACACAAGTTGAAGGTCCAGATTTTGATGAAACTTTTGCTCCTGTTGCTAGATTAGACGACATAAGAATTTTGTTAGCTTTTGCTGCATCTAAAGGTTTTAAGCTATATCAAATGGATGTTAAAAGTGCTTTTCTTAATGGCTACATAGATGAGGAGGTTTATGTCAAACAACCACCTGGTTTTGAAGATCCAAATTTTTCTAATCATGTTTACAAACTGTCCAAAGCCTTGTACGGTCTCAAACAAGCCCCTAGAGCATGTATGATAGGTTAAAAACATTCTTACTTGAGAAGGGGTTTACCATGGGCAAGGTTGATAAAACTCTTTTTGTGCTTAAGTATGGCAATGACTCATTATTCGTTCAAGTGTATGTGGATGATATTATCTTTGGTTGTGCTTCTCATGATTTTGTGTCCAAGTTTTCAGCTATGATGAGTTCAGAATTTGAGATGAGTATGATGGGAGAACTCACGTACTTTTTGTGGCTGCAAATCAAGCAAACCAAGGAGGGTACCTTTGTGCATCAAACAAAGTATACAAAAGATCTCCTAAGGCGCTTCAACATGGACAAAAGCAAGCCTCTTCGGACACCAATGGGAACAGCAACAACACTTGAACTTGATGAAGATTGTGATCCCGTTGATCAAAAAGAATATAGAAGTATGATCGGATCACTTTCTTATCTCACGGCATCAAGACCGGACATACAATTCAGCGTATGTCTTTGTGCACGGTTTCAAGCCTCCCCACGTGCTTCATATTGTCAAGCCGTCAAAAGGATTCTCAGGTACTTACATGGAACTCAAGAATTTGTAATTTTTCTTCCTTCTTCCTCAACCGTTACTTTGAAAGCTTTTTCTAATGCTGATTTTGGGGGTTGTAGGATTGATAGGAAAAGTACTTCTGGTGCTTGTCATTTTCTTGGTAATTCACTTGTTGCCCGGTCCTCTAGAAAACAAAGTTCAGTTGCACAATACGCAGCCGAATCTGAATATGTAGCTGCTGCTAGTGCTTGCTCACAAATTCTTTGGATTGTTCAAACACTTAAGGACTATGGGGTTGATCTAGATAGTGTTCCACTGTTTTGTGATAACACTAGTGCCATTTGCATTGCTAAAAAACCCGTGCAACATTCAAGAACTAAGCACATTGACATTAGGTATCACTTTCTCCATGATAATGTCGAAAAAGGGAACATTGTGCTTCACCATGTAGATACCGAACAACAATTGGTTGACATTTTTACAGAACCTTTGGATTTCACTCGTTTTTGTTACATTCGTAGTGAAATAGGGGTTATGCATCATCATGGATTAAATTGAGGGAGAATTTTGAAACTTGGGAAGTCTATGTGTGAATTTGAAATTAAAATAATATGAGCATAGTATTTCATGCATATATGACTTTGTGATTCCTTTTTCATGCTGAAAGTTCTTACTACATTACTCGTGTTACACATTTTGTAGTTTTTACCATGTCTAGTAATTGGAATAATTAGTTACACTAAATCTGGTCATGGTCGAACTTTCTTGCTGTTTTGAACTTGTTGCATGCTCACAAGTGCTTTTAATCATAAAGAATTAATCAAGTAATCAACTCACATGTTGAGTTTTTTTGTTCAAATAAAAAATGAGAAAAGATCAAGAGAATATGCATGCATCGCACTTCTTCTTTTGAGATGGCTTATCATTGCACTTAGATATGAACTTGAAAGGAGTTGTGTATGACTAAAACCATGTCCTTAAGCTTCTGACTGTCAAATGACATAGGTTGGTTGGTTAGAATAAGGCTGATGCTGCATATAATCTCTTGCAAATATCATAAGATCAGAATTTGTGCTTTAAATGTTAAATAAAATGCAGCAACAAGTGTCATGCTTTCAGGTCTTGAAATAGTTAAGTTTGTGAGATCATGACTTGCTTAAATTGAAAATTACACTTGATCTCTAGCATGGCTTACACCACTTTATGTATGTCATTGATGTGTTAGTGTAAGTTACTTGATAGTATGATTTGGATGAGCTTTGTTTTATATGTATATGTTATAATGTGCTCATAACAAATTAAAATTTCTCTGTACCTTGCTGAATACATTGTCAAAGGGGGAGAAATTGATCACACATTCACAAGTGTTTTGGCATGATTCTTCTCAGGGGGAGAATTTTTGGTATTTTTGTTTTTCTTCTCATTTTATTTCTGATTTACAAAGGGGGAGAAATTGTTTTCAAAACTTTTCATGTGAATAAGCCAATGTTAGGATTTTAAGTGGTGTTGCCAGTGCATTCATCAAGGGGGAGATTATGAGACCTATGTGTGCTGAATACATTGGCTTTGACGATAAAAGTTTTGAATACTACCAAAACACCTTTTTAACAAGGTCCGACGTAAGGTCCGACTTGCTTTGTCTAGGTCTGACTTATTTTGTCTAGGTCTGACTTATTTTGGCTAGGTCCGAATTGTTTTTGCTAGCTCCGGTGCTAGGTCCGACTAGCTTTGGTAAGTTTCGTGCTAGGTCCGACTAAGCTTTAGTAAGCTCCGGCGCTGGGTCCGACTAGCTTTGGTAAGCTCCGGTTCAAGGTCCGGTTAGCTTTGGTAAGGTTCGAAGCTTGATTGCAATGGTTCTGCTTTTAACTTGCAATGTTTCGAACTTGCTTTACTCTTATGGAAAGTTTGCTTAGTATTATTTTACTAAGTTTTTGGTGTGTTTTGGTGGTTATGGCTGATATCATTTTGCTATGGTTTACAACATGCTTATGTGAGGTGCTCACGTAAGATGATGTAGTTTCGGAACTAACGAGAGTCAAGTCGAGGACTTGTGCTCGGAAGTATTGGTTGTTTATTCATGTGCAGGTGTTGCTTGAGTTCAAGACATGGCTGGTGACGGGATCCATTGAACTAGTCTTAGGGAGAAGATGAGGTTCAACAACCAAGTTCGGGAGGAATTGTGGTTGAGTTGATCGGGAGGTTGTGCAGTATGTTTGAATCAAGAACAATGCATATGAAGGTATCTTGGACGTCGTTGGAAGATGTTTGCACGTGTTCAAGGAGTGCATGGACGTGGCTGCATGGTTCCAAGGCGTGATGAAGAGATGTGGACGTAAATAATTGGTCGGAAAGGTCCAACCGACTAGGTTATGGACTCAGTCTGCGGCTGAGTCGTGTTTCTCTCAAATATGGAAAGTTTTGAGTTGGTTATGATAGGATTTCGTGTGGGTCACGAATTTGAGTTGTTTTAGGAATGTTTGGGACGTTCCTAAGGTGTTTGTAAGTCTTAAGATTGCTTCTATCTGCGTGTAGAAAAGTCTTGAGCAGTATTGGAAAGTTACAGTTTCAATCCAAGTAGGAGTAGGAGTCCTAGTTTGAATTGGGTTGGCCTTAGGGCTGGTTATATAAGCAAGGGAGGCCAAGGCTCGTGGGTGCACGACTTTGGGGCTGTTCCTCTTGTGTTTTGATAAATAAAATTCGTATTCTAAAGGAACTTTTGTGCCTTGTTCGTCCGACTTGTTTCAGACAAGTTTTTCTCGTCGAGTTTCTGTTCAGCACTACCTTGCTTCGGTGGTTTTATCATAACTCGAGTTTTACAGATCCAATTGATGTGATTATTTTTGGGTTCTCTTCACAATTTGATTATCTATCATCTGTGAAAATGTCATGGTCATTGAATTTGTGGTCTCTGATCTACATGAGTTTCTTTGCAGTATTCCAGAACTGTTTTTCTCGCGTAGGACAAATTGACCTTTGTTTGATCTTTCGATCGTAACTTGAGTTTGTCTCAATGTATTTTTATGATTCTTGTTGTGACGTCTTCATGACTTGATTCTCTACAATCTATATTAGTTTTGTCACAGTTGAAAACGTTTAGATTAGTCGCACACACGGTTTCTTTAACAGATCGGTTTTCTGCTGAGGGGTGTTTTGTTGCTTCCGCTGAAAAGTTTTTATCTACCATTCACCCCCCCTCTGGTAGATTTACACGTGTACTTCGATCCTACATATTGACCTTCGAAGTGAGAGACTTCGTTTATCTTAAGGTATCGCCTATCCGAGGTCAACGGCGGTTCAACGTCAAAGGCAAGTTAGCACCTCGCTACATCGGGCCATTCAAGATTTTGGGCAAGCAAGGAGAAGTAGCCTATCAACTGGAGCTGCCAACGCACCTCTCCGACGTGCACGACGTGTTTCACGTATCTCAGCTCAAGAAATGCCTAAGAGTACCGGAAGAACAAGTACCGATGGATGAGCTAAAGCTTCAAGAGGATCTGACCTACGCGGAACACCCCGTTAAAATCTTGGACGTGAAGGAAAGGGTCACGAGAAATAAAGTGATCCGTTGGTGCAAGGTACAATGGACCCATCTCACGGAAGCCGAAACTACATGGGAATGTGAGGAAGATCTCAAGGCAGAATTCCCCCCATCTTTTCTCCACTCTATCAAATCTCGAGGGCGAGATTCATTTTAAGGGGGTAGGTTTGTAACACCCTCAATTTCACTACCATGCATTGTATACATTTTTCATGTAGAGAAACATTTAAAAATAAGTAGAAATGGAGAAAGAACCATAGAAATGGAGGAAGAACCATAGAAATGGAGAAAGAACCCTAGAAATGGAGAAAGAAATATAGAAATGGAGAAAGGAATGTAGAAATGGAGAAAGGAACATAGAAATGGAAATAAGATAGCTAAATTGAGCAATTCCAAATTTTCCCCAAATTCCAAATTTCCCCAATTCTCCCCAATTTCCTCAAATTCCCCTAGGGGGGAATTTCCCCCACATTTGGGGGAAATTTTTCCCCCAAATTGGCTGCAGCCCTAGAGGGGGGAAACCGTAGGACTCTTGGGATGAGTCCCATCTTGCTAGGACTCTCCTTTTTCCCCCTTATAAATACAACCCCCAGCACCCCCCACACCTTTAGCCGCCACCCCCCCAAACTCGTCGAGTTGCACCCTGCCCCCCCCCCCCAACTCGCCAAGTCCCCCCCTTGCCGGAGTTTGGTCGCCGTCAAGCCCCTCTGACGAGCCCCGCCGTCGAGCCCCTCCGACGAGCCCCGCCGTCGAGCCCCTTCATCGAGCCCCGCCGTCGAGCCCCGTCATCGAGACTCGTCACACCTCGCCGTCGCCGGAGAAGAAGCCCGACGATCTGTCCTACCATAATTCCCCGCAGAAAAATTCCCCGCTGCTGCCGTTGCTAGGAGAAAGGCCCTGCCACAAGGAGGAAGTGAGGTAGGTCTTCATTACCCCTCTTCGATGTCGCCACTGTTTCTACGCATCCGTTTTCATCGCCCCCTTCGAGCAGAAACTTTTGTGTGTGGACATATCATGTTTTGATCGATTTTTGACGGTGGAATTGATCTACATCTTGTGTCAAGATCATTACCACGTCCACACTTGATCCCTACACCCTTGTTCATCATAAAACCCCATGAAAGCCCATTAAAATATGCAAGAACACGTACAAACTGGTTTTATAAAACTGCACTATAGGATTTGTGTTCATCTACCCTGTTGCATCTTGAGTAAAGTTTGTGCATGATGATTGATTGCTGTAAATTTTGTATGTGCGTGGTAGTAAGTAGAAGGACAATCTCAAGAGGCTGTCTATGAGGAACTACAGCACCAAGACTATGAGACGCTTGAGCAACACGAACCACGGGAGCAAGGCAAGTGCCCCTTGACCATATTGATCCCATGTTTTGAAACTGTTTTGTTTGCGAAAATGTGTATGCTTGAGTAAACTTGATGGGACACCCTTTTTATAGGAGTTTACTAGTTTTGTTAACCATCCTTGTCACCGGGGAAGTTAATGAGTCGGGTATGGTCATTTTCCTTTTTGCTTCGCTTAACTTACGGGATACGGGAAGCTGAAATAAGACTTGTTAGCTACTGCACTCATATGAATAATGATGATGATAACTTGATGAGGTCAATGAGCATGGAATCGGAGAGATCTAGGCGAGCTTGGTTCGTGGATGTTGCTGAATGAGATGGTGGTTTGCTTATCGTAGATCTAAGGACTGGTTCATGCGAGCACATGCTAGGAAAACAGCACCACCACAAGACCAAATATGGGTGCGGCTTAGCTGACTAATTAGGTGTGTTGCCAGTTCGTTATGGACCGTCGGATGACACAGGGAATGGGAGTCGAGAGGGACTGCCCTGGGAACTACATGGCACAAGAGGGGGCCTGTGGGTGGGAGAATAGAGATTCGAGCGTGCCGGTGAAACCTCAGTGGGTCCGTACATCCTAGTAGCCCCTTTGTAAAGGCTATTTTGTGATCTCTTGGTCATACACCAACGGTTGTGTACTGGTATAATGGAGGTTCTTTCTAGTCGCCGACGGGTGACAAAATCACAAATTTGTGGGTAAAGTGATGCTACCTCTGCAGAGTGTAAAACTGTCATGATAGTCGTGCTTCCGGTCACAAGCACCTGGCCAACTTCCATGATTAGAGGAAAAACTTGGGATATTCATTCGTGATGGTTGTGGTGTGGTCATTGGGATTGGTTTTGGGACTGTTTTGAGTCATGAAAATGAGTTTGGTTTCGGTTATATGAATATGAGATGGTTATGAATATTTATGAGTATGAGATGAACTTGAGAAAGATTAATGGATGGATGAGACTTGATAAATAGTGAATTATGATGAAGAATGTTGCTGAATTACTTGATTATGATGGGATAAATTTCGCTTGGAAATAGTTGCTGTTTTTACCATGTTTGTGAAATAAAATGTGCTTGTTGCAATGAGCCTTTTTATTGCCTACCTTGTCGTAAGCTGCATGTCATACTTTTCTCGCACTTGCTGAGTACGACATGTACTCACCCTTGCATTCCCACATATACATCAGCTACAGGAGAAGAGTACTTCGAGGAACATGTGGAGTACTAGACGTGCGCACTACCGTCAACATGCCTGTGGAGTTGAAGTTGGAGCCTGCTGTTTTAGTTATTTTCCGCTGTCGTTTAGAGTCTTCCGCTGCAAGAATGAGAAAGACATTCATGAGTGAGACAATGAGTCATTGTAATAAAGTACTTAAACACTGTTTGTTCATGGTTATATTCTGAATTCAGTTTGTGGAATACATGTGTATGTGTGATGAACATCCTGGGCAACATATGCATTCACTTGGTTCATTTTCGGAACCAGGTGTCACAATGACAATGGTGGCCTCAGTACAAGAGGAGCATGTACAAGAACGTCCTACGCGCCCACTGGAGATAGTGGAGGGACGTGTCTTCACTCACCACGACAATGACGACGACTTTGACGACACTCGTTGGTACCTCAGACACGGGCGCGAGAAACCACAAGACGGGTTCGCGCGTTGTCTTCTCTGAGCTCGACGAAAACGTCGTTGGAACCATCAAGTTCAGCGACAACTCCGTTGTGCATATCCAGGGGAAGGGTACGGTTCTATTTGCCGCCAAGACGGGTGAGCACAGGAGGCTCACCGGCGTCTACGTCATCCCGCGCCTCACCACCAACCTCATCAGCGCCGGCCAGCTGGATGAGGATGGCTACAGCATCACAGTGCATGGAGGAGTGATGCACATACGGGATGAGCAGCAACGTCTCCTCACACGGGTTCAGCGCGACGACAACAAGCTGTACTCCATCAGGCTCAACATCACACGTCCGGTTTGCCTAACCGTGAGGCGTGATGATGTTGTGTGGCGTTGGCACGAACTCTACGGACACATCGGCATCCAGGCACTTCAAAAGTTGGCACGAGAGGAGATGGTGCTCGGGTTTCCACAAATTGATCCCATCGATCAATTGTGCGAGGCTTGCTGGGCCGGGAAGCAGAGGCTCTCCAGCTTCCCCAAGCAAGCTCGGCAGCGCGCAGAGGGCACGCTAAACCTCGTCCATGGTGACATCTGCGGGCCTGTCATGTCGATGACTCCAGGCGGCAAGAAGATGTTCTTGTTGCTAGTAGATGACTTGAGCCGCAATATGTGGCTCTATCTTCTAGCAACCATGGACCAGGCGCCCGACTTAATTCAGCAATTCCAAGCGACGGCTGAATTAGAGTATGGGAGGAGGCTGAAGCTACTCCGTACTGATCACGGAGGGGAGTTCACCTCACAGGAATTCGGTGAGTACTGCGCTCAGCCCGGAGTACAGCGTCAACTCACAGCCCCGTATACACCGCAGCAAAACGGGGTTGTGGAGCGGCGCAACCAGACGGTAGTCAGCATGGCGAGGAGTATGTTGAAGGCGAAGGGTATGTCCGGGATTTTTTGGGGTGAGGCAGTTATCACGACTGTCTACATCTTAAATTGATCCCCCACCCGCGGCCTCGATGGGAAGACGCCATATGAAGCTTGGCATGGAGAGCGACCAGTCGTCAACTATTTCCGAACTTTTGGGTGCGTGGGGCATGTCAAGAACAAGCACCCCCACCTGAAAAAGTTGGAAGATCAGAGTACTCCGATGATTTTCCTTGGCTATGTTGCAGGGACGAAGGGCTATCGGATGTATAATCTGGTCGGTGGGCGCACACACATATCATGTGACGTGATATTCGATGAAGCGGCCATGTGGGACTGGGGAGAAGGAGCAGAAGAAGAGGACTACACCACCTTCCACGTTGACTCCTTAGGTCCAGCAGGTGCTGGACCTGCTGTTCCAGCACCCGGAGAGGTGCTGCAGGGCCCGGAGGGGCCGAACAGCACCCTTGCAGTGCCCAGGAGGGGCACAGAAGGGTCTGTCCAGACCCCAGAAGTTCCTTCGCCAGCCTCCAGACCTGCTGGAGGGGGTCCAGCACCTGCGGCGTCACCCCAAAGGCTCCTGCAGGGACTGTCCAGCGCAGATCAGAGCTGGGACAGTCCTGCACGGGGGTCAGCAGCAGTAGGGGGTTCTGGACTTGAAGATTTCAGCACCTTCGTCATGCCCCGGAATCCTCCACGGCCCATCTGCTTCACCACACCGCTGTCGGACCCCAGCAACAACGTCGT
The DNA here is from genome assembly GCA_030760725.1 of Neostapfia colusana. NCBI lineage: Eukaryota > Viridiplantae > Streptophyta > Magnoliopsida > Poales > Poaceae > Neostapfia > Neostapfia colusana. The sequence continues at coordinate 33,719,500 of JASWHV010000004.1, read as the reverse complement.
CGATGCCTACTACGACGAAGGCACGAAACTACGGTTCCGCACGATGCGCGACGTGCTTGGAACCCTCACCTCTCCTGGTCGGGCTGAGCGTCCACCAAGCTTGGAGGAGGGGGACCTCATGTTCACCACCACGGAGGAGCCTGTAAGGGCCCAAGTTTTTCACTTGCTAAAAGTGTCCATCACCCCACACTTCTCAGCTCATTTGTGGTAAACCCATGAAAACATTTGAAGAGCATGCAACCACCATAATAGAGTTATTAGAAGATGAACTGACAAAATGCAAAAGTGGTATTTCCCACATGCATCATATAGGGGCTGAGCACACTATTAACTCCTAAACTTTGTTAGGAATGCACATGCTAATTTTAACACAAATCCAAACCTCTTTGAGGTACTTTTGGTTACAATCATTAAAAGGGCTAGTTTGGACTTAAATTCAAATTCAAACTACTTCCATCACATGAATTCAAAAGGGATTCGTATTCACACTTGGCACATTATTATGAGCTCGCCCACCAGTTTTCATCCCATTTGGGATTGATCTTGACATGAGCTAGTAGAGCAAATTCAAACCAAATTTACATTTCAGCTTCACAATTGCTGCAAATTCATCCAAACCATTTCACACTTTGAATTATTCAAATTCAAATAGTCATTGGGCGATTAATCAAAGTGCCAAGGGTATTAGAGTCCCCAATATTCAGAGCAGTAGAATTTAAATTTTTGGGACAAAATTGGAGAGGCGGGACCCTTCTGTCAGTGAACCATTTGTTCTAAACCGACTGAACCCGGTTGCTCTGTTCTTCGGGCCGGCTACGAGCGCGCCACCGAGCTCAACTGTACGCCACCTCCTGCTCGCCGATATCTGCAACTGAGCAGCATCTTCAGCTTCTTATCCCCGCGCCCGACTCCTCTCTGAGCCGTTTCACCGCTCACAGCTGCTCTGCTTCGCTCTCGTGCAAGAACAGCACCGCCGCTACTGCCACCTCGGTTACTCAATCTGGAAACCGTGCTAGCTTGCGTGTGAATCTCCCCTGAGCTGCAAAACAGCACCCTAGCCTCTCCTCTTACATCCTAGGAAAGAAAACGAGCTGAGTTCGGCCTTCTTCGCCCCCACCCGAATATTTTCGCGGCAACCGGAAATCACCGCCGTTCGGAGCTCACGTGGGCAGCTCGGCTCAGAAGCTTTCCCGCTTGATCAAGGACGTCCAGAGGAGTGCTGGACTTCCACACTGCTCCTCCCCAACTTGCTGACCAAGCCGTGAACCATTGGCCAGGAATTCTGTAATCTTCTTCAGGACTCGGCAGAACTACCTTCCGGTACGAATTCATTGAATTTGCTCACAACACTTGTTCTTAGTTCACAAACTGACGCACAGAGAAGCTAGACTGGATAGCGGTCCACTTCTCTTCACAACCCTAGCTTGCAACTACATGTAGAAGGACTATTTCCAAGTTTTCCATAGGGAAACACGAAGAACACCCTCGGGCGCACGGTGACATGCTACTTAGAGCTATCCCCGAGCTCTTGTGCTTCCAAATTGATGATCCCTAGGTTCCACTAATGCTTTAGGACCGTTTGCTCGAGCTTTTGGGGTACTAGGGAGGTCGTCCGACGTAGCTGAACTTCTCCCGAAGCTGCCGCATGTCGCTGGTCATGTTCCGGTCACCGGCAGCCCAAGATCATTGCATAAACGGATTTCTCGTACCTGAAAACACTCAGGCAGCAATAATAAGGAAGTTTGGTGGCCGGCAACGCCCTTCCGGCGAGGGGAGCGGCGGCCGGCGCGGGAGCACGAGGTTGAAGACAACCCGCAGGCCCTGGGTGTCAGCCACTTTTTTTCGGGCGCCAGATCTTCTTTGGATCGGGATCAGTTTGTAGCTACATGAGTTTAAATCCATAGCCCCGTGTGTCGTGCTCTCCGGTGACACCACGTCACTCATGGACCCCAAAGTCAGAAATTTAAACATTTCAGGGTTTTCCTTTTTCCAGAATTTCCCCAAACTTCAAATACACATAAATTTTGCTAGGATTCTCCAAATTTAGTGAAAAAATTTTAGTTGGATTAAGATCTCTGAGTATTTCCAGAAAAACAAGTTTCACCCCATGAAACCCATTATCTCTCCAGAATTAATTCTCCAAAGTTTAAACTGTTGGGAAATTTAAATGGAGATTTTCCTTATGGAAAATTCTGAAATTTTGCCAGGTTGTTCATTGTAATATCTCTGAGTCACATAAAAAATTTCAGATCCATCCGAGTTAATTAAGTTCCCCAAATTGTGTGATTAAGTGATCTGATCCAGAGAAAAAGAAAAATGTTCAGAAACATTTTTCAGAATTTCTCTGAACTTCATTAGCTCATAACTTTCTCTAGAAATCTTCAAATCACATGAAACCAATTCCATTAGAACCATCTCTAACTCTAGTTTCCAAAAAGTAATGGCTTTCTCCATGAAAATCCCTAGAACACCATAGATCTTCGGTACAATTCTAGCTTATTCAACAGGCCCGCACACGGCTCGGTCCTCAACCGACACAAGCAGAGCTATGGCACCCAGACCCCAACGTCCTGCTGCCCTTATTCTCTGCTCGGTCTCATTCTATTGCCATGTGATTCATTGTCTATCTCTCTAACCGAGTAGTGTGCCTCTAAGCCTATTCTCGCGAGTAGTTCCAACTACTCAACTTGTACCGAATCCTAGACCATTTGAGCATTGCAGTGGCTACTCGAGGTTCAAATCTTAGACCCAACTCCCTGGTCCTCTTGGCTATGCAATTGGGTTTCAATTCAAGACTCTAATGCACATAGTAAGAAATTCATAATGTAAGTGATCAAAACATTAGACTTTATAAATATGTTAATGCAAACTGGAGCTTGCCTTGCTGCTGGTTGTTGATTAAACTCTCCTCCGGAAGGATAAAATCCAAAATCTCTGGTTCTTCCTCGACCTTAGCGACTACACGAATGAAAATACAAATGCATGTCAAATTCAAATGCAATGTGTTGAAGTGATAATGTGATTATAAGAACTCTAGCTAGACAACCCTTTGACTCTGGAATTTTTACTGTGGTTTGGTGACAACCTAAATAGAGACTTGGTTAAATTTCATTTGAATCAAAGCTCGTTTGAGCCCTGCACAAATAAATGCATAATTGGCCATAATTAGAGCTTCTACCGGCTATATGGGAACCAGGAAACCGATGTAATTCGGGTAGCGATATGTAGAGGCATTGCTTGTCGTCCAGAGGGAAGGTTGAGAGCAGCAAGGTGTAAATCGGCTAGCGCGCACCGAGGTTGCTCCGCGTAGAGATCTCCTGCTTGTGACGATAGGACCGGTTCAACACATGGCTAATGAGTGAAAGGTTGTTGCGTACGACGTTCGTTATGGTTGTTGTAGGCAACATCAAGTACGGGCCTACGTAATGGGTTATTCGGGTAACCCTGTAGGTGAAAATCGATTATAATCGCCGTCCCTCGCGGTCAGTTAGTACCACTTGTTCACTGTACCATGAAATAGAAAGAACAGGTTAGTTGTCATGATAAAAAGTTGCTGGTTGAAAGTCGTACGTTGATTGTTAATGAAGTGCTTTAGATTAGAGCAAATCAAAGTTCTTTTCAACCTTAGCCAAAGCACATAAGAGGAATGTGTTTCTTGTTTGATTGCAGACTTACTATGTGGCTTAGTACAAGGTCCTCCACTAATTTGAGGCTAAAACTTGAAAGTAAGAGTTAACTAATTAGGTGAGTTTTATGAAAAATACTTTCCTATTATACACTGCAAATCCAGCATGTAGAGTTACATGTTTAGGTGAGACGGGTTAGTCTTGCTGAGCCATCATGCTCACTGCTTGTTGTTGAAGTGTTTGCAGGGGTTTATGAGGAGGAGGCTCCTGAGGAGGAGAAGGAACCACCGTCGAGTGAGAGCCATGCACGCTGCCATGTTAGTGTATGCGTGTGTGCCTGTGACACCCGGTTTCGAAAATGAACCAAGTGAATGCATATGTGTGCCCAGGATGTTCATCACACATACACATGTATTTCACAAACTGAATTCAGAATATAACCACGTGCAAATAGTGTTTAAGTACTTTATTACAATGATTCAATGTCTCACTCACGAATATTCAACTTATTTAGCAGCGGAAGACTCTAAACAACAGTGGAAAATGACTAAGATAGCAGGCTCCAACTTCAACTCCACAGCCATGTTGACGGTACTGCACACGCCTAGTACTCCACATGTTCCTCGATGTACTCTTCTCCTGTAGCTGATGTATATGTAGGAATGCAAGGGTGAGTACATGTCGTACTCAGCAAGTGCGGGAATAGTCTGACATGTAGTTTACAACAAGGTAGGCAATAAAAAGGTTCATTGCAGCAAGCAAATTTTATTTCACAAATATGGTAAAAACAGCAACTATTTCTCGGTGAGTTTAATCCCATCATAACCAAGTAATTCAGCAACATTCCTTCACCATAATTCGCCATTTATCAAGTCTCAACCAGCCATTAATCTTTCTCAAGTTCATCTCATACTCATAAATATTAGTAACCATCTCATTTTCATACAACCGAAACCAAACTCATTGTCATGACCCAAAATAGTCCCAAAACCAATTCCAATGACCATACCCGAATAAACATCCCAAGTTTTGCCTCTAATCATGGAAGTTGGCCAGGTGCTTGTGACCGGAAGCACGGCTGTCATGATAGTTTTACACTCTGTAGAGGTGGCATCACTTTACCCACAAGTTCGTGATTTCGTCACGCGTCAGCTACTAGAAAGAACCTCCATTATACCAGTACACAACCGTCGGTGTATGGCCAAGAGATCACAAAATAACCTTTACAAAGGGGCTAATAGGATGTACGGACCCACTGAGGTTTCGCCGGCAGGCTCGAATCTCCATTCTCCCACCCACGGGCCCCCTCTTATGCCATGCAGTTCCCAGGGCAGTCCCTCTCGACTCCCATTCCCCGCACCATCCAACGGTCCATAACAAGCTAGCAACACACCTAATTAGTCAGCTAAGCCGCACCCATATTTGGCCTTGTGGTGGCACTGTTTTCCTGGCATGTGCTCGCATGAACCGGTCCTTAGATCTACGGCAAGCAAACCACCATCTCATTCAGCAACATCCATGAACCAAGCTTGCCTAGATCTCCCCAATTCCATGCTCATCAACATCATCAAGTTCTCATCATCTTTAATATCATGAGTTCAGTAGCTAACAAGTTTTATTTCAGCTCCCTGTATCCCGTAAGTTGAGCGAAGCAAAAAAGAAAAATGACCATACCCGACTCATCAACTTTCCCAGCGACAAGGATGGTTAAAAAAACTAGTAAACTCCTATAAAAAGGGTGTCCCATCAAGTTGACACAAGCATACGAGTTTTCGCAAGCAAAACAGTTTCAAAACATGGGATCAATATGGTCAAGGGGCACTAGCCTTGCTCCCGTAGCTCGTGTTGCTCAAGCGTCTCAAAGTATTGGTGTTGTAGCTCCTCGTAGACGGCCTCTTGAGCTTGTCCTTCTACTCACGACCACGCACATACAAAATTTACAGCAATCAATTATCATGCACAATCTTTACTCAAGATGCAATGAGGTGAATGAATGCAATTCCTATAGTGCAGTTTTATAAAAATCAGTTTGTATGTGTTCTTGCATGTTTTAATGGGCTTCCATGGGGTTTTATGATGAACAAGGTTGCTGGGATCAAGTGTGGACGTGGTGATGATCTTGACACAAGGTGTAGATCAATTCCATCGTCAAAAATTGACCAAAACATGGTCTGTCCACACGCAGAAGTTTCTGCTCGAAGGGGGCGAAGAAAATGGTACGTAGAAACAGCGCCGACGTTGTAAGAGGGGTACGAAGATCTACCTCACGTCTTCCTTGCGGAAGGGCCTCCCTCCTTGCAATGGCAGCAGCAGAGGATTCTGGCAAGGGGGGGGGACTCGGGGCTTCTTCTCTGGCGACGGTGAGGCGTGACGGGGCTCGACAGCGACCAAATTCCGGCAAGGGGGGAACTCGGCGACTTGGCAGCAGGGGGGTGACGTCCAAAAAGAAAGAAGAGGTGGGCGGCTAGGGGGAGTTATATTTATAAGGGGGGGAAAAGAGTCCTAGAGGTGGGGGAACAAAAGAGTCCTAGAGGTGGGGGACTAACAAAAGAGTCCTAGAGGATGGGGACTAACAAAAGAGTCCTAGAGGTGGGAGACTAACAAAAGAGTCCTAGAGGTGGGGGACTAACAAAAGAGTCCTAACGGTGGGGGACCAACAAAAGAGTCCTAGATGTGGGGGACTAACAAAAGAGTCCTAGATGTGGGGGAGACAAAAGAGTCCTAAAGGTGGGGGACTAGGGTTTCCCCCGTAATGGGCTGCGGCCAATTTGGGGGGGGGGGGAATCCCCCCAAATGTTGGGGAACTCCCCCAAGAAGAATTTTGGGAAATTTGGGAAAAATGAGGAAAAATTTGGAAAGATTGGGGAAGGGGGAAATTTGGGGTAGCCCTATCTAGCTATTTTAGTTATTTTATTTGCTTCTATATTCCTCTCTTTATTTCTTCCTCTTTCTAAATGCTTTTCTATATGAAAAATGTATACAATGCATGGTAGTGAAATTGAGGGTGTTACAAACTTACCCCCCTTAAAATGAATCTCGCCCTCGAGATTCGATAGAGTGGAGAAGAGATGAGGGAATTCCGCCTTGAGGCCTTACTCACACTCCCATGTAGCTTTGGCTTCCGTGTGATGGCTCCATTGTACATTGCACCAACAGATTACTTTGTTCCTCGTGACCCATTCCTTTACGTCCAAGATTTTGATGGGGAAGTTCAGCGTAGATCAGATCCTCTTGAAGCTCTAGCTCATCCATCGGTACTTGTTCTTCCGGTACTCTTAAGCACTTCTTGAGTTGGGATACATGAAACATGTCGTGCACGTCGGAGAGGTGCGTTGGCAGCTGTAGTTGATAGGATACCTCTCCTCGGTTGCCCAAAATCTTAAATGGCCCGATGGAGCGAGGTGCTAACTTGCCTTTGACAATGAACCGTTATTGGCCTCGGATAGCCGATGTGACACCCTCATTTTTGGGTTCTGCATGTATTCATGTTTCATGTAGAAAAACACTTTTGAAATAAGTTGAAACAGAGAAAATATCAAAAAGATAGACAAAAAGGAGCCAAATTCAATCCACGGGGAGCACCGAAGACAACTCCCGCGGCTCGCTGGCCACGTGGCGCGTTCAGAGCTCATCTCCGCAAAGGAGGAGAGGTCCGCCGCCAAACTGGCTACGTGGCAGGCTCGGGGCTCATCCCCGCAAAGGGGGAGAGGTCCGACCTCCGTGGAACACGTGTTGCCCCCGGAGCTAGCCTCTGCGGAGGAGCGAGGCCAGTTCCGCAGGACACGTGTCGTCGCCGGAGCTAGTCACCTCGGAAAAGAGAGGACCAGTCGTGCGGGACACGTGTCGCTTTCGGAGCTCACCTCCGAGAGGTCCGACCCTGCTAGACACGTGTCGCTCTCGGAGCACACCTCCGAGAGGTCCGGTCCTATCGGACACGTGTCACCTCTGGAGCTCACCTCCGGGAAGTCCGACGGTGATGGATACGTGTCGACCTCGGAGCTCGTCTCTGAGGAGAAAGGAAGTCTGGCGCTGTTAGGACACATGGCACATACGGAGCCACCTCCGAAGAGAGGGGAGGTCTGGAATTGACACATGGCACACCCGGAGCCACCTCCGAAGAGAGGGGAGGTCTAGAATTGACACGTGGTGTTCGCGGAGCTCGCCTCTGTTGAGAGAGGAGGTCCCGACCCACCAGACACGTGGTGCACGTGGAGCTCGCCTCTGAGGGAGAGAGGGAGGTCCCGTCTGCCAGGACACGTGGCGCACGCGGAGCTCACCTCTAAAGGAGGGGGAGGTCTCGTCTGCCTAACACGCGGCACAATCGGAGATTGTCTCTGCGGAAAAGGGAGCCCAGGTTTCCGCAGGACATGTGGAGCTTCCGGAGCTCACCGCCGCGAAGGTAACGCGATTCTGAAGCAGTTTTTCTTCTGTATGCGTGGGAATCCACGGTACTGAGGAAACCAACACGATTTTCACAATATTACCGCACCGAATCAATCTAAGATAAGTTGTTAAGATTCAAAAACCATTTGAATAGGACTCTTATTCGAAATCCAAACAGATTAGGACTCTTCTCTTCCCGATTATAAATAGAACCGAAAACCTTTGGCCGCAACCACGTACTTCTTTTCCACCTCCGGAACCGACAACTTAGAGCCCTACCCCCAGCTCGTCGAGCTAAACCCCTTCGCCGAAGTACAATCGCTGGAGAGACCGCCGACGAGTCTGGATCACAATTGACATCGCCGGAAGAGAGCCCCGACGATCTGTCTTGCTAGGAGAAGGGCCCTGAGACTAAGACGAACGTAAGGTAGGTCTCCAATACCACCTTACGACATCATTGCGTTTTCTTTGCATATGTTCTTTGATTCCTTTCGAACAGAAGCTTTTTCGTGGACAAATCACTTGTTGATCGGTTTGATCTAAAGTCAAGATCATCGCCACGTCCACAATTGATCTTTACACCTCTGTTCATCGTAAAAGCTATGCAAACATGCAAGAACACGTACAAACCGATCTAATAAAAACTGCATCATAGGATTTGCATGCATATGCATCATCGTTAAAGTTTGTGCATGGTATTGATTGCTATGAATCTTGTATGTGCGTGATCGCGTATAGAAGGACAAGCTCAAGGAGCTACCTACGACGGACTACAACAGCAAGAGTTTGAACAACCGAAACCGCAAGAACAAGGCAAGTGCCCCTTGACCATATCGATCCTATGTTTTGGAAAACTGTTTTGTTTGCGAAAAGGTGTGTGTGCTGAGTCAAACATGATGGGAAACCCTTTCATAGGAGTTTACTAGTTTTGGTTAAACCACCCTTGTCGCCAGGGAAGTTTATGAGTCGGGTATGGTTTTTACTTTTTGCTTCGCTGAGTCCACGGGATTTTGGGAAGTGAGATAGATGTGTCTAGCTAACTGCACTCATAAGAATAATGAGAAACTGATGTTGTTAATGAACATGGATCAGAGGGAGATCTAGCCAAGCCTGGGTTTGTGAATGAGGTAGCATGAGATGGTGGTTACTTGCCATAGATCTAAGGACCGGTTCATGCCAGCCATGCCAGGATAACAATGCCACCACAAGGCCAAGTATGGGTGTGGTTTAGCTGAGTAATTAGGTAAGCTGCTAGATTGTTATGGACCGTGGAAGGCGTGGGGAATGAGAGTCGAGAGAGGACTGCCCTGGGAACTGCAAGGCACAAGAGGGGGTCCGTGGGTGGGAGAATTGGAGATTCTAGCCTGCCCGTGAAACCTTAGTGAGTCCATACATCTAGTAACCCCTTTGTAAAGGCTATTTTGTGATCTCTTGACCATACACTAACGGTTTTGTACTGGTATAATAGAGGTTCTGCAGTCGTCGACGGGTGACGAAATGACAAACTTGTGGGTAAAGTGGTACAAACTTTGTGGAGTCTAAAACTATCATGATAACCGAGCTTACGGTCATGAGCGCCTGGACAACTCACATGATTAGTTGGGATGGATTTTGGGATGGTTTGGATGGTATGGTTTTTGTTATTGTTTTGGTTTTTGGGACTATTGAGTCCGAGTGATAAGATTGGTTGCATGACTGTTGAGTTATGGCAACGAGATTGGTCTCGGTGTGAGATGGAATTGTTTATGAGATGAAATGGTAGCGAATACGAGATGGTATTCGTGAGATGGTAGCGAATACGAGAAGGTATTCATGAGAAAAGTTGAAAAAGATTAATGTCCGGTTGAGACATGGAAAGTGATGAAACATAATGGAGGTATGTTGGTATTTTAATACATGTTGGGATTACATTCACTTTAAGCTGAGTTACTGTTTTTATCGTGTTTTGAGAAATAAACTTTGCTTTCTGCAATGAGCCTTTTTATACCTACCTTGTTGTGAGCTACATATCATATTTTCCCGCACTTGCTGAGTACATCATTGTACTCAAACTTGCATTATTACTTCATCATCAGCTACAGGAGAAGATTACTATGAAGACCAAGTGGAGCCTTAGGCGTGTAATCTTTCCTCAACCTTGCCTGTGGGGATGGAGTAGAGATGGAGCCGCTGCTGCTGCTTAGTTTGCTTCTGCACTAGTTAGAAGACTTCCGCTGCCAGATTTAGACTTCTGCTGCTTAGATAAGATTTCCGCTGCCAGCATGAGTCCAAGACTCATGAAACTTTGTAATAAACCCTGTTATTCGTGGTAATATATATTCTGAAATTCAGTTTGTGGATGATATATATGTGTAATGAACATCCTGGGCACACATATGCATCAGTTCTCGGTTTCGTGGTTTTTCACAGAATTGAGGGCGTCACAGATTGGTATCATAGCCACGGGTTGACGGTAGGTTACACGCCTAGATAGAAAACACAAGTTGGTATCAGACACAGATTGGTATTGACCTACCACGGTTGATCGTAGATCACACAGCCTAGATAGGTCACAGGTTGACATTAGAGCTGTCATGCCTAGTCACAGATTGGTACAATCCACAGATTGGTACCAAGCTACCACGGTTGACTGTAGGTCACAAGTCTAGAATGATCACAGATTGGTTATAGAACAACATTGACTGTAGGACGCACCCCAAGTAACATATTGGTATTAGCAGCCACGCTGACCATAGGATGCAAGCCTAGGATGCATAAATTGGCATTGGAACCACCTTGACATAGGATGCAAGCCTAGGTGAAGCCATAGTTGGATCACAGATTGGTATCACCCCAAACCACCTTGACATAGGGTGAAGTCACAGATTGGTATTCACCCTAAACCATATAGGACTCCCATTGAATAAGCCTAGAATAGGAGTTGTGTGAGCCTCTGTAATGATTGTTTGTGATTGTGTGCTTAGTGTGAGTTGTGGGACGACTCGAGCGTTGTCCATATCCACACATAAGTAGAAAGAGGTGTGAGATGCCTCGGCACTTGTTCACATCCTCATATGGGCTAATATATATAGTCTATCCACCTTGATGCATATAGATAGGGGGATCTATCTAAACTTCTAACCTCTATTCTATTTCGTTCTCTCTCACAGATGGTGAGAGGAAACGCTGGCCGCCAAGGAAGGAACGTCCGTGGCAACCAAGAGGATGGCCACGAATGAAGTTCCTGTTAACCCCGGAGCTGGTGAAAATGACCTGGAACGGTTGATGGCCATGCAGAATCAGCTTATGTAGACCATGATCCAAACTTTGGCTCAGCTGCAGGCCGATGTAACACCCCAAAAATATTGTTAAGACCCTAAATCATGTTAAGAGGGGAATTTAAAAGTTTTTGGACGTGTTGCATGTTTTGCAAAAATTCAAATTTAAACTGGAATTCAAATTAAACTCAAATCAGAAAAGAAATAGAAAAAGAAAAAGAGAAAACAGAAAACAGAAAAAAAAACCGGCCAGTGGGCTAAAACCCACCAGCCGGCCCAACCAGCGCCCGCGCCAGACCGCAGCCACGCGCGCCGCTTTCCCCCACTGACAGGCGGGGCCCACTAGATCATCGTCTACCTCGCGCCAGCGCCGGACTCTCTCACCCGAATCGAAACCGATCGGGAATTCTCGCGTATTCCAGCCGAATTCTGTTCGGGGACGACGCAAACTCGATCTAAACCACCCAGCCGCCCTCCCCCGTCTATAAAAACCCCGGCCTCGTTCTGTTTTTTCCACGTGATCCGCCGATTTTCCTCCGGTGAGAACCGAGACTTCTCCGGCGAATTCTGGCCGATCTACGCTCGGAAATTCCGATCTAACTCGCTGGTCTTGATCCACCGCCTCCGGGGAACCTTGCAGGTGCCGAAAACTCGGTGACTTGCGGTGTAAACACAGCGCCGACGAGCCTCGCCGTGGTTTCACCTCGGACCTCGTCGCTGATCACCTTCCAGGACCTCCGAGCTCAAGGAAACCCCCGAGGTGAGATCCCCGACCTCTCCTCCACCGATCTATGTCATAAGATCACAGTTCTAGGAAGAATTCTCAAAGATCCGAAAGTCTCTGGCGAGATCGCCGCTTCCCGCCGCCGTGCGCCGCCGGCAGTGCCGCCCGCGCTCGATCAGAGCGACGTGGCCGCTTGTGCGCCGTCTATTTTAAATCGCACGGTAGACTTTAAATCCCCGCGTACCGGTTCGGCGTTATAATCTCAGCCGTCTGTTTTAAATCGGACGGTCCACGTCAGCCCCGCGTTATAAAGACTGGAAATCTTACGTGCTACCCCCTGGGGTTCTCGGGAAATAAGAGCTAGCCCCGAAAACTTCTGATCTAGCCCCTGGAACTTCAGAAAATCATGTAAATTCATTTTAAAATCAGTTTTAGCCCCTGGACTTAATAAAAATTAGGAAAAACACCTCTGTTATGAGTAGCTAGACCCCTGGAAATTCTGAAAATAATATTATAGACCCTGTAGTGGGGTGAGTTTACCTTTTTAGCCCTGTTTAATATTTAATTTAGGAAATTGAATATGTGGCTAGTGTTTAAAATTTAAAAAGTGGGACAAACATATTGTCAAAATTAAATTAAAAACTTTCTCAGTATTTAGAAAACTTTGGAGTGAGATAAAAACATATTTGGGCTGAATTGAATCTGTTTAATTTATTATTCACATTTAGGGACACATTTTTAAGTAAAGAATAGTTCTAGAAAATAGGGAAAATAATTGTGAAATAGTTTACATCAGAGGCAAAGGTCAAAATATGTTATTAAATTATTTAGGACCAGAACCTATTCTGTTTAGATGATGTGTCTTACTATTTTCATAATAAAGTACACATTTATGCATAGGAAAATAAATCTGAAAATATAGCAACTAGTAAATGATAAATGGAGTTTCTAAAACCCAAAGAATTCAGTTTAGGGTTGGTAGAAATTCTGAAGACACATATGGAGAAGAAAAATACCTTTCATGCATACTTGGTAGCAAAAAGGTGTAGTAGTTGAATATAAGGAATTTATTTGAATTGGAAACTCATATATATAGTATGTAAGTATAAATGTGAACACAAAAGTAGGAATCATATACACATGATTAAAAGTGCATGCAAGCCACAAATCAACACACATAGAGTAACCACAACACATATAATGGTGAGTGACTTTCATAAATATAAATGTGTGGTTTGTATGAAGTGGAAGTGTGAACTATGTCTTATGGATTGTTGTTTTTCTTTTGCTATGTGTGATGGTATGATGTAGAACCTGCTCAAGAGCAAGTTATTCCTTTCCAAGATCAGGACTACCATTTCTAAGAGCAGCAGGAAGGAGGCAAGTGTCCTTGACCACTTTGATCCTATGCTAGGATGTGTAGCTAGAGTTATTTGCATTGTCAATTTAAATATGAAACCCATGATAGGAAGTTTCCCTAGAATTGCATTACCTTGTTTCCTTGTAGCTTGGGTTGGGATTTATTTTATCATGTAATTTATTATTATGCATATGCTTAGCCATGCTTAGAATGGGATATTTGGGATGTGAGATCATCAGTTTATTTTACCATACTCTTGAATGAGACATTGTGAGTTATGTAGAAGTAGGGATCAAGGCAAGTTGGATGTTTTGGTTGTGTGCTGGGTGCACGAGACTCGGGTTTGTGTTTAGTACTTGCCTGGATCCTAAGGAGCATGTAACCTGGCTTTACAGTGCCAACCACATGCTGAGATGGGGCAGCTTGGCCAATTAATTAGGTGTAACCCCGGCGTAGTATGGGTGTGTTGGATGGTGCGGGGAGTAGGGGTCAGCTGGACTACCATATGAACCGCAAGGCTCAAGAGGGGGCCACTGCAGCGGGGTTGGAGCCTCTTGTATGCTGTTAGGGGTGAAACCTCAGTGGGCCCATGCTCGTCGGGAATCCCTTTGTAAAGGCTTCGTAGTGATCTCCTGGCTACACACCTGGGAAGTGTGAATGTGGTTCGTAGCCACTGGCATAATGGAGGTTCTTTTAGTCCACCCGGCAACGGGGGATGAAATCACTACATGTGGGTACAGTGGTGCAAACTCTGCAGAGTCAAAACTGTCATGACAGCCGTTCTCACGGTCAAGAGCGGCTTGGACTTATTCATGATTAGAGGAGTGATGGTTTTCGGAAGTTGTGGATGTTAAGCGGGAAGCTTAACATTGGAAATGATGTTATGGTTACTTGATTATGATGATGGGTTGGGAGATTGGGACCATTTCACCTGTGTAGTAATGTAGGTGCTTAATAAGCTAAGGTGGTAGGTATTAATTTCGTAGTGCTTTAACCATGAGTTCAACCTCCCCTTGTTCTAGCCATGCATGACATAACATTCCCACACTTGCTGAGTACCATCGGTACTCAACCTTGCATATTTGTTGGTTTATATTGCTGCTCAGGTCAAGATAATGAGGTGGTGTATAATGATCAAGATTTTGGACCCGAAGAAGGTTTCTAGGTTCATGGAGACCCCCGGGCAACGCCTGTGATGGAGCCCTCAAGAATAATATTCCGTTGCTAGTTTATTTACTTGTGATGAACTTATTATTGTCCATCGAGACATTTGATATGTAAGACTTATTTATATTCGACACCTGGCTTGTAATAAATGATGCTTCACTATTTGTCATCACATGTATGAGAAAATGATCCTGGCATACATGTGATATTCACTTGGTTGTTCTTCGGAAAAACCGGGTGTGATAGAAGTGGTATCAGAGTCAAGGTTGCCCGTAGGAACGTGGACCTAGGTAGAAATGGACGTATTTAAGGGTCTTATTTTCGTAAAAACTATTTTTTGCAAGGTGTGTGTTTAAAAGTGTTATTTAATGAGTCACTTTCTTCATCTTACCCCAACTTTCATTCAAAATAGGATTTTTGTTTGAGAGTTTATCTAACCTAATTCTAAATTCTTTTTGTTTTAGATGGTTCGCATGATTCGCACCGCTCGCAAGTCCACAGGAGGGAGAGTTCCCGGAGTTGCCCTTGCTGAGAGAGAGGAGAGCCGTCCGGTGACGTACCATTCCTACGGATTGGCAGTAGGAGGCTTATTGTGCCGTCTTCGGCGTATGCTCGAAGCCGCCGGCAATACGGGCAAGCTAATCATCCACTATAACTCCACCAGGACCATCCGTGAGAAGAGGGAAGAATGGAGTTCAGAGATGACGATTATACACGAAAATCAGCTGCTTAAGATTCACCACTCTCCAGCTTGTAGAGCGACACAGGTCGATGCGGAGAAAGATGTCACCTGGGAGGCCATCACCTGCCAGAGTCACATCTATCGTTGCCACTTGGACAAAACTGAGTACATGTATGTCCTCCAGCGTGAGAGTGGTACCACGGAGTACAAGTACCCGCCGGTGCAGCAAGGGACTTCTCATGAGCACATGGACTTGTGCCTGGAGGATGCTTCTATGCTCAGCACTCGACTGCAGGAGTGTCAACAAGAGCTTCAGGATGTCCGGGACACCCTGAAGGAAACGGAGGCGTTGCTACGAGCCTGCCTAAGGGAGAGAGAAAGAGGAGATGGGAATGAACTGTGTGTCACCGTGAATGATACATGGACTTGTGACTCCCCGGATCGCCGAGCGACCAGGCGTCGTCGCACTTCTCCACCAGCAGCCTCCCCACCCAAAGCAGAGTCAGAAGGCAGCCGAAATGATGAGGAAGATCCCGAGGAGCCAGCTCAAGAAAACGAGTAGTGTAGAATCCTTCCCTTAGTTAGCAAGATGTTGAATAGTCGAGTCGTTACGTTAAGTTAATGGTGTGTTAATGCTTGGTGTGTGACGTGAGTTGTGGAAGCCATGAGCAATTGTTCACAGCCTCGTATTTAGATTGTTTTGCTTTTGTGTGTGAAACCACATGAAATAATATTGCATTTATTTTTGTGTGAGAAGTGAACCCTCAGAAAAATATAACCAAGCCTCAACACTTCAAAGTACAAACAAGTGAAAGTAGTAAGATAATACTAAATGCTTTCAAATTAACATTGGTTGATTCTGCCAGATGGCCGAAAGAGGAAAAGGACGTGCTACCAACCCCGCCAACAACAACGATGAGGCATGCAACCCTCATCTTTCTGGAGGCCAGGACCGGGGTGGTCGCCGTGAAGGAGTTGATCCCCTCCATCAAATGCTGGAGAATCAGAATCAGCTCATCCAGAACTTGACTCAAGTGGTGGCCAACTTGCATCAAGTTCCACCTCCACAAGCTGCACCACGCCAACCAAGGTTGAGTGAGTTTCTAGGAACTCAACCTCCAAAGTTCGCAAGTGCTGCTGAACCTCTGGAGGCAGATGATTGGCTTAAGACCATTGAGAGCAAGATGAGGATTATACAGTGCCAAGGGTATGAGAGGGTGCTGTTTGCCTCTCATCAATTGCATGGACCTGCTGCTGATTGGTGGACCGCCTACGTGGCCGCCCATCATGACCCTGAAAATATCACTTGGGAAGAGTTCAAGCGTAGCTTCCGCAACCATTACATCCCAAGAGGTGAACTCAAAAACAAGAGGAAGGAGTTTTGGGACTGCAGCAGGGAAACATGACGGTGAGGGAATACCTCACTAAATTTACTCAACTATCCCGTTATGCCCCACGGGACATAGAGACTGATGAGCAGAAACAAGACTGTTTCGCGGAAGGACTTACCGCAGAAATGCAGTGTCCAATGTCCTCCAACGAGTATGAAAGCTTCCAAAAGATGGTGGACAGAGCATTTGTGGTGGAAAGGAAGCTGAAGGCCTTGGAAAATGAGAACAAGAGGAAGGCCGGGTGGTCACACCAAGCCTCAGGGAGCAACACACGCCCACGTCTGATGCAGCAACCTACAGGGCAGACGAACCGTGCTGCGGTACCCTACTCAGCACCAAGAGGGTACAACCCGAACTACAGGCCTCCGGCAGCGCACCAGCGCAGCCACAACGTCAGTTTGTACAGCAGCCTCGCCCTGCATATCCACCTCGACCAGCAGTGCAAGGACCCCCAAACCAACCCCAAGACAACAAAGGCCAGGCACCTAAGGTTGGGGTGCAATGTTTTAGCTGCGGTGAAGTGGAGCATTACGCCCATAAATGCCTAAAGAAGAAGCCCGCGCAGCCACAACAGCAGAATGTGATGCGAGGACGGGTGAACCACGTCACTATGGAGGAAGCGCAAGAGGCACCCGACGTGGTCGTTGGTAAGTTTCCTGCCAATTTACACCTTGCAACCCTGCTGTTTGATTTTGGTGCTACCCATTCGTTCATTGCTCAAGGGTTTGTTAAGGAGTATGACCTAGCAACAACACAAATGAACCATATGCTAGCCGTAAACTCTCCAGGTGGAGAAATAAGGACAAGACAAGTGTGTCCCAAAGTGAACCTAGACATTAATGGGGTAGTATTTACTGCTAACCTCATAGTGATAGATTCACAAGGGATAGATATTATTTTAGGTATGGATTGGTTGACCAAACATAAAGGAATCATCCATTGTTTGACCAGAACGGTGGAACTAACTCACCCTAGTGGCACAAGAGTAAAGTTCATAACAATACACGAGCCTAGGAGGGACATTAAATTAAATCAAGTTGAGGTGAAAGTTGAGGAAATCAGGACCATCAGGGAATATCTAGATGTTTTTCCGGAGGAGTTGCCAGGTATGCCTCCCGATCGCGAAGTAGAATTCGCAATTGAGCTAGTACCTGGAACAGCCCCGATTTACAAAAGACCTTATCGGATGGACTCCAAGCAGCTGGAAGAACTCAAGGATCATTTGAGAGAACTGACGGAGAAGGGGTATATTCGCCCTAGTTCCTCACCTTGGGGAGCTCCGGTGATATTTGTGCCCAAGAAGGACGGAACCCAAAGGTTATGCGTGGATTACCGTGCCTTGAATGAGGTAACCATCAAGAACAAGTATCCATTACCCCGCATTGAAGACTTGTTTGATCAGTTGAGGGGAGCTTGTGTGTTCTCAAAAATTGATCTCAGGTCGGGATACCACCAACTCAAGATAAGGCAATCTGATATTCCCAAGACAGCTTTCGTATCTCGGTACGGACTGTATGAATACACTGTCATGCCTTTCGGGCTAACTAATGCCCCGGCATACTTCATGTATCTCATGAACAAGGTATTCATGGAATATCTGGACAAATTTGTGGTGGTTTTCATAGATGACATTCTCGTCTTCTCCAAAGATGAAGAAGAACATGAGAAACATCTAAGGTTGGTGTTGCAGAGGCTGAGAGAACACCAACTATATGCCGAATTGAGCAAGTGTGAGTTTTGGCTGAAGAAAGTTCCCTTCTTAGGACATATAGTCTCGGAGGGAGGAATCTCCGTAGATCCCGCCAAAATCGAGGATATCCAGAAGTGGAAGACCCCTGAAAATGTCGGGGAGGTTCGAAGCTTCTTGGGGTTGGGTGGATACTATCGACGGTTTATTGAGGGATTCTCCAAGATCTCGAGACCTCTCACCAAACTGTTGGAGAAGGGAATCACATTCACATGGACGCCACAGTGCGAGACGAGTTTTCAAGAGCTAAAGAAAAGATTGACAACAGCCCCAGTGTTGGTTACGCCGGATATGCAGAAGAATTTCACAGTGTACTGCGATGCCTCTAGAAATGGGTTGGGATGAGTTCTCATGCAAGAAGGGCATGTCGTGGCATATGCATCCCGACAGCTCCGGAAGCACGAGAAGAACTATCCTACACATGACCTAGAGCTAGCCGCAGTGGTACACGCGTTGAAAATTTGGCGGCACTACTTGATGGGGAAGAGGACAGAGATATATACGGATCATAAGAGTTTAAAGTATATTTTCACACAGCCAGATCTCAACCTCAGACAAAGGAGATGGTTAGAGCTAATCAATGACTTTGATGTGGGCATCAACTATCATCTTGGGAAAGCAAACATCGTGGCAGATGCTTTGAGTCGGAAAGTGCAGGTCAATAAGTTGAGCTTGAAGGACATGCCTGCAGAATTGAAGGACGAGGTTATGAGGCTCAATCTATGCCTAGTAAATAGTGGTGAAGCCATCGCCATGGAAGTGGACTCCACACTAGAGCGAGACATACGCGAGGGTCAAAAGAATGATGAGAAGATAAAAGAGATCAGACAACTCATCACGGAAAATAAAGCTCCGGGTTTTAGAGAGGATGAACAAGGAACGGTGTGGCACGGGAAAAGAATCTGTGTGCCTGAAATGAAGAAGATCCGTGAATTGATTTTGAGGGAAGCTCACGATTCTGACTATTCCATTCATCCTGGGAGTACGAAGATGTACCAGGATCTCAAGAGCAGGTATTGGTGGTATGGCATGAAGCGAGATGTCGCGGAACATGTTGCCCTATACGACACGTGTCAGTTGGTAAAAGCAGAACATCAACGACCCGCGGGATTATGGCAACCACTCAAAGTGCCTGAATGGAAATGGGAAGAAATCAGCATGGATTTCATCGTGGGATTGCCTAGGACCCAATCAGGATATGATTCGATATGGGTCATCATTGATAGGCTAACCAAGGTAGCTCACTTCATCCCCGTGAAGGAAAGCTACAGCGGATCCAAATTGGCAGAGTTGTACATGTCAAGGATCGTGTGTTACCATGGAGTGCCAAAGAAGATTGTGTCGGATCGAGGGACACAGTTCACCTCAAGGTTCTGGCAGAAGTTGCATGAAACCATGGGAACCCATCTGAACTTTAGTTCTGCCTATCATCCCCAAACCGACGGGCAGACGGAGAGAACCAATCAGATCCTTGAAGATATGCTGAGGGCATGTGCACTCAAAAACAATAGGAGTTGGGACAAGAACTTACCGTATGCGGAGTTTTCCTATAACAACAGCTATCAAGCTAGTATGAAGATGTCACCGTTTGAAGCTTTGTACGGGAGGAAGTGCAGAACTCCCCTATTTTGGAACCAAATGGGGGGAAGTAAAGTGTTTGGTCTAGAAGTACTACAAGAAGCCGAGGCGAAGGTGAGGGAAATTCGCAATAACTTGAGGATAGCACAGACACGCCAAAAGAGCTATGCCGATGTACGAAGAAGAGAGCTCGTTTTCAACGTGGGGGACTATGTCTATCTCAAGGTGTCCCCTATAAGAGGGCTTCGTCGGTTCAAGGTGAAAGGGAAGTTGTCACCTCGATACATCGGACCCTTTCAAGTTCTGGAAAGGAAAGGCGAAGTGGCGTATCAACTAGAGTTACCGGCTCGTCTATCGGAAGTGCACAATGTGTTCCATGTGTCACAACTCAAGAAATGTCTGAGAACGCCTGAAGAGGTGTTACCCATGAATGAAGTGGACGTAGCTGAGGATTTGTCTTATGCCGAGCAACCATACAAGATTTTGGAGACAATGGAACGCCTCACCAGAAATAAAAGAATCCGTATGTGCAAAGTGCAGTGGAAGCATCACTCAGAAGAGGAAGCCACCTAGGAGCGGGAAGATGAGCTCAAGGCACAATTTCCGGAATTGTTTCCTTAGAACCACCAATCTCGAGGACGAGATTTCTTTTAAGGGGGGTAGAGCTGTAACACCCCAAAAATATTGTTAAGACCCTAAATCATGTTAAGAGGGTAATTTAAAAATTTTTGGACGTGTTGCATGTTTTGCAAAAATTCAAATTCAAACTGGAATTCAAATTAAACTCAAATCAGAAAAGAAATAGAAAAATAAAAAGAGAAAAGAGAAAAAAATTGGCCAGTGGGCCGAAACCCACCAGCCGGCCCAACCAGCGCCCGCGCCAGCCCGCAGCCGCGCGCGCCGCTTTCCCCCACTGACAGGCGGGGCCCACCAGATCATCGTCTACCTCGAGCCAGCGCCGGACTCTCTCACTCGAATCGAAACCGATCGGGAATTCTCTCGTATTCCAGCCGAATTCTGTTCGGGGGCGACGCAAACTCGATCTAAACCACCCAGCCGCCCTCCCCTGTCTATAAAAACCCCGGCCTCGTTCTGTTTTTCCCACGCGATCCGCCGATTTTCCTCCGGTGAGAACCGAGACTTCTCCGGCGAATTCTGGCCGATCTACGCTCGGAAATTCCGATCTAACTCGCTAGTCTTGATCCACCGCCTCCGGGGAACCTTGCAGGTGCAGAAAACTCGGTGACTTGCGGTGTAAATACAGCGCCGACGAGCCTCGCCGTGGTTTCACCTCGGACCTCGTCGCCGATCACCTTCCAGGACCTCCGAGCTCAAGAAAACCCCCGAGGTGAGATCCCCGACCTCTCCTCCACCGATCTATGTCATAAGATCACAGTTCTAGGAAGAATTCTCGAAGATCCGAAAGTCTCCGGCGAGATCGCCGCTTCCCGCCGCCGTTCGCCGCCGGCAGCGCCGCCCGCGCTCGATCAGAGCGACGTGGCCGCTTGTGCGCCGTCTATTTTAAATCGCACGGTAGACTTTAAATCCCCGCGTACCGGTTCGGCGTTATAATCTCAGCCGTCTGTTTTAAATCGGACGGTCCACGTCAGCCCCGCGTTATAAAGACTGGAAATCTTACGTGCTACCCCCTGGGGTTCTCGGGAAATAAGAGCTAGCCCCGAAAACTTCTGATCTAGCCCCTGGAACTTCAGAAAATCATGTAAATTCATTTAAAAATCAGTTTTAGCCCCTGGACTTAATAAAAATTAGGAAAAACACCTCTGTTATGAGTAGCTAGACCCCTGGAAATTCTGAAAATAATATTATAGACCCTGTAGTGGGGTCAGTTTACCTTTTTAGCCCTGTTTAATATTTAATTTAGGAAATTGAATATGTGGCTAGTGTTTAAAATTTAAAAAGTGGGACAAACATATTGTCAAAATTAAATTAAAAACTTTCTCAGTATTTAGAAAACTTTGGAGTGAGATAAAAACATATTTTGGGCTGAATTGAATCTGTTTAATTTATTATTCACATTTAGTGACACATTTTTAAGTAAAGAATAGTTCTAGAAAATAGGGAAAATAATTATGAAATAGTTTACATCAGAGGCAAAGGTCAAAATATGTTATTAAATTATTTAGGACCAGAACCTATTCTGTTTAGATGATGTGTCTTACTATTTTCATAATAAAGTACATATTTATGCATAGGAAAATAAATCTGAAAATATAGCAACTAGTAAATGATAAATGGAGTTTCTAAAACCCAAAGAATTCAGTTTAGGGTTGGTAGAAATTCTGAAGACACATATGGAGAAGAAAAATACCTTTCATGCATACTTGGTAGCAAAAAGGTGTAGTAGTTGAATATAAGAAATTTATTTGAATTGGAAACTCATATATATAGTATGTAAGTATAAATGTGAACACAAAAGTAGGAATCATATACACATGATTAAAAGTGCATGCAAGCCACAAATCAACACACATAGAGTAACCACAACACATATAATGGTGAATGACTTTCATAAATATAAATGTGTGGTTTGTATGAAGTGGAAGTGTGAACTATGTCTTATGGATTGTTGTTTTTCTTTTGCTATGTGTGATGGTATGATGTAGAACCTGCTCAAGAGCAAGTTATTCCTTTCCAAGATCAGGACTACCATTTCCAAGAGCAGCAGGAAGGAGGCAAGTGTCCTTGACCACTTTGATCCTATGCTAGGATGTGTAGCTAGAGTTATTTGCATTGTCAATTTAAATATGAAACCCATGATAGGAAGTTTCCCTAGAATTGCATTACCTTGTTTCCTTGTAGCTTGGGTTGGGATTTATTTTATCATGTCATTTATTATTATGCATATGCTTAGCCATGCTTAGAATGGGATATTTGGGATATGAGATCATCAGTTTATTTTACCATACTCTTGAATGAGACATTGTGAGTTATGTAGAGGTAGGGATCAAGGCAAGTTGGATGTTTTGGTTGTGTGCTGGGTGCACGAGACTCGGGTTTGTGTTTAGTACTTGCCTGGATCCTAAGGACCGGTTCATGGAGCATGTAACCTGGCTTTACAGTGCCAACCACATGCTGAGATGGGGCAGCTTGGCCAATTAATTAGGTGTATCCCCCCCGTAGTATGGGTGTGTTGGATGGTGCGGGGAGTAGGGGTCAGCTGGACTACCATATGAACCGCAAGGCTCAAGAGGGGGCCACTGTAGCGGGGTTGGAGCCTCTTGTATGCTGTTAGGGGTGAAACCTCAGTGGGCCCACACTCGTCGGGAATCCCTTTGTAAAGGCTTCGTAGTGATCTCCTGGCTACACACCTGGGAAGTGTGAATGTGGTTCATAGCCACTGGCATAATGGAGGTTCTTTTAGTCCACCCGGCAATGGGGGATGAAATCACTACATGTGGGTACAATGGTGCAAACTCTGCAGAGTCAAAACTGTCATGACAGCCGTGCTCACGGTCAAGAGCGGCTTGGACTTATTCATGATTAGAGGAGTGATGGTTTTTGGAAGTTGTGGATGTTAAGCTGGGAGCTTAACATTGGAAATGATGTTATGGTTACTTGATTATGATGATGGGGTGGGAGATTGGGACCATTTCACCTGTGTAGTAATGTAGGTGCTTAATAAGCAAAGGTGGTAGGTATTAATTGCGTAGTGCTTTAACCATGAGTTCAACCTCCCCTTGTTCTAGCCATGCATGACATAACTTTCCCACACTTGCTGAGTACCATCGGTACTCAACCTTGCATATTTGTTGGTTTATATTGCTGCTCAGGTCAAGATAATGAGGTGGTGTATAATGATCAAGATTTTGGACCCGAAGAAGGTTTCTAGGTTCATGGAGACCCCCGGGCAACGCCTGTGATGGAGCCCTCAAGAATAATATTCCGCTGCTAGTTTATTTACTTGTGATGAACTTATTATTGTCCATCGAGACATTTGATATGTAAGACTTATTTATATTCGACACCTGGCTTGTAATAAATGATGCTTCACTATTTGTCATCACATGTATGAGAAAATGATCCTGGCATACATGTGATATTCACTTGGTTGTTCTTCGGAAAAATCGGGTGTGATAGCTAACAACAATAACCCTGTTCCGGCACCACCGCCAGCACATAACAGGCTGGGAGAGTTCATGAGGACTCGACCACCTACCTTTGCTCAAGCTAATGACCCCATGGAGGCCGATGACTAGTCGAAGTCCATGGAGAAGAAGCTTGCCATAGTTCAGTGCAACGACAGAGAGAAAGTTCTCTTTGCGTCGCACCAACTCATGGGAGCTGCCGCTGACTGGTGGGATGCCCTTTGCAACGCTCACGTCGACCCGGAGACGATCACTTGGACTGAGTTCAAGGAGAGTTTCCGCTCTCATTACATCCCTGCTGGTGTAATGATGCTCAAGAGACAAGAGTTCGAGGGTCTCCGCCAAGGACAGAAGAGCGTGAATGAGTACCTTAACAAGTTCACGCAGCGGTCAAGGTACGCCCCCGAAAATGTCAACTCGGACCAACGGAAGCAGTAGCTGTTCATGAGAGGGTTGAACAATGAGATCCAGGTTCAGCTCCTCAACAATGACGACGCGAGCTTCCAGAAGCTGGTTGACAAGGCTATAGTGGTTGAAAGCAAGATCCGAGAGATCGAGCGAGAAGGCAAGAGGAATATGTCATATCAGCAGCAAGGGAGCAACGTACAACCTCGGTACATGCCCCCAGCTGCACCACAGTATGGATCGCCCGCTCTTGCATTTCGTCCTAATCAACCACCACAGCAACGACCCGTTGCACAAGCACCTCGTGTACCTTTGCCTCCTGCGCCCCGACCCAACATGGGCGCTCCTGTTCAAAACCCCCGCCCCAACGTACCTGCTGCCGTGGGCAACAGGGCATGCTTTGCATGCGGGGAAACGGGACACTTTGCGAACCAGTGCCCGAGGAGAGGTCCTGGACAGCAAGGCAACGTCCCCAAGAAGAACCCACGGCCGAACGGAGGAGCCAACCAAGGAAACCGTGGACAGCCGAACTATGCTCGCGGCAACGTGAACCATGTCTCTGCTGAGGAAGCGCAACAGGGTGAGGACGCCGTGATTGGTATGTTCCTTGCCAACTCCAACCAAGCCACCATTCTATTTGATTCTGGAGCATCGCATTCCTTCATATCATCCAAGTATGTTGCGAAGCATAATCTACCCATATCACACTTGAAATATACTATGTTGGTTAATTCTCCCGGTGGAGAGATGAGGACTAATATAGTATGTCCAAAAGTAAACCTTAAAATAAAGGGGGTAGACTTCCTTGCCAACCTCATTGTCTTGGATTCCCAAGGGCTTGACATAATACTCGGAATGGATTGGCTAAGTAAGCACAATGGGGTAATTCAATGTGCTGAAAGGAGCGTGCAATTGACCAACGAGCACGGTACCCGTATCGAGTTTGAGTCAGCCCAACTGGCAACTGAGAAGGCAACATTGAACCACATTGAAAAAGCAACTCTGGAAAGCATTCCGGTGGTTCGAGAATTCTCGGACGTGTTCCCGGAAGAACTTCCAGGTATGCCACCTGACCAGGACATCGAGTTTTCCATCGACTTGGTACCCGGAACTGCACCTATAGCAAAGAGGCCATATAGGATGCTCGTCAACGAGCTAGTGGAACTCAAGAAGCAAATCCAGGAGCAGCAAGAGAAGGCTTTTATACGTCCAATCTCGTCACCATGGGGAGCCCCCCGTGCTCTTCGTAGACAAGAAGGATGGAACCCAAAGGATGTGCGTAGACTATAGGTCTCTCAATGAGGTGACAATCAAGAACAAGTACCCTCTGCCCCGTATGGAGGACCTGTTCGACTAAATGAAGGGAGCCCGGGTGTTCTCCAAGATTGATCTTCGGTCAAGATATTTCCAGCTGAAGATTAAGCCCTCCGATATACCCAAGACTGCCTTTCGGACACGGTATGGTTCGTACGAATATACCGTTATGTCTTTTGGGTTAACGAACGCACCTGCATACTTCATGTACCTCATGAACAAGGTTTTCATGGAGTACTTGGACAAGTTCGTCGTGGTTTTCATTGACGATATCATGGTGTATTCAAAAAGTGAGGAGGAACATGAAGAACACTTGAGATTGACATTGCAGAAGCTGCGAGAGCATCAGCTGTATGCCGAGTTCAGCAAATGTCAATTTTTGCTAAAGGAGATATCGTTCCTAGGCCAAATCATCTACGAGGAAGGAGTATCGGTTGATCCCGGAAAAGTGGGAGATGTTCTGAAGTGGAACCAACCGCAAAACGTGAGGGATATTTGGAGTTTTCTTGGGATGGCTGGATACTACCACCGGTTCTTTAAGGATTTCTCTAAGATAGCAAAGCCTATGACGGAGTTGCTAATGAAGGGAAAAGCCTTCCAATGGATACCAGCGTGCCAAGAAAGCTTTGAGGAGCTCATGAAAAGGTTAACCACAGCACCGGTTCTGGTATTGCCAGACCTAAGCAAGAGCTTTGACATATATTGTGACGCATCAAGACAAGGGCTCGGATGTGTGGTCATGCAAGAAGGACAAGTGGTAGCCTATGCCTCATGACAATTAAAGAAGCATGAGCTTAATTACCCCACACATGACTTGGAACTCGTAGCCGTGGTGCATGCATTGAAGATTTGGAGACATTATATCCTTGGTCATCGATGTGAGATCTATATGGATCATAAAAGCCTCAAGTACATATTCACTCAAACGGATTTGAATTTGAGGCAATGTCGATGGTTGGAGCTCATCAAGGATTATGATGTTGGAATCAACTATCACTCCGGAAAGGCTAATGTGGTAGCTGATGCATTGAGCCGGAAGGGAGCATGTCACCAACTCACGGTTTGGGAGCTACCACCCGAGCTACGCAAGGAATTCGAACGGTTACATCTCAGTTTCATGAACAAGATGGAAGTGATGGAACTCCACTCATCATTGGAACAAGAGATAAAGGATGGCCAAGCTACGGATGAGGAGATCAAGGAAAGGATCCGACAAGGAATAGAAAAGGACTTCAAGGAAGACGAGGAGGGTACGCTTTGGCTAGGAAAAAGGATTTGTGTGCCTAACGTGAAGCACATCCGCGACACGATATTAAAAGAGGCACACGACTCACTTTATTCCATACATCTCGGAAGTACCAAGATGTACAAGGACCTGAAGACTTGTTATTGGTGGGATGGTATGAAGAGGGACATAGCCGAGTATGTTGCCGTATGCGACACCTACCAACGGGTGAAGACCGAACATCAAAGACCCGCTGGACTGTTGCAATCCTTGAAGGTGCCCGAGTGGAAGTGGGAAGACATCAGTATGGATTTCATCATCGGATTACCACGTACTAGATCGGGTTACGACTCAATCTGGGTTATCGTGGACCGATTGACGAAAACTGCTCATTTTCTTCCTGTTAAAACCACGTACCGCGTGGCAGATCTAGCTGAGTTGTACATGGAGCAAATCGTTTGCCGCCATGGAGTCCCAAAGAGGATAGTCTCAGATCAGGGTTCTCAGTTTACCTCTATATTTTGGAGGAAGCTGCAGAAAGCTATGGGTACACGACTGGATTTTAGCTCCGCCTACCAACCGCAAAGTGATGGACATACCAAAAGGACAAACCAAATTTTGGAGGACATGTTGAGAGCTTGCGCCTTGAAACATGGGCGTAGTTGGAATGGGAGTTTACCATACGCTGAATTCTCCTATAACAACAGCTATCAAGCTAGCTTGAAGATGTCACCTTTCGAAGCATTATATGGTAGACGGTGTAGGACACCACTGTTTTGGAACGAGACCGGAGAGAACCAAGTGTTTGGACCAAAAGTGCTACAAGAGGCTGAGAAGCAAGTCCAAACAATACGGGAAAACTTGAAGGCTGCTCAGTCACGACAGAAAGGCTGTGCAGACAATAGGCGAAGGAAGTTGACTTTCGAAATAAGAGACTTCGTATACCTTAAGGTATCGCCTATCCATGGTCAACGACGTTTCAACGTCAAAGGCAAGCTAGCACCTCGCTACATCGGGCCGTTTAAGATTTTGGACAAGCGAGGAGAAGTAGCCTATCAACTAGAGCTCCCGACGCACCTCTCCGATGTACATGGCGTGTTTCATGTATCCCAGCTCAAAAAGTGCTTGAGAGTACCAGAAGAGAAAGTACCGATGGATGAACTTGAACTTCAAGAGGACCTGACCTATGCAGAGCACCCTGTCCGAATTTTGGACGTAAAGGAAAGGGTCACAAGGAACAAGGTGATCCGTTGGTGCAAGATACAATGGAGTCATCACACGGAAGCAGAAGCTACATGGGAGCGTGAGGAAGATATCAAGATAGAGTTTCCTCATCTATTCTCTACTAACGAATCTTGAGGGCGAGATTCAATTTAAGGAGGGTAGATTTGTGACACCCTCATTTTTGGATTCTGCATGTATTCATGTTTCATGTAGAAAAACACTTTTAAAATAAGTTGAAACAAAGAAAATATCAAAAAGATAGCCAAAAAGGAGCCAAATTCAATCCACAGAGAGCGCCGAAGACAACTCCCGCGGCTCGCTGGCCACGTGGCGCGTTCGGAGCTCATCTCCGAAAAGGGGGAGAGTGACACGACCCCACGGTTTTGTCGAGCCAGGATCATGCTGAGGGGTGCTGCGTTGCACAGCACCGGATAACACACATCAAAGGTACAAAGCGGAAGCAAAACTTTTATTACATAAAGTGGTTTATGAACATTTGTACATCAAAATAAGTCCAGTCTACACTCACGGGCGTAGACTACGCATCAAGTTCACCTTCAGCCTGTGAACGTGTCCTTGCTAGCACACACGCACACTAACACGGTGGCGTGCACGACTCCCACTCGACGGGGTTCCCCTCCTGGGGTTCCGTCTCCTCTTCGGGAGTCCCTTCCTCATAGAACCCTGCAAAAGCTTCAAACACAAGCAGTGAGCACGAAGGCTCAACAAGACTGACCCGTCTCTCCTAAACATGGAACTTCTACATGAGGGGTGATGGGTACATGAGATAAAAACAAGTTGCAAAGGACTCGCCTAATTAGTGGAACCTTACTTTCAAGTTTTAGAAGCAGGTGGTAGAGAACCTTACGCTAAGGCACACGAGAGAGCCGCAATCAAACAAGAAACGCATTTCTCTCATGTACTTTGCCCAAAGTTGAAAGGAACTTTAATTAGCTCTAAACTACAGCAAATCATTAACAATCAAGTCCATCTTTCAGTCAGCAACATTTTAACATGTAACTAGCCTGTTCTTTCTACATCACGGTACAGTGAACAAGTGGTACTCGCTGACCGCGAGGGACGGCGATTATAATCGATTTACACCTGCAGGGTTACCCGAATAACCCGTCACGTACGCCCGTACTCGATGTTGCCTACAGAAACCATCACGGACGCCGTACGCAACCACCTTTCGCCCGTCAGCCAAATATTGAACCGGTCCCATCGTCCCGAGCAAGAGGTCTCTGCACGCGCATCTCAGTGCCGCCAGCCGATTTACACCTCAAGCTCTCAACCTACCCTCTGAACGACGGGCAATGCCTCAATACCCAGCTACCCGAGTTACATCAGTTTCCCGGTTCCGATATAGCCGGTAGGTCTTCGGTACTGTTCTAGCTTGTTCAACAGGCCCGCACACGTCTCAGTCCTCAATCGACACAAGCGGAGCTACAGCACACAGGCCCCAAAGTCCTGCTGCCGTTACTCTCCGCTCGGTCTCATCTTTCTTGCCATGTGTATCATGTGCTATCTCTACCCGAGTCGAGTGCCTCTAGCCTATGCTCGCGAGTAGTTCCAACTACTCGACTTGTACCAAATCCTACACCATCTTAGCATCGCAATAGCTAACGGGGTTTGCAATCCTAAACCCAACCCATGGCTTTCTTGGCTATGCATTTGGATTTTCAAACAAGACTCTAGTGCAAGAAATAATGGTACTCAAGTAAGTGCTCAAAACAATAAAACTTTGTAAAAAGGTTAATGCAAACCGGGGCTTGCCTTGCTGCTCTTGGTCGTAGGCTAGCTGCTCCTCCGGAGTAACGAAGTCTAGGACTTCGGGTTCCTCCTCGACCTTAGCGACTACATGATATAAGAAATACATGTATTAATTTAAATGCATTTGATTGAATTTAAACTTGTGAAGCTTATAACTCTTACTAGACAAACCCAATGACTGTGAAACTTTTACTGTGGCTTGGTTACAACCTAAACAGAGACTTGGTCAAGTTTTAGTTGCAGCAAAGCTCATTTGAGCCCTCCACAATTAATTATGCACTTGACCTTAATTGAAGGCTTTTAGGGTGTTCTAAGGATTTTCATGAAACAAACTCTGACTATCTTGAAACTAGATTTTTAGAGGGTTCTAATGGAGTTGGTCTCACTTAATTTGACGGTTTCTAGCTAAAGATATGAGCTAAACAATTTCAGGGAAAATTCTGAAAATGTTTCTGAACATTTTCTATTTTCTCTAGAACAGTTTCACTCATCACACCATTAGGTGGATTAAATGAGCTCAAATGGACCTGAAATTTTTATGGTAGTTCAAAGATATTTTGGTGAACATCCCAGCAAAATTTCAGAATTTTCCTCCAAAGGATTCTCCAGTTAAAATTCCAAATAGTTTAAACTTCGAGGAATTAATTATGTAGAATTAAGGATTTTCGTGAAGTGAAACTTGATTTTATGGAAAGTACTCAGAGAGCTGAGTCCAACAAAATTTGGTTCACTCGATTTGGAGTTCCCTAGCCCAAGTTATGAGGATTTGAAGTTTGAATAAAATCTGAAAATCAGGAAAAAGTTTAAACTTGTGGGTGGGCCACGGGGACACGTGTTGGCACTTATGCGTCGGCACACCGTGGTCTGCGGGGTTCCTGCATGCCAGCACAACAGATCCCAGCCGCACCCGATCCTGATTTGAATTTTTAAGTCGCTGACGCGTGGGCCAGTCAGCTTCGTCTTCCTCCCGATGCGCCCTCGTGCCCGCGCCGCCCCCCCTCCCCGGAGCAGACTCGGAGCTCGCCGGACTGGCGTTCCCGGCCGCCGCCTAGCCAGAGACTCGCCGCCAGAGGGTTTAGGGCATCGAGGAGCACGTTGGTGGGCTCTGTTTGGGACGTCGGTGGCCGGAACCAGCTCCGCGACGTGCGGCGGCTACTGCTGTGGTTCGGCACCGTTGTCCGAGGTCTCTAGCCCCCCATCGCTTGCGCCGATGGGCTCTACATCACCAGCGCAGCTCTAGGAAGCTCGACATGACCTCAGATCAGCTCGGGAGTTGCCGCAAATAGGGTTTCACCGTGCGACCGAATGGGTCCACGGCGGCCACTCCTAGTAAAGCTTAAATCCCGCCGTTCTGAGGCGTTCTCATGCGATGGATGCTAAAGGAGATTTGATCGCCGGCTAATCCAGCATATGTGTGCAAAATTTGATGACTCGAGGAGGGACAAAGATGGAGGATTTTAAAGAACTGTACCGGAAACTCGGGTTGAGGTCGCCGGAGTCGGAATTCGCCGGCGAGAGTGTACGGCATGGCTTGAGCTTCAGGTGGAAGCAGCGTGGAGTCCGTGCGCTCCTTTTTCTGCCCTTGCTTGGCTGTGAAAGTGACTGTGGTGTGCTTCCCACGTGAGACCGATCGCTGTTCTTTAGCTCAGTCACGGCGGTCGTCTTTGATCACGGGAACAGAAGCCAAAACCCGGTGGTTTAGGCGCCGGGAGAGTGGTGCTCGAGCTCAGGGTGCTTCCTAGCAGCTCGGGGAAGGAGGAGGCGTGATGTTTTCACGGTTTCCCGATCGAGCAGAGAGGCGGAAGCCGGGGAACTCGGTGTGCACTGAGGAGAGGGAAATGAGCGATGATCGCCGCGGTGGAACGCCTTAAGAGGACCCCGGACCGACCCTGGGCTCGCGTGTGGAAGCGGGAACCAGCTGGTGGCGCTGCTCCTCCTCGGTGGCGCACGGCCAGCTCTCGGTGACGTTGAACCGGCAGCTGCTCGGTGGAATTTCCCACCGAGGCTGTGACTTTGGGTGCAAGTCTCCCCCCCCCTTATCTCTATGACATGTGGGTCCCACACTCAAGTTTAACCTCTGAAATTAACTCATCATCACTGTTGTAAACAGTAAGCCCCAAAATGCCCATGGTGATTCAAATTATTCACCCATGAGCCATTTGAATTGGTTAGAATTCAAATTGGTTTTGGTTTGGATAAATTTCAGCACATGTTCAGTTTGAAATTCAAATAAAGTTTAAATTTGCCCCACTTAGCTCATGTCAAGATCAACTCCAAATGGAGTGAAAATTGGAGTGTGAGCTCACAAAAATGTGCTGAGTAAGAATACGTCTCCCACTTTTGAATTCAGGGGATAAAAACAGTTTGAATTTGAATGTAGTTTCAAACTGCCCTCTTTCTAGCTACACCGAAAATGATCTCAAAAAGATTTTGAATTTGGGTGAAACTTGGCATGGACATTCCTAGTACCATGTAGGAGTTTTCATATGCCCAGCCCCTGTATATCACGTGTGGGGAAATACCACTTTTGCAATATGCGAGTTTATTCTCTAATGAGCATGTTGATGGTGGTTACTTGCTCTTCAAATGTGTTTATCAACTTGCTCCAAATGAGGTGTGTGTGTGGTGATGACACTTCAAACATGTGTCAAAAACTGAGGCTCTTACATTCCTCCCCCCTTAAAAGAATCTCGTCCCGAGATTATAAGGTGAAAATGAGAGAGGACGGTGGAAAATTACCGGATATGCGACGTGAAAAAGTCGGGGTAGTTAACGCGAAGAAATCTTTCGCTCTCCCATGTCGCTTCATCCATGAGTGGTTACTCCATAGAACTTTGTAGAACCACAACATACGGTTGCGTGTGGTTCGGGCCTTCTCGTCAATAATCTGAACCGGTTCCTCCCGATAGGTGAGATCCGGTTGCAGTGCTTCAATGTCCTCCAGCTGAACGGTAGTTGATAGCTTAAGACACTTCCTCAGCTGGGAAATGTGAAAGACATCGTGCACACCGGAAAGTGCTTCTGGTAATTTCAGCCGGTATGCTACCGATCCACATCTTTCAGTAATCTGAAATGGACCCGGTGTGCCACCTTTCCTCTCACCCCGAATCTGTTTACATCCTTCATTGGAGACACACGTAGGTATACGTGATCCCCGACTTCGAATTGTAATGGGCGTCTTCTCCGGTCCGCATACTGTTTCTGACGGGATTGGGCCGCTTTCAGGTTCGCTTGAATCAATCGAACCTTTTCTTCCGCGTTGTTGACAAGGTCAATCCTGAAGGTAACCCTTTCGCCAGACTCACACCAATTCAGTGGTGTGCGGCATTTACTCCCGTATAGCGCCTTATCTCATAAGGCGCCATCTTGATGCTGGCTTGGTACCCATTGTTGTACGAGAACTCGGCTAACGGCAAGTGATCATCCCAATTCTTGCCGTGGTTGATAGCGCAAGCTCGTAGCATGTCTTCTAAGATCTGATTTACCCGCTCGGTTTGCCCATCCGTCTGCGGGTGGTACGCTGAACTACGGATCAGCTTCGTCCCCAATGCAGCGTGTAGCTGCTCCCAAAAACGGGACACAAATAAAGTGCCCCGATCCGATATGATGGTACGGGGTACGCCGTACAAGCATAGGATCCGTGAGATGTATAGTTCAGCGTACTTCTTGGTGTTGTAGTTGGTGTTGACCGGGATGAAATGGACAACTTTGGTGAGCCGGTCGACGATCACCCACACAGAATCATGTTTCTGAAAGGTGGTGGGTAAACCGACGATGAAGTCCATGCTCACATCCTCCCACTTCCAGCAAGGAACGCCCAGTGGTTGTAGCAGTCCCGGTTTCCGCATATGATCCGCCTTCACCCTTCGACATGTATCACACTCGGACACGTACTTGGCGATCTCCCGCTTCATCCGTGTCCACCAAAACTTGATTCTGAGTTCTTGATACATTTTGGTGCTGCCGGGGTGAATAGAAAATTTTGATAAGTGAGCCTCATCAAAGATTTTCTTCCGTAGCTTCGGGTTACGGGGTACGACGATCCGGTCATTGAACCATAGGACGCCGTCTCCGTCCTTCCGGAAACATTTCAACTCCCCACTGTCTACACGTCTCCGCAAATGCGACATGCCCTTGTCATGTTTCTGAGCTGCCGCTATCTCTTCACGGATGGTGGGGATCAAAGCTGGGTTGTAGAGAGCTCCGTGTGGAATCACATGTAGTGGTGGTTCGCTCTCTTCCAACGGTGTGATGGTTAGATTGTTGACGTGTGACTTGCGGCTCAGCGCATCTGCCACTACGTTTGCCTTGCCTGGATGATAATGGATCTCTATTTCGTAATCCTTTATCAATTCTAACCATCTTCGTTGCCTCATGTTGAGCTCCTTCTGAGTGAATATGTACTTGAGGCTTTTGTGGTCGGTATATAAATGTACGTGGTTACCGAGTAGGTAGTGCCTCCACATTTTCAGTGCAAGTACCACGGCAGCGAGCTCCAAATCATGAATTGGATAATTTTTCTCATGGTTTCTAAGCTTCCGTGATCCATACGCGACCAATCTTCAGTCTTGCATCAGCACACATCCGAGACCAATGCCGGATGCATCGCAGTACACATCAAACGGTTTTGTTGTGTCTGGCTACACCAAAACCGGTGCTGATGTCAGGTGCTTGACTAAAGCCTTGAATGCTGCTTCACATGTTGGACTCCAAACATATTTGGTAGCCTTCTTCAGCAGCTCCGTCATAGGCTTGGCAATCTTCGAGAAGTTCAGAATGAACCTCCGATAATATCCCGCGAGTCCGAGGAAACTCCGTACCTCGTGAACAGTTCTCGGGGATTTCCAATTCAGCACTTAAGTGATCTTGCTCGGGTCTACAGCGATACCCTCCGCTGAGATAATATGCCCTAGGAAAGGCACTTGCGATATCCAAAACTCGCACTTGCTGAATTTCGCGTATAGCTTGTGATCCCGCAGCCGTTGCAAGACTATACGCAGATGCTTCTTGTGATCTTCCTCCGACTTGGAATATACCAGGATGTCGTCGATGAAGACCACGACAAACTTGTCCAGCTCCGGCATGAATACCGAGTTCATCAAATACATGAAGTGGGCTGGAGCATTGGTGAGGCCGAAGGACATGACCAGGTACTCATAAAGTCTGTACCTCGTCGAGAAAGCCGTCTTCGGGATATCCTCAGCCCGTATCTTAATCTGATGGTACCCGGATCTTAAGTCCATCTTGGAAAAGATCTTTGCTTCGACCAACTGGTCAAACAACATGTCGATCCGTGGAAATGGGTACTTTTTCTTGATGGTTACGGCATTTAATGGACGATAGTCCACGCAAAGCCGCAACGTCTCATCCTTCTTCTTTACAAATAATGCCAAACAGCCCCACGGTGAGGAGCTCGGCCTAATAAAACTCTTCTCCAGCAGGTCCGTGAGCTGAGTCTTCAGTTCATCCAACTCCTTGGGCGCCATCTTGTACGGCCTTCGGGATATTGGCATGGTTCCCGGTGCAAGTTCAATCTTGAACTCCACCTCTCTATCGGGCGGCATCCCCGGTAAATCATCCGGGAACACGTCAGTGAACTCTCGGACCACTGGAATGTCTTCCAATCTGATGGTTGTGGCTTGATAGACACTTGGAAGTTTTATTTCTGGACTGTCCAGAAATAAGGAGTGAGATCCATGCACTTCTGAGTTTAAGTGCACGACTCGAAGGACGGCATCTAAAACAGCGCCGTGGCGGGTTAACCACGACATCCCTAGGATGATATCGACCTTTTGTCCCTCTAAGATGATGAGAGACGTGGGGTACACTCTACCCGCTAAGCATAATGGCGCTTTGGAAACCATTACGCTTGCTGAAATCTTCCCACCCGGTGAACAAATTAAATATGGACTATCGGTGGGTAGTATTTGCAAGCTGTGTTTAGCAATGAAAGCTTGGCTAATAAAATTATGCGTGGCGCCTAAATCAAACAATACTATGGCGGGATGCTGGTGGAGTTGGAACATACCCGCAAGGATTGGCTCACCCTCCGGCACGTCCTCTATGGCAAGCTGATGGACGGTGCCAGGCCTAGGGTTTGCCCGCGGCGCATTAGTAGGGTTCCGGGGTTGATTCCTCCCCGGAAACGGTGGTGCAACTCCGCCGCCTTGCCTCTCCGGACAACTGCTGGCGAAGTGTCCTGGACGACCACACTTGTAACATGTGGCCGCTGCTTGTGCGGTGCTTGGGGAACAAAAGCCCGGCATGCGTTGCTGAGGTGCATACTGTTTCTGACGGGATTGGGCGGCTTTCAGGTAAAATCTATGCAAACATGCAAGAACGCGTACAAACCGATCTAATAAAAACTGCATCATAGGATTTGCATGCATATGCATCATCGTTAAAGTTTGTGCATGGTATTGATTGCTATGAATCTTGTATGTGCGTGATCGCGTACAGAAGGACAAGCTCAGGGAGCTACCTACGACGGACTACAACAGCAAGAGTTTGAGCAATCGGAACCGCAAGAACAAGGAAAGTGCCCCTTGACCATATTGATCCTATGTTTTGGAAAACTGTTTTGTTTGCGTAAAGGTGTGTGTGCTGAGTCAAACATGATGGGAAACCATTTCATCGGAGTTTTACTAGTTTTGGTTAAACCACCCTTGTCGCAAGGGAAGTTTATGAGTCGGGTATGGTTTTTACTTTTTGCTTCGCTGAGTCCACGGGATTTTGGGAAGCGAGATAGATGTGTCTAGCTAACTGCACTCGTAAGAATAATGAGAAATTGATGTTGTTAATGAATATGGATCGGAGGGAGATATAGGCAAGCCTGGGTCTGTGAATGAGGTAGCATGAGATGGTGGTTACTTGCCGTAGATCTAAGGACCGGTTCATGCCAGCCATGCCAGGATAACAGTGCCACCACAAGGCCAAGTATGGGTGCGGCTTAGCTGAGTAATTAGGTAAGTTGCTAGATTATTATGGACCGTGGAAGGCGCGGGGAATGGGAGTCTAGAGAGGACTGCCCTGGGAACTGCAAGGCACAAGAGGGGGCCCGTGGGTGGGAGAATTGGAGATTCTAGCCTGCCGGTGAAACCTTAGTGAGTCCATACATCTGGTAACCCCTTTGTAAAGGCTATTTTGTGATCTCTTGACCATACACCGACGGTTGTGTACTGGTCTAATGGAGGTTCTACAGTCGTCGATGGGTGACGAAATCACAAACTTGTGGGTAAAGTGGTACAAACTCTGCGGAGTCTAAAACTATCATGATAGCCGAGCTTACGGTCACGAGCGCCTGGACAACTCACATGATTAGTTGGGATGGATTTTGGGATGGTTTGGATGGTATGGTTTTTGTTATTGTTTTGGTTTTTGGGACTATTGAGTCCGAGTGATAAGATTACTATGAAGACCAAGTGGAGCCTTAGGCGTGTAATCTGTCCTCAACCTTGCCTGTGGGGATGGAGTAGAGATGGAGCCGTTGCTACTGCTTAGTTTGCTTTCGCACTAGTTAGAAGACTTCCGCTGCCAGATTTAGACTTCCGCTGCTTAGATAAGATTTCCGCTGCCAGCATGAGTCCAAGACTCATGAAACTTTGTAATAAACCCTGTTATTTGTGGTAATATATATTGTGAAATTCAGTTTGTGGATGATATGTATATGTGTGATGAACATCCTGGGCACACATATGCATTAGTTCTCGGTTCCGTGGTTTTCCACAGAATTGAGGGCGTCAGAGGCGACACCTTAAGGTGCACGAAGTCTCCAACTTCGAAGGTCAATCTTCTTCACCTATTTTCCGCATAACCCTTTTATCATGACTGAGCGGCCTTCAAGTTTTCATGTATCGTTTGGACTTGCTTTTCGACGTCTTGCAGCACTTCGGGTCCGAATACTTGGCTTTCTTCGGTCTCATTCTAGAACAGCGGCGTTCTACACCGTCTACCATACAATGCTTCGAATGGTGACATCTTCAAGCTGGCTTGGTAACTGTTGTTGTAGCATATGGCAAGCTCTTATCCCAACTACGCCCATGTTTTAAGGTGCAAGCTCTCAACATGTCTTCTAAAATCTGATTTGTCCTCTCAGTTTGCCCGTCGGTTTGCGGGTGATATGCGGAGCTTAAATTCAATCGTGTACCCATGGCTTCATGCAGCTTCTTCCAGAACCTAGAGGTAAATTGAGAACCTCGATCTGAAACTATCCTCTTTGGAACTCCATGGCGACACACGATTTGCTCCATATACAGCTCGGCTAGTTGTGCCACGGTGTATTTGGTTCTAATAGGAATAAAATGGGTTGTTTTCGTCAATCAGTCCACGATAACCCAAATAGAGTCGTAGCTGGACTGAGTTCGTGGCAATCTGACTATGAAACTGATGTCATCCCACTTCCACTCGGGCATTTTCAATGGCTGGAATAATCCAGCGGGTCTTTGATGTTCGACCTTCACCTGTTGGAACGTATCGCATAAGGCAACATATTCAGCAATGTCCCTTTTCATACCATCCCACCAATACCAAGTTTTCAGGTCTTTGTACATCTTTGTATAGACAGGGTGTATGGAATAAGGTGAGTCATGTGCCTCCTTTAGTATCGTGTCGCGGATGTGCTTCATGTTAGGCACACGAATCCTTTTCTCTAACGAAACTGTGCCTTTCTCGTCTTTCTTGAAATCCTTCTCTATGCCTTGTCGAATTGTTTCCTTGATTTCCTCATCCGTTGCTTGGCCATCTCGTATCTCTTGTTCCAGCGTTGAGTTCAGTTCGATCACCTCCATCTCGTTCAAGAACCCGAGATGTAACCGTTCGAACTCCTTACGCAGCTCGGGTGGCAGCTCCTGAACCGTGAGTTGGTGACATGCTCCCTTTCGGCTCAACGCATCAGCTACTACGTTGGCCTTTTCGGGGTGATAGTTGATTCCAACATCATAATCCTTGATGAGTTCCAACCATCGACGTTGCCTCAAATTCAGATCCTTTTGCATGAATATATACTTGAGGCTTTTGTGATCTGTGTATATCTCACATCGGTGACCGAGGATGTAATGCCTCCAAATCTTCAAGGCATGTACTACGGCTACAAGTTCCAGATCATGTGTGGGGTAATTCAGCTCATATTTCTTTAATTGCCTCGATGCATAGGCCACCACTTGGCCTTCTTGCATGAGCACACATCCAAGCCCTTGTCTTGATGCGTTACAATATATATCGCAACTTTTGCTCACATCCGGCAATACCAAAACTGACGCTGTTGTTAATCTCTTCTTCAGCTCCTCAAAGCTGTCTTGACATGCTTGTGTCCACTGAAATGCTTTCCCCTTCATGAGCAAGTCAGTCATAGGGTTTGCTATTTTGGAGAAATCCTTGATGAACCGGCGGTAGTATCCAGCCATCCAAAGGAAACTCCAAATATCCCTCACATTCTGCGGTTGGTTCCACTTCAAAACATCTCTCACATTTCCGGGATCAACCGATACTCCTCCTTCGGATATGATGTGGCCTAGGAACGATATCTCCTTTAGCCAAAATTGACACTTGCTGAACTTAGCATATAATTGATACTCCCAAAGTTTCTGCACTGTCAATCTCAAGTGTTCCTCATGTTCTTCCTCACTTTTCGAATACACCATGATGTCGTTGATGAAAACCACGACGAACTTGTCCAAGTACTCCGTGAAGGCCTTATTCATGAGGTACATAAAGTATGTGGTGCATTCGTTAACCCAAAAGACATAACGGTATACTCATACGAACCATACCGTGTCCGAAATGCAGTCTTGGGTATGTCGGAGGGCTTAATCTTCAGCTGGAAGTATCCTGACCGAAGATCAATCTTGGAGAAAATTCGGTCACCTTTAATTTGATCGAATAGGTCCTCTATGCGGGGCAGCGGGTTTTTATTCTTGATCGTCACCTCGTTGAGAGATCTATAATCCACACACATCCTTTGAGTTCCATCTTTCTTGTCTGTGAAGAGCACGGGGGATCCCAACGGTGACAAGCTTGGGCGTATGAAACCCTTTTCTAGCTGCTCCTGAATTTGCTTCTTGAGCTCCACTAATTCATTAGCAGGCATCCTATATGGCCTCTTTGCTATAGGTGCAGTTCCGGGTACTAAATCAATGGCAAATTCAATGTCTCGGTCAGGTAGCATACCTAGAAGTTCTTCCGGGAACACATCTGAATATTCTTGAACCACCGGAATGCTTTCCAATGTCACTTCTTCGATGTGGTTCAGGACTGCCTTCTCCGTTGTAGGTTGGGCTGCTTCAAACTCAATACGAGTACCGTGCTCGCTTGTCAACTGTACGATCCTCTGAGCACATTGAATCACTCCGTTGTGCTTGCTTAACCAATTCATTCAAAGTATTATGTCAATCCCTTGGGAATCCAAGACAATAAGGTTGGCAAGAAAGTCTACCCCCTTATTTTAAGGCTTACTTTCGGACATAATATATTAGTCCTCATCTCTCCATGGGGACAATTAACCAACATAGTTTGTTTCATGTGGGTTATGGGCAGATTATACTTGGCAACATACTTGGATGAGATTGATGAATGCGATGCTCCAAAATCCAATAAAACAGTGGCTGGGTTGGAGTTGGCGAGAAACATACCAATCACGTCGTCCTCAGCTTGTTGTGCTTCCTCAGCGGAGACGTGATTCACATTGCCACGAGCATAGTTCTGCTGTCCATGATTACCTTGCATAGCTCCTCCATTCGGCCATGGGTTCTGCTTAGGTGTATTGCTCGGCTGTCCAAGGTCTTTCTTCGGGCACTGACTTGCAAAGTGTCCCGCCTCTCCGCATGAAAAACATGCCTTCTTTCCCATAACAACAGGAATGTTGGGGCGAGGCTGGTTTTGAGCATAGGCGCCCATGTTGGGACGGGGCGCAGGAGGCATAGACATAATAGGTGCTTGCATAATAGGACGTTGCTGCGGTGGCTGATTAGAGCAAGGTGGATTTGCAGGGCAGAAAGTAGAAGCGGACGAGCCACAGTGTGGTGCAGCTGGTGGCATGAAACGGGGACGTACATTGCTTCCTTGTGACTGTCCTTGATATGGCATATTCCTCGTGCCCTCTTGTTCAATCTCACGGATCTTGCTCTCAACCACTATAGCTTTGTCAACGAGCTTTTAGAAGTTTGCATAATCATTGTTGAGTAGCTGAACTTGAATTTCATTGTTCAATCCCCTCATGAACAAGTACTGCTTTCTTTAATCCAAGTCAACATCTTCTAGAGCATACCTTGACTGCTGCATGAACTTGTTGAGGTACTCATTCATGTTCTTCCTTCCTTGACGGAGACCTTCAAACTCTTGCCTTTTAAGCATCATGACTCCTGCAGGTACATAGTGAGAGTGGAAACTCTCCTTGAATTCAGCCCATGTGATAGTCTCCTGGTTGACATGAGCATTGCAAAGAGCATCCCACCAATCAGCGGCTGCTCCCATAAGTTGGTGCGATGTAAAAAGAACTTTCTCCCGATCATTGCACTGAACAATAGCAAGCTTCTTTTCCATAGACTTCAGCCAAACATCAGCCTCCATAGGATCATTGGCTTGTGCTTAAGTAGGCGGTCTAGTCCTCATGAACTCTCCCAATCGGTTGTGAACCGGCAGTGGTGGCGGTGGCGGCGGTGGGGGTGCAGGAATGGGGCTAGGATTGTTGTTGTTGTTGGCCTGCAGCTGACCCAACGTTTGTATCATAGTTTGCATGAGCTGGTTCTGCATAGCCATCAACCGTTCAAGATTGCTTGCATCAGCCGCAGGGTTGGCATTTTCAGGAACTTTAACATTGCCATCCTCCTGTGGTTGAGCGTTCCTTTGCTGACGGTTGGAGTTTTCCCTTACCATCTGTGAGAGAGAGTAGAGTAGGAAATAAATATTTAGAATGATCCCCCAACTATATGCATCAAGGTGTATGAACTAAGCAACTTCTTTTATTAATTTCAGCCTATATGAGGATGTGAACAAGTGCCAAAGCATCTCACATCTCTCCACTATGTGTGGATGTGGACATTTGTCGAAGTATCCCATAACTCACACCAGCACACAAACACAAGCAATCATCATAAAAAATTCTGCTCACCACTCTTATTTGATCTACAGCGGGCTAAATGTTCCTATTACAGATTTATTCAATGGAAACCTAAACT
This sequence comes from Neostapfia colusana, assembly GCA_030760725.1. Classification (NCBI taxonomy): domain Eukaryota; kingdom Viridiplantae; phylum Streptophyta; class Magnoliopsida; order Poales; family Poaceae; genus Neostapfia; species Neostapfia colusana. Next base: position 33,677,368 of record JASWHV010000004.1, on the reverse strand, counting down.
TAATCGTGAGAACTGGTGCTGTTCTCACCATGGTGAGTCAGCAGTCCATGTAGGGATATATGATGCTGGTCCTCCATTTGCTCCCACGTTGGCACGAGTCTCCTCCTGTTTTTCCATCAAGTAAAGCTTCTTGCGGAGGTAACGGATCTCTTCTTGTGCGCTTGCATAGCGGTTTTCTAACTCCACGAGCAACCTCTGAGACTTGTCAGCAGCTTGTGGGTTAGAAATAGCTTCTTCATGGGGTCCAATGATCTCCCTTGTACCACTCTTACGATACGGGTGCAGCCCAAAAGTAGTGTCCTCAAGCTGCTCACGGAAGGCGTAGCACAGTCCGGTGAGTGCATCCTATGCGGCATCATCAATAGCTTCTGCCCTTGTAGCTCTCCATGTGGGTGGAAGTGCCATGTGACAACCATACCGTTAGATAGGATGGTTACCTCAGCCTTCCACTCTTCATGTCCGAGACGAGGAACTTTTTTTAGAAGATATTCCGGATATAGGCTGCAGCAATCCAGGAACTCTTTAGCTCCTTGGATATGTGTCATCCTTCCATCCCGTCGGACCGGAACTCTTGAACTGAACGGTTGGCCCGTTCATCACCTTCATTATCAGCCTCAGCAGGGGGTGGTACCTCTTCGGATCCATCTCCTTCTGACATAGCTTCATGAGGCTCCGCTGGTTGTAAGCCCGCGTGAAATTCCTCCTGAGGTGCGTACCAATGCTGCTCTTGTGGATCATCTTCCATGTCATCCTCGAATGGTTCCACCTCTTCCAGATCCTCTTCCTCATGCATAGAGCTACTTACTTCATAAGGTTCCATCTTCACCTCCTCCCAATATGGTCTATCGGACACCTTAATAGCGTTAAGTGCACTCCCAAGTGGCGGTGGACGAGTCCTTATGCGTGCTGTGCTCCTAGTCACCAGCATCTATAAATAAGACATGAGAAACTTTAGAGTAGAAGAAAATAACTCCAAAACTTCAGAACCTATGAAGCAAGAAAACAAAAGTGTTGCTGTCCAAAAGGAGAGAAAAATAGGGGTTGAAAAAAGCACTTTGCGGTGGGTGAATTTACAAGTAAAGTGAAGTAGCAAGAAGTTTTCGAAAATAGCAGTTCAGAGGCGTGTTCCTATGTGTTTTAGAGCGTCCATTCTACCTAGACTTGTGTCCTACGGTCAACGTGGCTCTGCTACCAATTTGTGACACCCGGTTCTGAAAATAAACCAAGTGAATGCATATGTGTGCCTAGTATTTTCATCACACATACACATGTATTCCACAAACTGAATTCAGAATATAACCACGTACAAATAGTGTTTAAGTACTTTATTACAATGACTCAATGTCTCACTCTTGAATATCCAACTTATTTAGCAGCGGAAGACTCTAAACGACAGCGGAAAATAACTAAGATAGCAGGCTCCAACTTCAACTCCACAGGCATGTTGACGGCGCCTAGTACTCCACATGTTCATCGAAGTACTCTTCTCCTGTAGCTGATGTATATGTGGGAATGCAAGGTTGAGTATATGTCGTACTCAGCAAGTGCGGGAATAGTATGACATGTAGCTTACAACAAGGTAGGCAATAAAAAGGTTCATTGCATCAAGCAAATTTTATTTCACAAATATGGTAAAAACAGCAACTATTTCTAGGTGAGTTTAATCCCATCATAACCAAGTAATTCAGCAATATTCCTTCACCATAATTCACCATTTATCAAGTCTTAACCAGCCATTAATATTTCTCAAGTTCATCTCATACTCATAAATATTAGTAACCATCTCATTTTCATACAACCGAAACCAAACTCATTGTCATGACCCAAAGTAGTCCCAAAACCAATTCCAATGACCATACCTGAATAAACATCCCAAGTTTGGCCTCTAATCATGGAAGTTGGTCAGGTTCTTATGACCAGAAGCACGGCTATCATGATAGTTTTACACTTTGCAGAGGTGGCACCACTTTACCCACAAGTTTGTGATTTCATCACCCATTAGTGACTAGAAAGAACCTCCATTATACCAGTACACAACCGTTGGTTTATGGCCAAGAGATCACAAAATAGCCTTTACAAAGGGGCTACTAGGATGTACGGACCCACTGAGGTTTCGCCGGCAGACTCGAATCTCCATTCTCCCACCCACGGGCCCCCTCTTATGCCATGCAGTTCCCAGGACAGTCCCTCTCGACTCCCATTCCCCGCACCATCCAATGGTCCATAACAAGCTAGCAACACACCTAATTAGTCAGCTAAGCTGCACCCATATTTGCCCTTGTGGTGGCACTGTTTTCCTAACATGTGCTTGCATGAACCGGTCCTTAGATCTACGGCAAGCAAACCACCATCTCATTCAACAACATCCACGAACCAAGCTTGCCTAGATCTCCCCGATTCCATTCTCATCAACATCATCAAGTTCTCATCATCTTTAATATCATGAGTGCAGTAGCTAACAAGTTTTATTTCAGCTCCCCATATCCCGTAAGTTGAGCAAAGCAAAAAAGAAAAACGACCATACCCGACTCATCAACTTTCCCGGCGACAAGGATGGTTAACAAAACTAGTAAACTTCTATAAAATGGTGTCCCATCAAGTTGACACAAGCATACGAGTTTTCGCAAGCAAAACAGTTTCAAAACATGGGATAAATATGGTCAAGGGGCACTTTCCTTGCTCTTGTGGCTCGTGTTGCTCAAGCGTCTCGAAGTCTTGGTGTTGTAGCTCCTCGTAGACGGCCTCTTGAGCTTGTCCTTCTACTCATGACCACGCACATATAAAATTTACAGCAATCAATTATCATGCACAATCTTTACTCAAGATGCAATGAGGTGAATGAATGCAATTCCTATAGTGCAGTTTTATAAAAATCGGTTTGTACGTGTTCTTGCATGTTTTAATGGGCTTCAATGGCGTTTTATGATGAACAAGGTTGCTGGGATCAACTGTGGACGTGGTGATGATCTTGACACAAGGTGTAGATCAATTCCACGTCAAAAATTAACCAAAACATGGTCTGTCCACACGCAGAAGTTTCTGCTCGAAGGGGGCAAAGAAAACGGTGCGTAGAAACAGCGGCGACGTTGTAAGAGGGGTAACGAATACCTACCTCACTTCTTCCTTGCGGCAGGGCCTCCCTCCTTGCAACGGCAGCAGTGGAGGATTTTCTGTGGAGAATTATGGGGCTGCGGGTAGGGCAGAACGTCGGGGCTTCTTCTCTGGTGACGGCGAGGCGTGACGGGGCTCAACGGCGGCCAAATTTTGGCAAGGGGGGGGGGGGAAATCGGCGACTTGGCAGCATAGGGGCGCAACTTGGCAGCAGGGGGCGGCCAAAAAGAAAGAAGAGGTGGGCGGCTAGGGGGGAGTTATATTTATAAGGGGAAAAAGAGTCCTAGAGGTAGGGGGACAAAAGAGTCCTAGATGTGGGGGACTAACAAAAGAGTCCTAGAGGTGGGGGACTAACGAAAGAGTCCTAGAGGTGGGGGACTAACAAAAGAGTCCTAGAGGTGGGGGACTAACAAAAGAGTCCTAGAGGTGAGGGACTAAAAAGGAGTCCTAGAGGTGGGGGACTAACAAAAGAGTCCTAGTGGTGGGGGCTAACAAAAGAGTCCTAGAGGTGGGGGAGACAAAAGAGTCCTAGAGGTGGGGGACTAGGGTTTCCCCCCTAATGGGCTGCGGCCAATTTGGGGGAAAAATCCCCCCAAATGTGAGGGAAATTCCCCCTAGGGGAATTTTAGGGAATTGGGGAAAATCAGTAAAAATTGGAAAAAAAATTTTGGAAAGATTGGGGAAGGGGGAAATTTGGAGAAAAATTAGGGTGTCCCAATTTGGCTATTTTAGTTATTTTATTTGCTTCTATATTCCTCTCTTTATTTCTTCCTCTTTCTAAATGCTTTTCTATATGAAAAATGTATGCAATGCATGGTAGTGAAATTGAGGGTGTTACAGTGCTAGTAGGAACACGTTCACAGGCTGAATGTGAACCTTTTGTCGTAATTATGTTTATAAATAGTTTATGTAATAAAATTTAGCTTCCGCTTATTGTCTTTTCTGTGTGCTATCCGGTGATGTCTATCGCAGCACCCCTCAGCGAGATCCTACAATGTTGGGACCATCAAGTCCTCACAGAGCCCACGTCCTTCGCCGATGCAGAGGAATACCCGTGCTATAGGTGGGCCATGCTCGAGGAGATGGAGTCCATAGAATAAAATAAGACTTGGCAACTTGTTGATCTTCCTGCAGGACACAAGCCCATTGGCCTCAAATGGGTGTTCAAGGTGATGAGGGACGAGCATGGGGGGTGGTGAAGCACAAAGATTGGTTGGTGGCTAAAGGCTATGTCCAGCGGCAAGGAATAGATTTTGACGAGGTATTTGCTCCTGTGGCTCATCTCGAATCTGTTCGCTTGCTCCTTGCAGTTGCTGCTCACAAGGGGTGGGAGTTACACCACATGGACGTGAAGAGCGCCTTCCTGAACGGCGACTTGATGGAGGAGGTGTACATCTCCCAGCCTGCTAGCTTCATCATCGACGGAGCCGAACACAAGGTGTATCGGCTCAAGAAGGCTTTATATGGACTTCGTCAGGCGCCCAGGTCCTGGAATGCCAAGCTCAATGATAGCTTGCTATCGCTTGGTTTCCAGAAGAGTACGAGCGAGCACGGGATCTACTTCCGTGGAGCTGAAGATGAGAAGCTTATCGTTGGCGTGTACGTCGACGATCTTGTGATCACAGGAGGAGGCGTACTCAAGAAGTTCAAGGGGGGGGATGATGAAGATGTTCAAGATGAGCGACTTGGGGCTCTTGTCATATTATCTTGGCCTGGAGGTGCAGCAAGCTGATGCAGGTATAAGCGTTGGGAAGGCGGCCTACACTTTCAAACTTGTCTCTAAAGCTGGTCTGGAGGGATGCAACCCCTGTGCATTCCCCATGGAGCAAGGCCTAAAGCTTTACAAGACAAGTGATAGTCCGATGGTCCATGCAACGGACTATAGGAGCTTGGTTGGAGGGCTGCAATACTTGGTGAACACACGTCCCGATCTCGCCTACTCGGTCGGGTACGTGAGTCAGTTTTTGGAGGAGCCCAAGGAGGAGCACTTAGCTACAGTCAAGCACATTGTACGATACATAGCGTGTACAATCAACTATGGAGTCTTCTATGCAAGATGAGGAGACATGGAGCTTATTGTGTACTAGGATAGTGACTATGCGGGAGACCTGGAGGACCGCAAGAGCACAAGTGGGGTGCTGTGTGTCTTGGAAACATCCCCGTTTTATGGCAGTCCTACAAGCAAAGGTGGTGTCCTTGTCCTCATGTGAAGCAGAATATATCGCAGCAGCTCAAGGGGCATGTCAAGGTGTATGGATGGCGTGGCTGATGGAGGACTTAGCTAAAAAATCGAAGGCGCCGGTGCTGCAGGTTGAACAACAAGTCAGCTATAGACTTGAGCAAGAATCCGGTACACCATGACAGAAGCAAGCACATCGATGTCAAGTACCACTACATACGAGAGTGTGTGGACAGCGGTACTATTGTGCTTGAGCAGATCTCCACCTAGGACCAGATGGCAGACATCTTGACCAAGGCCCTTGGAAGACAGAAGTTCGTGGAGATGAGAAGAAGGATCGGGGTCCTAGACGTGGGCCAGCATCAGGATCAAAAGGAGAATGTGGGCTGATCTGTCCGCTGGCCCTGGGCGGCTGGGGGCCGAACCAGGACCCCCTCTGTCAGGCGCGCACCCAGGATCAGGGATGGATCCTCCTTCTAGAGGAGTTTAGGGATTAGTCTTCTTAGAGATAGAATTAAAGATAGACTAGAGATTGAGTTGTAATAGATCAGGACTCTTGTAAGGGGAGCTATATAAAGAAGCCAAAACACCCCAGTTTCAGATCAGATCAATACAGAAATTATTCCTCCACTTTTCTGCCCTAGCCTCCGCCTCTCCCTCTAGCTGCCGCCGCCCCAGGCTAGCAACCCTAGCTGTCGCCCCCTGCCTCTCCCCTGTTCTAATCTCTCTAAACCAAGAACAGGTTGGTGGCTCTCTGTTCTTCCCTGTTCTGCACCAGTAGAACAGATCAGGCGCCTCCTCTGTTCTGTCCTACTAAGAACAGAACTGATCTGATCAATCTGATCAGAAATAGAGCCCTCTGATCCTCTCTCCAGTCTTGCTGCATCACCAGGAAATCTTTTTCTTAGGTGTTGATCATCTGGATCAATCTGTTTTTAGCCGAACAGATATGATCAAGGTGTTATGGACACCGGATTTACAACAACACGACCATCTTCGCTCGCGTGGTGACGGTTTAGCTTGACCCTGAGGTCGGCTGTGGCCGTCACACGTGTGGCAGCTGCCCCAAGGGCCATAGTCGGCGTACGCGACTGGGCCAGCGAGGGCTCGTGCCGCTGCCTTCTGTAGGTGGGTGTGTTCATGGCGGCGGCGATGAGGTGGTCGACATCGTGTCGCCATTGTTCTGCCGCCTCGGGGGTGGTGCCCTCGCCCAGAGGGTTGTAGAGTGGGGCGCGCGCTGCTGCCAGCACACTCTACGGGCTTGGATGTGGTGGCATTGTCGCTACAGTTGGGGTAGAGGGCCGCCGGGAGGTAGCGGCCGCTGACGCCAAGGGCACGCAAACCGTCCGGTCGCCGGCCCGACCTGGGCGCCACAGGCGCTGCAGGCATGCCGACCGTCTGGTCGCCTGCCCGACCAGACCTACCCGCCCTGGAGAGGGAGGTGGCCTCTTCGTCTCCCGCCTGGAGACGACAGTGAGTTGGGCGAGAAGTCTCGCTGAGAGAGGTGATGTTTACCATGGTCGCCTAGAGAGCATGAAAAGCCTCCTACCTGGCGCGCCAAATGTCGAAGTCTAGCAACGACACTTCTCCCGGTCTGCTATGGAAGCAGCCCGCGGAGGTTCTTTGATTGGAGGGGCTTGACGTCCCTATAGCGATCCAACTCGAGAGAGCGGGTGAACATCGAGATTTACGTGGTTCGGGCCGATGGAGCGTAATACCCTATGTCCACAGTGGTGATTGTTGTATTGCTTGCGCGTATGAGTGTGTGAATTTGTAGGATTGCGGACCCTTTGTCGGGTGGACACCCCGTGTAACACCCTCAAATTCATTTCCATGCATTGCATATATTTTTCATGTAGAGAAGCATTATAAAAGAAGTATAAATGGATAAAGAACTATAGAAATGGAGAAAGAACCATAGAAATGGAGAAAGAACCATAGAAATAGAGAAAGGGCCATAGAAATGGAGGAACCATAGAAATGGAGGAAAAACCATAGAAATGGAGAAGAAATATAGAAATGGAGAATGGGGCATAGAAATGGAGAAGGGGAATGTAGAAATGGAGAATGGGACATAGAAATGGAGAGGGGAATGTAGAAATGGAACAAGTGACATAGAAATGGTCAGGAATGGGAAAAAGAAATGAGTCATTCCCAAATTTCCCAATTCCACTAAAGGGGAATTTTCCCCACATTTGGGGGGATTAAATCCCCAAGGCTGCCGCACCCAACAAAAGGGGATAAGTTGGTTGAGTTCTAAATTGACTAGGACTCTTGTTTGAGTTCCAATTGGAGTAGGACTCCTCTTTTTCCCCCTTATAAATACAACCCCCAGCCCCCCTAGCCGCAGCCTTCCCCCCCCCCCCAAGTCGCCGAGTTGGAGGCCCTACCCCCTCCAAGTCGCCGAGTTGGCACCACCCCTTACCGGAATTTGGCCGCCGTCAAGCCCCGCCGTCGAGCCCTGCCGTCGAGCCCCGTCGTCGAGACCCGCAGACGATCTGTCCTACCCTAATCTTCCATAGAAAAACTCCCCACTGCTGCAATTGCTAGGAGGAACGCCCTGCCACCAAAAGGAAGTGAGGTAGGTCTCCATTACCCATCTTACGATGTCGCCGCTGTTTCTACACATCTATTTTCTTTGCCCCCTTCGAGCAGAAACTTTTACGTGTGGACAGATCGCATTTTGATCGATTTTTTACGGTGGAATTGATCTAGATCTTGAGTCAAGATTATCACCACGTCCACACTTGATCCCTACACCCTTGTTCATCATAAAACCCCATGAAAGCCCATTAAAACATGCAAGAACACATACAAACTGGTTTAATAAAACTGCACCATAGGATTTGCATTCATCTACCCTATTGCATCTTGAGTAAAGTTTGTGCATGATGATTGATTGCTGTGAATTTTGTATGTGCGTGATCGTGAGTAGAAGGACAAGCTCAAGAGGCCATCTACGAGGAACTACAGCACCAAGACTTCGAGACGCTTGAGCAACAAGAACCACGGGAGCAAGGCAAGTGCCCCTTGACCATATTGATCCCATGTTTTAAAACTGTTTTGTTTGCGAAAACTCGTATGCTTGAGTCAACTTGATGGGACACCCTTTTATAGGAGTTTACTAGTTTTGTTAACCATCCTTGTCGCCAGGAAAGTTGATGAGTCGGGTATGGTTGTTTTTCCTTTTTGCTTCGCTTAATCTATGGGGTACGGGAAGTTGAATTAAAATATGTTTAGCTACTACACTCATATGAATAATAATGATGAGAACTTGATGATGATAATGAGCATGGAATCAGGGAGATCTAGGCAAGATTGGTTGGTGGATGTTGCTGAATGAGATGGTGGTTTACTTGCCATAGATCTATGAACCGGTTCATGCCAGCACATGCCAGGAAAACAGTGCCACCACAAGGCCAAATATGGGTGTGGCTTCGCTGACTAATTAGGTGTGTTGCTAGCTTTTTATGGACCGTTGGAAGACACGGAGAATGGGAGTCAAGAGGGACTGCCCTGGGAACTGCATGGCACAAGAGGAGGCCCGTGGGTGGGAGAATGGTGATTCGAGCCTGCCGGTGAAACCTCAGTGGGTCCGTACATCTAGTAGCCCCTTTGCAAAGGCTATTTTGTGATCTCTTGGTCATACACCGACGGTTGTGTACTGGTATAATGGAGATTCTCTTTAGTCGCTGACGGATGACGAAATCACAAACTTGTGGGTAAAGTGGTGCCACCTCTGCAGAGTGTAAAACTATCATGATAGCTGTGCTTCCGATCACAAGCACCTGGCCAGCTTCCATGATTAGAGGAAAAACTTGGGATGGATATTCGGTATGGTTGTGGTATGGTCATTGGGATTGGTTTTGGGACTATTTTGAGTCATGACAATGAAATTGGTTTTGGTTATATGAATATGAGATGGTTATGAATATTCATGAGTATGAGATGAATTTGAGAAAGATTATTGGCTGGTTGAGACTTGATAAATGGTGATTTATGATGAAAGAATGTTGCTGATTTAATTGGTTATATTAGGATTTAATTCATCTAGACTTAGTTGCTGTTTTACCATATTTGTAAAATAAAATTCGCTTGATGCAAATGAGCCTTTTTATTACCTATCTTGTTGTAAGCTACATGTCATACTTTTTCCCCTACTTGCTGAGTATGACATGTACTCACCCTTGCATTACCAAATATACATCAGCTACAGGAGATGAGTACTTCGAGGACCATGTGGAGTACTAGGTGTGCGAACTACCGTCAACATGCTTGTGGAGTTGAAGTTGGAGCATGCTGCTTAGTTATTTCCGCTATCGTTTAGAGACTTCCGCTGCAAGAATAAGTTAGAGATTCATGAGTGAGACTTTGAGTCATTGTAATAAAGTACTTAAAAACTATTTATTCGTGGTTATATTCTGAATTCAGTTTGTGGATTACATGTGTATGTGTGATGAACATCCTGGGCACACATATGCATTCACTTGGTTCTATTTTCGGAACCCGGTGTCACACTCCGGTCCTTTTATAGTCCAAGGCCGGGGTGGTTACAATGAGGCTTGGAGCCTGACAGGTGGCCCCAAAGATGTCTAAACCCTATACATGATCTAGGATTTTTACATCCTCAAGTAGAGTGGTTGGCGCGGGAGTTAAGACCCACCGCCTGGTGCGCTGGACGCGTCTGACCACGCTGCAGGTGATGATGAAGACGTTGTATTGCCACCTCGTCTTCTCACTCTGCTAGGCAGCACTGTGCCGTTGGGCGGCACTGTACCGCTGTCACGCCTCGCCGCCCTGTCTTGTCACCATAATGGTGAACTGGCAGAGGGCGGAGGCATGCGTCGTGCGTCATGCTTCTGGGGAAGGTGCATTCCTTGAATGCACGGTCTCACAGCGCACCCCTTTGTTGACCCACGGCCAACGACGGATCGTGGGGCACATGGCGGCTCCGGAGCCCTCCTTAGCGGGGAGGAGGCTCAGAGCCTGGCTACACATGGCAGCTCTGAACCTCACCTCAGCGGGGAGGATTTGTCCGGGGCCAAGGGCATGTGTTGGCTACGGAGCCCTCCTCACCAGGGAGGAGGTTCGGAGCCCAAGTACACGTGGCAGCTCCGGACCTCACATCAGCAGGGAGGATAGGTTCGGTGCCAAGGGCACGTGTCAGCTCCAGCAGTTAGGAGGTTTGGAGTACGGGAACACGTGGCAGCACCGGACCTCTCCTCGACAGGGAGGCTAGGTCCGGTGACAAGGGCGTGTGTCTGCTCCGGAGCTCTCCTCAACAGGCAGGAGGTTCAGAGCCTGGATACACGTGGCAGCTCCAGACCTCTCCTCGGCAGTTTGGCTAGGTCCGGTGCCAAGGGCACGTGTCGGCTTCGGAGCCCTCCTCAGCGGGGAGGAGGTCCGGAGCCTCGCTACACGTGGCAGCTCCGGACCTCACCTCAGCAGGGAGGCTAGGTCCAGGGCCAAGGGCATGTGTCGGCTCCTGAGCCCTCCTCAGCAGGGAGGAGGTTCAGATCCCACATACACGTGGCAGCTCTGGACCTCACCTCAGCAGGGATGCGTGGTCCGGGGCCAAGGGCACGTGTCAGCTCTGGAGCCCTCCTCAGCAGGGAGGAGGTTCAGAGCCCACATACATGTGGCATCTCCGGACCTCACCTCAGCGGGGAGGCTTGGTCTGGGGCCAAGGGCACGTGTTGGCTCCAGAGCCTAGACGCACGTGGCAGCCCCGGGGCTGACCCTGGAGCAAGGGACAAGAGGCTTCGCTAGCGCCCGCCTCAGCAGGGAGGCGGGGCCTGGGCTGTCTGAAAGTGCATCTAGGTATCCCTTGTGAGTTTTGGTTGATTTATGACAAACAAATGAGACCCTAACAAAATCGTTGAGATGAGCGCAGGTTTTTAAAGAAATTAGGAAGAAAGCGCAAAAAGAACGGAGAATGAGGATCTAAAAATGATAAGAGCTCAGGAGCAGAAAAGATTACATTACTTAGTATGGAGTGTGTTGGAGAAACATACCCCAAGAGCTCAATTGAAAGAAATCACACTAGCTGCACAAAAATCAGCATGTGCGGACTAGTCCAATATCAACCGGACTAGTCTGATTTCTCTCTGACTAGAAAACGAACAAGTCCTCCAAGTGCGGACTTGTCCTCAGTCCTCACTTTCTCCACAATGCGGACTAGTCCTATATGGACCAGACTAGTCCGATATGTCTCTGACTAGAGAACGGACAAGTCCGCCAAGTCTGGACTTGTGTCACACCCGGTTTTTCTGAAGAACAACCAAGTGAATATCACATGTATGCCAGGATCATTTTCTCATACATGTGATGACAAATAATGAAGCATCATTTATTACAAGCCAGGTGTCGAATATAAATAAGTCTTACAAAGCAAATGTCTCGATGGACAATAATAAGTTCATCACAAGTAAACAAACTAGCAGCGGAATAATTATTCTCGTGGGCTCCGTCACAGGCGTTGCCCGGGGGACTCCATGAACCTAGAAACCTTCTTCGGGTCCAAAGTCTTGATCATTATACACCACCTCATTATCTTGACCTGAGCAGCAATATAAACCAACAAATATGCAAGGTTGAGTACCAATGGTACTCAGCAAGTGTGGGAAAGTTATGTCATGCATGGCTAAAACAAGGAGATGTTGAACTCATGGTTAAAGCACTATGCAATTAATACCTATCACCTTAGCTTATTAAGCACCTACATTACTACACAGGTGAAATGGTCCCAATCTCCCATCCCATCATCATAATTAAATATCCATAACATCATTTCCAATGTTAAGCTCCCCGCTTAACATCCACAACTTCCCAAGCCATCATACTCTAATCATGAATAAGTCCAAGCCGCTCTTGACCGTGAGCACGGTTGTCATGACAGTTTTGACTCTGCAGAGTTTGTACCACTGTACCCACATGTAGTGATTTCATCCCCCGTTGCCGGGTGGACTAAAAGAACCTCCATTATGCCAGTGGCTACGAACCACATTCACACTTCCCAGGTGTGTAGCCAGGAGATCACTACGAAGCCTTTACAAAGGGATTCCCGACGAGCGTGGGCCCACTGAGGTTTCACCCCTAACAGCATACAAGAGGCTCCAACCCCGCTGCAGTGGCCCCCTCTTGAGCCTTGCGGTTCATATGGTAGTCCAGCTGACACCTACTCCCCGCACCATCCAACACACCCATACTACGCCGGGGATACACCTAATTAATTGGCCAAGCTGCCCCATCTCAGCATGTGGTTGGCACGGTAAAGCCAGGTTACATGCTCCATGAACCGGTCCTTAGGATCCAGGCAAGTACTAAACACAAACCCGAGTCTAGTGCACCCAGCACACAACCAAAACATCCAACTTTTCTTGATCCCTACCTCTACATAACTCACAATATCTCATTCAAGAGTATGGTAAAATAAACTGATGATCTCATATCCCAAATATCCCATTCTAAGCATGGCTAAGCATATGCATAATAATAAATGACATGATAAAATAAATCCCAACCCAAGCTACAAGGAAACAAGGTAATGCAATTCTAGGGAAACTTCCTAGCAAGGGTTTCATATTTCATTTGACAATGCAAATAATTCTATCTACACATCCTAGTATCGGATCAAAGTGGTCAAGGACACTTGCCTCCTTCCTGCTGCTCCTGAAATTGGTAGTCCTGATCTTGGAAAGGAAGAACTTGCTCTGGAGCAGGTTCTACATCATACCATCACACATAGCAAAAGAAAAACAACAATCCATAAGACATAGTTCACACTTCCACTTCATACAAATCACACATTCACATTTATGAAAGTCATTCACAATTATATGTGTTGTGGTTACTCTATGTGTGTTAATTTGTGGCTTACATGCACTTTTAATCATGTGTATATGATTCCTACTTTTGTATTTACATTTATGCTTGCATACTATATATATATGAGTTTCCAATTTAAATAAATTCCTTATATTCAATCACTACACCTTTTAGCTACCAAGTATGCATGAAAGGTATTTTCCTACTCCACATGTGTCTTCATCCTTCTACCAACCCTAAACTGAATTCTTTGGATTTTGGAATCTTCATTTATCATTTTCTAATTATTTATACCTAGCTTGCTATATTTTCAAATTTACTTCCTATGCCTAAATGTGTACTTTATTATGAAAATAGTAAGACATATCATCTAAACAGAATAGGTTCTGATCCAAAATTGTTAATAATATATTTTTTATCTTTTCCTCTGATGTAAACTATTTTACATTTATTTTTTTTTCTAATTTTCAGAATTATTCTCTACTTAAAAATGTGTCCCTATAACTAATAAATGTGAATAATAAATTAAACAGATTCATTTCAGCCAAAAATCTATTTTTATCTCACCCCAAGGTTTTCTAAGTACTTGGAAAGTTTTTAATTTGAATTAGACAATATGTTTGTCTCACCTTTTAAATTTTAAATACTAACCACATATTCAATTTCCTAAATTTAATATCAAATGGGGTTAAAAAGGTAAACTCACCCCACTACAGGGTCTATAATATTATTTTAAGAATTTTCAGGGGTCTAGCTACACATAACAGAGGGGTTATTCCTAATTTTTATTAAGTCCAGGGGCTAAAACTGATTTTTAAATGAATTTACATGATTTTCTGAAGTTCCAGGGGCTAGACCAGAAGTTTCCGGGGCTAGCTCTTATTTCCGGAGAACCCCAGGGGGTAGCACGTAAGAATTCCAGTCTTTATAACACGGGGCTGACGTGGACCGTCCGATTTAAAACAGACGGCTGAGATTATAACGTCGAACCGGTACGTGGGGATTTAACTCTACCATGCGATTTAAAATAAACGGCGCACAAGCGGCCATGTCGCTCTGATCGAGCGCGGGCGGCGCTGCTCGGCGGCGCACGGCGGCGGGAGGCGGCGATCTCGCCGGAGAGTTTCGGATCTTCATAAATTCTTCCTAGAACTGTGATTTTATGGCATAGGTCGGTGGAAGGGAGGTCGGGGATCTCACCTCGGGGGTTTTCTTGAGCTCGGAGGTCCTGGAAGGCGGTCGGCGACGAGGTCCGAGGTGAATTCACGGCGAGGCTCGTCGGCGCTGTGTTTGAACCGCAAACCACCGAGTTTTCTGCACCTGCGAGGTTCCCCGGAGGCGGTGGATCAAGACCAGCGAGTTAGATCGGAATTTCCGAGCGTAGATCGGCCAGAATTTGCCGGAGGGGCTCGGGTTCTCACCGGAGAGAAAATCGGCAGATTGTGGGTGAAAACGGGACGATGTCGGGGTTTTTATAGACGGGGGAAGGGCGGCGTTCGGTTGTGATCGAGTTTGCGTCACCCACGAACAAAATTCGGCTGGGATATGCAGGAATCCGGGTCGGTTTGGATTCTGGGTGAGAGAGAGTCCGGCCGAGTGCGGCGCTAGCGCGAGGAAGAAGAAAGACTGGCGGGCCCCGCCTGTCAGTGGGAAGAAGAGGGCGCGCGCGGCTGCGGGCTGGCGCGGGATCGGTTGGCCAGCTGGTGGGTTTCGGCCCACTGGCCGGTTTTTTTCTGTTTTCCTTTTTCTTTTTCTATTTCTTTTCTGTTTTGAGTTTAATTTGAATTTCAGTTTGAATTTGAATTTTTGCAACACATGCAACACGTCCAAAAAATTTTAAACTCCCCTCTGAACAGGATTTTTGGGGTGTTACAGCTCTACCCCCCTAAAGAAATCTCGTCCTCGAGATTGGTGGTTCTAAGAAAACAATTCCGGAAATTGTGCCTTAAGCTCATCTTCTCGCTCCCAGGTGGCTTCCTCTTCCGAGTGATGCTTCCACTGCACCTTGCACATCCGGATTCTTTTATTTCTGGTGAGGCATTGTCTCCAAAATCATGGATGGTTGCTCGGCATAAGACAAATCCTCAGCTACGTCCACTTCATTCATGGGTAACACCTCTTCAGGCGTCCTCAGGCATTTCTTGAGTTGTGACACATGGAATACGTCGTGCACATCCGATAGGCGAGCCGGTAATTCTAGTTGATACGCCACTTCGCCTTTCCTCTCCAGAACTTGAAAGGGTCCGATGTATCGAGGTGACAACTTCCCTTTCACCTTGAACCGACGAAGTCCTCGGATAGGGGACACCTTGAGATAGACATAGTCTCCCACGTTGAAAACGAGCTCTCTTCTTCGTACATCGGCATAGCTCTTTTGGCGTGTCTGTGCTATCCTCAAGTTGTTGCGAATTTCCCTCACTTTCACCTCTGCTTCTTGTAGTACTTCGGGACCAAACACTTTACTTTCCCCTGTTTGGTTCCAAAATAGGGGAGTTCTGCACTTCCTCCCATACAAAGCTTCGAACGGTGACATCTTCATACTAGCCTGATAGCTGTTGTTATAGGAGAATTCCGCATACAGTAAGTTCTTGTCCCAACTCCGATTGTTTTTTAGTGCACATGCCCTCAGCATATCTTCAAGAATCTGATTGGTTCTTTCCGTCTGCCCATCAGTTTGGGGATGATAGGCAGAACTAAAGTTCAGATGGGTTCCCATGGTTTCGTGCAACTTCTGCCAGAATCTCGAGGTGAACTGTGTCCCTCGATCCGACACTATCTTCTTCGGCACTCCATGGTAGCACACGGTCCTAGACATGTACAGTTCTGCCAATTTGGATCCGCTGTAGCTTTCCTTCACAGGGATGAAGTGAGCTACCTTGGTTAGCCTGTCGATGATGACCCATATTGAATCATATCCTGATTGGGTCCTAGGCAATCCCACTATGAAATTCATACCGATTTCTTCCCATTTCCATTCAGGCACTTTGAGTGGTTGCAATAATCCCGCGGGTCGTTGATGTTCTGCTTTCACCAACTGACATGTGTCACATAGGGCAACATGTTCCGCGACATCTCGCTTCATACCATACCACCAATACCTGCTCTTGAGGTCATGGTACATCTTCGTACTCCCAGGATGAATGGAATAGTCAGAATCATGAGCCTCCTTCAAAATCAATTCACGGATCTCCTTTACTTCTGGCACACAGATTCTTTTTCCGTGCCACACCGTTCCTTGTTCATCCTCTCTGAAACCAGGGGCTTTATTTTCCTTGATGAGTCGCCTGATTTCTTGTATCTTCTCGTCATTCTTTTGACCCTCGCGTATGTCTCGCTCGAGTGTGGAGTCCACTTCCATGGCGATGGCTTCACCACTATTTACCAGGCATAGATTGAGCCTTATAACCTCTTCCTTCAATTCTGCAGGCATGTCCTTCAAGCTCAACTTATTGACCTGCACTTTCCGACTTAAAGCATCGGCCATGACGTTTGCTTTCCCAGGATGATAGTTGATGCCCACATCAAAGTCATTGATTAGCTCTAACCATCTCCTTTGTCTGAGGTTTAGATCTGGCTGTGTGAAAATGTACTTCAAACTCTTATGATCCGTATATATCTCTGTCCTCTTCCCCATCAAATAGTGTCACCAAATTTTCAACGCGTGTACCATTGCGGCTAGTTCTAGGTCATGTGTAGGATAGTTTTTCTCGTGCTTCCGGAGTTGTCGGGATGCATAAGCCACGACATGCCCTTCTTGCATGAGAACACATCCCAACCCGTTTCCAGAGGCATCGTAGTACACCGTAAAGTTCTTTTGCATATCTGGCATAACCAGCACTGGGGTTGTTGTCAATCTTTTCTTTAACTCCTGAAAACTCGTCTCGCACTGTGGCGTCCATGTGAATGTGATTCCCTTCTCCAACAGTTTGGTAAGGGGTCTCGAGATCTTAGAGAATCCCTCAATAAACCGTCGATAGTATCCAGCCAATCCCAAAAAGCTTCGAACTTCCCCGACATTTTCAGGGGTCTTCCACTTCTGTATATCCTCGATTTTGGCAGGATCCACGGAGATTCCTCCCTCCGAGATTATATGTCCTAAGAAGGGAACTCTCTTCAGCCAAAACTCACACTTGCTCAACTTGGCATATAGTTGGTGTTCTCTCAGCCTCTGCAACACCAACCTTAGATGTTTCTCATGTTCTTCTTCATCTTTGGAGAAGACGAGAATGTCATCTATGAAAACCACCACAAATTTGTCCAGATATTCCATGAATACCTTGTTCATGAGATACATGAAGTACGCCGGGGCATTAGTAAGCCCGAAAGGCATGATAGTGTATTCATACAATCCGTACCGAGATACGAAAGCTGTCTTGGAAATATCAGATTGCCTTATCTCGAGTTGGTGGTATCCCGACCTGAGATCAATTTTCAAGAACGCACAAGCTCCCCTCAACTGATCAAACAAGTCTCAATGCAGGGTAATGGGTACTTGTTCTTGATGGTTACCTCATTCGAGGCACGGTAATCCACGCATAACCTTTGGGTTCCGTCCTTCTTGGGCACAAATATCACCGGAGCTCCCCATGGTGAGGAACTAGGGCGAATATACCCCTTCTCCGTCAATTCTCTCAAATGATCCTTGAGTTCTTCCAGCTGCTTGGAGTCCATCCGATAAGGTCTCTTGTATATCGGGGCTGTTCCAGGCACTAGCTCAATTGCGAATTCCACTTCACGATCGGGAGGCATACCTGGCAAATCCTCCGGAAAAACATCTAGATATTCCCTGATGGTCCTGATCTCCTCAACTTTCACCTCAACTTGATTTAATTTAATGTCCCTCCTAGGCTCTTGTATTGTTATAAACTTTACTTTTGTGCCATTAGGGTGCGTTAGTTCCACCGTTCTGGTTGAACAATGGATGATTCCTTTATGTTTGGTCAACCAATCCATACCCAAGATAATATCTATCCCTTGTGAATCTATCACTATGAGGTTAGCAGTAAATACTACCCCATTAATGTCTAGGTTCACCTTAGGACACACTTGTCTTGTGCTTATTTCTCCACCCAGAGAGTTTACAGCTAGCATATGGTTCATTTGTGTTGTTGCTAGGTCATGCTTCTTAACAAACCCTTGGGCAATGAACGAGTGGGTAGCACCAGAATCAAACAACAGGGTTGCAATGTGTAAATTGGCAGGAAACTTACCAACTACCACGTCGGGTGCCTCTTGCGCTTCCTCCATAGTGACGTGGTTCACCCGTCCTCTCATTACATTCTGCTGTTGTGGCTGCGTGGGCTTCTTCTTTGGGCACTTATGGGCGTAGTGCCCCACTTCAACCACAGCTAAAACATTGCACCCCAACCTTAGGTGCCTGGCCTTTGTTGTCTTGGGGTTGGTTTGGAGGTCCTTGTCCTGCTGGTCGAGGTGGATATGCGGGGTGAGGCTGCTGTACAAACTGACGTTGTGGCTGTGCTGGTGCTGCCGGAGGCCTGTAGTTCGGGTTGTACCCTCTTGGTGCTGAGTAGGGTACCGCAGCACGGTTCGTCTGCCCTGCAGGTTACTGCATCAGACGTGGGCAGGTGTTGCTCCCTGAGGCTTGGTGTGACCACCCGGCCTTCCTCTTGTTCTCATTTTCCAAGGCCTTCAGCTTCCTTTCTACCACAAACACTCTGTCCACCATCTTTTGGAAGCTTTCATACTCATTTGAGGACATTGCACATTGCATTTCTGCGGTAAGTCCTTCCACGAAACAATCTTGTTTCTGCTTATCAGTCTCTATGTCCCGTGGGGCATAACGGGAGAGTTGAGTAAATTTAGTGAGGTATTCCCTCACCGTCATGTTTCCCTGCTGCAGTCCCAAGAACTCCTTCCTCTTGTTTTTGAGTTCACCCCTTGGTATGTAATGATTGCGGAAGCTACGCTTGAACTCTTCCCAAGTGATGTTCTCAGGGTCATGATGGGCAGCCACGTAGGCGGTCCACCAATCAGCAGCAGGTCCATGCAATTGATGAGAGGCAAACAGCACCCTCTCATACCCTTAACACTGTATGATCCTCATCTTGCTCTCAATGGTCTTAAGCCAATCATCTGCCTTCAGAGGTTCAGCAGCACTTGCAAACTTTGGAGGTTGAGTTCCTAGAAACTCACTCAACCTTGGTTGGCGTGGTGCAGCTTGTGGAGGTGGGACTTTATGCAAGTTGGCCACCACTTGAGTCAAGTTCTGGATGAGCTGATTTTGATTCTCCAGCATTTGGTGGAGGGGATCAACTCCTTCACGGCGACCACCCCTGTCCTGGCCTCCAGAAAGATGAGGGTTGCATGCCTCATCGTTGTTGTTGGCGGGGTTGGCAGCACTACCATTTCCTCTTCCCGCCTCTAGCATGATCAACCAAATGTTAATTTAAAGCATTACTTATTACCTTACTACTTTCACTTGTTTGTACTTTAAAGTGTTGAGGCTTTGTTATACTTTTCGGAGGATTCATATCTCACACAAAAATAAATGCAATATTATTTCATGCGGGTTCACACACCAAAGCAAAACAATCTGAAGACGAGGCTGTGGAAAATTGCTCATGGCTTCCACAACTCACGTCACACACCAATCATTAACACACCATTAACTAAGATAACGACTCGACTACTCGACCTCCTGCTAAACTAAGGGAAGGACTCTACACTACTCGTATTCACTGAGCTGGCTCCTCGGGGTCTTCCTCATCATTGTGGCTGCCTTCTGACTCTGCTTTGGGTGGGGAGGCTGCTGGTGGAGAAGTGCAACGACGCCTGATCGCCCGGCGATCTGGGGAGTCAAGAGTCCATGTATCATTCATGGTGACACACAGTTCATTCCCATCTCCTCTTTCTCTCGCCCTTAAGCAGGCTCGCAGCAACGCCTCCGTTTCCTTCAGGGTGTCCCGAACATCCTGAAGTTCTTGCTGACACTCCTGCGGTCGAGTGCTGAGCATAGCAGCATCCTCCAAGCACAAGTCCATGTGCTCATGGGAAGTCCCTTGCTGCACTGGCGGGTACTTATACTCTATTGTACCACTCTCGCGCTGGAGGACATACATGTACTCAGTCCTGTCCAGATGTCGACGATAGATGTGACTCTGGCAGGTGATGGCCTCCCAGGTGACATCCTTTTCCACATCGACCTGTGTTGCTCGACAAGCTGGAGAGCGGTGGATCTTGAGTAGCTGATTTTCATGGATTATCCTCATTTCTGAACTCCATTCTTCCCGCTTCTCCCGGATGGTTCTGGTGGAGCTATAGTGTATGATTAGCTTGCCCGTATTGCCGGCGGCTTCGAGCATACATCGAAGACGGCGCAACAAGCCTCCTACTGCCAATCCGTAGGAAAGGTACGTCACCGGACGGCTCTCCTCTCTTTCGGCAACGGCAACTATGGGAACTCTCCCTCCTGTGGACTTGCGAGCGGTGCGAATCATGCGAACCATCTAAAACAGAAAGCATTTAAACTTAGGTTAGATAAACTTTTAAACAAGAATCCTATTTTGAATGAAAGTTGAGGTAAGATGAAGAAAGTGACTCATTAAATAACATTTTTCAACACACACCTTGTAAAATAGTTTTTAAGAAAATAGGGCCCTTAAATACGTCCATTTCTACCTAGGTCCACGTTCCTACGGGCAACCTTGGCTCTGATACCACTTCTGTCACACCCGGTTTTTCCGAAGAACAACCAAGTGAATATCACATGTATGCCAGGATCATTTTCTCATACATGTGATGACAAATAGTGAAGCATCATTTATTACAAGCCAGGTGTCGAATATAAATAAGTCTTACATAGCAAATATCTCGATGGACAATAATAAGTTCATCACAAGTAAATAAACTAGCAGCGGAATAATTATTCTCGTGGGCTCCGTCACAGGCGTTGCCCGGGGGACTCCATAAACCTAGAAAGCTTCTTCGGGTCCAAAGTCTTGATCATTATACACCACCTCATTATCTTGACCTGAGCAGCAATATAAACCAACAAATATGCAAGGTTGAGTACCAATGGTACTCAGCAAGTGTGGGAAAGTTATGTCATGCATGGCTAAAACAAGGGGATGTTGAACTCATGGTTAAAGCACTATGCAATTAATACCTATCACCTTAGCTAATTAAGCACCTACATTACTACACAGGTGAAATGGTCCCAATCTCCCATCCCATCATCATAATCAAATATCCATAACATCATTTCCAATGTTAAGCTCCCCGCTTAACATCCACAACTTCCCAAGCCATCATACTCTAATCATGAATAAGTCCAAGCCGCTCTTGACCGTGAGCACGGCTGTCATGACAGTTTTGACTCTGCAGAGTTTGTACCACTGTACCCACATGTAGTGATTTCATCCCCCGTTGCCGGGTGGACTAAAAGAACCTCCATTATGCCAGTGGCTACGAACCACATTCACACTTCCCAGGTGTGTAGCCAGGAGATCACTACGAAGCCTTTACAAAGGGATTCCCGACGAGCGTGGGCCCACTGAGGTTTCACCCCTAACAGCATACAAGAGGCTCCAACCCCGCTGCAGTGGCCCCCTCTTGAGCCTTGCGGTTCATATGGTAGTCCAGCTGACACCTACTCCCCGCACCATCCAACACACCCATACTACGCCGGGGATACACCTAATTAATTGGCCAAGCTGCCCCATCTCAGCATGTGGTTGGCACGGTAAAGCCAGGTTACATGCTCCATGAACCGGTCCTTAGGATCCAGGCAAGTACTAAACACAAACCCGAGTCTTGTGCACCCAGCACACAACCAAAACATCCAACTTGTCTTGATCCCTACCTCTACATAACTCACAATATCTCATTCAAGAGTATGGTAAAATAAACTGATGATCTCATATCCCAAATATACCATTCTAAGCATGGCTAAGCATATGCATAATAATAAATGACATGATAAAATGAATCCCAACCCAAGCTACAAGGAAACAAGGTAATGCAATTCTAGGGAAACTTACTAGCAAGGGTTTCATATTTCATTTGACAATGCAAATAATTCTATCTACACATCCTAGTATAGGATCAAAGTGGTTAAGGACACTTGCCTCCTTCCTGCTGCTCTTGAAATGGGTAGTCCTGATCTTGGAAAGGAAGAACTTGCTCTGGAGCAGGTTCTACATCATACCATCACACATAGCAAAAGAAAAACAACAATCCATAAGACATAGTTCACACTTCCACTTCATACAAACCACACATTCACATTTATGAAAGTCATTCATAATTATATGTGTTGTGATTACTCTATGATGTTGATTTGTGGCTTACATGCACTTTTAATCATGTGTATATAATTCCTACTTTTGTATTCACATTTATGCTTGCATACTATATATATATGAGTTTCCAATTTAAATAAATTCCTTATATTCAATCACTACACCTTTTAGCTATCAAGTATGCATGAAAGGTATTTTCCTACTCCATATGTGTCTTCATCCTTCTACCAACCCTAAACTGAATTCTTTGGATTTTGGAATCTTCATTTATCATTTTCTAATTATTTATACCTAGCTTGCTATATTTTCAAATTTACTTCCTATGCCTAAATGTGTACTTTATTATGAAAATAGTAAGACACATCATCTAAACAGAATAGGTTCTGATCCAAAATAGTTAACAATATATTTTTGATCTTTTCCTCTGATGTAAACTATTTTACATTTATTTTTTTCTAATTTCAGAATTATTCTCTACTTAAAAATGTGTCCCTATAACTAATAAATGTGAATAATAAATTAAACAGATTCATTTCAGCCAAAAATCTATTTTTATCTCACTCCAAGGTTTTCTAAGTACTGGGAAAGTTTTTAATTTGAATTAGACAATATGTTTGTCCCACCTTTTAAATTTTAAATACTAACCACATATTCAATTTCCTAAATTTAATATCAAATAGGGTTAAAAAGGTAAACTCACCCCACTACAGGGTCTATAATATTATTTTAAGAATTTTCAGGGGTCTAGCTACACATAACAGAGGGGTTTTTCCTAATTTTTATTAAGTCTAGGGGCTAAAACTTATTTTTAAATGAATTTACATGATTTTCAGAAGTTTCCGGGGCTAGCTCTTATTTCCCGAAAACCCCAGGGGGTAGCACGTAAGAATTCCAGTCTTTATAACGCGGGGCTGACGTGGACCGTCCGATTTAAAACAGACGGCTGAGATTATAACGTCGAACCGGTACGCGGGGATTTAACTCTACCGTGCGATTTAAAATAAACGATGCACAAGCGGCCACGTCGCTCTGATCGAGCGTGGGCGGCGCTGCCCGGCGGCGCACGGCGGCGGGAGGCGGCAATCTCGCCGGAGAGTTTTGGATCTTCGGAAATTCTTTCTAGAACTGTGATTTTATGGCATAGATCGGTGGAGGGGAGGTCGGGGATCTCACCTCGGGGGTTTTCTTGAGCTCGGAGGTCCTCGAAGGCGGTCGGCGACGAGGTCCGAGGTGAATTCACGGCGAGGCTCGTCGGCGCTGTGTTTGAACCGCAAACCACCGAGTTTTCTGCACCTGCGAGGTTCCCCGGAGGCGGTGGATCAAGACCAGCGAGTTAGATAGGAATTTCCGAGCGTAGATCGGCCAGAATCCGCCGGAGGGGCTCGGGTTCTCACCGGAGAGAAAATCGGTAGATCGTGGGGGAAAACGAGACGATGCCGGGGTTTTTATAGACGGGGGAAGGGCGGCGTTCGGTTGTGATCGAGTTTGCGTCACCCACGAACAAAATTCGGCTGGGATACGCAGGAATCCGGGTCGGTTTGGATTCGGGGTGAGAAAGAGTCCGGTCGAGCGCGGCACTAGCGCGAGGAAGAAGAAAGACTGGCGGGCCCCGCCTGTCAGTGGGAAGAAGAGGGCGCGCGCGGCTGCGGGCTGGCGCGGGATCGGTGGGCTGGCTGGTGGGTTTCGGCCCACTGGCCGGTTTTTTTCTGTTTTCCTTTTTTCTTTTTCTATTTCTTTTCTGTTTTGAGTTTAATTTGAATTCCAGTTTGAATTTGAATTTTTGCAACACATGCAACACGTCCAAAAAATTTAAAACTCCCCTTTGAACAGGATTTTTGGGGTGTTACGACTTGTCCATAATCTACAAAGTTCTCACCACAGCGGACTAGTCCGATATGAAACCAGACTAGTCCGATTTGTCTCTGAGTAGACAACGGACTAGTCCGCACTCTTACGGACTAGTCCGGTATCTCACACCACTTAGGGTTTTCCACACGCCGCACACCGGACTAGTCCGGAGTCCACCACGGACTAGTCCGGACATCGCAAACCCTAACGGTAACCTTTGGAAACCCTAGTATAAATAGAGGTGTACGGCCATACTACAACCACTCTCGACCCCCTGCGCCGTCACACCTTTCAAGAGCCCAAAATTCACATCTCTCCACACATTCTAACCCTAAAAGGATCAAATCTTTGAGGATTAGCAATTGATCAAAGGAGAGACTTGTTCTACACATCTTTAGCTCTTGGGTTTGATCTCTCGCACACTCTTGTTCATTTATTGTACATCTTTTGAGTGTGCTTGGTGGTATTCATTCATTGTAATTCTTGGGGAGCCCTCAACTTGTGAGAAGGCCCCTTGAACAATTTATTTGCCCTTTGTGATTAGTGGAAGAGAATCGGTATCCGTGGCGATTCGACGAGGGTAGGGTTGGTGAAGACCCGGTCCTTCGTGGACTCCTCAACGGGGACGTAAATTTCCTTCGTGGAATCGAACCTCGAGATAAAATCTTGTCTCTTGCTCTTGTGTTTTATTGGTCATCATATTCTAGGGTTTACTTAATCTTGTGTAATTCACGTTGAAATATTGAAACTAAAGTCGATTTCTGTCATTCATTATTTCACTGTTGTAATACATCTAAGTTCCCAATTAATTTCCGCTGCATAGGATACTAGCAGTGAAAATATTGATCAACCTTGATCTTTCTAGTCCACACATACCGGACTAGTCCGCACAGTATCGGACTAGTCTGATTTCCCTGTATTTGATAAATCTATTAAGTGTTTCAGTGATTAATAAAAAATCGAAAAGCCTATTCACCCCCCCCCCACGCTAGGCTACATTCAATTGGTATCAGAGCCAAACTCTTCAAAAGAGACTCACCGCTCGAAGAGACGATGTCGGACATCAAGGATGTACACAAGAAGATCGACGATGAAAAGGGTGATGATGAAAGGACTCAAAAGCTAAAGAAGCTACTCGACGTCATTCAAGACAGTGAGGATGATGATGAGGAGGTGCTCCAACTCAAGGCTCTTCTACGGAAGAAGGCACTCTCCCCAAAAGGGAAGAAGAAGATCGATGATGAAAAGAAGAAGAAAGGGGGTAGTCACACAGACTACTCCCGATATCCTTTTGACTATGAACGTTTGAATTCTAACAATAGTCATTACTTATCAATTCCTCTAGGGAAAGCACCTTACTTTGATGGCAATGACTATTCAATGTGGAGACAAAATATGAAAATGCACCTTATATCTCTTAACCCAAGTTTGTGGCATATCGTGCGTACAGGGATAGATATCCCGGATGATGATGAAGAACTAACTCCAAGCCAAGAACAAGTCGTTCATCGGAATGCTCAAGCTGTAGCTGTGATCACGTCATCACTGAGCCGAGATGAGTTCACCAAGGTGGATGGACTCGAAATTGCCAAGGAGATATGGGACACACTACAAACCGCACATGAAGGTGACCGTCATGTACGCGAAGCCAAGATAGAAATGATTGAAGTTGAATTGGGAAGATTCGCGATAGAAGAAGATGAATCACCACAAGAGATGTACAATCGACTGAAGAATTGTATCAACAAAGTCCGAGCTTACGGCAGCAAAAAGTGGAATGATCATGAGGTCGTGAAGTTGATTCTCAGAGCATTCATGCCTCGCAACGTGACTCTTTGCTCTATGTTAGAGAAAGCCCCGGGTATCGGAAAATGACCCCAGACGAACTTCTTGACAAGATCATCAACTTTGAAATGATGGCGAAGCAAGCCAAGCATGTCAAGGAAATTGTCGATCTCACCTCGGCAAAGAAGAAAGGAGTTGCTTTGAAGTCAACTTGTAAACCCGTATCAAAAGAAGCTCGAGAAGCTCATGGAGAAGACGACAGTGATGATGAAAGTAGTGATATCGATGAAGAAGACTTGATCTTGTTCATGAAGAAGTTCAAGAAAATTATGAGAAGAAGAAAGGGTAGCAGATCAAACGAAGGAAGACAAAGGGACAAACAAAGACCCAAGATGAGACGGGCATGCTACAACTACGGAGAATATGATCACTTCATAGTAGATTGTCCATATGAAGAAAATAATAGGAAGACTAAAGACAACAAGCCTCAACCAAATAAAATGTTCAAGAAGAAGAAGCAATATGGCCAAGCGCATCTAGGGAAGGAGTGGGACTCCAATGATGAATCCTCATCCGAAGAAGAAGAGGAGATGACCACCATAGCCATAAAGAAGACTACCAAGAAATCCACTCTATTCCCAACCATGGGCGCATGGAAGGACACCGACAACACTTGTCTAATAGCAAAGGAAGGTAAAAGAAAGGTAACAACTAAATCTTCCTTCTCGCATTCTGTTACTAGTGATAGTGATAATTCTAGTGAGGATGATAGCAGTGATGAAAATGAATATATGCTTAGGGGTTTAGACAAAAAGACAGCTGCTAAGATGAAATTTCTATTTGATAAGCTTGTTGATATGGAGAAGTTAGTCAATCGTCAGGAAGATATGATCATCTTCCAAAAGGAGGAATATCTTGAGATTGAAAAGCTTCTTGAACTTGAAAAGGAGCGAAGTAAATCACTAGAACTTGAGTTAGCTTCAAGCAAGGAAGCTTGCTTGAAGTTAAAAGACTCAAACGCCACCATCAAGGATGAACTTGCTAACTTAACCAAAGTTAACAAGATCCTTGAGGTACAAGTTGAGTCACTCAAGCAAAGTGGTTCTTCATCCACTTCAAGCTCACCTTCTTAACATATAAAATCTGAAACTAGTATTACTTGTGCTTGTGCCAAAAGTGACACTAACTTGAAGAAAAAGCCAAACTCGACAAAGGACAAGCAATCTTCTCAAAGTGGCAAATTTGACAAGGAGAAGATCAAGTATGCACGCAGTGCATACTTGGTCACAAGACCTCCTAATGTCAATTATGGCATTGGATATTCTTATAGTGAAAAGCAAAACGCTAGAAGCCACAAGAATAACAAGGGTTGCATTGCCTTTGTCAAGGGAAACTCTTCTCAAGTTAGAAAACTTAATAATGTTGATAAATTTGACATTGTGAACACATATGAACAACAACTTCTATTTAGAATTTTTGATGCTTCATATGTACTTATGAAAAGTAATTTTGGAAGAGTTTATGCTAAATATGTTGGGCCACGCCATGGGAACACCAAGTCTCATGTGTGGGTGCTCGAATCACTTGTGACTAACCTCAAAGGACCCAAGCAAGTTTGGGTACCTAACACCAAGGCATAATTTGTCTTTTGCAGACTTATTCATCCGATGGAGCAAAATGGGTGCTAGATAGTGGATGCACCAATCACATGACCAGAGAAAGAAGAATGTTCGTGTAATATGAAGAAAATGAAGATCCAAGCGAAGGCATTTACTTTGGTGATAATAGTCAAGGAAGAGTGCTTGGTACCGATAAAATTGTAATTTCATCACAACATACTCTATCTCATGTTTTACACGTTGACTCCTTGGATTATAACCTTTTGTCCATATCTCAATTATGTGACAAGTGTTATAATTTTTTATTCACTAATGAGGGTGTGACTGTCTCTAGAAGGAGTGATAACTCAATTGCATTCAAGGGTGTGTTAAAGGGAAAACTTTATCTAGTTGACTTCAACAAAGATAAAGCCGAACTTGACACATGCTTGATTGCAAAGACCAACAGGGTTAGTTGTGGCATAGACGGCTAGCACATGTTGGTATGAGGAATCTTCAAAAACTCCTTAAAGGCGATCACATCCGAGGTTTAAAGGATGTTATTTTTTAGAAAGACAGGCCTTGTAGAGCGTGCCAAGCAGGGAAGCAAGTAGGAGCACCCTATCCCGTGAAGAATGGCATGACTACAACAAGACCGCTTGAACTCCTCCACATGGATCTATTCGCTCCAATTGCTTACATAAGCATCGGCGGTAATAAATACGGTCTAGTCATTGTTGATGATTTTTCACGCTTCACGTGGGTTTTCTTTTTGCATGATAAGACAGAAACTCAAGAAACCCTCAAGAAGTTCATCAAGCGTGCCCAAAATGAATTCTAAATGAAGATCAAGAACATACGAAGTGACAATGGGACAGAATTCAAGAACACCCAAGTTGAGGAGTATCTAGACGAAGAAGGGATAAAGCACGAATTTTCATGTGACACCCTCGCCTCGGGTGTCAGCATATGTTCATGATAAAAGGAAACATTTTAATGAAAAATAGGAACAGAGAGAATCATCAAAAGAATGGCCAATAAAGCCCTCAGAGAGGGTCGAAGGCAGCTTCCGCGACCAGCAGGCCACGCGGCATGTTCGGAGCTCATCCCCGAGAAGTTGGGAGAGGTCCGCCGCCAAACTGTCTACGTGGCAGGCTCGGGGGTCACCTCCGCAATAGAAAAGAGGTCCGACCCTGTGGGACACGTGTTGCCCACGGAGCTAGCCTCTGCAGAAGAAGCAAAGGCATTTCCGCAAGACACGTGTCATCCTCGGAGCTAGTCCTCATGAAAATCAGAGGACCAGTCGCACGGGATGCGTGTCGATCTCGGAACCCATCTCCGAGAAGTCCGGATCTATCGAACACGTGTCGCCACCAGAGCTTATCTCCGGGAGGTCTGTCGCAGCTAAACACGTGTCGACCTCGGGTCATGTCCCTGAGGGCAGGAGAGGGGGAAGACCGGCACCCACACGTGGCGTGCGCGGAGCTCACCTCCAAAGAAGAGGGAGGTCTCGCTCGTGACACGCGGCACAACCGGAGCTCGTCTCTACGGGATAAGAGATACCAGGACCGGAAGGACACGTGGAGCTTCCGGAGCTCATCGCCGCAAGAGTAACGAGTTCTAGAGCAGTTTTTACGCGTAAAGATACCGGTACGCAACAGAAACCGATCTAAACTCTACGATGTTACCAAAGATAAGACGTCAGGATCCAACAAGATCTGAATAAGACTCTTATTCGGGATCCAATCAGATTAGAACTCTTCTCTTCCCAATTATAAATAGAACCCAAAACCTCTGGCCAAAACCACAAACTTCTCTTTCAACTCCTGAGCCGACGACTTAGAGCCCTAGCCCTAACTCGCCGAGCAAAACATCACCGAAGTGCAACAAGGGAGATCATCGGAGAAGAACCAAGCGGTCTGAGGAGGACCTCGAAGTCAAGAAGAGCGTGAGGTAGGACTTCAATACCACCTTACGACATCAATGTGTTCATCTCTTTGCATCTGTTCTTCAATTCCTTTCGAACAGAAGCCTTCTCGTAGGCAGATCATTCGATGATCAATATGATCTAAAAGACAAGATCATCGCCACAACCACCTTGGATCCGAACACCTCTGCCCATGCAAGCCATGCAAGAGCACACCAAACTAATAAAAATCATAGGACAACATGCATGTGCATCATAGCATCTAGTTTAAGGTTTGTGCATGGTATTGATTGTTGTGAATCTTGTATGCACGTGATCCTACCTAACAGGACAAGCTCAGGGGGCTGTCTACGACGAACTACAGCAACCAGGTCTTGAAATTCAAGAACCCCCGGAACCGCAAGAACAAGGCAAGTGCTCCTTGACCATATTGATCCTATGATTCGGGTAAAACTATTTTGTTTTGCGAAAAGGTGTGTGTGTGCTGAGTCAAACATGATGGGAAACCCTTTTATAGGAGTTTACTAGTTTTGGTTAAACCACCCTTGTCGCCTGGGAAGTTTTATGAGTCGGGTATGGTTTTTGCTTTATGCTTCGCTGAGACTATGGGATTGGGAAGCGAGATAGATGTGTCTAGCTAACTGCACTCGTATTGATAATGAGAAACTGACGTTAATAATGGATATGGATCGGAGGGAGATCTAGGCAAGCCTGGGTTTGTGACTGAGGTAGCATGAGATGGTGGTTTTACTTGCCGTAGATCTAAGGACCGGTTCATGCATGCACATGCCAGGATAACAGTGCCACCACAAGGCCAAGTATGGGTGCGGCTTAGCTGAGTAATTAGGTAAGTTGCTAGAGTGTTATGGACTGTGGAAGGCGCGGGGAATGGGATTCGAGTGAGGACTGCCCTGAGAACTGCATGGCACAAGAGGGGGCCCGTGGGTGGGAGAATTGGAGATTCTAGCCTGCCGGTGAAACCTTAGTGAGTCCATACATCTAGTAACCCCTTTGTAAAGGCTATTTTGTGATCTCTTGACCATACACCGACGGTTGTGCACTGGTATAATGGAGGTTCTGCAGTCGCCGACGGGTGACGAAATCACAAACTTGTGGGTAAAGAGGTGCAAACTCTGCAGAGTTACTAAAACTATCATGATAGCCGAGCTTACGGTCATGAGCACCTGGCTAAACTGCCATGATTAGTTGGGATGGTTATTGAGATGGTTGTTGGGAAGGATCTTGGTTATGGTTATTGGTTTGGTTATGGTTTGGTTGTTGGGACTGTTGAGTCCGGGTGATGAGATGGTTGCATAACTGTTGGGACATGACATGAGATTGGTCTCGGTGTGAGACGAAGTTGTTTTACGAGGTGAGATGGTAGCAAATACGAGGAGTTAATCGAAAGTATGAATAAAGGATTGGTTAATGTTCAGATAGTGATGAAGGTATGTTGGTAATTTAGTACATGTTGGGATTACATCTAAAGTTAAGTTGCTGTTCTATCATGGTTTTACAAATCTGCTTTTCTGCAAATAAGCCTTTTTATACGTACCTTGTTTATGAGCTGCATATCTTGTGTTTTCCCGCACTTGCTGAGTACATCATTGTACTCAAATCTGCATTATTATTTCGTCATCAACAGCAAGAGAAGGTTACTATGAAGACCAAGTGGAGCATTATGGCGTGTGATCTGTTCTCAACCTTGCCTATGGAGGGAGTAGAGATGGAGCCACTTCTGCTTAGATTTGCTTCCGCATTAGTTTTGCATCCGCATTAAAATAAAGATTTCCGCTGCATAGAAATAAGACTTCCGTTGTAAGCATGAGTCCAAGACTCATGAGGTATTGTAATAAACTCTGTTATTCGTGGTAATATATAATCTGAATTCAGTTTGTGGAACGTATGTGTATGTGTGATGAACATCCTAGGCACACATATGCATTAGTTCTCGGTTCCGTGGTTTTCCCACAGAATTGAGGGCGTCACAGATTGGTATCAGAGCCACGGGTTGATAGTAGGTTACACGCCTAGATAGAAAGACTTAGATAGATAATAGAACTACGGGTTACACCCTAAATAGGAGTCACATCCGTCCTAGGGTGAATAACTTAGATTGGCCTTAAGAACCACCTTGACATAGGAAACCATCCTTGAATAGGAGTTGTGTGGGCCCTTGTGATGATTATTCGTGAATATGTGCTTAGTGTAAGTTGTGGGACGCCTCAAAAACGTTGTCCATATCTATACGTAAGAAGAAAGAGGTGTGAAATGCTTCGGCACTTGATCACATCCTCATAAGGGCTAATATATATAGCCTAACTCACCGTGATGCATATAGTTGAAGGGACCTACCTAAACTCCTAACCTTCCATTCTATTTCGTTCTCTCTCATAGATGGTGAGAGGAAACGCCAGCCGAAGGAACGTCCAGGAAGATGACCACGAGAAAGTTCCTGCTAACACCGGAGCTGGCGAGAACAACCTAGAAAGGTTGATGGCCATGCAAAACCAGCTTATGCAAACCATGATCCAAACTTTGGGTCAGTTGCAGGCCAACCAAAACCCCGTTCCGGCACAACCGCCACCACCACCACCGGCTCATCATAGGTTGGGAGAGTTCATGAGGACTCGACCACCCACTTTTGCTCAAGCTAGTGACCCCATGGAAGCCGATGACTGGTTGAAATCCATGGAGAAGAAGCTCACTATTGTTCAGTGCAACGACCGAGAGAAGGTTCTCTTTGCGTCGCACCAACTTATGGGAGCCGCTGCTGACTGGTGGGATGCCTTGAGCAACGCCCATGCCAACCCGGAGACAATCACTTGGACTGAATTCAAGGAAAGTTTCCGCTCCCACTACATCCCTGTTGGTGTAATGATGCTCAAGAGGCAGGAGTTTGAAGGTCTCCGCCAAGGACAGAAAAGTGTAAATGAATATCTCAACAAGTTCATACAACTGTCCCAGTATGCCCCCGAAGATGTCAACTCAGATCAGAGGAAGCAGTACATGTTCATGAGAGGGTTGAACAATGAGATCCAAGTTCAGCTCCTCAACAATGACTACGTAAGCTTCCAGAAGCTGGTTGATAAGGCTATTGTGGTTGAGAACAAGATCCGAGAGATCGAGCGAGAGTGCAAGAGGAAGATGCCATACCAACCCCAAGGGAGCAACATACGACCTAGGTGCATGCCTCCTGCACCGCAGTATGGATCGACCACTCCTACGTACCACCCTGGTCAGCCACCACAGCAACGGTTCGTTGCACCGGCACCTCGTGTGCCCATGCCTCCTGCGCCCCGGCCTAACAATGGCGCTCCTGTTCAAAACCCCCGCCCCAACGTCTAACCAGAGGCCCTGGACAGCAAGGTAATGCGCCCAAGCAGAACCAGCGACCAAACGGAGGGCACAACCAAGGGAACCGTGGACCGCAGAACTATGCTCGTGGCCACGTTAACCATGTCACTGCTAAGGAAGCACAACAGGCTGAGGACGTCGCAATTGGTATGTTCCTTGCCAACTCCAACCCAGCCACCATTTTATTTGATTCTGGAGCATCACATTCCTTCATATCATCCGAATATGTTGCCAAACATCATCTACCCGTATCCCACTTAGAATGTGCCATGTTAGTTAATTCTCCCGGAGGAGAAATGAGGACTAATGTAGTATGCCCTAAAGTAAGCCTTAAAATAAGGGGGGTAGACTTCCTTGCCAACCTTATTGTTTTGGACTCCCACGGGATTGACATCATACTCGGAATGGATTGGTTAAGCAAGCACAATGGAATAATCCAATATGCTGAGAGAAGCGTGCAGTTGACGAACGAACATGTTATCCATGTCGAGTTTGAGTCAGCCCAGCAAGCAACCGAACGGGCAGATTTAAACCATGTCGAAGGAACAACATTAGACAGCATTCCAGTGGTTCAGGAATTTTTGGACGTGTTCCCGGAAGAGCTCCCGGGAATGCCACCTGACCGGGACATCGAGTTTGCCATAGATTTGGTATCCGGAACTGCACCTATAGCTAAGAGACCATATAGGATGCCCGTCAACGAGTTAGTTGAACTCAAGAAGCAAATTCAAGAACAGTTGGAGAAGGGTTTTATCCGCCCAAGCTCGTCACCATGGGGAGCTCCGGTACTCTTCGTAGACAAGAAGGACGGAACCCAAAGAATGTGCGTGGACTACAGGTCTCTCAACGAGGTGACAATCAAGAATAAATACCCTCTGCCCCGTATAGAGGACCTGTTCGATCAAATCGAAGGAGCCCGAGTATTCTCCAAGATTGATCTTCGGTGAGGATACTTCCAGCTGAAGATTAAGCCCTCCGATATACCTAAGACAGCCTTTCGGACACGGTATGGTTCATATGAATATACCGTTATGTCTTTTGGATTGACGAATGCACCCGCATACTTCATGTACCTTATGAACAAGGTTTTCATGGAGTACTTGGATAAGTTCGTCGTGGTTTTCATCGACGACATTATGGTGTATTCAAAAAGTGAGGAGGAGCATGAAGAACATCTGAGATTGACCCTGCAGAAGTTGCGTGAGCATCAATTGTATGCCAAGCTCAACAAGTGTCAATTTTGGCTAAAGGAAATATCTTTCCTAGGCCACATTATCTCCAAGGAAGGGGTATCGGTTGATCCTGGAAAAGTGAGAGATGTTCTGAAGTGAGACAAACCGAAGAGCGTGAGGGATGTTCGAAGTTTCTTTGGGATGGCAGGATACTATCGGCACTTCATTAAAGACTTCTCCCAGATAGCAAAACCTATGATGGAGTTGCTAATGAAGGGAAAAGTGTTTCATTGGACACAAGCCTGCCAAGAAAGTTTTGAGGAGCTCAAGAAAAGGCTAACCGCAACACCAGTTCTGGTATTGCCAGACGTAAGCAAGAGCTTTGACATATATTGTGACGCATCCAGACAAGGGCTCGGATGTGTACTCATGCAGGAAGGACAAGTGGTAGCCTATGCCTCACGACAATTAAAGAAGCATGAGCTTAACTATCCTACGCATGATTTGGAGTTAGCAGCAGTGGTGCATGCATTGAAGATTTGGAGACATTATATCCTTGGTCATCGATGTGAGATCTATACGGATCATAAAAGCCTCAAGTACATATTTACACAAACGGACTTGAATTTGAGGCAACGTCGATGGTTAGAACTCATCAAGGGTTATGATGTGGGAATCAACTACCACCCCGGGAAGGCCAATGTAGTAGCTGACGCATTGAGCAGAAAGGGAGCATGTCACCAACTCACGGTTCGGGAGTTACCACCCGAACTACGTAAGGAGTTCGAACGGTTACACCTCGGATTCTTGAATAACGGGGAGATAATAGAGATCCACTCCGCATTGGAGCAAGAAATAAGAAAGGGCCAAGCAACGGACGAGGGGGTCAAGGAGATCAAGGAAAGAATCCGACAAGGGATAGAGAAGGATTTCAAGAAGGATGAAAAGGGTACGCTTTGGCTAGGGAAAAGGATTTGTGTGCCAAACATAAGACACCTTCGCAACATAATATTGAAGGAGGCACATGATTCACCCTATTCCATACATCCAGGGAGCACCAAAATGTACAAGGATTTGAAAACTTGCTATTGGTGGGATGGTATGAAGAGAGATATAGCCGAATACGTTGCCCTATGCCACACATGCCAACGGGTAAAAGTCGAACATCAAAAACCCGCTGGATTGCTGCAACCTTTGAGAATACCCGAATGGAAATGGGAGGACATCAGTATGGATTTCATCGTCGGATTACCACGTACTCAGTCAGGATACGACTCCATCTGGGTCATTGTGGACCGGTTGACGAAAACCGCCCATTTTCTTCCGGTAAAGATCAGTTATAACGTTGCACAATTGGCAGAGTTGTACATGGAGCAGATCGTGTGCCGTCACGGAGTTCCGAAAAGGATAGTCTCAGATCGAGGTTCTCAGTTTACCTCTAGATTCTGGAGGAAGCTGCAGAAAGCCATGGGTACACGACTGGATTTTAGCTCCGCTTATCACCCACAAACAGATGGACAAACCGAAAGGACAAACCAAATTTTGGAGGACATGCTGAGAGCTTGCGCCTTGAAACGTGGGCGTAGTTGGGATAGGAGTTTACCGTATGCCGAGTTCTCCTATAACAACAGCTATCAAGCTAGCTTGAAGATGTCGCCTTTCGAAGCCTTATATGGCAGACGGTGTAGAATGTTGCTGTTCTGGAACGAAACTGGAGAGAACCAGGTGTTTGGACCCGAAATACTACAAGAGGCTGAAAAGCAAGTCCAAACGATACGGGCGAACTTAAAGCATGCTCAGTCACAACAGAAAGGCTATGCGGACAATAGGCGTAGGAAGTTGACCTTTGAAGAAGGAGACTTTGTATACCTTAAGGTATCGCCTATCCGAGGCCAACAACATTTCAACGTCAAAGGCAAGCTAGCACCTCGCTACATCGGACCCTTTAGAATTTTGGACAAGCGGGGAGAAGTAGCCTACCAACTAGAGCTCCCAAACCATCTCTCCGACGTACATGACGTGTTTCATGTATCCCAGCTCAAGAAGTGCTTGAGATTACCAGAGGAACAAGTGTCAATGGGAGAACTTGAACTTCAAGAGGACCTGACTTACGCAGAACACCCTGTCCGAATCTTGGACGTAAAGGAAAGGGTCACCCGAAACAAGGTGATTCGATGGTGCAAGGTACAACGGAGCCATCACACTGAAGCTGAAGCCACATGGGAGTGTGAAGAGGATATTAAGGCAGAATTCCCCCATCTATTTCCTACTATTGAATCTCGAGGGCGAGATTCAATTTAAGGGGGGTAGACTTGTGACACCCTCGCCTCGGGTGTCAGCATATGTTCATGATAAAAGGAAACATTTTAATGAAAAATAGGAACAGAGAGAATCATCAAAAGAATGGCCAATAAAGCCCTCACAGAGCGTCGAAGGCAGCTTCCGCGGCCAGCAGGCCACGCGGCATGTTCGGAGCTCATCCCGGAGAAGTTGGGAGAGGTCCGCCGCCAAACTGTCTACGTGGCAGGCTCAGGGGTCACCTCCGCAATAGAAAAGAGGTCCGACCCTATGGGACACGTGTTGCCCACGGAGCTAGCCTCTGCAGAAGAAGCAAAGGCATTTCCGCAAGACACGTGTCATCCTCGGAGCTAGTCCTCACGAAAATCAGAGGACCAGTCATGCGGGATGCGTGTCGATCTCGGAACCCATCTCCGAGATGTCCGGATCTATCGAACACGTGTCGCCACCGGAGCTTATCTCCGGGAGGTCCGTCGCAGCTAAACACGTGTCGACCTCGGGGCATGTCCTTGAGGGCAGGAGAGGGGGAAGACCGACACCCACACGTGGCGTGCGCGGAGCTCACCTCCAAAGAAGAGGGAGGTATCGCTCGTGACACGTGGCACAACCGGAGCTCGTCTCTGCGGGATAAGAGATACCAGGCCCGGAAGGACACGTGGAGCTTCCGGAGCTCATCGCCGCAAGAGTAACGAGTTCTGGAGCAGTTTTTACGCGTAAAGGTACCGGTACGCAATAGAAACCGATCTAAATCCTCGATGTTACCAAAGATAAGACGTCAGGATCCAACAAGATCTGAATAAGACTCTTATTCAGGATCCAATCAGATTAGGACTCTTCTCTTCCCAATTATAAATAGAACCCAAAACCTCTGGCCAAAACCACAAACTTCTCTTTCAACTCCTGAGCCGACGACTTAGAGCCCTAGCCCTAACTCGCCGAGCAAAACATCGCCGAAGCGCAACAAGGGAGATCATCGGAGAAGAACCAAGCGGTCTGAGGAGGACCTCGAAGTCAAGAAGAGCGTGAGGTAGGACTTCAATACCACCTTACGACATCAATGTGTTCATCTCTTTGCATCTGTTCTTCAATTCCTTTCGAACAGAAGCCTTCTCGTAGGCAGATCATTCGATGATCAGTATGATCTAAAAGACAAGATCATCGCCACGACCATCTTGGATCCGAACACCTCTGCCCATGCAAGCCATGCAAGAGCACACCAAACTAATAAAAATCATAGGATAGCATGCATGTGCATCATAGCATCTAGTTTAAGGTTTGTGCATGGTATTGATTGTTGTGAATCTTGTATGCACGTGATCCTACCTAACAGGACAAGCTCTGGGGGTTGTCTACAACAAACTATAGCAACCAGGTCTTGAAATTCGAGAACCACCGGAACAGCAAGAACAAGGCAAGTGCTCCTTGACCATATTGATCCTATGATTTGGGTAAAACTATTTTGTTTTGTGAAAAGGTGTGTGTGTGCTGAGTCAAACATGATGGGAAACCCTTTTATAGGAGTTTACTAGTTTTGGTTAAACCACCCTTGTCGTCTGGGAAGTTTTATGAGTCGGGTATGGTTTTTGCTTTATGCTTCGCTGAGACTATGGGATTGGGAAGCGAGATAGATGTGTCTAGCTAACTGCACTCGTATTGATAATGAGAAACTGACGTTAATAATGGATATGGATCGGAGGGAGATCTAGGCAAGCCTGGGTTTGTGAATGAGGTAGCACGAGATGGTGGTTTTACTTGCCGTAGATCTAAGGACCGGTTCATGCATGCACATGCCAGGATAACAGTGCCACCACAAGGCCAAGTATGGGTGCGGCTTAGCTGAGTAATTAGGTAAGTTGCTAGAGTGTTATGGACTGTGGAAGGCGCGGGGAATGGGAGTCGAGTGAGTACTGCCCTGGGAACTGCATGGCACAAGAGGGGGCCCGTGGGTGGGAGAATTGGAGATTCTAGCCTGCCGGTGAAACCTTAGTGAGTCCATACATCTAGTAACCCCTTTGTAAAGGCTATTTTGTGATCTCTTGACCATACACCGACGGTTGTGCACTGGTATAATGGAGGTTCTGCAGTCGCCGACGGGTGACGAAATCACAAACTTGTGGGTAAAGAGGTGCAAACTCTGCAGAGTTACTAAAACTATCATGATAGCCGAGCTTACGGTCACGAGCACCTGGCTAAACTGCCATGATTAGTTGGGATGGTTATTGAGATGGTTGTTGGTAAGGATCTTGGTTATGGTTATTGGTTTGGTTATGGTTTGGTTGTTGGGACTGTTGAGTCCGGGTGATGAGATGGTTGCATAACTGTTGGGACATGACATGAGATTGGTCTCGGTGTGAGACAAAGTTGTTTTACGAGGTGAAATGGTAGCGAATACGAGGAGTTATTCGAAAGTATGAATAAAGGATTGATTAATGCTCGGATAGTGATGAAGGTATGTTGGTAATTTAGTACATGTTGAGATTACATCTAAAGTTAAGTTGTTGTTCTATCATGGTTTTACAAATCTGCTTTTCTGCAAATAAGCCTTTTTATACGTACCTTGTTTATGAGCTGCATATCTTGTGTTTTCCCGCACTTGCTGAGTACATCATTGTACTCAAATTTGCATTATTATTTCGTCATCAACAGCAAGAGAAGGTTACTATGAAGACCAAGTGGAGCATTATGGCGTGTGATCTGTTCTCAACCTTGCCTATGGAGGGAGTAGAGATGGAGCCACTTCTGCTTAGATTTGCTTCCGCATTAGTTTTGCTTCCGCATTAAAATAAAGATTTCCGCTGCATAGAAATAAGACTTCCGTTGTAAGCATGAGTCCAAGACTCATGATGTATTGTAATAAACTCTGTTATTCGTGGTAATATATAATCTGAATTCAGTTTGTGGAACGTATGTGTATGTGTGATGAACATCCTGGGCACACATATGCATTAGTTCTCGGTTCCGTGGTTTTCCCACAGAATTGAGGGCGTCACAGATTGGTATCAGAGCCACGGGTTGACAGTAGGTTACACGCCTAGATACAAAGCCTTAGATAGATAATAGAACTACGGGTTACACCCTAAATAGGAGTCACATCCGTCCTAGGGTGAATAACTTAGATTGGCCTTAAGAACCACCTTGACATAGGAAACCATCCTTGAATAGGAGTTGTGTGGGCCCTTGTGATGATTATTCGTGAATATGTGCTTAGTGTAAGTTGTGGGACGTCTCAAAAACGTTGTCCATATCTATACGTAAGAAGAAAGAGGTGTGAAATGCTTCGGCACTTGATCACATCCTCATAAGGGCTAATATATATAGCCCAACTCACCGTGATGCATATAGTTGAAGGGACCTACCTAAACTCCTAACCTTCCATTCTATTTCGTTCTCTCTCACAGATGGTGAGAGGAAACGCCAGCCGAAGGAACGTCCAGGAATATGACCACGAGGAAGTTCCTGCTAACCCCGGAGCTGGCGAGAACAACCTAGAAAGGTTGATGGCCATGCAAAACCAGCTTATGCAAACCATGATCCAAACTTTGGGTCAGTTGCAGGCCAACCAAAACCCCGTTCCGGCACCACCGCCACCACCACCACCGGCTCATAATAGGTTGGGAGAGTTCATGAGGACTCGACCACCCACCTTTGCTCAAGCTAGTGACCCCATGGAAGCCGATGACTGGTTGAAATCCATGGAGAAGAAGCTCGCCATTGTTCAGTGCAACGACCGAGAGAAGGTTCTCTTTGCGTCGCACCAACTTATGGGAGCCGCTGCTGACTGGTGGGATGCCTTGAGCAACGCCCATGCCAACCCGGAGACAATCACTTGGACTGAATTCAAGGAAAGTTTCCGCTCCCACTACATCCCTGTTGGTGTAATGATGCTCAAGAGGCAGGAGTTTGAAGGTCTCCGCCAAGGACAGAAAAGTGTAAATGAATATCTCAACAAGTTCATACAACTGTCCCGGTATGCCCCCGAAGATGTCAACTCAGATCAGAGGAAGCAGTACCTGTTCATGAGAGGGTTGAACGATGAGATCCAAGTTCAGCTCCTCAACAATGACTACGTAAGCTTCCAGAAGCTGGTTGATAAGGCTATTGTGGTTGAGAACAAGATCCGAGAGATCGAGCGACAGTGCAAGAGGAAGATGCCATACCAACCCCAAGGGAGCAACATACGACCTAGGTACATGCCTCCTGCACCGTAGTATGGATCGACCACTCCTACGTACCACCCTGGTCAGCCACCACAGCAACGGTTCGTTGCACCGGCACCTCGTGTGCCCATGCCTCCTGCGCCCCGGCCTAACAATGGCGCTCCTGTTTAAAACCCCCGCCCCAACGTACCTGCTGCCGTAGGCAACAGGGCATGCTTTGCATGCGGGGAAGTAGGCCACTTCGCTAACCAGTGCCTGAAGAGAGGCCCTGGACAGCAAGGTAACGCGCCCAAGCAGAACCAGCGACCAAACGGAGGGGACAACCAAGGGAACCGTGGACCGCAGAACTATGCTCGTGGCCACGTTAACCATGTCACTGCTGAAGATGCACAACAGGCTGAGGACGTCGCAATTGGTATGTTCCTTGCCAACTCCAACCCAGCCACCATTTTATTTGATTCTGGAGCATCACATTCCTTCATATCATCTGAATATGTTGCCAAACATCATCTACCCGTATCCCACTTAGAATGTGCCATGTTAGTTAATTCTCCCGGAGGAGAAATGAGGACTAATGTAGTATGCCCTAAAGTAAGCCTTAAAATAAGGGGGGTAGACTTCCTTGCCAACCTTATTATTTTGGACTCCCACGGAATTGACATCATACTCGAAATGGATTGGTTAAGCAAGCACAATGGAATAATCCAATGTGCTGAGAGAAGCGTGCAGTTGACGAACGAACACGGTATCCGTGTCGAGTTTGAGTCAGCCCAGCAAGCAACACGGTATCATGTGTTTTCCCGCACTTGCTGAGTACATTATTGTACTCAAATTTGCATTATTATTTCGTCATCAACAGCAAAAGAAGGTTACTATGAAGACCAAGTGGAGCATTATGGCGTGTGATCTGTTCTCAACCTTGCCTGTGGAGGGAGTAGAGATGGAGCCACTTCTGCTTAGATTTGCTTCCGCATTAGTTTTGCTTCCGAATTAAAATAAAGATTTCCGCTGCATAGAAATAAGACTTCCGCTGTAAGCATGAGTCCAAGACTCATGAGGTATTGTAATAAACTTTGTTAGTCGTGGTAATATATAATCTGAATTCAGTTTGTGGAACGTATGTGTATGTGTGATGAACATCCTGGGCACACATATGCATTAGTTCTCGGTTCCGTGGTTTTCCCACAGAATTGAGGGCGTCACAGATTGGTATCAGAGCCACGGGTTGACAGTAGGTTACACGCCTAGATAGAAAGCCTTAGATAGATAATAAAACTACGGGTTACACCCTAAATAGGAGTCACATCCGTCCTAGGGTGAATAACTTAGATTGGCCTTAAGAACCACCTTGACATAGGAAACCATCCTTGAATAGGAGTTGTGTGGGACCTCGTGATGATTATTCGTGAATATGTGCTTAGTGTAAGTTGTGGCATCATTTTTTGAGAGATCACTCAATGAAAGGAGACATAGCCATTTCCCATGTAAACACTGAAAAACAACTAGCTAATATCTTTACCAAGCCACTTGATGAAAAACACTTTTGTGAGCTCTGAAATGAACTAAATATCCTTGATGCTCGGAACGTGGCTTGAAAACTTGCATACCTGTATGACATCCTCAAAATCATGTTAGTTGTGTTGAAAAATCATCTCTCTATTTTTCTCCTAAAAACTATGTTAGTTGCTTGATCATGATGAATTATGGTCATAGCTTGATTGTTGTATGTTTACTGATTATATTCATTAAGAATATCTGTGTGTCTTTGTCCCCTATTCCTTATTAGGAACCATGGAATACATATATATAAGTGTTTTGTACTTTTCTGTACAAGGGACCACGGACTAGTCCGTGGTCACCCAGGACTAGTCCGCACATTGCAGACTAGTTCGCACTTGGTCCGCTAGTCCGGACTAGTCCGGTTCGACCACGGACTAGTCCGATATTTCGACTCCATAACCCTAGGGCCGGCTCAGACCTAATCTCCTTCAACCTCACAACTCCTCCCACGTTCTCTCTCCTCCTCCTCAGCCTGATAATGAAGACGAAGAAAGGACCGACAGCGAGGAGTGAGCCGGCGACGACAAGTAGATCCCTCCTCTCCTTCTTTTTGGTGCCTTGATGCCAAAGGGGGAGAGATTGAGGGGGAGTCTTAGGTCGTAGGTTCTTCTTTTTGTGTCCTAGTTTAAG
Source organism: Neostapfia colusana (assembly GCA_030760725.1). Taxonomy (NCBI): domain Eukaryota; kingdom Viridiplantae; phylum Streptophyta; class Magnoliopsida; order Poales; family Poaceae; genus Neostapfia; species Neostapfia colusana. The sequence goes on along the minus strand of JASWHV010000004.1, from coordinate 33,634,659 downwards.
GAGTGGGCTTTTGTAGGACTTATGTTATCATTATGCTTTTGGACATGTGTTGTGAAATGATGACTATGTTATGCTTATGATTAATGGTGTATGTTTAAAACTGCTATGTAGGATTGAGACTCTTGATGATATTATGATTATGCTTATTATGATATTCACATCAAAAAATTTGCTCACATACATAGTTTTGCACCCCACCATAAAGAGTGCACATATGTCTTATGTCTACGTTGCCTATTTTGCTCAAAGCTCATATGTTTACACTTTATGAAAATCTGAATTTTTTATCATATTTGTGTGATCTCAATTGGTTGTCATCAATCACCATAAAGGGGGAGATTGAAAGTGCATCTAGGCAACCCTTGTGGGTTTTGGTTGATTTATGACAAACAAATGAGACCCTAACAAAATCATTGAGATGAGCACAGATTTTTACAGAAATTAGGAAGAAAGCGCAAAAAGAAAGGAGAATGAGGATCTAAAATGATAAGAGCTCAGGAGCTGAAAAGATTAGTGTGACACCCTCAATTTTGATTTCTGCATGCATTCATATTTTATATAAAGAGAACATTTTAAAAGAAGTGGAAACAGAAAAAAATCAAAAGGATAGCCGAAAAGAGCTAATTCCAGTTCACCGAGAAGCACCGAAGACATTTCCCGCGGCCCGCTGGCCACGTGGCGCCTTCGGAGCTCATCCCCGCAAAGGGGGAGAGGTTCGCCGCTAACTGGCTACGTGGCAGGCTCGAAGCTAGCCTCTGTGGAAGGGGCGAGGTCCGACCCGCTGGACGTGTGTTGCCCCCGGAGCTAGTCTCTGCGGAAGAGCGAGGCCAGCCCCGCAGGACACATGTCGCCTTCGGAGCTAGTCACTGCGGAAGAGAGAGGACCAGCCACGCGGGACACGTGTTGCTCTCGGAGCACACCTCCGAGAGGTCCGGCCCTGCTAGACATGTGTCGCTCTCGGAGCTCGCATCCGGGAGGTCTGACACTACTGGACACGTGTCACCTTCGGAGCTCATCTCCGGGAGGTCCGACGCTGATGGACACGTGTCGACCTCGGAGCTCACCTCCGGGAGGTCCGTCACTGTTGGACACGTGTCAACCCCGGAGCTCGTCTCTGAGGAGAAAGGAAGTCTGGTGTTGTTAGGACACGTGGCACTATCGGAGCTCACCTCCGAGGAGAGGGGAGGTCCGGCACTGACACGTGGCACATTCGGAGCTACCCCCGAAGAGAGGGGAGGTCCGAAACTGACACGTGGCGTACGAGGAGCTCACCTCTAAGGGAGAGGGAGGTCTCGACCCGCCAGGACGCGTGGCGCCTACGGAGCTCTCCTCTGAGGAAGAGGGAGGTCCCGCCCGCCTCACACGCGGCACAACCAGAGGCCGTCTTTGCGGAAAAGGGAAGCCCAGGCCCCCGCTGGACACGTGGAGCCTCCAGAGCTTATCCCTGCGTAAGGACGCGATTCTGAAGCGGTTTTTCTCTCATGCACTAGTGCCCGACATGGAGGAAATCGACACGAACTCTTCTACGTTGAATACTGCACCAAATCAGCAAGAGATAAGTTGTTAAGATTCAAACACAAATCAAATAGGACTCTTATTTGAAATCCAATCGGAGGAGGACTCTTCGTTTTCCAGTTATGAATAGAACCCGAAACAACCCCTTGGTCGTAACATCTTTTCTAAGCCAACAACTTAGAAGCCCTAGCCCCCAAACTCGCCGAGCTAAACCCCTTCGCCGGAGTTTGACCACTGGTGAGACCGCCGACAAGCCCAGACGTGATCACCACCATCGGAGGAGAGCCGATGATCTGTTAGTACTAGGAGGGAGGACCCGAAGGAAGTAAGGTAGGTTTCCATTACCACCTTACGACGTCATCGCGGTTTTCTTTGCATATGTTCTTCGATCCTTTGGAACAGAAGCTTTTCCGAGTGGACAGATCACGTGTTGATCGGTTTGATCTAGATCTTGTGACAAGATCATCGCCACGTCCACATTTGATCCTTACACCTCTGTTCATCGTAAAACCCCATGCAAACCCATGCAAACATGCAAAAACACATACAAGCCGATCTAATAAAAACTGCATCATAGGATTAGCATGCATATGCATCATCGCATCTTGATTAAAGTTTGTGCATGATAATTGATTGATGTGAACCTTGTATATGTGTGATCGTGAGTAGAAGGACAAGCTAAGGGAGCTACCTACGAAGGACTACAACACCAGAACATCGAGACACAAGAGCAACAAGAGTCACGGGAACAAGGCAAGTGGCCCTTGACCATATTGATCCCATGTTTTTGAAACTGTTTTGTTTGCGAAAAGGTGTGTGTGCTTGAGTAAACTTAATCGGAAACCCTTTCATAGGAGTTTACTAGTTTTGTTAACCACCCTTGTCGCTAGGGAAGTTTATGAGTCGGGTATGGTCGTTTTGCTTTTATGCTTCGCTAATCTACGGGATATGGGAAGGGATAGAATGTGTCTAGCTAACTGCACTCATACGAATAAAGATAATAAGAACTTGATGTTGATAATGAACATGAATTGGGGGAGATCTAGTGACACGACCCCACGGTCTTGTCAAGCCAGGATCACGCTGAGGGGTGCTGCGTTGCACAGCACCGAATAACACACATCAAAGGTACAAAGCAGAAGCAAAACTTTTATTACATAAACTAGTTTATGAACCTTTGTACATCAAAATAAGTCCGGTCTACACTCACGGGCGTAGACTACGCATCAAGTTCATGTTCAGCCCTTGAACGTGTCCTTGCTAGCACACACGCACACTAACTCCGCGGCGTGCACGGCTCCCACTCGACGGGGTTCCCCACCTGGGGTTCCGTCTCCTCTTCGGGAGCCCCTTCCTCATAGAACCCTGAAAAAGCTTCAAACACAAGCAGTTAGCACGAAGGCTCAGCAAGTCTGACCCGTCTCACCTAAACATGGAACTTCTACATGAGGGATGATGGGTTACATGAGGTAAACATCATTTGCAAGGACTCGCCTAATTAGTAGAACCTTACTTTCATGTTTTACCAGCAGGTTGTGGAGAACCTTACGCTAAGGCACATGAGAGAGCCGCAATCAAACAAGAAACGCATTTCTCTCATGTACTTTGCTCAAAGTTGAAAGGAACTTTAATTAGCTCTAAACTACAGCAGTCATTAACAATCAAGTCCATCTTTCAATCAGCAACTTTTTAACATGTAACTAGCCTGTTCTTTCTACGTCATGGTACAGTGAACAAGTGCTACTCACTGACCGCGAGGGACGGCGATTATAATCGATTTACACCTGCAGGGTTACCCGAATAACCCGTCACGTACGTTCATACTCGATGTTGCCTACAACAACCATCACAGACGTCGTACGCAACCACCTTTCACCCGTTAGCCAAATGTTGAACTGGTCCAATCGTCCCGAGCAAGAGATCTCTGCATGCGCATCTCAGTGCCGCCAGCCGATTTACACCTCGAGCTCTCAACCTACCCTCTAAACGACCGGCTATGCCTCAACACCCAGCTACCCGAGTTACATCGTTTCCCATATATCCGGTAGGTCTTCGGTACTGTTCCAGCTTGTTCAACAGGCCCGCACACGGCTCGGTCCTCAATCGACACAAGCGGAGCTATAGCACACAGACCCCAAAGTCCTGCTGCCCTTACTCTCCGCTTGGTCTCATTTTCTTGCCATGTGTATCATGTGCTATCTCTACCCGAGTCGACTGCTTCTAGCCTATGCTCGCGAGTAGTTCCAACTACTCGACTTGTACCGAATTCTACCCTAACTTAGCTTTGCAGTAGCTAACGAGGTTTGCAATCCTAAACCCAACCCATGGTTTTCTTGGCTATGCAATTGGGTTTCCAAACAAGACTCTAATGCAAGGAATAATGGTATTCAAGTAAGTGCTCAAAACAATAAAAATTTGTAAAGAGGTTAATGTAAACCGGAGCTTGCCTTGCTGCTCTTGGTCGTAGGCTAGCTGCTCCTCCGGATTAACGAAGTCTAGGACTTCGGGTTCCTCCTTGACCTTAGCGACTACATGATAGAAGCAGTACATGTATTAATTTAAATGCATTTGTGTCAAGTTTGAACTTGTAAAGCTTATAAGTCCCACTAGATAAACTCAATAACTGTGAAACTTTTACTGTGGCTTGGCTACAACCTAAATAGAGACTTGGTCAAGTTTTAGTTGCAGCAAAGCTCATTTGAGCCCTCCACAATTAATTATGTACTTGACATTAATTGAAGGCTTTTAGGGTGCTCTATGGATTTTGATGAAACAAACTATGACTTTCTGAAAACTAGATTTTCAGAGGGTTCTAATGAAGTTGGTCTCACTTAATTTGAAGGTTCCTAGCTAAAGATATGAGCTAAACAATTTCAGAGAAAATTCTGAAAATGTTTCTGAACATTTTCTATTTTCTCTGGAACAGTTTCAATAATCACACCATTAGGTGGATCAAATGAGCTCAAATGGATCTGAAATTTTTATAGTAGTTCAGGGATATTTAGGTGAACATCCCAGCAAAATTTCAGGATTTTCCTCCACAGGATTCCCCAGTTAAAATTCCAAACAGTTTAAACTTTGGGGAATTAATTCTGTAGAAATAAGGATTTTCATGCAGTGAAACTTGATTTGCTGGAAAGTACTCAGAGAGCTGAATCCAACAAAATTTGGTTCACTCGATTTGGAGTTTTCTAGCCAAAGTTATGAGGATTTAAAGTTTGAAGAAAATGTGAAAATCGGGGGAAAAGTTTAAATCTGTCGGGGCCCGCGGGGACACGTGTTGAGCGCCGAGGCGACCGCACACCGTGACCCACAGGGTCTTTGCGCGCCAGCACACCCGATCCCGGCCACACCCAATCTCGATTTCAAATTTTGAGCCGCTGACGCGTGGGCCAGCCGGCTTCGTCTTCCTCCCGACGCGCCCGCGCGCCCTCGCCGCCTCCCCTCGCCGGAGCAGACCCGGAGCTCGCCGGCTCGCCGCTGTCGGCCATCCCATGGTCTGAAACTCGCCGGCAGGGGGTTGTCGACGTCGAGGAACATGTCGGTGGTGTCAGTTCGGGCTGGCGGTGACCGGAAATAGCTCGGCGACGTGTCGCGGTCTCGGTTGAGGTTCGGCGCCGTCGGCCGTGAGTTCTAACCCACCAAAACCTCGAACAATCGGTCCTACAGCATCAGTGTACCTCTAGGAAACCCGACAAGGTGTCAAAAGGGTTCAAAGATGGCGGCAAGTCGGTCGGCACCGTGTGACCGATCGTGGCCGCCATGACCGCCCTTGATCGAGCTCAAAATTCGTCACTCCTAGACAGTTTCACGCCACGGATGCAGAAAAGAACTTGATCGCCGGCTAGTCCAGCGTCTATGTGCAAGATTTGATAGCTAGAGAAGGATGTTAGAGCGAGAATTTGAAGGATCTGTACCGGAAGCTCAGTTTACGGTCGCCGGAGCAAAAACTGGAAATTCTCCGTGGATTCTTCACGGTTTGCTTCCAAACATAGAGGAGAGCAGCACGGCTGTTGCGCGCTCCTGCTGCTGCCCTTGCTGGACCGTGAAAACGCCTGTGGAGCATTGTCCACGAGCGCCTGACCTTCGGCTGAGTTTAGGTCGCCGCTGTGGCGATCGTTCTCGGGCAAAGGAGGTCGGAGCTCAGGGTTTTTGGCGTTGGGGAGGTGGAGTGCGATCTCAGGTTGCCGTCTAGCAGCTCGGAGAAGAGAAGGCGAGCTGTTTTCGCAGTTCTCCGATCGAGCAGAGGGGCGGCAGATCGGGGGCTCGGTGTCACGGGAGAGGGGGAAATGATCGGTGCCTGCCTCGGTGGAGCTCCTTAAGAGGGCCCTGGAACCGCCCTTGGGCTCGTGTGCGGGCGCGGGAAGCAGCTGGTGGCGCTGCTCCTCCTCGGTGGCGAGCGCAGCTGCTCCCAAGCGTTGAGTCGGCAGCTGCTCGGTGGAAGTTCCCACCGAGACTGTGACTTTGGGTGCAAGTCTCCCCTCTTCTCTCTATGACATATGGGTCCCACCCGGGGTTTTAACCTCTGAAATTTACTCCTAATCACTGTTGTAAACAGTGAGCCCCAAAATACCCATGGTGATTCAAATTATTCACCCATGAGCCATTTGAATTGATTAGAATTCAATTTGGGTTTGGTTTGAATGAATTTCAGCACAAGTTCAGTTTGGAATTCAAATAAAATTTGAATTTGTCCCACTTAGCTCATGTCAAGATCAACTCCAAATGGAGTGAAAATTGGTGTGTGAGCTCACAAAAATGTGCTAACTAAGAATAAGCCTCCCACTTTTGAATTCATGGGATAAAAACAGTTTGAATTTGAAGATGGTTTCAAACTGCCCTCTTTCTAGCTATACCCAAAATGACCTCAAAAAGGTTTTGTATTTGGGTGAAACTTGGCATGGACATCCCTAGCAATGTGTAGGAGTTTTCATATGCCCAGCCCCTCTATATCACATGTGGGAAATACCACTTTTGCAAAATGTGAGTTTGTTCTCTAATGAACATGTTGATGGTGGTTACTTGCTCTTCATTTGTGTTCATCAACTTTCCTCAAATGATGTGTGTGTGTATGGTGATGAACACTTGAAATATGTGTCAAAAACTGAGGCCCTTACATCTAGGGAAGCTTGGTTTTGTGGATGAGGTAGAATGAGATGATGGTTTACTTGTCGTAGATCTAAGGACCGGTTCATGCCAGCCATGCCAGGATAACAGTGCCACCACAAGGCCAAATATGGGTGTTGCTTAGCTGACTAATTAGGTAAGTTGCTAGATTGTTATGGACCGTGGAAGGCGTGGGGAATGGGAGTCGAGTGAGGACTGCCCTAGGAACTGCATGGCACAAGAGGGGGCCCGTAGGTGGGAGAATTGGAGATTCTAGCCTACTGGTGAAACCTTAGTGAGTCCATACATCTAGTAGCCCCTTTGTAAAGGCTATTTTGTGATCTCTTGGCCATACACCAACTGTTGTGTACTGGTATAATGGAGGTTCTGCAGTCGCCAATGGGTGACGAAATCACAAACTTGTGGGTAAAGTGGTGCCACCTCTGCAGAGTGTAAAACTATCATGATAGCCGAGCTTACGGTCACAAGCGTCTGGACAACTGACATGATTAGATGGGATGGTTATTGGGATTGTATTTGGTTTGGTTATTGGTTTGGTGATGGTTTGGTCTTTGGATTTGGTTTTCGGGACTGTTGAGTCCGGGTAATGAGATTGGTAGCATGACTATTGAGTCATGGCAATGAGATTTGATCTTGGTTATGAGATGGAATTGAATATGAGATGGGAAGGTCGTGAATACGAGGTGGTATTCATGAGCATGTGAAAAGTTGAGAAAGATAAATGTTCGGATGAGATATGAAAAGTGGTGAATCATGATGGAGGTATGTTGATGTTTAAATACATGTTAGGATTACATTCATTTAAAGCTAGTTGTTGTTTTGTCATGATTTATGAAATAAACTTTGCTTTTATGCAATGAGCCTTTTTATACCTACCTTGTTGTAAGCTACATGTCATACTTTTCGCACTTGCTGAGTACGTCATGTACTCACCCTTGCATTATCATACATCGTCAGCAACAGGAGAGGAGTACTATGAAGACCACATGGAGTATTAGGCGTGTAATCTGCCCTCAACCTTGCCTGTGGAGTAGAGATGGGGCCGCTGCTGCTGCTTAGTTTGCTTTCGCTATAGTTTAGAAGACTTCCGCTGCTAGAATAAGACTTCCGCTGCTAAGATAAGACTTCCGCTGCTAGAATGAGTTTGAGACTCATGAAACATTGTAATAAAACCTTATTCATTCGTGGTTATATATATTCTGAGTTCAGTTTATGGATTATATGTGTATGTGTGATGAACATCCTGGGCACACATACGCATAAGTCTTAGTTCCGAGAGGTTCTCTCTCAGAACAGGGGCATCACAAATTGGTATCAGAGCCACGGTTGATCGTAGGTCACACGCCTAGATAGGTCACAGATTGGTATAGATACCACGGTTGACTGTAGGTCACAGGTCTAGATAAGATCGTAGATTGGTACAATTCACAGATTGGTATCAAGCTACCACGGTTGACTGTAGGTCACAAGCCTAGATTGATCACAGATTGGTAGTTGAACCACGGTTGACCGTAGGACGCAAGCCTAGTCGCAGATTGGTATTAGGAGCCACGCTGAACATAGGATGCAAGCCTAGGTAGAATGCATAAATTGGCATTAGAACCCCATTGATCATAGGACAAAGTCACAGATTGGTAGTCACAGATTGGTATCACCTCAAACCACATAGGACCCCCATTGAGTAAGCCTTAAATAGGAGTTGTGTGTTGAACTTTTGTGATGATTGTTGTGCTTGAGTGCTTAGTGTGAGTTGTGGACATTTCAGCGTTGTCCATATCCACACATAGTAGAGAGATGTGAGATGCTTCGGCACTTGTTCACATCCTCATATAGGATGATATATAGTCCATCCACCTTGATGCATATAGTTGGGAGAGATCACTCTAAACTTCTAACCTCTATTCTACTCAATACTCTCTCATAGATGGTGAGAGGAAACGCCGGCCGTCAAGGGAGGAACGTCCGTGGCAACCAAGAGGATGACCACGTTGAGGTTCCTGAGAATGACAACCCCGAAGCTGGTGCAAACAACCTGGAACGGTTGATGGCCATGCAAAATCAGCTTATGCAAACTATGATCCAAACTTTGGGTCAGCTGCAAGCCAACAACAACAACCCCGTTCCTGCACCACCACCACCGCTACCACCGCCGGCTCACAACCGACTAGGAGAGTTCATGAGGACTCGACCACCCACTTTTGCACAAGCTAATGATCCCATGGAGGCCGATGACTGGTTGAAGTCCATGGAGAAGAAGCTTGCCATAGTTCAGTGCAATGACCGAGAGAAGGTTCTCTTCGCATCGCACCAACTCATGGAAGCAGCCGCTGACTGGTGGGACGCTCTATGCAATGCTCATGTCGACCCGGAGACTATTACTTGGACTGAGTTCAAGGAGAGTTTCCACTCTCATTACATCCCTGCTGGAGTAATGATGCTCAAAAGACGAGTTTGAAGGTCTCCGCTAAGGACAGAAGAGCGTTAATGAGTATCTTAACAAGTTCACACAGCTGTCAAGGTATGCCCCCGAAGATGTCAACTCAGACCAACAGAACCAGTACTTGTTCATGAGAGGGTTGAACAATGAGATCCAGCTTCAGCTCCTCAACAATGACTATGCGAACTTCCAGAAGCTAGTTGACAAAGCCATAGTGTTTGAGAGCAAGATCCGAGAAATCGAGCAAGAGGGCAAAAGAAAGATGCCATACCAGCCACAAGGGAGCAACGTACGCCCCCGTTACATGCCCCCAGCAGCACCAAAGTATGGCTCATCCACATCTACTTTTCGCCCTAACCAACCACCACAGCAATGTCCTGCCATGCAAGCACCTCGTGTGCCTTTACCTCCTGCGCCCCGACCCAACATGGGCGCTCCTATTCAAAACCCTTGCCCCAACGTACCTGCTGTCGTGGGCAATAAGGCATGCTTTGCATGCAGGGAGACGGGACACTTTGCGAGTCAGTGCCCGAAGAGAGGTCCTAGACAACCAAGCAACGTGCCCAAGAAGAACCCACGACCGAACGGAGGAGCCAATCAAGGAAACCGTGGACAGCATAACTACGCTCGGGGCAACGTGAACCATGTCTCTGCTGAGGAAGCGTAACAGGCTGAGGACGTCGTTATTGGTATGTTCCTTGCCAACTCCAACCCAGCCACCATTTTATTCGATTTGGGAGCATCACATTCATTCATATCATCCAAGTATGTTGCCAAGTATAATCTACCCATATCACACTTAAATATACTATGTTGGTTAATTCTCCCGATGGAGAGATGAGGACTAATATAGTATATCCGAAAGTAAACCTTAAAATAAGGGGGGTAGACTTCCTTACCAACCTTATTATCTTGGATTCCCAAGGGCTTGACATAATACTCGGAATGGATTGGTTAAGCAAGCACAACGGGGTAATCCAATGTGCTAACAGGAGCGTGCAGTTGACAAACGAGCACGATACTCGTATCGAGTTTGAGTCAGCCCAGCCAACAACCGAGAAGGCAACGTTGAACCACGTCGAAGGAGCAACGTTGGAAAGCATTCTAGTGGTTCAAGAATTTTCAGACGTGTTTCCAGAAGAACTTCCAGGTATGCCACCTGACCGGGACATTGAGTTTTCCATTGACTTGGTACCCGGAACTGCACCTATAGCAAAGAGACCATATAGGATGCCCGTTAACGAACTAGTGGAGCTCAAGAAGCAAATTCAGGAGCAGCTAGAGAAGGGTTTTATACGCCCAAGTTCGTCACCATGGGGAGCCCCCGTGCTCTTCGTAGACAAGAAGGATGGAACCCAAAGGATGTGCGTGGACTATAGGTCTCTCAATGAGGTGACGATCAAGAACAAATACCCTCTGCCCCGTATAGAGGACCTGTTCGACCAAATGAAGGGAGCCCGAGTCTTTTCCAAGATTGATCTTCGGTCGGGATACTTCCAGCTGAAGATTAAGCTCTCCGATATACCCAAGACTGCCTTTCGAACACGGTATGCTTCGTATGAATATACCGTCATGTCTTTTGGGTTAACGAATGCACCCGCATATTTCATGTACCTCATGAACAAGGTCTTCATGGAGTACTTCGACAAGTTCATCATGTTTTCATTGACGATATCATGGTGTATTCAAAAAGTGAGGAAGAACATGAAGAACATTTGAGATTGACATTGCAGAAGCTGCGAGAGCATCAATTGTATGCCAAGCTCAGCAAGTGTCAATTTTGGCTAAAGGAGATATCGTTCCTAGGCCACATCATCTCTGAGGAAGGAGTATCGGTTGATCCCGGAAAAGTGGGAGATGTTCTGAAGTGGAACCAACCGTAGAACGTGAGTGATATTCGGAGTTTTCTTGGGATGGCTTCATACTACCGAAGGTTCATCAAGAACTTATCCAAGATAGCAAAACCAATGACGGAATTGCTAATGAAAGGAAAAACCTTCCAATGGACACCAGCATGCCAAGAAAGCTTTGAGGAGCTCAAGAAAAGGCTAACCACAGCACCGGTTCTAGTATTACCGGACATAAGCAAAAGCTTTGACACATATTGTGACGCATCCAGACAAGGGCTTGGATGTGTGCTCATGCAAGAGGGACAAGTAATAGCCTATGCGTCAAGGCAACTAAAGAAACACGAGCTGAATTACCCCACATATGACTTGGAGTTAACAGCCGTGGTGCATGCATTGAAGATTTGGAGACATTATATCCTTGGCCACCGATGTCAGATCTATACTGATCATAAAAGCCTCAAGTACATATTCACTCAAACGGATTTAAATTTGAGGCAACGTCGATAGTTGGAACATATCAAGGATTATGATGTTGGAATCAACTATCACCCCGGAAAGGCCAATGTAGCAGCTGATGCATTGAGTCGAAAGAGAGCATGTCACCAACTCACGGTTCGGGAGCTACCACCCGAGCTACGCAAGGAGTTCGAACGGTTACATCTCGGGTTCTTGAACGAGATGGAAGTGATGGAACTCCACTATTCGCTGGAACAAGAGATAAGAGATGGCCAAGCAACGGATGAGTAAATCAAGGAGATCAAGGAGAGAATCCGACAAGCATAGAAAAGGACTTCAAGGAAGATGAGAAGGGTACGCTTTGGCTAGGGAAAAGCATTTGTGTGCCTAACGTGAAGCATATCCGCGACACGATATTAAAAGAGGCACATGACCCACCTTATTCCATACATCCCGGAAGTACCAAGATGTACAAGGACTTGAAAACTTGTTATTGGTGGGATGGTATGAAGAGGGACATAGCTGAATATGTCGCCTTATGCGACACATGTCAACGGGTGAAGGTTGAACACCAAAGGCCCGCTGGACTGTTGCAACCATTGGAAGTACCCGAGTGGAAGTGGGAAGACATTAGTATGGATTTCATCGTCGGATTACCACGTACTCGATCAGGTTACGACTCAATCTGGGTTATCGTGGACCGATTGACGAAAACCGCTCATTTTATTCCTGTTAAAACCATGTACCGCGTGGCAGATCTAGCTGAGCTGTACATGGAGCAAATCGTATGCCGCCATGGAGTCCTGAAGAGGATAGTCTCAGATCGGGGTACTCAGTTTACCTCTAGGTTCTGGAAGAAGTTGCATGAAGCTATGGGTACACGACTGGATTTTAGCTCCGCCTACCACCCGTAGACTGATGGACAAACTGAGAGGACAAACCAAATTTTGGAGGACATGTTGAGAGCTTGCGCCTTGAAACATGGGCGTAGTTCGGATAGGAGCTTGCCGTATGCCGAATTCTCCTATAACAACAGCTATCAAGCTAGCTTGAAAATGTCACCTTTCGAAGCATTGTATGGTAGACGGTGTAGAACGCCGCTGTTTCGGAACGAGACCGGAGAAAACCAAGTGTTTGGACCCGAAGTGCTACAAGAAGCTGAGAAGAAAGTCCAAACAATACGGGAGAACTTGAAGGCTGCTCAGTCATGACAGAAAGGCTATGCGGACAATAGGCGAAGGAAGTTGACTTTCGAAGTAGGAGACTTCGTATACCTATCGCCTATCCGAGGCCAACGACGTTTCAACGTCAAAGGCAAGCTAGCACCTCGCTACATCGGACCATTTAAGATTTTGAGCAAGCGAGGAGAAGTAGCCTATCAACTAGAGCTCCCAATGCACCTCTCCGATGTGCATGACGTGTTTCACGTATCCCAGCTCAAGAAGTGCTTAAGAGTGCCAGAAGAACAAGTACCGATGGATGAACTTGAACTTCAAGAGGATCTGACCTATGTAGAGCACCCTGTCCGAATTTTGGATGTAAAGGAAAGGGTCACGAGGAACAAAGTGATCCGTTGGTTCAAGGTACAATGGAGTCATCACACCGAAGCTGAAGCCACATGGGAGCGTGAAGAAGACATCACGTCAGAATTCCCTCATCTATTCTCCACTATCAAATCTCGAGGACGAGATTCAATTTAAGGGGGGTAGATTTGTGACACCCGCAATTTTTATTTCTGCATGCATTCATATTTTATATAAAGAGAACATTTTAAAAGAAGTGGAAACAGAAAAAGAATCAAAAGGATAGCCGAAAAGAGCTAATTCCAGTTCACCGAGAAGCACCAAAGACATTTCCCGCGGCCCGCTGGCCACGTGGCGCCTTCGGAGCTCATCCCCGTAAAGGAGGAGAGGTCCGCCGTTAACTGGCTACGTGGCAGGCTCGGAGCTAGCCTCTGTGGAAGGGGCGAGGTGCGACCCGCTGGACGCGTGTTGCCCCCGGAGCTAGTCTCTGCGGAAGAGAGAGGCCAGCCCCGCAGGACACGTGTCGCCTTCGGAGCTAGTCACTGCGGAAGAGAGAGGACCAGCCATGTGGGACACGTGTCACTCTCGGAGCACACCTCCGAGAGGTCCGGCCCCGCTAGACATGTGTCGCTCTCGGAGCTCGCCTCCGGGAGGTCCGACACTACTGGACACGTGTCACCTCCGGAGCTCATCTCCAGGAGGTCCGACGCTGATGGACACATGTCGACCTCGAAGCTCACCTTTGAGAGGTCCGTCACTGTTGGACACGTGTCAACCTCGGAGCTCGTCTCTGAGGAGAAAGGAAGTCTGGCGCTGTTAGGACACGTGGCACTATCGGATCTCACCACCGAGGCGAGGGGAGGTCCGGCACTAACACGTGGCACGTTCGGAGCTACCCCCAAAGAGAGGGGAGGTCCGGAACTGACACGTGGCGTACGAGGAGCTCGCCTCTGAGGGAGAGGGAGGTCCCAACCCGCCATGACGCGTGGCGCATGCGGAGCTCGCCTCTGAGGAAGAGGGAGGTCCCGCCCGCCTGACACGCGGCACAACCAAAGCCCGCCTTTACGGAAAAGGGAAGCCCAGGTCCCCGCTGGACACGTGGAGCCTCCGGAGCTTATCCTTGCGTAAGGACACGATTCTGAAGCGGTTTTTCTCCCATGCACGAGTGCCCGACACGGAGGGAACCGACACGAACTCTTCTACGTTGAATACTGCACCAAATCAGCAAGAGATAAGTTGTTAAGATTCAAACACAAATCAAATAGAAATCTTATTTGAAATCCAATCGGAGGAGGGCTCTTCTTTTTTCGATTATAAATAGAACCCGAAACAACCCCTTGGTCGTAACATCTTTTCTAAGCCAACAACTTAGAAGCCCTAGCCCCCAAACTCGTCGAGCTAAACCCCTTTCGCCGGAGTTTGACCACTGGTGAGACCGCCGACGAGCCCAGACGCGATCACCACCACTGGAGGAGAGCCGACGATCTATTTTTACTAGGAGGGAGGACCCGAAGGAAGCAAGGTAGGTTTTCATTACCATCTTACGATGTCATCGTGGTTTTCTTTGCATTTGTTCTTTGATCCTTTCGAACAGAAGCTTTTCCGAGTGGATAGATCACGTGTTGATCGGTTTGATCTAGATCTTGTGACAAGATCATCACCACGTCCACATTTGATCCTTACACCTCTGTTCATCGTAAAACGTCATGCAAACCCATGCAAACATGCAAAACACATACAAGCCGATCTAATAAAAACTGCATCATAGGATTAGCATGCATATGCATCATCGCATCTTGATTAAAGTTTGTGCATGATAATTGATTGTTGTGAACCTTGTATATGCGTGATCGTGAGTAGAAGGACAAGCTCAGGGAGCTACCTACGAAGGACTACAGCACCAGAACATCGAGACACAAGAGCAACAAGAGCCACGGGAACAAGGCAAGTGGCCATTGACCATATTGATCCCATGTTTTTGAAACTGTTTTGTTTGCGAAAAGGTGTGTGTGCTTGAGTAGACTTAATCGGAAACCCTTTCATAGGAGTTTACTAGTTTTGTTAACCACCCTTGTCGCCAGGGAAGTTTATGAGTCGGGTATGGTTGTTTTGCTTTTATGCTTCGCTAATCTACGGGATATGGGAAGCGATAGAATGTGTCTAGCTAACTGCACTCATACGAACAAAAATAATGAGAACTTGATGTTGATAATGAACATGAATCGGGGGAGATCTAGGCAAGCTTTGTTTTGTGGATGAGGTAGAATGAGATGGTGGTTTACTTGCCGTAGATCTAAGGACCGGTTCATGCCAGCCATGCCAGGATAACAGTGCCACTACAAGGCGAAATATGTGTGTGGCTTAGCTGACTAATTAGGTAAGTTGCTAGAATGTTATGGACCGTGGAAGACGCGGGGAATGGGAGTCGAGTGAGGACTTCCCTAGGAACTGCATGGCACAAGAGGGGGCCCGTAGGTGGGAGAATTGGAGATTCTAGCCTGGTGGTGAAACTTTAGTGAGTCCATACATCTAGTAGCCCCTTTGTAAAGGCTATTTTGTGATCTCTTGGCCATACACCGACTGTCGTGTACTGGTATAATGGAGGTTCTGCAGTCGCCGACGGGTGACGAAATCACAAACTTGTGGGTAAAGTGGTGCCACCTCTGTAGAGTGTAAAACTATCATGATAGCCGAGCTTACGGTCACAAGCGCCTGAATGTCACACCCGGTTTTTCCGAAGAAACAACCAAGTGAATATCACATGTATGCCAGGATCATTTTCTCATACATGTGATGACAAATAGTGAAGCATCATTTATTACAAGCCAGGTGTCGAATATAAATAAGTCTTACATTGCAAATGTCTCAATGGACACTAATGCTTCATCACAAGTAAATAAACTAGCAGCGGAATATTATTCTTTAGGGCTCCATCACAGGCGTTGCCCGGGGGTCTTCATGAACCTAAAAACCTTCCTCGGGTCCAAAATCTTGGTCATTATACACCACCTCATTATCTTGACCTGAGCAGCAATATAAACCAACAAATATGCAAGGTTGAGTACCAATGGTACTCAGCAAGTGTGGGAAAATTATATCATGCATGGCTAGAACAAGGAGAGGTTGAACTCATGGTTAATGCACTACGCAATTAGTACCTATCACCTTAGCTTATTAATCACCTACATTACTACACAGGTGAAATGGTCACAATCTCCCATCCCATCATTGTAATCCAATAACCATAACATCATTACCAATGTTAAGCTCCCCGCTTAACTTCCAAAACCATCAATCCTCTAATCATGAATAAGTCCAGGCCGCTCTTAACCGTGAGCACGGCTGTCAAGACAGTTTTGACTCTGCAGAGTTTGTACCACTGTACCCACAAGTAGTGATTTCATCCCCCGTTGCCGGGTGGACTAAAAGAACCTCCATTATGCCAGTGGCTACGATCCACATTCACACTTCCCAGGTGTGCGGCCAAGAGATCACTACGAAGCCTTTACAAAGGGATTCCCGACGAGCATGGGCCCACTGAGGTTTCACCCCTAACAGCATACAAGAGGCTCCAACCCCGCTGCAGTGGCCCCCTCTTGAGCCTTGCGGTTCATATGGTAGTCCAGCTGACACCTACTCCCCGCACCATCCAACACACCCATACTACGCCGGGGATACACCTAATTAATTGGCCAAGCTGCCCCATCTCAGCATGTGGTTGGCACTGTAAAGCCGGGTTACATGCTCCATGAACCGGTCCTTAGGATCCAGGCAAGTACTAAACACAAACCCGAGTCTCGTGCACCCAGCACACAACCAAAAACATCCAACTTGCCTTGATCCCTACCTCTACATAACTCACAATATCTCATTCAAGAGTATGGTAAAATAAACTGATGATCACATGTCCCAAATATCCCATTCTAAGCATGGCTAAGCATATGCATGGAAATAAATGACATGGTAAAATAAATCCCAACCCAAGCTACAAGGAAACAAGATAATGCAATTCTAGGGAAACTTTCCTAGCATGGGTTTCATATTTAATTTGACAATGCAAATAATTCTATCTACACATCCTAGCATAGGATCAAAGTGGTCAAGGACACTTGCCTCCTTCTTGCTGCTCTTGAAATTGGTAGTCCTGATCTTGGAAAGGAATAACTTGCTCTTGAGCAGGTTCTACTTCATACCATCACACATAACAAAAGAAAAACAACAATCATAAGACATAGTTCACACTTCTACTTCATACAAACCGCACATTCATATTTATGAAATTCATTCATCATTATATGTGTTGTGGTTACTTTGTGTGTTGATCTGTGGCTTGCATACACTTTTATTTATATGTGTATGATTCCTACCTTGGTGTTCACCTTTATACTTACATACTATTTATATGGGTTTCCAATAAATTTCTTATATTCAACTACTTCACCTTTTTACTACCAAGTGTGTATGAAAAGTATTATTCTTCCCCCTGTGTGCTTTCATAATTTCTATCAACCCTAAACTGAATTCTTTGTATTTTAGAAACTCCATTTATCATTTACTAGTTGCTATATTTTCAGATTTATATTCCTATGCATAATTGTGTATTTTATTATTAAATTAGTAATACACATCACCTAAACAGATTAGGTTCTGGTCCTAAATAATTTAACATCATATTTTGACCTTGGCTTCTGATGTATACTATTTCATAATTATTTTCCCTATTTTTTCTATAGCTATTCTTTGCTTAAAAATGTGTCCCTATACTAAATAATGTGAATAATAAATGAAACAGATTCATTTCAGCCCAAAATATATTTTTATCTCACTCCAAAGTTTTCTAAACATTGAGAAAGTCTTTAACTTAATTTTGACAATATGTTTGTCCCACTTTTTAATTTTTAAACACTAGTTACATATCCAATTTTCTAAATTAAATACTAAACAGGGCTAAAATAATGAATTCACCCCATTACAGGGTCTATAATATTATTTTCATAATTTCCAGGGGTCTAGCTACATTTATCAGAGGTGTTTTTCCTAATTTCTATTAAGTCCAGGGGCTAAAACTGATTTTTAAATGAATTTACATGATTTTCTGGAGTTCCAGGGGCTAGATCTGAAGTTTCCGGGGCTAGCTCTCAATTCCAGAGAACCCCAGGGGGTAGCACGTAAGAGTTCCAGTCTTTATAACGCGGGGCTGTCGTGGACCGTCCGATTCTAAACCGACGGCTGAGATTATAACATCGAACCGGTACGCGGGGTTTTAAAGTCTACCGTGCGATTTAAAATAAACGGCGCACAAGCGGCCACGTCGCTCTGATCGAGCGCGGGCGGCGCTGCCGGCGGCGCACGGCGGCGGGAAGCGGCGATCTCGCCGGAAAGTTTCGGATCCTCGAGAATTCTACCTAGAACTGTGATCTTATGGCCTAGATCGGTAGAGGGGAGGTCAGGGATCTCACCTCGGGGGGTTTCTCGAGCTCGGGGGTCCTGGAAAGTGCTCGGCGGCGAGGTCCGAGGCAAAACCACGGCGAGGCTCGTCGGCGCTGAGTTTACACCGTAAGTCTTCGGGTTTTCTGCACCTGCAAAGTTCCCCGGAGGCGGTGGATCAAGACCAGCGAGTTAGATCAGAGTTTCCGAGCTTAGATCGGCCAGAATTCACCGGCGAAGTCTCGGTGCTCACCGGAGTGAAAATCGGCGATCGCGTGGGAAAAACTGATCGGATCGGGGGTTTTTATAGCCGGGGGAGGGCGGTGGGTCTGTTGTGATCGAGTTGGAGTCCTCTGGGTCCAGAATTCGGGCGACGGGACGCGGTTTTCCGGTCGGTTGCGATTTCGCTCGCTCGGGGAAAAAGTCCGGGGTCGCGGGGCTCGGGGTTAGGGATGACAGGTGGGTCCCACCCGTCGGTGAGAGGCAGCGCGGCGCGCGCGGGGGTGGGCTGGCGCGGGAGTAGCTGGGCCGGCTGGCGGGTTTCGGCCCACTGGCCGGTTTTTTCCCGTTTTTCTTTTTCTTTTTCCATTTCTTTTCTGTTTTGAGTATAATTTGAATTCTAGTTTGAATTTGAATTTTTGCAAAACATGCAACACGTCCAAAAAATTTTAAATTCCCCTCTGAACATGGTTTAGAGTTTTGAATCAAAATTTGGGGTGTTACAGCTCTACCCCCCTTAAAAGAAATCTCGTCCTCGAGATTGGTGTTTCTAAGAAAACAATTCCGGAAATTATGCCTTGAGCTCATCTTCCCGTTCCCAGGTGGCTTCCTCTTCTGAGTGATGCTTCCACTGCACCTTGCACATCCGGATTCTTTTATTTCTGGTGAGGCGTTCCATCGTCTCTAAAATCTTTTATGGTTGCTCGGCATAAGATAAATCCTCAGCTACATCCACTTCATTCATGGGTAACACCTCTTCAGGCGTCCTCAGACATTTCTTGAGTTGTGACACATGGAATACATCGTGTACATCTGATAGATGAACCGGTAACTCTAGTTGGTACGCCACTTCGTCTTTTCTTTCCAAAACTTGAAAGGGTCCGATGTACCGAGGTGACAACTTTCCTTTCACCTTGAACCGACGAAGTCATCTGATAGGGGACACCTTGAGATAAACATAGTCTCCCACGTTGAAAACGAGTTCTCTTCTTCGTACATCAGCATAACTCTTCTGGCGTGTTTGTGCTATCCTCAAGTTGTTGCGAATCTCCCTCACCTTCGCCTCGGCTTCTTGTAGTACTTCTGGACCAAACACTTTACTTTCTCCTGTTTGGTTCCAAAATAGAGGAGTTCTGCACTTCCTTCCATACAAAGCTTCAAACGGTGACATCTTCATACTAGCTTGATAACTGTTGTTATAGGAAAACTCCGCATACGGTAAGTTCTTGTCCCAACTCCTATTGTTTTTGAGTGCACATGCCCTTAACATATCTTCAAGGATCTGATTGGTTCTCTCTGTCTGCCCGTCAGTTTGGGGATGATAGGCAGAACTGAAGTTCAGATGGGTTCCCATGGTTTCATGCAACTTTTGCCAAAACCTCGAGGTGAACTGTGTCCCTCGGTCCGACACTATCTTCTTTGGCACTCCATGGTAACACACAATCCTTGACATGTACAATTCTGCCAATTTGGATCCACTGTAGCTTTCTTTCACAGGGATGAAATGAGCTACCTTGGTTAGCCTATCAATAATGACCCATATTGAATCATACCCGGATTGGGTCCTAGGCAATCCCACGACAAAATCCATGTTGATTTCTTCCCACTTCCATTCAGGCACTTTGAGTGGTTGCAATAATCCCGCGGGTCGTTGATGTTCTGCTTTCACCAACTGACATGTGTCACATAGGGCAACATGTTCCGCGACATCTCGCTTCATGCCATACCACCAATACCTGCTCTTGAGATCCTGGTACATCTTCGTACTTCCAGGATGAATGGAATAGTCGGAATCGTGAGCCTCCTTCAAAATTAATTCACGGATCTCTTTTACTTCTGGCACACAGATCCTTTTCCCGTGCCACACCGTTCCCTGTTCATCCTCTCTAAAACCAGGAGCTTTATTTTCCTTTATGAGCTGTCTGATCTCTTGTATCTTCTCATCATTCTTTTGGCCCTCGCGTATGTCTCGCTCGAGTGTGGAGTCCACTTCCATGGCGATGGCTTCACCACCATTTACTAGACATAGGTTGAGCCTTATAACCTCGTCCTTCAATTCTGCGGGCATGTCCTTCAAGCTCAACTTATTGACCTGCACTTTCCGACTCAAAGCATCGGCCACGACGTGTGCTTTTCCGGGATGATAGTTGATGCCCACATCAAAGTCATTGATTAGCTCTAACCATCTCCTTTGTCGGAGGTTGAGATCTGGCTGTGTGAATATGTACTTCAAACTCTTATGATCCGTATATATCTCTGTCCTCTTCCCCATCAAATAGTGCCGCCAAATTTTCAACGCGTGTACCACTGCAGCTAGTTCTAGGTCATGTGTAGGATAGTTCTTCTCGTGCTTCCGAAGCTGCCGGGATGCATAAGCCACGACATGTCCTTCTTGCATGAGAACACATCCCAACCCATTTCCAGAGGCATCGCAGTACACTGTGAAATTCTTCTGCATATCTGGCATAACCAACACTGGGGATGTTGTCAATCTCTTCTTTAGCTCCTGAAAGCTCGTCTCGCACTGTGGCGTCCAGGTGAATGTGATTCCCTTTTCCAACAGTTTGGTGAGAGGTCTCGAGATCTTGGAGAATCCCTCAATAAACCGTCGATAGTATCCAGCCAAACCCAAAAAGCTTCGAACTTCCCCGACATTTCCAGGGGTTTTCCACTTCTGGATATCTTCGATTTTGGAGGGATCTACGGAGATTCCTCCCTCCGAGATTATATGTCCTAAAAAGGGAACTCTCTTCAGCCAAAACTCACACTTGCTCAACTTGGCATATAGTTGGTGTTCTCTCAGCCTCTGTAACACCAACCTTAGATGTTTCTCATGTTCTTCTTCATCTTTGGAGAAGACGAGAATATCATCTATGAAAACCACCACAAATTTGTCCAGATATTCCATGAATACCTTGTTCATGAGATACATGAAATATGCCGAGGCATTGGTTAGCCCGAAAGGCATGACAGTGTATTCATACAGTCCATACCGAGATACGAAAGCTGTCTTGGGAATATCAGATTGTCTTATCTTGAGTTGGTGGTACCCCGACCTGAGATCAATTTTCGAGAACACACAAGCTCCCCTCAACTGATCAAACAAGTCTTCAATGCGGGGTAATGGGTACTTGTTCTTGATGGTTACCTCATTCAAGGCACGGTAATCCACGCATAACCTTTGGGTTCCGTCTTTCTTGGGCACAAATATCACCGGAGCTCCCCATGGTGAGGAACTAGGGCGAATATACCCCTTCTCCGTCAATTCTCTCAAATGATCCTTGAGCTCTTCTAGCTGCTTGGAGTCCATTCGATAAGGTCTCTTGTATATCGGGGCTGTTCCCGGTACTAGCTCAATTGCGAATTCCACGTCACGGTCGGGAGGCATTCCTGGCAATTCCTCCGGAAAAACATCTGAATATTCCCTGATAGTCCTGATTTCCTCAACTTTCACCTCCACTTGATTTAATTTAATGTCCCTCCTAGGATCGTGTATTGTTATGAACTTTACTCTGGTACCATTGGGGTGAGTTAGTTCCACCGTTCTGGTCGAACAATGGATGATTCCTTTATGTTTGGTCAACCAATCCATACCCAAAATAATATCTATCCCTTGTGAATCTATCACTATGAGGTTAGCCGTAAATACTACCCCATTAATGTCTAGGCTCACTTTGGGACACACTTGTCTTGTCCTTATTTCTCCACCTGGAGAGTTTACCGCTAGCATATGGTTCATTTGTGTGGTTGCTAGGTCATACTTCTTAACAAACCCTTGAGCAATGAACGAGTGGGTAGCACCAGAATCAAACAGCAGAGTTGCAAGGTGTAAATTGGCAGGAAACTTACCAACTACCACATCGGGTGCCTCTTGTGCTTCCTCTATAGTGACGTGGTTCACCCGTCCTCTCATTACATTCTGCTGTTGTGGCGGCGCAGGCTTCTTCTTCGGGCATTTATGGGCGTAGTGCCCCACTTCACCACAGCTGAAACATTGCACCCCAATCTTAGATGCTTGGCCCTTGTTGTCTTGGGGTTGGTTTGGGGGTCCTTGCACTGCTGGTCGAGGTGGATATGCAGGGCGAGGCTGCTGCACAAACTGACGTGGCGGCTGTGCTGGTGCCGCGGGTGGCCTGTAGTTTGGGTTGTACCCTCTTGGTGCTGAATAGGGTACCACAGCACGGCTTGTCTGCCCCGTAGGTTGCTGCATCATACGTGGGCGGGTGTTGCTCCCTGAGGCCTGATGTGACCACCCCGCCTTCCTCTTATTCTCATTTTCCAGGGCCTTTAGCTTCCTTTCCACCACAAATGCTCTGTCCACCATCTTTTGAAAACTTTCATACTCATTGGAGGACATGGCACACTGCATCTCTGCGGTAAGTCCTTCCACGAAACAATCTTGTTTCTGCTCATCAGTCTCTATGTCTCGTGGAGCATAACGGGATAGTTGAGTAAATTTAGTGAGGTATTCCCTCACCGTCATGTTTCCCTGCTGCAGTCCCAAAAACTCCTTCCTCTTGTTTTTGAGTTCACCTCTTGGGATGTAGTGGTTGCGGAAGCTACGCTTGAACTCGTCCCAAGTGATGTTCTCAGGGTCATGATGGGCGGCCACGTAGCCGGTCCACCAATCAGCAGCAGGTCCATTCAATTGATGAGAGGCAAACAGCACCCTCTCATACCCTTGGCATTGTATTATCCTCATCTTACTTTCAATGGTCTTCAGCCAATCATCTGCCTCCAGAGGTTCAGCAGCACTTGCAAACTTTGGAGGTTGAGTTCCTAGAAACTCACTCAACCTTGGTTGGCGTGGTGCAGCTTGTGGAGGTGGAACTTGATGCAAGTTAGCCACCACTTGAGTCAAGTTCTGGATGAGCTGATTTTGATTCTCCAGCATTTGGTGGAGAGGATCAACTTCTTCACGGCGACCACCCCTGTCCTGGCCTCCAGAAAGATGAGGGTTGCATGCCTCATCATTGTTGTTGGCGGGGTTGGCAGCACGTCCTTTTCCTCTTCCGGCCATCTGGCAGAATCAACAAATGTTAACTTGATACCATTTAGTATCATCTTACTACTTTCATTTGTTGGTACTTTAAGGTGTTGAGACTTTGTTAAAATTTTACGAGGGTTTATATCTCACACCAAATAAATGCACTATTATTTCCTGTGGGTTCACACACCAAAGCAAAACAATCTGAAGACGAGGCTGTGGACAATTGCTCATGGCTTCCACAACTCACGTCACACACCAAGCATCATCACACCATTAACTACGTAACGACTCGACTACTCGACCTCTTGCTAGCTAGGGGAAAGACTCTACACTACTCGTCCTCTTGAGCTGGCTCCTCGGGATCTTCCTCCTCATTTCGGCTACCTTCTGACTCTGCTTTGGGTGGGGAGGCTGCTGGTGGAGAAGTGCGACGACGCTTGATCGCTCGGCGATCCGGGGAGTCAGGAGTCCATGGATCACTCACAGTGACACACAGTTCATTCCCATCTCCTCTTTCTCTCGCCTTTAAGCAAGCTCGCAGCAACGCCTCCGTTTCCTTCAGGGTGTCTCGAACATCCTGAAGCTCTTGTTGACACTCCTGCAGTCGAGTGCTGAGCATAGCAGCATCCTCCAAGCACAAGTCCATGTGCTCATGGGAAGTCCCTTGCTGCACCGGTGGGTACTTGTACTCCGTGGTACCACTCTCACGTTGGAGGACATACATGTACTCAGTTTTGTCCAAGTGGCGACGATAGATGTGACTCTGGCAGGTGATGGCCTCCCAGGTGACATCTCTCTCCGCGTCAACTTGTGTTGCTCGACAAGCTGGAGAGTGGTGAATCTTAAGCAGTTGATTCTCGTGTATAATCCTCATCTCCGAACTCCATTCTTCCCTCTTCTCACGAATGGTCCTGGTGGAGTTATAGTGGATGATTAGCTTGCCCGTATTGCCGGCGGCTTCGAGCATACGTCGAAGACGGCGCAACAAATCTCCAACTGCCAATCCGTAGGAAAGGTACGTCACGGGACGACTCTCCTCTCTTTCGGCAAGGGTCACTACG
Organism: Neostapfia colusana; assembly: GCA_030760725.1. Classification (NCBI taxonomy): domain Eukaryota; kingdom Viridiplantae; phylum Streptophyta; class Magnoliopsida; order Poales; family Poaceae; genus Neostapfia; species Neostapfia colusana. The sequence continues at coordinate 33,610,054 of JASWHV010000004.1, read as the reverse complement.
GGAACTCTCCCTCCTGTGGACTTACGAGCGGTGCGAATCATGCGAACCATCTAAAACAAAAGAATTTAAAATTAGGTTAGATAAATTCTCAAATAAAAATCCTATTTTGAATGAAAGTTGGGGTTAGATGAAGAAAATGACTCCTTTAATAACACTTTTCAACCCACACCTTGGAAAATAGTTTTTAAGAAAATAGGGCCCTTAAATACGTCCATTTCTACCTAGGTCCACGTTCCTACGGGCAACCTTGGCTCTGATACCACCTCTGTCACACCCGGTTTTTCCGAAGAAACAACCAAGTGAATATCACATGTATGCCAGGATCATTTTCTCATACATGTGATGACAAATAGTGAAGCATCATTTATTACAAGCCAGGTGTCGAATATAAATAAGTCTTACATTGCAAATGTCTCAATGGACACTAATGCTTCATCACAAGTAAATAAACTAGCAGCGGAATATTATTCTTTAGGGCTCCATCACAGGCGTTGCCCGGGGGTCTTCATGAACCTAAAAACCTTCCTCGGGTCCAAAATCTTGGTCATTATACACCACCTCATTATCTTGACCTGAGCAGCAATATAAACCAACAAATATGCAAGGTTGAGTACCAATGGTACTCAGCAAGTGTGGGAAAATTATATCATGCATGGCTAGAACAAGGAGAGGTTGAACTCATGGTTAATGCACTACGCAATTAGTACCTATCACCTTAGCTTATTAATCACCTACATTACTACACAGGTGAAATGGTCACAATCTCCCATCCCATCATTGTAATCCAATAACCATAACATCATTACCAATGTTAAGCTCCCCGCTTAACTTCCAAAACCATCAATCCTCTAATCATGAATAAGTCCAGGCCGCTCTTAACCGTGAGCACGGCTGTCAAGACAGTTTTGACTCTGCAGAGTTTGTACCACTGTACCCACAAGTAGTGATTTCATCCCCCGTTGCCGGGTGGACTAAAAGAACCTCCATTATGCCAGTGGCTACGATCCACATTCACACTTCCCAGGTGTGCGGCCAAGAGATCACTACGAAGCCTTTACAAAGGGATTCCCGACGAGCATGGGCCCACTGAGGTTTCACCCCTAACAGCATACAAGAGGCTCCAACCCCGCTGCAGTGGCCCCCTCTTGAGCCTTGCGGTTCATATGGTAGTCCAGCTGACACCTACTCCCCGCACCATCCAACACACCCATACTACGCCGGGGATACACCTAATTAATTGGCCAAGCTGCCCCATCTCAGCATGTGGTTGGCACTGTAAAGCCGGGTTACATGCTCCATGAACCGGTCCTTAGGATCCAGGCAAGTACTAAACACAAACCCGAGTCTCGTGCACCCAGCACACAACCAAAAACATCCAACTTGCCTTGATCCCTACCTCTACATAACTCACAATATCTCATTCAAGAGTATGGTAAAATAAACTGATGATCACATGTCCCAAATATCCCATTCTAAGCATGGCTAAGCATATGCATGGAAATAAATGACATGGTAAAATAAATCCCAACCCAAGCTACAAGGAAACAAGATAATGCAATTCTAGGGAAACTTTCCTAGCATGGGTTTCATATTTAATTTGACAATGCAAATAATTCTATCTACACATCCTAGCATAGGATCAAAGTGGTCAAGGACACTTGCCTCCTTCTTGCTGCTCTTGAAATTGGTAGTCCTGATCTTGGAAATGAATAACTTGCTCTTGAGCAGGTTCTACTTCATACCATCACACATAACAAAAGAAAAACAACAATCATAAGACATAGTTCACACTTCTACTTCATACAAACCGCACATTCATATTTATGAAATTCATTCATCATTATATGTGTTGTGGTTACTTTGTGTGTTGATCTGTGGCTTGCATACACTTTTATTTATATGTGTATGATTCCTACCTTGGTGTTCACTTTTATACTTACATACTATTTATATGGGTTTCCAATAAATTTCTTATATTCAACTACTTCACCTTTTTACTACCAAGTGTGTATGAAAAGTATTATTCTTCCCCTGTGTGCTTTCATAATTTCTATCAACCCTAAACTGAATTCTTTGTATTTTAGAAACTCCATTTATCATTTACTAGTTGCTATATTTTCAGATTTATATTCCTATGCATAATTGTGTATTTTATTATTAAATTAGTAATACACATCACCTAAACAGATTAGGTTCTGGTCCTAAATAAATTAACATCATATTTTGACCTTGGCTTCTGATGTATACTATTTCATAATTATTTTCCCTATTTTTTTTCTATAGCTATTTTTTGCTTAAAAATGTGTCCCTATACTAAATAATGTGAATAATAAATGAAACAGATTCATTTCAGCCCAAAATATATTTTTATCTCACTCCAAAGTTTTCTAAACATTGAGAAAGTCTTTAACTTAATTTTGACAATATGTTTGTTCCACTTTTTAATTTTTAAACACTAGTTACATATCCAATTTTCTAAATTAAATACTAAACAGGGCTAAAATAATGAATTCACCCTACTACAGGGTCTATAATATTATTTTCATAATTTCCAGGGGTCTAGCTACATTTATTAGAGGTGTTTTTCCTAATTTCTATTAAGTCCAGGGGCTAAAACTGATTTTTAAATGAATTTACATGATTTTCTGGAGTTCCAGGGGCTAGATCTGAAGTTTCCGGGGCTAGCTCTCAATTCCAGAGAACCCCAGGGGGTAGCACGTAAGAGTTCCAGTCTTTATAACGCGGGGCTGTCGTGGACCGTCCGATTTTAAACCGACGGCTGAGATTATAACATCGAACCGGTACGCGGGGTTTTAAAGTCTACCGTGCGATTTAAAATAAACGGCGCACAAGCGGCCACGTCGCTCTGATCGAGCGTGGGCGGCGCTGCCGGCGGCGCACGGCGGCGGGAAGCGGCGATCTCGCCGGAAAGTTTCGGATCCTCGAGAATTCTACCTAGAACTGTGATATTATGGCCTAGATCGGTAGAGGGGAGGTCAGGGATCTCACCTCGGGGGTTTTCTCGAGCTGGGGGGTCCTGGAAAGTGCTCGGCGGCGAGGTCCGAGGCAAAACAACGGCGAGGCTCGTCGGCGCTGAGTTTACACCGTAAGTCTTCGGGTTTTCTGCACCTGCAAAGTTCCCCGGAGGCGGTGGATCAAGACCAGCGAGTTAGATCAGAGTTTCCGAGCTTAGATCGGCCAGAATTCACCGGCGAAGTCTCGGTGCTCACCGGAGTGAAAATCGGCGATCGCGTGGGAAAAACTGATCGGATCGGGGGTTTTTATAGCCGGGGGAGGGCGGTGGGTCTGTTGTGATCGAGTTGGAGTCCTCTGGGTCCAGAATTCGGGCGACGGGACGCGGTTTTCCGGTCGGTTGCGATTTCGAGCGCTCGGGGAAAAAGTGCGGGGTCGCGGGGCTCGGGGTTAGGGATGACAGGTGGGTCCCACCCGTCGGTGAGAGGCAGCGCGGCGCGCGCGGGGGCGGGCTGGCGCGGGAGTAGCTGGGCCGGCTGGCGGGTTTCGGCCCACTGGCCGGTTTTTTTCCCGTTTTTCTTTTTCTTTTTCCATTTCTTTTCTGTTTTGAGTATAATTTGAATTCCAGTTTGAATTTGAATTTTTGCAAAACATGCAACACTGTCCATTAATAGTAAGGAACCCAGGGATATCGGGACGGGAACTTATCGATACCGATACACTCAAAGTCTTGCTTGCCAATGGATGGTCCTTCTTTCCCTTCCTCCAAAAATTTTTAAATTCCCCTCTGAACATGGTTTAGAGTTTTGAATCAAAATTTGGGGTGTTACACTGAACAACTCACATGATTAGATCAGATGGTTATTGGGATGGTATTTGGTTTGTTTATTGGTTTGGTGATAGTTTGGTCTTTGAATTTGGTTTTCGGGACTGTTGACTCCGGGTAATGAGATTGGTAGCATGACTATTGAGTCATGGCAATGAGATTTGATCTCGGTTATGAGATGGAATTGAATATGAGATGGGAAGGTAGTGAATACGATATGGTATTCATGAGCATGTGAAAAGTTGAGAAAGATAAATTTTCGGATGAGATATGAAAAGTGGTGAATCATGATGGAGGTATGTTGATGCTTAAATACATGTTGGGATTACATTCATTTAAAGCTAGTTGTTGTTTTTGTCATGATTTATAAATAAACTTTGCTTTTATGCAATGAGCATTTTTATACCTACCTTGTTGTAAGCTACATGTCATACTTTCCGCACTTGCTGAGTACGTCATGTACTCACCCTTGCATTATCATACATCATCAGCAATAGGAGAGGAGTACTATGAAGACCACGTGGAGTATTAGGCATGTAATCTGCCCTCAACCTTGCCTGTGGAGTAGAGATGGAGCTGATGCTGCTGCTTAGTTTGCTTTCGCTATAGTTTAGAAGACTTCCGCTGCTAGAATAAGACTTCCGCTGCTAAGATAAGACTTCCGCTGCTAGAATGAGTTTGAGACTCATGAAACATTGTAATAAAACCTTATTCATTCGTGGTTATATATATTATGAGTTCAGTTTGTGGATTATATGAGTATGTGTGATGAACATCCTGGGCACACATACGCATCAGTGTCAGTTCCGAGAGGTTCTCTCTCAGAACAGGGGCGTCACAATTAGATTACTTAGTATGGAGTGTGTTGGAGAAACACACCCCAAGAGCTCAAGTGAAAGAAATCACACTAACTGCACAAAAATCAGCATGTGCGGACTAGTCCGATATCAACCGGACTAGTTTGATTTCTCTCTGACTAGAAAACGGACAAGTCCTCCAAGTGCGGACTTGTCCACAATCCTCACTTTCTCCACAATGCGGACTAGTCCGATATGGACCGGACTAGTCCGATATGTCTCTGACTAGAGAACGAACAAGTCCACCAAGTCCGGAATTGTCCATAATCTACAAAGTTCTCACCACAGCGGACTAGTCCAATATGGATCGGACTAGTCCGATTTGTCTCTGAGTAGACAACGGACTAGTCCGCACTCTTACGGACTAGTCCGGTATCTCACAACACTTAGGGTTTTCCACACGCCGCACACCGGACTAGTCCGGAGTCCACCAAGGACTAGTACGGACATCGCAAACCCTAACGGTAACCTTTGAAAACCCTACTATAAATAGAGGTGTACGGCCATACTACAACCACTCTCCACCTTCCAAGAGCCCAAAATTCACATCTCTCCACATATTCTAACCCTAAAAGGATCAAATCTTTGAGGATTAGCAATTGATCAAAGGAGAGACTTGTTCTACACATCTTGAGCTCTTGGGTTTGATCTCTCGCACACTCTTGTTCATTTATTGTACATCTTTTGAGTGTGCTTGGTGGTATTCATTCATTGTAATTCTTGGGGAGCCCTCAACTTGTGAGAAGGCCCCTTGAACAATTTATTTGCCCTTTGTGATTAGTGGAAGAGAATCGGCCTCCGTGGCGATTCGACGAGGGTAGGGTTGGTGAAGACCGAGTCCTTCGTGGACTCCTCAACGGGGACGTAGATTTCCTTCGTGAAATCGAACCTCGGGATAAAATCTTGTCTCTTGCTCTTGTGTTTATTGTTCATCATATTCTAGTGTTTACTTAATCTTGTGTAATTCACGTTGAAACATTGAAACTAAAGTTGATCTCTGTCATTCATTGTTTCACTGTTGTAATACATCTAAGTTCCTAATTAATTTCCGCTGCATAGGATACTAGCAGTGAAAATATTGATCAACCTTGATCTTTCTAGTCCACGCATACCGGACTAGTCCGCATAGTACCGGACTAGTCTGATTTCTCTATATTTGATAAATGTATTAAGTGTTTCAGGGATTAACAAAGAATCGAAAAGCCTATTCACCCCCCCCTCTAGGCGACATTCACTGTCTTTAACCCTCCATGCTGGGTACCCGGTTTACAAGGTACCGACAGCCTAAATAGTGTTTCCTAGTTTTGTTTTTATTTTCCAATTTTTGTTTGAGTTTGAACGGATTTCTAGCACATTTGGAATTTTATATTTTTCCACACATGCACACATAACATGATGCAATGGCATAATCATTTTTAGGGAAATTTTTTATTATCACCCATGTCTACACGATATATTTCTTTTCTGTTTTCTTAATGACAATTGGGATGTTATAGGGACATCGTAAATTTGTAATATGAAATATACATGAATATGGACTCCAGGCTTTTGTGTCAGCCCAGAGCATTTCCCCATTCCTCTCTCATGGTGCTCATGAAGTTTTTCTAACAAGATCATATGATTAACATGTAAATATCTATCATGATAAATTTCCTACTTTCAATGCAGTGAACTGCCTCCATATTGAAGGGAAATTAACACAACATAAAGATAGGGACCAACTTAAAAGAAACATAAACTGATAAACCTGGGAAGTTATGTAATTCTCAAGAAAAATAACAAGGATTCACCCAAAATATTTCACTGAGCAGATTCACACTTACAACGAAGATGTTGAAAGTGGAACCCATATGTCAAGGGCGCCGAACCCCAGACTGACCGGACCGCGGCTATGCAGCTCGTAGCCGTCGGTCGTCCTCGCCGGCGAGGTTAACCCCTCAGCCGTAGGCTTAGAAGAGAGAGAAGAGATTAGGGAAGTAAATTCTTGCCTTCCATTTGTCCCACGATTACAAGAATATATAGCCCAACCGAAATAAGGAAGGTTATCCTTTATTCTCGGAATTTCCAAAACAACTTGCTAAGTTTCTATCTTTAGCCCAAGAGGCTAACCCCTGCTGGGCGCCTACCCAGCACGCTCAGCCGCGCGGGGCGCACGTCGCGGGCGCGTCCTCGCCTGGCATATGTGCGACCGTACATGACATCTTTCCCCGCCTCGAAGTCTAGCTCGTCCTCGAGCTGAAAGGAAGGGAACCAAGCATGGAAGTTGTCCAGATCCTCCCACGTAGCCGAAACAGGTGGTTCTCCTTGCCATTCCACGAGCACCTGGCGTACTCCCCATGCCAGCCGAACTCGAGTCACCCGGGCAGGTGCAGGCACCACAACACCGTGCAGGAGCGGAGGCAGTAGCTGTGGATCGGTCAGCGGGTTACCAACAAACTTCTTGAGGACGCCGATATGGAATACATCATGAAGGTGAGCGCTGGGAGGAAGCTGGAGCCGCACAGCCACCTCGTTGATGAGTTCTGTCACCTGGTACGGCCCGACGTATCGCGGCTTGATTTTCCCAGTTCCCGAGCATGGGAGTGATGCTGCTGCGTGCTGCCGAAGGCGAAGAAGAGCCCAATCACCGACCTGGAAGGACATCGGCATGTGGTGCTGGTCGTAGATACGCTTCTGAACCGCATGTGCCTGTTCAAGGCGATAGCGGATGTCGTCGAGGAAGGCAGTTCGCTCCTCCATCTCCTGGGCGACCGCTGCGACGCGGGTCTCGCCGGGCTCATAGGAGCGGATGGCCGGGTGGTCCCGGCCATAGACCACATGAAACGGAGTTTCGCGGAGCGATGACTGATAGGCGGTGTTGTAGGTGTACTCCGCCCATGGAAACCAACGGAGCCACTGACGGGGATAGTCGTCGGTGAAGCAGCGCAGATACATGCCGATGACCCGGTTGGCAGCCTCGGTCTGGCCGTCCGTCTGCGAGTGAAAGGCGGACGACATGTAGAGCTTCGTCCCAGTGAGTCGCATAAGCTCCTGCCAGAACGCCGAGGTGAACACTGGATCGCGGTCCGAAACGATGGATTGCGTAACGCCATGGAGGCGAACGATGTCGGCAAAGATGGCGTGAGCGACGGACTCGGCAGTGTAGGGGTGCGCCAGTGGTATGAAATGGTAGTAGTTGCTGAAGCGATCCACAACGGAGAGGATGATCGTCTTGCCTTGCACCTTGGGCAGCGCCTCGATGAAGTCGATGCCGATGTCAGCCCACACAGCAGACGGAACCGGCAGTGGCTGCAGCAGACCGGCCGGCCTGAGGTGGTCGGACTTGTACTGCTGACAGGTGACGCATGCCTTCACGAAATCCTGCACCAAGCGACGCGTGTTGGGAAAATGAAAATCCCGTCGGAGAGTGTGGAGGGTGCGGTGGATGCCCTCATGACCGTCGTTGTGGACCGCGGCCACGATCTCCTGCACCAGTGGCGACGTCGGGGGAATGTACAGTCGGCCGTCGAAGGCGACCATGCCGTCCACTAGACCCCATGGAGCGGTGCGGTTGCCAGCCCGGACCTCATTGTGGATGGTGGTCAGGGCCGGATCAGTAGCTTGGGTATGGCGGAGGTGCTCGATGAAGTCAAAGCGAGGCGCCGAAATAGCCATCACCTCCCCTTCGTCATTGCCGCGACGGGAGAGGGCGTCGGCGACGACATTCGTGGCGCCCGACCAGTACTCCACCGAGAAATCGAAGCCCAGGAGCTTGCCGATCCAGTGATGCTGAGGGATCGTGGCGAGGCGTTGATCGAGGAGGTACTTCAGGCTGTAGTGGTCGGTCTTGACGATGAAGCGCCATCCCCCGAGATACGGGCGCTAGTGCCTTACCGCCTGGACGAGGCCGATGAGCTCGCGCTTGTAGGCGGCCAATGAGCGGTGGCGCGGCGCCACTGGCCTGCTGAAGAAGGCGACCAGATGGCCCTTTTGGACCAGGATTGCACCGAAGCCGAACGTCGACGCGTCGCACTCGACGGTGAATAGCTTGGCGAAGTCGGGCATGGCGAGGACGGGGGCGGATGTGACAGCGGCCCTGAGCGCTGTGAATGTCGCGGCCGCCGCGTCGTCCCAGGAGAATCCCTCCTTCTTGAGTAGGGCCGTTAGAGGTGCAGCGATCGCCCCGTAGTTGTGGACGAACTTGCGGTAGTACCCGGCGAGGCTGAGGAAACCGCGCACAGCCTGTGGCGAACATGGAGCCGGCCAATAATGGATCACCTGCACCTTGGCCGTGTCCATGGCCACGCCTGCCGCGGAAATGACATGGCCGAGGTAGGCGACGGAGGAAGCACCAAACGAGCACTTGGTGTGATTGACGAAGAGTTGATGGCGGCGTAGCTCGTCAAGGACGGCCCGGAGGTGAAGAAGATGATCAGCCCATGTCTTGCTGTAAATCAGAATATCGTCAAAAATACCATGACGAAACAGCGCAGGAACGGGCGGAGCACGTCGTTCATCAAGGCCTGGAATGTCGCAGGGGCGTTGCACAGCCCGAATGCCATCTCCAGGAACTCGTACAAGCCGTCGTAGGTGTAGAAAGCCGTCTTGTTCACGTCCTCCGGGCGCATGCGCACCTGGTGGTACCAGGACCGGAGGTCCAGTTTGGTGAAGAACTTGGCGCCATGGAGCTCGTCGACCACCGGATCAGAAAGGAATCCTTAACAGTGAGCGCGTTCAACGCCCGGTAGTCGACGCAGAAATGCCACGCACCATTGGTTTTCTTGACGAGGAGGACGGGCGACGAGAACGGTGAGTCGCTGCGGCGGATGATCCCTTGATCAATCATGGCGGCACACTGCCGCTCCAACTCGTCCTTGTGCGCCGCGGGGTATCGGTAAGGGCCGATTGCGACCGACTGGGCGCCGGGCTTGAGAATGATGCGGTGGTCGTGCGCACGCTTGGGGGGCAGATCGACGGAGTCCGTGAAGAGCCCCCCAAACGAGAGCAGCAGCACCTCCAAGAGGGGACTGGCCTCTGTTGTTGCGCCTAGGGCCGGCACGGAGGGGCTGGCCACGCCGGTCCAGTAGACGGGGCGCCCTTGGTGCTGGAAGGACATGCGTCGGCGGCCGAGGTCCCAAACAATGGGCCCCAACACACCGAGCTACCGGATGCCAAGGACGACGTCGTACCCTGCCAATGGCATGACGTATAGGTCGGCCGGGAACGAATCGCCATCAATGAGCAGGGGCGCGTCGCGGATGACGCCGACGCAGGTGACCCGCTCGCCATTGGCGACCAAGGCTGTGAGGCAGGGCCGTTGGCGAAGGGGTAGACCAGAGCGTTGCGCCGCCTCCTCCGAGATGAAGTTGTGCATGCTGCCGGAGTCTAGGAGGGCGATGAGTGACACGGCGCCTAGTGTCACGGTGATCTGCATGGTGCCCACCATGGAAACCCCAACCACGGCCTGCAAGGAAAAACAGGGTGCCTCGGCATCGAGCTCTGCGTCGCCAGCGGCTTCAGCGGCGTCCTCGATCTCCACTCTGTCACACCCGGTTTTCCCGAAGAACAACCAAGTGAATATCACATGTATGCCAGGATCATTTTCTCATACATGTGATGACAAATAGTGAAGCATCATTTATTACAAGCCAGGTGTCGAATATAAGTAAGTCTTACATAGTAAATGTCTCGATGGACAATAATAAGTTCATCACAAGTAAATAAACTAGCAGCGGAATATTATTCTTGAGGGCTCCATCACAGGCATTGCCCGGGGGTCTCCATGAACCTAGAAACCATCTTCGGGTCCAAAGTCTTGATCATTATACACCACCTCATTATCTTGACCTGAGCAGCAATATAAACCAACAAATATGCAAGGTTGAGTACCAATGGTACTCAGCAAGTGTGGGAAAATTATATCATGCATGGCTAGAACAAGAAGAGGTTGAACTCATGGTTAAAGCACTACGCAATTAATACCTATCACCTTAGCTTATTAAGCACCTACATTACTACACAAGTGAAATGGTCCCAATCTCCCATCCTATCATCATAACCACATAATCATAACATCATTTCCAATGTTAAGCTCCCCGCTTAACATCCACAACTTCCAAAACCATCACTCCTCTAATCATGAATAAGTCCAAGCCGCTCTTGACCGTGAGCACGGCTGTCATGACAGTTTTGACTCTGCAGAGTTTGTACCACTGTACCCACATGTAATGATTTCATCCCCCGTTGCCGGGTGGACTAAAAGAACCTCCATTATGCCAGTGGCTACGATCCACATTCACACTTCCCAGGTGTGTAGCCAGGAGATCACTACGAAGCCTTAACAAAGGGATTCCCGACGAGCGTGGGCCCACTGAGGTTTCACCCCTAACAGCATACAAGAGGCTCCAACCCCGCTGCAGTGGCCCCCTCTTGAGCCTTGCGGTTCATATGGTAGTCCAGCTGACACCTATTCCCCGCACCATCCAACACACCCATACTACGCCGAGGATACACCTAATTAATTGGCCAAGCTTCCCCATCTCAGCATGTGGTTGGCACTGTAAAGCCAGGTTAAATGCTCTATGAACCGGTCCTTAGGATCCAGGCAAGTACTAAACACAAACCCAAGTCTCGTGCACCCAGCACACAACCAAAACATCCAACTTGCCTTGATCCCTACCTCTACATAACTCACAATATCTCATTCAAGAGTATGGTAAAATAAACTGATGATCTCATAACCCAAATATCCCATTCTAAGCATGGCTAAGCATATGCATAATAATAAATGACATGATAAAATAAATCCCAACCCAAGCTACAAGGAAACAAGGTAATGCAATTCTAGGGAAACTTCCTAACATGGGTTTCATATTTCATTTGACAATGCAAGTAATTCTATCTACACATCCTAGCATAGGATCAAAGTGGTTAAGGACACTTGCCTCCTTCCTGCTGCTCTTGGAATGGGTAGTCCTGATCTTGGAAAGGAATAACTTGCTCTTGAGCAGGTTCTACATCATACCATCACACATAGCAAAAGAAAAACAACAATCCATAAGACATAGTTCACACTTCCACTTCATACAAACCACACATTCATATTTATGAAAGTCATTCACCATTATATGTGTTGTGATTACTCTATGTGTGTTAATTTGTGGCTTGCATGCACTTTTAGTCATGTGTATATGATTCCTACTTTTATGTTCACATTTATACTTACCTACTGTATATATATGAGTTTCCCATTTAAATAGATTCCTTATATTCAACTACTACACATTTTCACTACCAAGAATGTATGAAAAGTATTTTTCTTCTCCATATGTGCCTTTAGAATTTCTACCAACCTTAAACTGAATTCTTTGGATTCTAGAAACTCCATTTATCATTTACTAGTTGCTATATTTTCAGATTTATTTTCCTATACATAAATGTGTTCTTTATTATGAAATTAGTAATACACATCATCTAACAGAATAGGTTCTGGTCCTAAATAATTTAATAACATATTTTGACCTTTGCCTCTGATGTAAACTATTTCACAATTATTTTCCCTATTTTCTAAAACTATTCATTGCTTAAAAATGTGTCCCTAAATGTGAATAATAAATTAGACAGATTCAATTCAACCCAAAATATGTTTTTATCTCACTACAAAGTTTCCTAAATACTGAGAAAGTCTTTAATTAAATTTTGACAATATGTTTGTCCCACTTTTTAACTTTTAAACACTAGCAACATATTCAATTTCCTAAATTAAATACTAAACAGGGCTAAAAAGGTAAACTCACCCCATTACAGGGTCTATAATATTATTTTCAGAATTTCCAGGGGTCTAGCTACACTTATCAGAGGTGTTTTTCCTAATTTTCATTAAGTCCTGGGGCTAAAACTGATTTTTAAATGAATTTACATGATTTTCTGGAGTTCCAGGGGCTAGATCAGAAGTTTCCGGGGCTAGCTCTTATTTCCCGAGAACCCCAGGGGGTAGCACGTAAGATTTCCAGTCTTTATAACGCGGGGCTGACGTGGACCGTCCGATTTTAAACCGACGGCCGAGATTATAACATCGAACCGGTACGCGGGGATTTAAACCCTACCGTGCGATTTAAAATAAACGGCGCACAAGCGGCCACATCGCTCTCGGGAAGCGGGAAGCGGCGATCTCGCCGGAAATTTTCGGATCTTCGGGAATTCTTCCTAGAACTGTGATTTTATGGCATAGATCGGTAGAGGGGAGGTCGGGGATCTCACCTCGGGGGTTTTCTTGAGCTCGGAGGTCCTGGAAGGTGATTGGCGACGAGGTCCGAGGCGAAACCACGGCGAAGCTCGTCGGCGCTATGTTTACACCGCAAGTCACCGAGTTTTCTGCACCTGCAAGGTTCCCCGGAGGCGGTGGATCAAGACCAGCGAGTTAGATCGGAATTTCCGAGCTTAGATCGGCTAGAATTCGCCGGAGAAGTCTCGGTTCTCACCGGAGTAAAAACAGCCGATCGCGTGGGAAAAACAGAACGAGGCCGGGGTTTTTATAGACGGGGGAGGGCGGCGGGTTTGTTTAGATCGAGTTGGAGTCCTCCGGAACCAGAATTCGGCCGGAAATCCGGTCGGTTGTGATCGCGCGCGCAGGGGGGAACAGTCCGGGTTTCGAACGATCAGCGGTTAGGGATGACGGGTGGGTCCCACCTGTCTGCGAGAGGGAGCGCGAGCGCGCGGCTGCGGGCTGGCGCGGGGGCAGGGTGGGCCGGCTGGTGGGTTTCGGCCCACTGGCCGTTTTTTTCTGTTTTCCTTTTTCTTTTTCTATTTCTTTTCTGTTTTAAGTTTAAATTGAATTCCAGTTTGAATTTAAATTTTTGCAATACATGCAACATGTCCAAAAATTTTTAAATTCCCCTCTTGACAGGATTTTGGGGTGTTACGCACTCCTTCAAGGAAGAAGATGCGCCGGTAGAACTTGTTATGGCCACGAGTATATTTTTCATTGCAATTAAAACAGCGACCCAAACGGCGACGTTCGGCCATCTCGTCCGGGGTGAGGCATCTCTGGTTGTCCTCGCCACGACCCTGCTGGGCGGCCCCGGAGGAGCAGGGAGCGCCAGCTGCTGCTGGGGCGCCGGAAGCGCTGACCGGGGTGTGGGAATGGGCAGGATGCCGCGCCTGAGCGCCCGAGGTGGAGGCTGCACCGGGCGGTCGATCTCCATCAATTCCACTTGGCGCGCCAGGCTCATGGCGGCCGCGAGTGTCTCCAGATTGTGGATGCGTACGGCGTGGCTGAGCGGCGGCAGGAGTCCGCCGGTGAAGAGTTGGACGCGCTGAGCCTCATCAAGACGACCCGAGGCAGGAGGGCCTAGAAGCGATTTGAGTACTCCTGCACGGTCCCTATACGCCGGCACTCGGCTAGCTCGAACAGCGGAGCTGAGCGGAGGGGAGGCCCAAACCGCAAGTTCAGAAGCTCCTTGAATCACCCCCACGGCGGCGTGCCCTCGTCCTCCTGGAGTTGGATGTACCAGAGTTGCGCGATGGCCTCCAAATTATACGAGGCCATCCACACGCGTTCCTCCGCCATGGTGCGCTGTTGGCGAAAATAGGATTCGCACTTGTTGATGAAGAGCATCGGATCGGTCTTGCCGTCATAGCGGGGAAAATCCAATTTTTGGAATCTTGGGGGGCGATCAAGATCACGCGGCCCCTCCGGGCGGCCGCCGGCGCCGCTGTCCGACGATAAGGGCGACTTCTCCTTCAAAGCTTCCATGTCGGCCTTCATGGTTTTCATCTCCGTGGTGATGGATCTCAACATCTCCATCATATCGGCGATAGTGGGATCGCTCATGGCTGCTGGTTGTGGCGCGGGAGCGGTGGAAGGCTGCAGCGATGGTGGAGGGCTAGGGAGGTGGGCGGCGGCTATGGAAGGATGGGTGGGGCGGGTGTTGGAGGACCGACGTGACCGAGATACCAGGTTGTCAAGGGCGTCGAACCCCTGACTGACCGGACCGCGGCGACGCAGCTCGTAGCCGTTGGCCGTCTTCTCCGACGAGGTTAACCCCTCAGCCGCAGGCTTAGCAGAGAGAGAAGAGATTAAGGAAGTAAATTCTTGCCTTCCATTTTTCCCACGATTACAAGCATATACAACCCAACCGAAATAAGGAAGGTTATCCTTTATTCTCAGAATATCCAAAACAACTTGCTAAGTTTCTATCTTTAGCCCAGGAGGCTAACCCCTGCTGGGCGTCTGCCCAGCGCGCTCAGCCGTGCGGCGCACGTCGCGGGCGTGTCCGCGCCTAGCATATGTGCGACCGTACATGACACCATAGAACTTATTAATCAGTTGAAAAAGAAATTTTAAAAGGAAATGGGATTATTAAATAACAGAAGCATTCTATGTTCATCCGATTACCCTATTTTTATTGAAGGCAGATGGAAAGAACGTGGATTGTATTGTATCCAATTTTGTTTGATTCAAAATAAACTAATGGGAGTTAAATGTAAAATTCAATTTCCATCAAGGGAATAGGGAACTACATTGTTTCTCTTCTAGAAAGAACCGACAAGAGCGATACTATAGTAACGATGTCGAAAGAATCACAGCAGGAACAAATGGAGTAAACATCATATCAGTACAACAACAACAACAACGAAGCCTTTGTCTCAAGCACGTTGAGGTAGGCTAGATATGAAACCCAAAGTAAGTTTCACAACCATAGGAATGGTTGGTTTTGATGTTGGTTCATCAAGCCTATTATAACTCTCTTCCTTTATCCGGGCTTGGGACCGGCTATACACTAGATAAAAATCTCTTATTCTGCTCGCTAGTTAGATATGTCACCAGCCACATCTGTTCAACATTTAAGGAACATGAGAAGACTCTTTTAATCTACATACTAATTAGCTTCATCATTTTGATAACCTTACTCTAGGAAGCAACTGCAGCAAGCTCATGAGGAAAGACACAAAATATTCACACAATATTTGCATAATGCAGCTAAGCATTCTAATTATTCTGACCACACAACACCAGGTGCAGAATCAGTCCTTTACAGAACCCTAGTTTTTGTGCTATTATTCCATACTACATGATTAAAGTAGAAATTTTGGCAGGCACACAAGCTGTTCCATGTTAAGCGCAATAATATTTGTACCAAATTGAGGCCACAACCTCTTTCCAATCGTAGGCCCCTTGTGAAGTCTCAGGACTATACCTCCTGTGCCGACACATTTCTGGCCTTGTGCTTCCGCTCTGGCCACTTGCGCCTGTGATATGGCTCCAATTGTGCTTGTGCTTGCGGGTGCTGGTGCATCTTCTTTCGTGGCTTCGGCTGCGCACTTTTGTGCTTGCGGGTGTGAGTGCAGCTGCTTTCGTGGCTTCGGTTGCGCCCTTGCTCGTAGGGTGGGCACATTTAACGGATAACCACAAAACCGAACCGAACCAAACCGAAATAAGCGGTTAACTAAAATTTTTTGTTAAATGCAGTTATTATTTTTATGTATTCCGTTAACCAAACAAAATTTGATTATCATATCGTATTAACCGAATAACCGATTTAATCGAATTTTTAACCCGCACTATCATATCACCCATAAAAATAAAGCTCAATAGTACTAATTTTATCCTCACAAAAAATTTTCATATCATAACCTAAATTTAATAATCTCTAGCCATCATTAGCACATATATGTTATTTTTGTATATTTAATTATTTATTACTAATTTGTATGTGTTATTTTTCGAAGTGTTTTCTGCGACACTTCCCCCGGTCCATTCTGGAGCAGCCTGTGAAGGTTCTTTTTTAGGAGGGGCTTAGTGGTTTTGAGCGTCGTGGCACGATGGCGAGATAAACGCGAAGATTTACGTGGTTCGGGCCGCCTAAGCGTAATACCCTACGTCCACGGAGTGTTGGTTGTTCTTTGTTGCCTGAGTTTGAGGGTGGCTCGAGCTTGCGAGCTTACAATGGTGTTCGGAAGCTGGGACTGTGTTTGAGCTAGAATGGAATTTGAATGGAGTTCTCCTTGTCCGTTGGCTGCTTGGACCTTTTATAGTTCAAGGCCAAGCAACCTTACATGTGGGTCCAGAGCTTGGCTGGTGGCCCCGTTATGAGCAGCTGACTCTACTTCGGGTAGTCTGCTCCCTACTAGTAGTAGCGCACTTGATCGCGCCATGGAGCATGTCGCCCTGTCACGTCGGCTTCCTTAAATAGTGTCTGATGAAGGCGGTAGGAATGCGTCTTGTCCCACGGCGCTGCACTGTAGCTCCGTTAGGGCGCCACGCAACTGGTCTCTGCTGTCAGACACGCCTGTACTGGGATACGCTGGATTGCTTGTCTGGGGAACATGTGAACTTTAAATGCACGATAGGACAGCACACCTTCCTCTTTACTACTTGGCTATTTGTCTGTTGCTTGTCGGCGGGGCGTCCAGGTGGCTGACCCCCGGGACACGCGTCGTCACCGAAGTTGACTTGCGGAGTAGCGAGGGGTCCGGAGTCATTGGACATGTGGCAACGCCGAAGCTCTCCCTGGTAGGAGAGGGGTCCGGAGCTGTCATGCGCGTGGCCGCACCGGAGCCCTCCTTGGCGGGAAGGGACGCCTGGAGTTGTTGCCTACGTGGCAGCACCGGAGCCCTCCCATGGTAGAGGTCGGGCCGGGAGCCGTAGGACACGTGGCACCTCTGGAGCTCTCTCCGGTGAAAGACGTGACTCGGAGGTTCCGGACACGTGGTAGTGCCGGAGTCCTCCCTGGCGAGAGGTCGGATCCGGCACCGTCGGACACGTGGTGACTCCGGAGTCATCCTTGGCCGATGGTGAGACTCAAAGGCTACAGACACGTGGCAATCTCAGAGCCCTCCTTAGCAGGTGGTCCCACCCGAGGCCTAAGACATGCACCTTCTCATGAGTGCTCCCTAGCTGGTGGTTGGCCTACAGGCTGGGTCCCTGTCTTATGCATACATGTTGACGTATGTCTTCTTTTACTTTTACACGCGGGGTACCCGGTCTTGAAGGTACCGATATTTTTATTATTTTTGCTAAATAAATTATATTACAAATTAAAATACGATTAACCGCAAAATAACTATAACTAAATTGTGCGGTTATGATTTTTCTTGGATAGATGCGGTTATCAATTTTCCATACCCAAAATTTCTTTTAACCGAATCAAATGCTCACCCCTCCTTGCTCGTCCCTGTGGTGATGGCGGCTGCTGTTGTGGCTTTGGTTGTGCCCTTCCTTGTGCTTGTGGCGGGGGCGGCTCCTGCAGCTGCGGCCGTCGCCTCTTGTAGGTAAACATAACCTTTTGGGACGAGGGATCCCTGAAATGCGCCCTCTTATCCGCTCTGCAAGCTTCAGCGTCCATCTTTTCCCACAAGGGTTTCGGCCACGAAACCTGCAGCAAAACCAAATCAAAATCCTGAGATCGAAGCGATCCATGGCTATCGGAATTCCCCGCCCAAGAAGCCGGGCCAGAAATATTGGACACTTCTCCCCCTGAACCCAGCCACCAAGAAAACTCAAACTCTTTGGGGATAAATGAAAGCGGTCAAAGCAGCAAGAACTAGCGGAAAAAGATATCTGAAAATGGCTTCGATTAGTACACGAACCTCACGTAGACGACGACACTATGACGGGCAACTGGATTCGGGGGCGAATGGCAGGGGGTTTCGGAGTTCAGGGCTTCACGCCGTGGAAGAAGGGGGCGGAAGGGAATGCGAAAAGAAGCTGCGGCAATACAACGGAGAGGACAGCGGAGGAAGGGAAGGCTGTGAAAAAGTGTTTACTGTCTTTCCAATATCGGTGCGTATGAAACCTGAACTTAAAGACTAAACCCGAAAAAGGAAACCAAAATCTAAATCTAAAAATCTGAATCCCAAAACCTGAATTTTTTTTATAACAATTGTAAAAATCCGAACATATTTCAAAAGTACTTAGATTACAACCGTGATAATTCAATTCTCGAAATACCTGATTAGCGTCAAGTCCACAATGGACACACCCACGTGAACTACCTGTTAGAAGAATACGGCAATTTACTAATAATTCTAAAAAAGACTCGAAAAATCGATAGTGATAAACATCGGCAGAAGACTGGACGAACAGATCGCGCGTACCGATTTGAAGCTGGTGTAACTGTTGAAGATGTTGTCGCAGGCGTGACGAGTCGCTGCAGGCGTTGATGGTGACGTTGGGCAGCGGCGCCTGATCTCGACGGTAGGCGAACCGTTGTGAATAACGCGAATAGTCGCTTGGAGCGCGTCGAAAAAAACTTATTAACCCTATCCCAGTGTAGAATCGCAAATGCGAGAGGTTGCGGAGAACTGCTCTACTGATCGTTGGTGCATGCCGGTGCTCGGGATGGACTAGACTACGATGGCGACGCAAGAAACTCGAACGTGAAACAGATGGGACCGTGGAATAACTCCCCTGAGCGCGCATGTTCGCTATTTATAGAGTCCCCGAGATGCGGTTTGAATGATCCCCATCTGAACCGACTCAGTAGTTGTATACGCGTCCGTCTCCAACTTGAACTCGGCCCAACTCAGAAGCTCAAAAGCCCAATTCAATTTTCTACAGTAAAAAATAAAAACTGAGCCCGACTCGAATTTACACGAACACGACGTGTGCGTGTGCGTGGCGTGGCGAGCGATGAGGAGCACGCGTGGGTCTCTCCTCTTCTCACTCACTTAGGAAGTAGGATAACAACCTCCGTAGTTTCACCTCCTTCAACTTTTCATATGGGAGTAAATAATTATTATTAGGCTTAGCCCAAAATTCCAACACTATCCCGGCCAAGGCATAACAGGTCAATACTAGCCATGCTCACACGTCAAGCACGCGCTCTCGGGTCTCCCTCTAGCCTTCGCCCTTCAGCCAGCACCAGCGGCCGACCACCAGCCTCCAGCGTTTGTGCCTCTGCACTAGCCGACTCACGGCTTTTGCTGCTGCAATGCTGATTTCACTACTATTTTCCTGTTGTTTTTGTTGTTGTAATGATTTGTTGTTCTGTTTGTACTTATGTGTGTTTTGTTGTAATGCTGCCGGAATGCTCATTTCATTGTTGTTCTTTTGTTGTTTTGCTGTTATATATAATAACACATGTTTTGTCAGATCAAAATTAGTTACAATTTCAGATAGCCGTGCTGGGAATCTAAATTTAAAATAACCTGAATTACCTGACCTAAAAATTTGGACTGACATTCACCGCTACTTTCCAACACCCCCAAAACTAAATAGCCTCTCCTTGATTTGCCTTCTTAACACTGCAGGGGCACCATTTTTCAGAAATTTCTTTTCCAGCCATGGTATTTATGTGCTTTTATTTAATGCGTATAATGTAGACTAAGAGTTCCTCTTATTTACAAAAGCAAAAGGAAATTGTTTTTGCTCTGGGTTTTTGTGCATTCGTCTGAAGCTTAGTGCGTACATAAAGATGAAGTGATAGGATGCAATATTTTCCCTCTTTCTTGTGTTTATATTAGTGTAATAATAGTTTTGGAGTATATTAAAACAGCTCAGTGATTCTCTCTGCCTGTATTATATTTAATGAACAAAAGTGTTACTGACATGAAAAGAAGGGTTCGTTGCTGCATTAATAAGCAGGGTAGTAAGGTCCTATAAAAGAATCTCCATCTATCCCGAAAAAAACGACTCAAAAAATAAGTTTTGAGAGCTTCCTAAAAAAAGGAAGCATGTTGGGAGCGCATGTGGTGGGTACTTTGGCAACACAGAGGCCATTTTCTGGGAGTGTGCATATATTGCATGTTTCTTTAATTAGATAACTGTTGAAGCAAGGCTTTTAAATTATGAGTGTTTTTAGAGCTTGTTCAAGATGTTGTAATGGTGTTCTTAGAACAAATCGTTCCCATTGCTCCTCGTTGGTTCTGGTTCATTATCCCTGGAAGGGGGATATAGATTATTCTACGTCGAGGAACATAATTATTTTGTTGTTTAATGTTCAAATTGTCAAGTTACTAGTGGGAGAAGTGTAAAATTATAGAGTTAAAATGTAATTTACATAATATCTAAGGGCCTTGGTGTAAAACTCATTCTAATTACAATCAATTTAATACGTGATGGCTAATTTGTAAAAATCAGAGCTAAAGTTTAATTGGTAAATAGATCTAGGGTTTAGCTAGAAAGGTCTAGGTAGATCTATTAATTTCTATGGAATGGGGATTCTATTTGTATTCTATCTAGCCATCACGCGTGGGTTTTGGTTGATTCATGACAAATAATTACAGAGTTAGTAAGGTTGTTGAAGAATATGCAGATTTGATAAGAAAAAGTTGTTGAATCACTCAAACAGGAAAAAAAGGTGTTGAAGAATTGTACTTAGAATTAGGGTTTAAAATTTTTATTGAGTATAGGAATGCCATACTATTAAGAGGGACATGACGTCAAGTAAGTTGAAAATGATCGAAGCTCAATCCATAGGTTTTTAGTTGAGAGAACGTGTGTAGAATAAGTTTTAAGTCCTTCCCTCACTTATCCGTACTATAGGGGTTGGACTAGTCCGGAGGTCCCCCGTAAAAGCTCTTACTAGAGTGTCCGGACTTGTCCGGAAGACCCTCTGGAAGAAGATATATTGGAGTGTCGGGAGTAGTCCGGACCCAGAATAGTCCGAGTTCACCGACGGAAAATGAGGTTCTGATATGTACAGACTTGTGCGGACACTAGTAATGGACTAGTTCGGACATGTCGGACTTGCCCAAAGTTTGGTGCGAGAAAGAGCTCTCTCATGTGTCCGAACTAATCTGAACTAATCTCACCTGCACACAACTCAAAATAATGCAACCGTGAGCACGATGGCTTAGCAAGGCTTAATCGACAACTCTTGGCATGGAACTCTACATGCAAGGATGTGTAAGATAGGAAAAATGACTTTGAAATAAAGACACACCTACATGTTAATTCTTACTTTCAGTTTCATAGCAACAGTTTAATGAGTCTTAGGCAGCCCTCACATCGGAAGTCGACAATCAAACAAGAAACGCTTTCCTGTGATGCTCAAAGTGGAATATAAATTTAATTAGCTCTATAACTACAGCATACAAGGTTTCAAGACATTAATAATTCAATGCATCATTTTCAGTTGGCTTATTTCACTTCTTACTACGTCACAGCTCAGAGAACAATCGGGTACTCAAATAACCGCGAGGGACGGTGATTGCAATCAAGACACACCCGGATAACACGTTGCATACACCCACTTTTAGAAGCGTGATTCCACACCCCTTCTTACAACACCTTCTTACTATGTTGTATGCAACAACCTTTCAAAGGCAACCCAAATGCCGAACCGGTCCATCCGTAACGGGTAGGAGGTCCCTGGGTGGAGCATGACTGTGCCCACCGGCAGATTTACACCTTGCTACCCTCAACCCACTCCTATTTACGGTTGGGTAAGCCTCGGCACCCAGCTTAACAATTTACATCGGTTTTTTGGTTCCCATATGCCAGTATGCATCCGGTACTGTTCGATACTTGTCCAGCAGAGCCGCACACGGACGGTCCTCAACCGACGCCAACAGTGCTACGCACGTGAGACCTCTACTCACTGCATCCTATCCCCCTGCTGGGTCTCATTTTCACAACTTAAGCCATTTTCTACCTCTTCTCATTCGTGTGATAAATATTGTCTCGCGAGTAGCTTCCAACCACTCGACCTCTACCGAGATCCTAAGCATTTTAGCAGAGCATTCTCTACTCGTCGAGTCTATAAACTACCCAACACATCATAGGAGTTAAAAGGTTATGCAAGTGGGGTTTCAATCACCCTAACTCTAATGCATACGTTTTCAACCTAGACATAAGTGATACAAATGAAAAACTTTATATAAGGTACTTAAATGCAAACCGAGGCTTGCCTGGTTGCGAGTCAAACGGGAAGTTAGCTTTAGGTGGGAGGACGTCTAAGGGCTCCGGTGCGTTCTCAACTTCGGTCACTAAATGAAATGTAGCAAAATATATGTATAAGTATTTAAGGGATTATAAGAAGCAACTTCTATTCATAGCTACTGCTATTTAGGATCCTTAATTGGCTTTGGGATTTTTACAGTGGAGACTAGACTCTCTAAGGATGATCTGAGCAAAATTTGGAGAAATGTCAATGCACAATGTAGTCTCCAAAATTTCTACAAGTACAAGGCTTCTCTGAATTTTGAGCCCAAATCAGGAACTTTGACATAGCTAAAAGTGGAAGATTTGATTAGGGTAAGTCTCCATGGTTCTAAAAAAATTTGTTTCACCATTTTTGGAGCTACCAACAGAGAGATATGAATTTTTGAAGGTGGACAGGAGTTCTGAAAAAGTTTCTGTCTAAATTTGAATTTTCAAATAAAGGCTGAACATTGGAAGGAAATTTAGCCTAGCAAATGAACTCCAATGAATCCCAAATTTTTACTGGAGATCAGTAACTATAAAAAATATTAGCTGCCCAAATTTGGGAATGTTTTATAAAGAATTGCTCCGATAAATCTCTAAAGGATTTACTAAAAACAATTCTACAGAAATTCCTGGGCATTTTCATAGCAAGAAATTTGTTCCTCTGTGAAGTACTCCTCATGAGGATTCCAACAAAATTGGTCTCACCCTTTTTGGATTTTTCTACATAAAGTTATGGATTTTTCAAACCTGAATAACCTTCCGTTGGAAATTTACACAGAGACTAAACAGGGGGGCCCACTGTCAGACGTTTCTTCAACCTCTCGACAGGCCCCCGCGCGCGCACGCCGGACCCGACAGTGGCGCGCCGTGTTCTTGCCCATTTCTCCACCATTCTTCCTACGGTTTCGTGCTACACCACCCTCGGATCACAGCCAAGCACCCGGGCAAGGTTTCGGGTTATGAAAACGTCGGAAAACTCATTGGCGACGACGAGGCGGCTCGGTGGCACGGCGCCGGCGATGACCCGCACGTCCCAAGCCCCAACCGGTGATCTAAAGGGCCGTACACCATACCTGGAGCACGTAGAACATGACGCTACCCCTAGCCGGAGCTGAAAATGCCCGCAAATAGGAGCTCGACAGTGAACCGAGCCGTTTCAGCCGGCGGTGACGGATTCTCGTCGCTAGGGTTGTAGAAAAGATGATATGCGTTGTGCTTCTGCGTGGGAGGGCGCTAGGGAATCTAGTAGCTGTGTCTAAGGCCAGAGACCCGATGATCCAACGTGTGTGAAGAATTTCCTGAAGTTATCTCGATCGGTCCTTCACGTGCACCGTCGGGAATCTCCAAAATCCGGCTAGCCGGCGGTGGTAAAGTACAAAAGGACATCGGTGTGAGAAACTACACTCCATGACACACGTCAGGGTGGTTTTCCTCGAGCTGGGGAGGTCGGAGTCGGCCGGGAGACGGGGAACCGACGCAGCGGCGTCGTGCTCTGTTTTCTTCGGAGCTGAACTGCTCGGCGCCGGTGCAGACGATTAGCCACAAGCTGAGGACGGGTGGAAAACGTCGAGGAGGCTCCGGCGGAGCTGGTGGGTGGCTCAGCTAGGCGCTGGGGTCGCCGGACAATGATCAACAGCGGGAACCCGAGCCGATCAGTGGAGCTCGGTGGTTTTGCTCGTGCGCTCGAGTAGAGGGCTGGGAGCACGTCGGTTGAAGACCGAGAGGGCAAAGGAAAATGTGCTGCGGCAATGGCACGGACGGATGATCATGTAGCCTGGAAAATCAGGAGGTGGCGCGGTGCTCCTCGGGCGTGGGTTGCAAGCAGGAGCTGTCGGGCTCTCGCTGTTCGACCGAAGTCGGCAGAGGCGGTAGCCCCTTTGTGAGGCTGACCCCTAGGTACCACTTCCTTCTTTTTAATCCAATTTTTCCACTGATATTTCTCCCTCAGCTACTCAACATTTAAGTCTATACTTTGCCTCAAAGTTAAGGTTGGAAAAGTTGAATTCAAATGATTTGAATTCGGTTATGGAGTTTCAATTGAATATGGTCATTTGGATTTGAAATGGAATTTGAATTTCTTCCTTTTGCATTGTTCCAAAACTTAGCAAACCAACTCTAAAATTTCTAATTTTTGGCATGGCTGCTAAATCAAATGTGGAGAACACATTTGTGGAACCAAATTTGCAAATTGAGGAAGTTGGAATTTGAAACTGAATTTGGAATTCAGATTAGAGGGCTTCTCCTTTTAATCCCAAACAAATACTAAAAACCCTCCAAATGAGCTGAAATTTGGAAGGTTGAATATCTGAAATATGAAGAGCCAAGTTATGAATTTAGATCTCCATGTTTGGAAGTTTTGGGAAGTTTGAATCCTCACTTTGAACCTTCACCGTTATAATTCAAAGTTTTAATTCCCCTCATTTTTCCTAAGTGTACATGAGCTGAAAATTCTTGCTACCACTTTTTGGTGATTTTACATCCCTCTCCCCTTAAAAGAATCTCGTCCCGAGATTCTAAAAGAAAAGCAATGTGGGAAAACTTTATCGGGTATATGATGATAGCAAGTTCGGATAATTCGCTTGTAGATAGTCCTCGCTTTCCCATGTCGCCTCATCAGCGGTATGGTTACTCCACAAGACCTTGTAGAACCATAAGGTCCGGTTTCTTGTAGCACGAGTCTTTTCATCGATAATACGGATTGGATACTCCGTGTACGTGAGGTCCGGTTGAAGAACTTCTATGTCTTTAGTGCGGATTTCAGCGGAGGGTTTGAGGCACTTCCTCAACTGAGAGATGTGGAAGACATTGTGAATTTCTGCGAGTGACGCCGGTAAATCCAAGCGATAGGCCACGGGTCCGCATCTTTCAATGACGGCGAACGGACCAATGAACCGCGACGCAAGTTTACCCTTCACTCCGAAACGACGAACTCCCTTCATCAGAGACACACGAACATAAACCTGGTCCCCGATGTCGAAGTGGAGAGGGCGGCGTCTTTTATCCGCATAGCTTTTCTGACGAGATTGGTCAACCTTGAGGTTGGCTTGTATTACTCGCACTCGTTCTCCAGCTTCACTCACAAGTTCAATGTCGTAGATAACTCGCACGTCGGACTCGCACCATTTGAGTGGTGTGCGGCATTTCCGACCGTAGAGAGCTTCATACGGCGCCACCTTGATACTAGCTTGATAGCCATTATTGTAAGAGAACTCCGCCAACGGCAAATGATCGTCCCAATTCTTGCCGTGGTGGATGACACAAGCACGTAGCATGTCTTCAAGCACTTGATTCACCTGTTCAGTTTGACCATCCGTCCGCGGGTGATACGCGGAACTTCGGATCAGTTTCGTCCCCAACGACGAGTGCAGCTGTTCCCAAAACCGAGAGACGAACAGCGCACCGCGATCTGAAATAATGGAGCGAGGAACACCGTGCAAGCACAAGATCCTTGCAATATACAGCTCCGCATATTGCTTGGCCACATACTTTGTATGTACGGGAATAAAATGAGCCGACTTAGTTAGTCGATCGACTATTACCCAAATCGAGTCATGCTTGTGAGACGTGAGAGGTAAACCAACAATGAAGTCCATGCTGATATCCTCCCACTTCCACGCTGGAATGTTCAATGGTTGCAGCTGTCCGGCTTTACGCATATGGTCGGCTTTCACACGCCGACACGCATCACATTTGGATATGTACTTTGCGATTTCTCTTTTCATCTGTGTCCACCAAAACCTGGTTTTCAAATCCTGTTACATCTTGTTGCTGCCGGATGAATAGAATACTTGGATAAATGAGCTTCATCCAAGATTTTCTTCCGAAGTTTCATGTCACAGGGTACCACTATACGGTCTTTAAACCATAGAGTGTCGTGTTCATCTCTCCGGAAGCATTTCATTTCGCCATTCTTCATCCTTCTCCGAATGTGCGACATTCCCACGTCTTTCTTCTGAGCTTCCATAATTTCCTCTCGTATTGTAGGGACGAGAGCAAGATTATACAATGCCCCATGCGGAACCAAGTACAGACTCGACTCCTCCTCTTCAAGTGGGGTGATGGACAGACTGTTGACATGGGATTTGCGGCTTAAGGCGTCAGCAACCACGTTTGCCTTTCCGGGATGGTAATGAATCTCGATTTCATAATCTTTGATCAATTCTAACCATGTACATTGCCGCATATTCAACTCCTTTTGAGTGAATATATACTTCAAACTTTTGTGGTCGGTGTAGAGGTGCACTAAGTTCCCAAGCAAATAGTGCCTCCACATTTTCAAGGCTAACACCACAGCAGCGAGCTCAAAATCATGAGTCGGGTAGTGCTGCTCGTGGTTACGAAGTTGACATGAGCCATAGGCGACCACTCTTCCTCCTTGCATCAATACACAGCCAAGCCCGATACCGGACGCATCACAATATACGTCGAAGGGTTTGGTTGTATCCGATTGAGCTAACACCGGGGCTGTTGTAAGATGTTTCACTAATGCTTGGAAAGCCTCTTCACAAGCTGAGTTCCAAACATATTTGATCCCCTTTTTCAACAGTTCAGTCATCGGCTTAACAAGCTTGGAGAAGTTTGGTATGAATCTCCGATAATATCCTGCTAACCCGAGGAAACTCCTGACTTCGTGGACTGATGTGGGAGACTTCCATTTCAGCACTTGCTCAATCTTGCTTGGATCAACTGCAATGCCTTCTGCAGAAATAATGTGACTAAGGAATGGCACTTGGCTGATTCAAAACTCACACTTGATGAACATGGCGTAAAGCTTATGATCTCGCAATTGTTGAAGCACGATATGCAAGTGTTTGGTGTGTTCTTCCTCCGACTTGGAGTAGACCAAGATTTCATCTATTAGCACCACCACAAACTTGTCCAACTCCAGCATGAACACTGAGTTTATAAGATGCATGAAGTGTGCCGAGGCGTTGGTGTGACCAAAGGACATGACGAGGTATTCATACAACCCATATCTCGTCGAGAAAGCCGTCTTCGGAATATCCTCCGCTCGGATCTTGATTTGGTGATATCCGGAGCGAAGATCCATCTTTGAAAATACACTCGCATCCACAAGTTGATCGAATAAGATATCGATGTGGGGCAGTGGATATTTATTCTTGATAGTGACGGATTGAGAGGTCGGTAGTCCACACAACCTCAAGGTTTCATCTTTTTCCTTCACAAACAGCGCCGAACATCCCCATGGCGAGGAACTCGGTCGAATGAAACCCTTCTTTATTAAATCATTGAGCTACTTCTTTAATTCAGCTAGCTCATTCAGAGCCATCTTGTATGGTCTTCGCGATATTGGCGTCGTTCCGGGTACAAGTTCGATCTTGAACTCGATATCTCTTTCGGGTGGCATGCCCGGAAGATCATCCGGAAAGACATCCGGGTATTCACGGACCACACGAATATCCTCAAGTTTTATGTCTTCCGTGTTATATGTGGTTGGAGCTTCTTGAACCGAACGGTCAAGAATAAGAACATGTGGTTCATGAAGTGGAGAGTTTAAACGAACCACACGTGGAATGATGTCAAGAACAGCATCATGGCGATGTAGCCATGACATTCCTAAAATGACATCAAGTTTCTGACTCTCTAACATGATTAGAGAAGTCAGATATAGATTCCCACCCAACTGTAATGGTGCTCTGTAGACCATCCTATCAGCTGTTATTTTCCCACCCGGAGAACATATCAAGTATGAATTATTTGTGGGAATGATAGGCAATTGATATTTAATAACATAAGACTGACTTATAAAATTATGGGTGGCACCGGAGTCAAAAAGTATGACTACGGGATGATCTAAGTAAGAAAACGTAC
Organism: Neostapfia colusana; assembly: GCA_030760725.1. Taxonomy (NCBI): domain Eukaryota; kingdom Viridiplantae; phylum Streptophyta; class Magnoliopsida; order Poales; family Poaceae; genus Neostapfia; species Neostapfia colusana. The sequence continues at coordinate 33,581,715 of JASWHV010000004.1, read as the reverse complement.
CCGCGAGGACGGGTTCGCCTTCCGTCACGTCTTCGATGGCTAAGTGGTGGACGTTGCCGGGTTTTGGTGCTGGTTTCTTGGGCTGATTACGGGACTGATTAGCACCCTGATACGGTGCTGCTCCCCTGCCCTGTCGCGGCTCAGGGCAGTCCCTCGAAATATGCCCGACACGGCCACACGTGAAGCACGTGTAAGGTGTCGGGGTCCCGCCGATTTGAGGACGAAATCCCGGTGCACACTGTTGAAACTGAGGTGCACGCGGGACCATCCTTTGCTGCTGCTGTTGCTATGGTGGATACGTCGGTCGGAAGCCCGGCGCATTATATTGTCGACCGCGAAACTGAGGCGGTCGCGCCGGTGGCTGCCATCTCTGACCGGATGATGAGCGATACACCACGCGGTATTTTTGTCGCGCTCCACCACTGCTGCTCGTCAGCGTGCTGCGTTTCCTCTTATCAGAACCGCGCTCGCGTTGAGCATTCTCTTGTAAAATCGCGGCAATTACGAGGTCGTTGAAGGTGCCGCAATTACTTTGGGCGAGATGGACCTTCATTTTTTGAATTCAGGCCACGGAAGAACGCGTTGCACTTGTCGTCTTCCGTTCTCACAAATCCTGGCTCATACTGCGCCAGCCGGTTGAATAACCTGTAGTATTCATGAGCACTCCTCTCGCCTTGTCGTAGCGCCAGGAACTCCTGGAGCTTCCTTTCCATAACACCTGGAGGTATATGGTAGGCGCAGAACGCCTCACGGAACTCTGCCCATGTGACGGCATGGCCAGCCGGTAATGAGGCGATGTAGTTCGCCCACCATGTACCGGCTTCGCCTTGAAGCTGTTGCGCTACATAAAGCGCCTTCCGGTGTTCGGTGCATTGTAGCAGCCCGAACTTCGCCTCTAGAGTGCGGATAAAGTTGTCCGCCTCTAAAGGCTTTTCGGCCTCCGTGAAGACCGGTGGATGGGTCGCCATGAATTCTAAATAAGAACTTTGTTGGGGCTGGCGTTGCCCATTGTCTTGGCGTCCTCCCTGATGGGACGCATTCTGCTGGACTAGCATCTGCAGCAACTCGGTTTGCTCATCGCGCGAGCTGAGCACTGCGGCGAGAACCTCCACAAGATTTCTTGGAAGTTCTGGCGGTGGAGGAGGTGGTTGCTGCTGCGTCGTGGTTTGCTCCGGAGGTGGAGACCCTCCTCTTGCGTAGACCGTGTACGCACCATTCTGCATTCATACCATTCAAACGATCAACACATGTTGGTTTATTTCATCCAGTCTATACAATAGTAGTGCGAGAATGGAATAAATAATACGCATAACAATCACACACATGGATAAAGTATAAACTTTATACAACATATACATCCCTGGACCAGGTCACACGATCGAGTTCCAAAGTGATGAACTTTATGGATGAAAAGTTCATTTCGACTATCGTAGGTCGCCACGGGATGTTAAGTGTGTTAGTATGCATAATTCCTCGCTATTGTACTGGACCCAAATATGCACTAGCTTGAAGTCATATGTTAAATGCATAAACTTTTCGACTCCACTTTCTATTTTACAACAGCCACTGGACGTCTAATTGTGAAACTAATTGTTTCGGTTGAAACACTTCAACAGGGTGTTCACAGTCCAGTTTCTGTTCCAGCTGACCAGTCTGGATAATTCAATAGTTTTGACCACCTTAGAGGCAAAATCTGGACTAGAGTGCAACAACAAAGTTGTAGTAGACTCAACAAGGAATCCAGATTGTATTTATTTGCCTCTGTGGCCTACCCAGTTTGTGAGTTATGACTTGTAAAAGTTGACATAATTTTCTGAGGAGTTTTGACAGCACCTCCTTTACGAGTGCTGTTTTATTCCCAAAATTCCAACTAATTCTGTCCTCAATCTTGGGAAACACTGAACTACAAAGTTGTAGTACATTTCCTATACTTTCCAAAGTTGTCTTACTTGACCCTTAGAAATTTTTCGACAAAAAGTTGTGGTCGAAATACAGAAAATTCCAGAGAGCATTTTGGTCTGCCCTGTTTCTAGACAGTGCCTACTCATCTAAGATTCTCATCCATTTGGAGGGATATTTTGTTCTGGAGTTCTACAGAAAGATTGTAGAAGACTTCCAAACTTTTCCAGAATGGTATCCCACACCTCCATTGGTTCAACCAATCCTATGTTATACCCTGTTTAAGTTCAGCAAAGTTTCTGCCGAAAACAGGGGAGGTTGTTCCTAAGTCTTAGATATTGAATCTATACTCGTAATTGACTCTTAGTTCAATATGGGAGTTCCATAACCCCTACATGGAATCCTAAACTTCATTTTGACTCTTTTATTTGAAAAATATCCTTTTATGCAGTCTCGGCACTACGTTTCCTCACCAAAGAAAAATTCTAAGCCGGTATTTCGGCATATACGTGTCAAATGGTGGAACTAAGAATGTCACTCACAAACGATTTCTAAACGTCATGCACTAACATGATTAAATGCAGAAGAACGCACAATAATGGTGCACACAATGGTTTTTGGCATTTCAGAAAGTTCCATATCATAACAAAAACATACAGTCCGTATCATTGCCATACGGATCGTGCTTGAGTCAAGCCACGTCTCAAGGTACATGGTCGTGTTTTCACACCACACGACGGGGAACCCGAGTAGAGCGCAAACGGGTCGTCACAGTTGGGCATTTTATCAACCCAACGGATACCACCTACTGTCTCATGACCGTTGAGGCACGCCGATGACGAGCGCTGCATATGACCCTTTGAACATTAAACGTTCAAGAGTTGCATACTATCGTGTTGCTTACCACACGATGGGGTATTCTCACTTTTGCCTGAAGCACGCTGGAGATCAGCGTTTTCATATGCTCTCAGAACCATGAGAAAGTTCAGAGACTCATATTAACTACCGTGCCAAGCAACGGTATATCCTTCCATACTATTAGTCGCATGGTGAGTTACCGCAATTGATCCGTCTACAGTGGCGTTCCTTACCTCTTACCTGACGTTGGAGCGTCGTTACATAATGGATAACACATAAGTTAGCTTTTCCACCTCAGTAACTACTACTATCATAGACCTTATGTGGGCTTAATGACTAATCCTCACTCGACTACTTCTAAATTTTCAAAATAGCCTCTTTTCGAGCGTGCTATTCCCAATGCGGCTCTGATACCACGTCTGTGGGGACCACTCCGTGGTTCACCCACTCTAGGATCGCATAGGGTGGTGCCGTGCGATGTGGCACCCAATAGCACACACGAAAAGAATTTAAGAACAACATACAAACTTTTATTTGATATAAAACAGCGGAATTCTTTTTACAAAACTTAGTTATACAGTGGAAATTATATACATAGATACTCTCAAATCCTAACTAAGCAAAAATGCAGTCGTCCAGCCTGGGGACGCTACACACTAGCAGCATGGAACCAGAGATCACGGCGGCGTGCAAGGCTCTAGCTCGGCCGTGTACCGCGACAGGGGCATCGCCTCGTCCTCAGAACTTTCCTCATAACTCTAGCCTGCACACAACTGAAAATAATGCAACCGTGAGCACGATGGCTCAGCAAGCCTTAAACGACAACCCTAGGCATGGAACTCTACATGCAAGGATGTGTAAGTAGGAAAAATGACTTTGCAATAAAGACACGCCTACATGTTGATCCTTACTTTCAGTTTTATAGCAACAGTTTAATGAGCCTTAGGCAACCCTCACATCGGAAGTCCACAATCAAACAAGAAACGCTTTCCTCCGATATGGTGATGCCCAAAGTGGAATATAAACTTAATTAGCTATATAACTACAACATACAAGGTTTCAAGACATTAGTAATTCAATGCAGCATTTTTAGTTGGCTTATTTCACTTCTTACTACGTCACAGCGCAGTGAACAAGCGGATACTCAAATAACCGCGAGGGACGGTGATTGCAATCAAGACACAACCGGATAATACGTTGCATACACCCACTTTCAGAAGTGTGATTCCACACCCCTTCCTACTCTGTTGTATGCAACAACCTTTGAAAGGCAACCCAAATGACGAACCGGTCCATCCGTAACGGGCAGGAGGTCCCCGCGTGGAGCGTGACTGTGCCCACCGACAGATTTACACCTTGCTACCCTCAACCCACCCCTATTTACGGTTGGGTAAGCCTCATCACCCAGGTTAACCAATTACATCGGTTTCCTGGTTCCCATGTGCCAGTATGCATCCGGTACTGTTCGATACTTGTCCAGCAGGCCCGCACACGGACGGTCCTCAACCGACGCCAACAGTGCTACGCACGTGAGACCTCTGCTCACTGCATCCTATCCCCCCTGTTGGGTCTCATTTTCACAACTTAAGCCATTTTCTACCTCTTCTCATTCGTGTTATAAATACTGTCTCGCGAGTAGCTTCCAACCACTCGACTTCTACCGAGATCCTAAGCATTTTAACAGAGCATTCTCTACTCGTCGAGTCTGTAAACTACCCAACCCATCATAGGAGTTAAAAGGTTATGCAAGTGGGGTTTCAATCACCCTAACTCTAATGCATACGTTTTCAACCTAGACATAAGTGATACAAATGAAAAACTTTAGAAAAGGTACTTAAGTGCAAACCAGGGCTTACCTGGTTGCGAGTCAAACGGGAAGTTAGCTTCAGGTGGGAGGACGTCCAAGGGCTCCGGTGCGTCCTCAACTTCGGTCACTAAATAAAATGTAGCAAAATATATGTATAAGTATTTAAGGGATTATAAGAAGCAAATTCTATTCATAGCTACTGCTATTTAGGATTCTTAATTGGCTTTGGAATTTTTACAGTGGAGACTAGACTCTCTGAGGATGATCTGAGCAAAATTTGGAGAAATGTCAATGCACAATGTAGTCTCCAAAATTCCTACAAGTACAAGGAGGATTCTCTAAAAAGCCAAGGTCGTGGGTGGCCAAGAGGGCCCACTTGGAGACTTGGGATCTCAGCAGGAAATGTGAAGGTTGCTTAAAGCCGGCCGATAGGCTTCTCTGAATTTTGAGCCCAAATCAGGAACTTTGACATAGCTAAAAGTGGAAGATCTGATTAGGGTAAGTCTCCATGGTTCTAACAAAATTTGTTTCACCATTTTTGGAGCTACCAACAGAGAGATGAATTTTTTAAGGTGGACAGGAGTTCTGAAAAAGTTTATGTCTAAATTTGAATTTTCAAATAAAGGCTGAACTTTGGAAGGCAATTTAGCCTAGCAATGAACTCCAATGAAGACCAAATTTTTACTGGAGATCAGTAACTATGAAAAAGATTAGCTGTCCAAATTTGGGAATGTTTCATAAAGAATTGCTCCTGTAATAAATCTCTAAAGGATTTAGTAAAAACAATTATACAGAAATTCCTGGGCATTTTCATAGCAAGAAATTTGTTCCTATGTGAAGTACTCCTCATGAGGATTCCAACAAAATTTGTCTCACCCTTTTTAGAGTTTTCTACACAAAGTTAATTTTTCAAACCTGAATAACCTTCTGTTGGAAATTTACACAGAGACTAAACAGGAGGGGGCCACTGTCAGAGGTTTCTTCAACCTCTCGACAGGCCCCCGCGCGCGCACGCCGGACCCGACAGTGGCACGCCGTATTCTTGCCCGTTTCTCCACCATTCTTCCTACGGTTTCGTGCTACACCACCCTCGGATCACAGCCAAGCAGCCAGGCAAGGTTTCGGGTTATGAAAACGCCAGAAAACTCATCGGCGACGGTGAGGCGGCTCGGTGGCGCGGCGCCGGCGATGACCCGCACGTCCCAAGCCCCAACTGGTGATCTAAAGGGTCGTACACCATCCCTGGAGCATGTAGAACATGACGCTACCCCTAGCCAGAGCTGAAAACGCCCGCAAATAGGAGCTCGACGGTGAACCGAGCCGTTTCAACCGACGGCAACGGATTCTCGTCGCTAGGGTTGTAGAAAAGATGATATGCGTTGTGCTTCTGCGTGGGAGGGCGCTAGGGAATCTAGTAGATGTGTCTAAGGCCGGAGACCCGATGATCCAATGTGTGTGGAGAATTTCCCGAAGTTATCTCGATCGGTCCTCCACGTGCACCGTCAAAAATCTCCAAATTCCGGCTAGCCGGCGGTGGTAAAGTACAAAAGGACATCGGTGTGAGAAACTACACTCCATGATGCACCTCAGGGTGGTTTTCCTCAGACGATGATCAACAGCGGGAACCCGAGCCGATCAGTGGAGCTCGGTGGTTTTGCTCGTGCGCTCGAGCAGAGGGCTGGGAGCACGTCGGTTGAAGACCGAGAGGGCAAAGGAAAATGTGTTGCGGCTGTGGCACGGACGGATGATCATGTAGCCGGGAAAATCAGGAGGTGGCGCGGTGCTCCTCGGGCGTGGGTTGCAAGCGGGAGTTGTCGGGCTCTCGCTGTTCGACCGAAGTCGGCAGAGGCAGTAGCCCCTTTGTGAGGCTGACCCCTGGGTCCCACTTCCTTCTTTTTAATCCAATTTTTCCACTGATATTTCTCCCTCAGCTACTCAACATTTAAGGCTATACTTTGCCTCAAAGTTAAGGTTGAAAAAGTTGAATTCAAATGATTTGAATTCGATTATGGAGTTTCAATTGAATATGGTCATTTGGATTTGAAATGGAATTTGAATTTCTTCCTTTTGCATTGTTCCAAAACTTAGCAAACCAACTCCAAAATTTCTAATTTTTAGCATGACTGCTAAATCAAATGTGAAGAACACATTTGTGGAACCAAATTTGCAAATTGAGGAAGTTGGAATTTGAAACTGAATTTGGAATTCAGATTAGAGGGCTTCTCCTTTTAATCCTAAACAAATACTAAAAACCCTCCAAATGAGCTGAAATTTGGAAGGTTGAATATTTGAAATATGAAGACCCAAGTTATGAATTTAGATCTCCATGTTTGAAAGTTTTGGGAAGTTTGAATCCTCACTTTGAACCTTCACCGTTATAATTTAAAGTTTTAATTTCTCTCATTTTTACTAAGTGTACATGAGCTGAAAATTCTTGCTACCACTTTTTGGGGATTTTACAGATGCGATGGTGGAAGGTGCTGTCTTCGATGCCACTGGACTTGAGAGTAGTACAAAAGTTTATGATGTTGAGATAGCTTCTTATGGAAACTACAAGGGTCATGACTTGCCCCTTGCTTTCCTAATAAGTAAATTGACTGGTAAACCCATCAAGGGCTATCCAGTTGCCGTGGAGGTTTTGGAGGACAGTTGTCCTGCACCAAGTAGAAATGTTCACAGCCCAGCAACCAGCCGTTCTGATTGCTTAATGGAGAGCAGAATTTTGTCGCCGCAGCTGGATAGTAGTTTGTTGCCGCAGCTGGATGAAGGGGCAATGGAATGCCAATGCCAGGCGCTAGAGACTGATGCTGTTGGGTTGGATGCAATGGTGGAAGGTGCTGTCTTTGAGGCCATTGGACTTGAGAATAATGCAAAATTTTATGATGTTGAGATAGCTGCTTATGGAAACTACAAGGGTCATGGCCTGCCCCTTGCTTTCTTTGTAAGTAAATTGACTGGTAAACCCATCAAGGGCTATCCAGTTGCCATGGAGGTTTTGGAGGACAGTTGTCCTGCACCAAGTATAATTGTTCACAGCCCAGCAATTGGCCATTCTGATTGCTTATGGAGAGCAGAATTTTGTCGCCGCAGCTGGATAATAGTTTGTTGCCGCAGCTGGATGAAGGGGCAATGGAATGCCAGGCGCTAGAAACTGATGCTGTTGGGTTGGATGCAATGGTGGAAGGTGCTATCTTTGAGGCCACTGGACTTGAGAATAATGCAAAAGTTTATGATGTTGAGATAACTGCTTATGGAAACTACAAGGGTCATGGCCTGCCCCTTGCTTTCTTTATAAGTAAATTGACTGGTAAACCCATCAAGGGCTATCCAGTCGCTGTGGAGGTTTCGGAGGATAGTTGTCCTGCACCAAGTACAAATGTTCACAGCCCAGGAATTAGCTGTTCTGATTGCTTAATGGAGAGCACAATTTTGTCGCCGCAGCTGGATAATAGTTTGTTGCCGCAGCTGGATAATAGTTTGTTGCCGCAGCTGAATGAAGAGGCAATGAAATTCCAGGCGCTAGAAACTGATGCTGTTGGGTTGGATGCAATGGTGGAAGGTGCTGTCTTTGAGGCCACTGGACTTGAGAATAATGCAAAAGTTTATGATGTTGAGATAGCTGCTTATGGAAACTACAAGGGTCATGGCCTGCCCCTGTTGGTGATATGCCCAAGAGACAATCGTAACAATTCGGATAAAGGCCTGATGGATATTTGATCCATAAGAAATTAGGGTACTAATGGGACTGTGACCTAAAAGCCCATTAGCGCGCCTATAAATATGAGGGGTAGGGTTACGGACAGATGACTCCACGAGATAGCAGTCCCAGCCGCCGCCCCTCACAGGTCAGCCGTCGAAACCCCTGCCGCGCGCACGGTGCTAGCACACCGACGCACGGCGTTCCTCCCTGTACGTGTGGACTCCGTGGAGGCGCTGCTGTTACTGCTGCGCTGATCAGCTACGGCGCGCATCTACGATCCGCTGCGCCGCGCGTCTAGTGGTAACGATCCATGACCTTCTTACTCGCATGTTTCCTGGGTGATACGGTCGAACTGCTAGAGTAGTGCATCGCCTATTTCCCAACAGTGGTACCAGAGCCGACTTGCGTAGTTTTTGGTCTGGATCTTAGATGCGATCTACTGCAGACAAATTCATATGATGAATTTTTATAGTTCGACTTTTGGGGTTTGGAATTGGTTAGGGTAGATTGCCATCATATGACTAAAGGATTAGTTCGTGCTCCTTCTCTGCTGTGTGCGCAACCTGTCCCTACCGGCTGGAATCACCATCGGGACTAATAGTGTACATAGCAAGCAGATTGAGCCAACAGATCACGGTCATGTGTCGCGGTCTTGTCGTGGATAATAGTGTACATAGCGGGACCGCCGTTGCTGTCTGCTATAGTGACATCATTAAGTTGTTTCGCGATAGACATCGTTCTACGTTTAACTTGTTTTTGTAGGGAATGATGTGAATGGTATGGCCTAAATATGATGTGATAATCTGTGTGTAAAATTCGTGCAGCCTGCGTGTTGCAAATTTAACACAACCGGGTTGAGGTTGTCACATATTTGTATAACGACCTGCGTGTCGCCCTGTGATGACTGATCTCTCATGTAATTTATTTGATAGCTATTAGATGTATTGGCTTCTTTTATATTCATTGAGAAACCTCAAGCATGATGGCGATGGTGATCACCATAAGAAGGGAGACATGGCGGTGTAGATCATGATGGAACCATGGTGATGGAGATCACTATGATCCTAAAGGCCATACTATTCACATATATGATATGATCGTATGTCTGTGATGTTTTACTATTCTTTTCATATTTTTCATATGGTGGATGTTTTGTCATGATAGAATAGCTTCCCTCGGAAAAGTTGAGTATTTGATGCTATTTACCTATAGCTGCACCTATGTTGTTTTGATCGTTGTATGGTAGGTTTGCCAAAGCAAAATACCGTCATCTATCATAATAAATAGGGTGAATGTTGGACATTCACATGCATAGTATTGGTTTACTCAACAAAGCTATCAAAACGGTTTTGGGCTTTATGGCATAGTGTTGGGAGCCGGGGCATTGGATGTCACCCAACAAACAAGAATCATATAGAGATATGATTAACAATGGTTGTTTACCTATGTTACTAATTTTCTAGCAGTGAAGCCAAAGCTCACTAGGAATTAGTGAATATGGATCTTGGACCACTATATGTCGTTAGAGGGAGGACGATACTCATATAGTGGTGGTGTCTTTTATTAAACTGTTAATAAAAGATTGGTACATAACATAGTGCTAAAACCTTGCATATTTATTTTCTATTGTAGATCATGTCTGCTAGTAACAATTCCGGTTTCAATTTGCGATCTGTGCTTGAGAAAGAAAAGCTCAATGGAGCTAACTTTATTGATTGGTACCGCAACCTGAGAATTGTTCTCAGGCAAGAGAAAATTGAGTATGTTCTTGAGCAACAATACCCCAATGACCTCCCCGATGATGCAAATGCCGCAACTCGCAGGACTTATGAGAAGCACTGCGATGATGCGCTTAATGCAAGTTGCCTCATGCTTGCCACAATGTCCCCTGATCTACAGAAATAATATGAGCATGCAGATGCTTATTCTATAATTCAGGGACTACGTGGAATGTTTGAGAACCAAGCAAGGGCTGAGAGGTACAACATCTCAAAGTTCTTGTTCTCATGCAAGCTGGCAGAAGATAGCCCGGTCAGTCCCCATGTAATCAAGATGATTGGTTACATTGAGACTTCGGATAAACTTGGTTCTGAACTCAAGGATGACCTGGCTATTGACGTTATTCTCCAGTCACTCCCACCGAGCTATGAGCCATTTATATTGAATTATCAAATGAATGGCATGGAGAAAACGTTGGCTGAATTGAATGGGATGCTTAAAACAGCCGAGGAAAGCATTAAGAAAAACACCACTCATGTGATGATGGTTCAAAAGGAGAATAAAAAGAGGAAGCGTGTGATGCATCCTAAAGGCAAGGGAAAGGTTCCCAATGAGTCTTCAAGCTCAAAGCCAAAGGGCAAATCAGGCCCTTCTCCTAATGATGAATGGTTCCACTGTCATGCTAAGGGGCATTGGTCTAGGAACTGCAAGAAGTACTTGGAGGATAAGAAGAAGAAAGGGAGTGAGACTTCCACTTTAGGTATAAATGTTATAGAAATCAATATTGCTACATCTTCTGGTGAATCATGGGTATTTGATACCGGATCAATGATTCACACTTGCAAATCGTTGCAGGGTCTAAGTGAGACTAGAAGATTTGCAAAAGGCGAGTTGGATGTTCGGGTCGGTAATGGAGCAAAGGTTGCTGTCATAGCTGTCGGAACTTATCACTTGTCATTACTCTCAGGATTAGTTTTGGAATTAAATAATTGTTATTGCATTCCTTCTTTGAGCAAGAACATTATATCTTCTTCATGTTTGGAAGAAGTTAATGGTTATGAGATTATAATAAAGAACAAATGTTATTCTATTTATTATAATAATATTTTCTATGCTCAATATCCATTAGTGAATGGATTATATGTTCTTGATCTTGAGGATAAAACAGTCTATAACATTAATACAAAAAGGGCTCGACAAAATGATCTAAATCCCACTTTTATTTGGCATTGTCGCTTAGATCATATAAATGAGAAACGCATTGAGAAACTCCATAAAGATGGTTTGTTAAGTTCATTTGATTTTGAATCACTTGACACAGCGAGTCTTGTTTGCTTGGGAAGATGACCAAAGCACCCTTCACTGGTCAAAGTGAGAGGGCAAGTGACTTGTTGGGTCTTATACATACTGATGTATGTGGACCAATGAGTTCGGTAGCTAGAGGTGGTTTTCAGTATTTCATTACTTTTACCGATGACTTTAGTAGATATGGATATGTCTATCTAATGAGGCACAAGTCTGAATCTTTTGAAAAGTTCAAAGAATTTCATAATGAAGTACAAAATCAGTTGGGCAAGACAATTAAACTTCTACGATCTCATCGTGGGGGTGAATATTTGAGCCATGAATTTTATGATCATTTAAAATAATGTGGAATTGTTCCACAGTTGACTCCACCTGGAATGCCCCAAAGGAATGGGGTGTCCGAGCGGAGGAACCGAACCTTGTTAGACATGGTTAGGTCGATGATGAGCCAGACTGATCTTCCACTATCTTTTTGGGGTTATGCTCTTGAAACTGCTGCGTTTACACTAAACAGAGTCCCAACTAAGTCTGTTGAGAAGACACCATATGAGATGTGGACCGGGAAACGTCCCGGATTGTCTTTCCTCAAAGTTTGGGGATGTGATGCTTATGTCAAACGTTTGACGTCAGACAAACTTACTCCCAAATCAGACAAATGCTTCTTTGTGGGATATCCTAGGGAAACCAAAGGATATTATTTTTATAATAAAACGGAGGGTAAAGTGTTTACTGCTCGCAATGGTGTCTTCTTGGAGAAAGAGTTTCTCTCAAAAGGAGTTAGTGGGAGCAAGGTGCATCTTGAAGAAATTCAAGAAATATCTGAAAATGTTTCGGCACCCTCTAATCCTATACAGGATGTACAAGATGTTGTAACCACTTGATGAAACACTAGCTCCACAAAGGTCTACAAGAGTACGTCGTGCAACTGAAAAGTTGACACTCCTAACCACGGAACCACAGGACATGGTATTGTTGGACAATAATGAGCCTGTGACCTACACTGAAGCAACAATGGGACCCGACTCTGAGAAATGGCTTGGAGCCATGGAATCCGAAATAGAATCCATGCATGAGAATCAAGTTTGGAACTTGGTTGATCCAATCGATGGTGTGAGACCGATCGATTGCAAATGGATTTTCAAGAAAAAGAGTGATATGGATGGAAAAGTTCACATCTATAAAGCACGATTGGTGGCGAAAGGTTTCAAACAAATTCAAGGTGTTGATTATGATGAAACATTTTCGCCCGTCGCTATGCTAAAGTCTGTTCGGATTCTCCTAGCAATTGCTGCATATTTTGATTATGAAATATGGCAGATGGATGTCAAAACAACCTTTCTTAATGGGAGTCTGACTGAGGATGCGTACGTGACACAACCTGAGGGTTTTGTCGATCCTAAAAATGCTAGAAAAATATGCAAACTTCAAAAGTCCATCTATGGATTGAAGCAAGCATCTCGGAGTTGGAATCTATGTTTTGATGAAGTGGTCAAAGGGTTTGGTTTCATCAAGAACGTAGAAGAACCTTGTATTTACAAGAAGGTTAGTGGGAGCGCACTTATATTTCTGGTCCTATATGTAGATGACATATTGTTGATCGGAAATGACATTCCAGTACTAGATGCTGTTAAATCCTCATTAAGGAAAAGTTTCTCAATGAAGGATTTAGGAGAGGCAGCGTACATTTTGGGCATAAAGATCTATAGAGATAGATCTAAAAGGTTAATTGGATTAAGTCAAGACACATATATTGACAAGATATTGAATCGGTTCAATATGCAAGATTCTCAGAAAGGTTTCTTGCCAATGTCACATGGCATCACTCTAAGCAAAAGTCGGTGTCCTTCGACGCCTGATGAGCAAAAGAGGATGAGAGCGATTCCTTATGCTTCGGCTATTGGATCTATCATGTATGCCATGTTGTGTACACGCCCAGATGTATCCTATGCTCTAAGTGTTACGAGCAGGTATCAATCAGATTATGGTGAGGCTCATTGGACAGTTGTCAAAAATATTCTTAAATACTTGAGAAGAACTAAGGATGTATTCCTAGTGTTTGGAGGTGAAGAAGAGCTCCTTGTAAGAGGTTACACCGATGCTAGCTTCCAAACAGACAAGGATGACTCTAGATCGCAATCCGGTTTTGTGTTCTGCCTCAATGGAGGGGCAGTGAGCTGGAAAAGTTCTAAGCAAGACACAGTAGCAGATTCAACGATGGAGGCGGAGTATATTGCAGCTTCTGAAGCTGCAAAGGAAGCTGTTTGGATCAGAAAATTTGTTTCTGAGTTGGGTGTTGTTCCTAGTGCGTCCGGACCTGTGGATCTCTATTGCGACAATAATGGAGCCATTGCACAGGCAAAGGAGCCTAGATCACACAAAAGATCCAAACATATACTACGACGCTATCATCTGATTCGAGAGATTATCGACCGAGGTGATGTGAATATATGCAAGTTGCATACGGATTTGAATATGGCAGATCCTTTGACAAAACCTCTTCCATAATCAAAGCATGAGACGCACACGAGATCTATGGGTATTAGATACTTACATCAGTGATCCTAGTGTGTAGTGGGAGACTTGTGTCATAGCTATGTTTATGTACTATTTGAGTAACTATTATTCACATTGATCATCAAGTATGTGACTTGTTCATGAGACTCTTTGTTAATTATAATGTTACTCAAAATGATCCCTAATCTACATTGTTATATGAGATAATAATAGTACGCAGACTAGCACATGTATTAATTGATGATCACGTTTCACGGATCATAGATATGGAAATATCAAATTAATAATGTGAACACATGTTAGTGAACATGGTGTTGGATAGACCCATTCCGAGACATTGTTGGGATTGTTATTTATATATGTGCCATCAGTTGGTCTTGAGTGATACACCTGCTAGATTCTTTGACCTGAGATCACCATTGTTTCTCACTATTTGTAGTTGTGCACTTTGAAACTATCAAACGCTACTCCGTAACTGGGTGGTCATAAAAATAGTCTTCAGGTGCATGATGAAGCATGGAATGAGATGTGTGCGGATCAAGATGGGATTTGCCCCTCCTAAATAATAGGAGAGATATATCTGTGCCCCTCGAGATAGTTGGATTGAAAGTGCATGGCCATGCCAAAATGATTAAAGAGTTAATCATTATGACTAAAAGTTAGTCATAGATTGAATCCACTATTTGATCGAGTGAATGGTCGAGCTATCACAAGGATGGCACGTATCTCGCCTTGAGCTTGACTGGTATCGTGTGGCAAAGGAATTAGCATGTGAATGTATCTAGGTTCAGCCGATATGATCTTTATGTATATTCGAGAGTCAGTATGTCCTGCTAGGTGCCTCTACTGACTTGTGTTTGAAAATGGTTTTCATTCATAACCGACTGTACATGAACCTAACGGGTCACACACTTAAGGGGATGGAATATTGAAAAACTTGGCTATATGATTGTCTCTAGTGCAAGTGGGAGATTGTTGGTGATATGCCCAAGAGACAATCATAACAATTCGGATAAAGGCCTGATGGATATTTGATCCATAAGAAATTAGGGTACTAATGGGCCTGTGACCTAAAAGCCCATTAGCGCGCCTATAAATATGAGGGGTAGGGTTACGGACAGATGACTCCACGAGATAGCAGTCCCAGCCGCTGCCCCTCACAGGTCAGCCGCCAAAACCCCTGCCGCGCGCACGGTGCTAGCACACCGACGCACGGCGTTCCTCCCTGTACGTGTGGACTCCGTGGAGGCGCTGCTGTTACTGCTGCGCTGATCGGCTACGGCACGCATCTATGATCCGCTGCGCTGCGCGTCTAGTGGTAACGATCCATGACCTTCTTACTCGCATGTTTCCTGGGTGATACGGTCGAATTGCTAGAGTAGTGCATCGCCTATTTCCCAACAGCCCCTTGCTTTCTTTATAAGTAAATCGACTGGTAAACCCATCAAGGGCTATCCAGTCGCTGTGGAGGTTTTGGCGGATAGTTGTCCTGCACCAAGTACAAATGTTCACAGCCCAGCAATTAGCTGTTCTGATTGCTTAATGGAGAGCAGAATTTCGTTGCTGCAGCTGGATAATAGTTCGTCGTCGCAACTGGATGAAGGGGCAATGAAATGCCATGTGCTAGAGACTGATGCTGTTGGCTTGGATGCAACGGTGGAAGGTGCTGTCTTTGACACCACTGGACTTGAGAATAATACAAAAGTTTATGATGTTGGGATAGCTTCTTATGGAAACTACAAGGGTTATGGCTTGCCCCTTGCTTTCCTCATAAGTAAATCGACTGGTAAACCAATCAAGGGCTATTCAGTTGCTGTGGAGGTTTGATGAGTAGTATCACTGTGGCAGCAGCGCTGATGAGGATTACGTGAGGCCGACCACCCTTTTTTCTAGTTCCCAGGGCTTGGCTCAGTTCCCCTTCCCCGCAGTAAATTCCTCTAGGAGCATCAATGTCTGCACTGCTCTGTACTCGTGTTCTGCCTCCAGGCCCTCCACTCTGTGTGCTCCTGAGCGTCTGGTTTTAGTTACGGGGAATAGGTTGGGGCTACTGATGGTTAAGGATATGGAAGATCGATTGGAAATACCAACTCTATTGGTAGAGAACCGGATGCTTGAAAAGGGTGCAATGTACAGTTTGAAGGACAAATCTCAGTAGTTTCAAAGTTTCCATGGAAAATCAGCAATTAGTATGTACAGAAGGTTGTAGGTTTCTTGTGCCAAACATTGCAATGGCAATGCTCCATCTTCCCTTTTTGTCGGTGTAGATAGGATCTTGTGGTAGAGCAAATAGTAGAGGTAGAGGATGTGCGTTGGTGTTTTGCAACTGTCGTCTGGTCTCGAAAGCCAGTTTATTACTCTCTGTCTCAACAGTCCATGCCTTACTGCTAGCAGTGTATTTGCCATGTCGAACCAATTTATGTTTGTATAATCTTCCAGCTTGAATTTTCTTGTTGCAATGACATGTCCAACATACAACATGTCAATAACATCAGGAAAATTGTGGGCAATGAAAAATAGCGTCCAAAGGATGACACGTAGGTCCAAATTCATGTCTACCCTAGGGCTGATATCGGACAGAAATAAACTGATGATGAGAGGGTCAGATCAGATTAGAATCAAGCTAATTTTAATATTTATTATTTAATAAATACCAAAATAAATTGTTAAAGGATCGTGAAATAAATTATGAAACGGTTATCATTGTGTGATTTGGTTCTGGCATCCGCAACACAAATGGGAGAAACAGACAATTCGATTTTCTTCAATGAACTGGAGTGGAGGATCCTCGTAGAAAAAAAAAATACCTAGCTGGTTGGTTGGCATGCGAATGGGCTATTGGGGAGCCCATTTACGAACGCGCCGGAGAAGCGAACGGCCCAACACTCACCTCAGGCTCTAGCCCCCAGGCCCCAGCTCACTTCTTCCTCCTTCCCCTAGACTCCACACCTCTCCTTCCACCTCTTCTCCCCACCTGCAAGCCGAGACCCCTCGCCTCCTCAGGGAACCCGCCGACTGGGCTCCAGAGCCATCTCTCCCGCGCCATATCTCCCTTCTCCATCTCTGGATTCACGTGCTCCCCTTCCTGGTTTCTTGGACAGAGAAAAAGGCGTTTCTTGACTTGATCAGTTTGGGGGCGCGGAGGAGTGGGAGGGGGAGGTGATGCATGTCCGGAGGTAGGGCTGCGGAGATACGCGGCGATGGGGAGCTTCGTAGGGGAGGACGAGTGCCCCGGCGGCGTGACGGGGGCGGACGCCGAGGTCGGTGCGCTCGTCTGGGTGCGCCGCCGCAACGGATCCTGGTGGCCCGGTCGGATCCTCGGCATGGACGAGCTGCCCGAGAACTGCGTCATACCTCCGCGCTCAGCCGGCACGCCCATCAAGCTCCTCGGCCGCCCCGACGGTAGCATGTCTGTACATACATACCCTCGCCCTACCAATACCCAGACCCCCAGCTGCCCCTTGCAATCGCTTCGTTATTATACTTCTATTCTCTTGCGCATGCCTAGATTGTACTGCCTCCGATGATCAGTGTCTTGGTTCTTTGCCTTATGGTGGTAATAGGATCATTAGACCTCATGTTTTGTTCACTCTCAAGTTGAACAATCCCCTTTTTTTCTCTGGATTTGGGTAGCGTGAAAACTTTGGAAGGTAGGACACTGTATATTCCTGATTGTTGATTGCCACTTTCAGTATGTGTATAGCTACCCCAAGCTCATCAAGTTTGCTTAGTGATAGTGGTTTGAGTTTCTACATTTGGTTGTAGAGCATCAAAAAATGTAGTATTCCGCACTCATCTTCCTTCATGACGTTATTATCCTAAAAGGTGCCTTTCTATGTATGGTAAATACCAAAGGGTGAAAAGGGTCAAGGAAGTGACTTGGATTTCTGAAAATAAGATCTATAGATTGAAATTATGTGGACAGTGATTGATCTATTTGCTTGATGTTTATTTGATCTACATTCTACGGCAATGTTATCCTAAACGGTAAACGGTAGACAGTCGGTGGAGGTCTGTTTACCGTTTAGCCTGTCTAAATGGTGTTTAAACGGTGTTTAGACGGATTAAACGGTTTGTACTGTAGCTACACTGTTGCAGCAAGTAAAATATATAACTTTAATCAATAAGTCCCCGTCTTCACAACTAAAGTACATAACTTGCAATAAATCACATGGAGGTTATTTAGATAAATTAGAATCCCATACTCTTATTGAGTTTCAGCTGTCTTGTAACTCTCAAACATGAAAATCTAGCAAGTTATAAAATAAAAGGCTAATAAAAGATGCAACTCACATGTGCCATATGTATACTCTATGTTCCTGATATGAGAAAGCGCGCGGGGAGACTGAGCTGTGTGTGCCGCGTAGGGACTCGGGTGCACGGGTTCGGAGTATGTGGCAGGGAGATGGTGGGAGAAGGCGATCAAGCTGTGCGTGGGCGGTGGCTGATGGCGGGCTACTTCGGTTGCGAGCCAAGGGGGCGGGGGCATACCTGGTGGCAGCGGATCGGCGGCAGATCGAATACTACAACAGATCCGTGTCGGCGTAATCAATAGGAGTCTTCGACCGCGTGCAGCTTAATGGGCTGAAAAAAACTGGTTCTAACATTTTCACTTCGCCTAAACGGGTCAAAACACGTTTAAACAAGAACAGAAACCATTTTATTTAATCCGTTTACACTGTTTAAACAGCCGTTGACCCGTTTAAATGGGTCAACCATTTAAATGTCCATTTAGGGCCTAAACTACACAGTAAGTGTATGTTTACTGTTTAAACATGTTTAAACAGCCGTTTAATACCGTTTAGGATAGCACTATCTACGGACACACCCTCAGTCTATTTTGTGTGTAATTTATAAACTATGGTTTTGCTAATGAAGTGATCCCCTCCACCAATTGGAATCCAAACTTGGTTGAGGGCTAACGTTCTTGCATTTGATGCTCTGACCATTTGAATATGCTATTTTATTTTCCAATGTTTGTTTTTAACTTCCTGGGCAAATGGATGCATTAATGTCTATCACTCCCTATGTCATTTCATCTTTTCTGATTTGGTTTCTTTTGAATTTTTATTTTCTATCTTGTTTTTACTATTATATTTCTAGTATACTAACTTATTGATACCTGTATTCTAACTTCTAACTAAAAAAATTCTATCTTACCTTCCACAGTGACTGGTATAATTTAGAGAAATCTAAACGTGTGAAGTCGTTCCATTGTGGAGAATATGATGAATGTATAGAAAAAGCCAAAGCTATAGCTCGCCAGCAAAAGAGAACACATACTGAAATTGCCACGGGGAGGTATGTTCGTAGAGAGGATGCCATTATTCATGCCCTTGAAATTGAAAGGTCCCGTTTTCCAAATAAAGATGAAGATCTTGAAGAGGACAGTGAAGATGATGCATGCGCATGCAAGACCCTCTATTCCACAAAATCTAAGAACATAAATGGACTCAACAAAATACCTCACAATGCAAGGGGGTATGGTACTGAAGAAAATTCAGCTCAAGCAATGTCTGAAACCTTGATAGTGTATAAACAGCCACAAAATACATCCTCTTCAAGCACTAGGTATGCATCATCGTCATCAAAGAAGCAGAAGGGACGAAAAGATTTGAAAGGTGATACGGTTCAAGGATTCCAGCGTATGAGAGACCTCTGGGAGATCGGAACAAGGAATGTTCCCAAACAGAAGTTTGGTGCAGGCATATTTTCAGATGGGCATCAGGATGTCCCTCTTCTTGAAAGTGGACCAAGCTTTGGGTATGATTCGTCCAACACCAATGGAATAAAAAAAAGTAAGCAGACTCATTCATCCATTAAAAAGAAACGCTCCAATATCGGGCAATCTTATGAAAATTCAAGGAAGAAAGACAGGCGACGTCCCCTATCGAAGTTATGTGAAGATTCAGAAGCGACCATCCCAACATATTGTTACTGGAACTCTTCTGTGCAGTCTCCTAGCCAGTACCGGGGAGACCAAATGCCCAATCTGTTTGAACGAAGTAGGGCAAGAACTACTTTTTCATCAGATGTAAATAACTGTTCATATAGCTCAGGCGCTTCAAGTTTGGAGACCTTGTTAGATACATCATGCACCAATCATGCAGGTCCTGACATGGCTACAGTAAAGGATGCTGAAGCTTCTTGCGCAACTGGATTTGTCAATGGTTACTGCTCCGATGGTGATGAATTTGATGCCCTTACTATGGAGGGTAATGTTCTGGAGGAAGGTAAGGTCACAGCTTCAATATCCTTTTTGTCAGTTGTACATTTTCCAAAAGAAGCCTACCCCAATGTGCTTGGGACAAAGGCTTTGTTATTGTTGTTGTTGTACATTTTCCAAAAGAAACATAAAATGACCATATAAGAAATGTACATGAGAAAAACAATTTCTGGTTGTAGTTTTATTATAACCGCTCCATGCTTTGTAGAAAAATGACTTCACTCATCGGTAGGTTTTTGTGTAGCAGAGGTCTCCTGGAAACAGCCTCTTGCAGAAATGCAGGGAAACGCTGCGTACAAAAGACCCAAGTGGGTCGGACCCTTCCCCGGACCCTGCGCAAGCAGGAGCTACATGCAACGGGCTGCCCTTTTTTTAGGTCTCTTAGTTTTATAGCATGCAAATCATTTGCCCATGTTGATAAGGATGTGATTTTGTGTTCTTTCTCAATCCTATTTGGTTTTCACTTTCACTATGATGGGAAGAATTCATAATTCCTTTCAACTGATCTGTTTTTGGCAGGCCATTTGAATACTTATGGATCTTATACATCCATAAAGGATCAAACTACTGACTGTAGCAAGGTTGGTATGTCTTCAGTTCGGCATCAGAGAGGTTCTAAGAAGAAAAATTTGAGCGCAGTTGCTCCGATATCTAAAGAAAGCAATAAGAGGGATAAGAATGTGCTGCCACAGCAATATGATGGAACAATAAAAAAGGATGGTGCTGTCTGTAAGGCAACTGAACTGGAGAGCAATATGCGATTTGCGATGCCTGAGCATGACGAGTCCTCTGAAACAATAAGCAGCCATTCAAACTCAGAGAAGGGCACGGCATCATTCCCATATTATGTTCCACTTCAAGTAACAGTGACTGAACATGAGCCTGATCTGAAACCTCCAAGATGCCATGTGACGAGGTCAACCAAGAGAGCACGTGCAGATAATAGATTATATGATGTTGAGATAGCTGCTCAAGGTAGCTACAAGGTCCATCATGCGCCCCTTGTTTCCCTCTTGAGCAAATGGACAGGTAAACCCATTATGGGGTACCCTGTCAATGTGGAGGTTTTGGAGGATAGTCTTCCTGCAGCAAGTAGAGGTGAGGATCACCCAGCAATGGGCAGTCTTGACTCCATACTAAGGAGCAGAGCTGCAGAACCACGGCAAGCAAGATCCTCGCATAAATCAAGACCAAAATCTAGTGGCCGTAAAAAGGTTTTAGAGCATGATGTAGATAAGTCGTGGTGGCCTCATACCAAGAAACCATCATCTTCACCGAGGAAGATGCGGAGGCTCTCTTCCTTTGCCAACAGTCAGAAAGAGAGTGCCAGCAGGAACCCTGTGGTTGCAAAAACTGGTGGACCTATTGTCGCTTGTGTTCCGCTTTGCCTTGTCTTCAGTAGGATCAATGAGGCACTGAGCTTCCCGGCGAGACAAGAAAATCCAACATGAAGTGGAGAGGGGACAGACAGGAGACAACTTTGCATTGCAGAGACAGCATGTGGGGATATACATTTGCTACATTTTGCTTGTACATTAGTTGCAGTATAAATTTAAAAGTTTAATGCCTGTCTTGTTCCCTGCTGTATCATGCTCTTGTAATCTGTGACTGCACTATGTAGTTACTACTTGCTCTCCCTGAGTTAGTGGGAGGGAATAAGGGGCGTGAGTTTCTGTGTTTTATAGCGGAAGAGATGGTAAACCGGTTTAGTAGATGGTTGCAATGATAGCGAAACTGTCTTGACCAACTGCTTCCAACCTTGAAATATGTTCAATCATAAGGCACAACCAGTGTGGGTGTTGACAATCTGCAGCGTAGATGCTTGGAATAGACGGTTGTTGCAGGGTACCAAGCTCAAGCGACGCATACTCAATACAGCGGATTATGCAAGCACCAGCACCACCTCTAGATAGAGCACTCACACGAGTGCTATGAGTTGCAACATACCGACACGTAATTCTTCTGGTCATTTGTACGTCCTACGTTTCAGGTTGAAACGTATCTGCTTGGTAATAGTGCTTCAACCGAACATTCATCAAAACTGCACATAACAATATCCATCCATGACAACGCATTTACTAACATTTTATTAAATTAAACAGCAGAATGACATTTTATTAAATTTACCATGAGGACGCTAATTGTCGGTAAATTTGTCCATGGTTCATGATCACACCGCATATCAATAAATAATCAGTTTAAAATGAAAAGACGGGCTGAACAAAGTTTGACACCAACGCCACATAAACATTGAAATATAAACAGACAGTTAAGTAGGCCGCATCATCTGCTTAAAAATGTTGCAGTTAGGAGACAGACGTATCCAACAGACAACACTAAGTTTTTGGATAGTGATAGACTTAATTTACAGGGATAGAGCAACCAACTAAATTTTGCTTGCTGCATAATCACACTACTGTGATATAGGCTGACGAATCAAGAGCAGCAGCTGCTCTGCTGGGCAACAGGCTGGCCCCGCATTTGAACAGTTGCAGGCCTACTAGCAACACTTGCAGCTGGTTGACTTGCCATCCTATTCAAGAAGAAGCACACCAAATATTATTCAGTTGTATCATCAATATGCGAGTAGCAAAGAGCAGATACTAGGCAATTATCTGCTCTGAATCAGATGCAATCTTGCGTTCCAGAATCAAACAACTCTTTTGGATTTGCATATGGACCCACAACAACTCTTGACAAGCCCAGAATGAATAAGAAAATGCTGCAACATGAAGTTTAGAAAATAAAGTTGTTACCTGTTCTTTATCTCCCCTGCCATTGTCATGAATGCCTTCTCCACATTTGTTGCGTCCTTGGCACTAGTCTCAAGGAACGGTATTCCAATCTCATCAGCAAAGGCCTGAAACGGCAAGTAACATGAGCCAAGTTAGCTGTCATTCAGACTTGAGAACAGCATTGATGAATATAATTGTTAAACCAAAGTATTACCTTGCCAGCTTCATAAGAAACTACTCTGTTCTCAGCCAGGTCACACTTGTTCCCCACCAAAAGCTTATTCACATTTTCACTGGCATACCTGTCAATCTCGTTCAGCCACTGCTTTACGTTGTTAAAGCTCTCCTGGTCAGTCACATCATATACAACCTATAGAACAAGTTTACACAAGATACAATATTAATCTAGATCAGGTAATATCAAATAGAAAGGAAGCCTTAATACAGATGAGATCAGAACAAATAGAAAGAAAGCATTATAAATAGAAAGAAATCTCACAATGATGCCATGAGCTCCACGGTAGTAGCTGCTTGTGATAGTCCTAAAGCGCTCTTGGCCAGCAGTATCCCACTGAATGAAGAACGTGCAGAAATATAAGAGTTGGAACTTCTAACTGGTGCAGAATAACAGCCTTTACTCTGACAAGATAGTGAATACTTACGATTTGCAGTTTTATCGTCTTCCCATCTTGCTCAACGGTGCGGATTTTCTAGAAAGTACATGGTAGGGTGAAAAGGCCATACATAATAAACAGGGAGTGCATGCACAAACACAGAACAAGAACTTTGTTTAATCCCACTGAGACCAACTTACAAAATCAACACCGATTGTACTGATATAGCTCTCCAGGTACGAATCATCCTGTAAAGTCAATAAGGAGGATTTCACACTAAGAAAAGGAGAATGCAGAATAGCAACATTTTTCATTGAATACCAGTGCATGATGGTACAGTACTAGATGCCCTTATGATTCAATTTTATGCTATCACATTGTTGAGAGAGTAAGCCCATGAAAAGGCTATTAAGGGTCTCCGTTTCAGGCTCATTGTTAACACAGCAAGTAGATTGTGGATTATAAGAAATCTGCAAAAGCTCCTCTCGCCCAGACTCTGGGTTCTGCCACAATCCAAGAACTTATCTGTTTGTTGTTCAGAATCTGCCAGTTTGTTTCAACTTTGGGTTGTAGTCCCAGAATCAACATTTCAAAGTGAGAAATTAGAGGCCTTGGCCTCTTGCCTAGATTCTGCATGCTTTACAACTGTCTACAAAATTAAGTGATATAATTTGTCTGCAGATGTGATCTGCTAAGATAACTGGTCCAGGACCACATTTCATTATTTCAATCTATACTGATTTGGTTTGGATTGCTTATAACATATAAAGGTACCACAGCGGTCACTATCGGTATTGCTAACATCTGATATTATGTTATGTATAACTAAGACCAGCAATTTGACACAACTGAGTGTCTATGATTCTCAAGTCTCAACAGCATGCCTTCGAGAAAACCACTAACCTTCCTAGTCCATCAATTCAAGCAACTGTCATCCCCCTAGTACAAACCTGGAAGCGAGTGTACATTCTTCTCCAGGAATTCTAATGTAATATGCACTCAAACTAAACAAGAAGACTCCTCTAAGGCAAATGGATACTTTTCTTGGGGTGTTGTAATTTGGGATGCACTCAAACTAAACAGAATACCCTTTTCTCCAAGCAACACTCCACGCAGGAATAACTGGTTGCTCAGACGTTGAGAAGAAGAATTCCTCACCGCAAACCTTAGCAGCAGGCAGGACTTGCCGACGCCAGAGTCCCCGATGAGCAGCAGCTTGAAGAGGTAATCACTGCACGACAACAGAAAGCATCTCGTCACATCATAACCCAAACCAAGCATCTCATCGCAGCATTCGCATGCGTACCCACAAGACGGCACACCCTACGGATCGGGAAAAGGCATCCGTAGCTTACAAGGGCAGCGCATCTTTGGCTGCAGTGAACCAAGGAAAAGAAAGAAAAGAAAAAGGGGCAGACCCTAAGGCTCCCAGCGCACGGTACGACGGATCAGCGAGACCCGAGTCCAGTACGTGGCTAGCGATACGGGGAGCAGCGCGCCGAAGAAACTGCCGTTCCTGGCACGGACGGGGACGGCCAAAGCTATGACTAAAACTATCACCGAACACGTCCGGGGGGACTGCAAGTAAACGAGCAAGGGGGGCGCGCCGCGGAACCCACGATCGAAGCCCGAATCAGCGGGTAACAGGCTCGCTCGCGCGGCCGGCGGCGAGATCGACCGGCCCCCGAACCTGCGCAGGCGCGTCCCCCGACCAGGGCAGATTCCACGGGCCTCCCTACCGACCAAATCAGAAGCGGCGGCTCGATTAGAGGGTCGGGGATGTTGGGGAGCGGACTTACTACTCGGGGTTCATGGCGGCGGCGGACGGGACGAAGCGGCTCCTGCTCTCTGGGCTAGCGGGAAGAATGGGGAAAGGAAGGACAAAGGGTTGGGTCGTCGAGTGGGGCACGCCTCCGTCGCGCCTGCGGCAACTACTACCGTTTTGCCAGGGCTCCAATCCAGGTCAGGCCAGCGACGCCGCGGCCCCCCCTCCACCAGTCCGGCCGTCCGATTAGGGTGGTTGCTTTTTGGCGTCTCCGCCTGGTGGGCCCGGACATTTGTCGGCTGGGCGCCCCTCGGCCAAAAGTCAAAAGTATTCTACGGGTATTTGAAACCACGAGAGATACTTGACACCTATAGTTTAAGTTTTATCATTGCGCAAAGCAAATCTTTCACATACCAGGGTTCCTAATAAATCGAGTTTTACATAAAACATCATATTATAATATTATAGTTTAAGTTTTAAGATTATCGGACACCGAACCAGAGCCATGTGGTGGACTTTGGCTATTCCAATATATTCTAACTCTATATAGGTTGTATACTTCATTCATAAGCTAAGTGCATTCAACAAACCATCGCCTTAGTTTCAAATACTCACGAAGCTATTACCCACTATAATATCATCCCGACTAATCTCTAATGCGAGTTAGCTAGAGTTTCTTAACCTGTAATCTAGCCCTCCAACCATGTCGTCAAAACTGCGCCAGTTGCATCTACTCCCAGCCTCACGTTACATCTCAGTCCTCAGAAGGTTAATAAACTAGCTAGCATGGATTAGTCTAAGTCATGTCGTGTACATGGTCATGTATTTGTGCAGTGAAGTGACTAGGTAAGATGACAACTAGGTCCTCAATCGAACCAAAACACTCCATGATAACCCTACAACAAAGATAGTGTTAATTATTACAAAAATAAGTTTATCATAAAGACAACACATATCCAACATAACTAACATAATCACCCGGCTCAAAATCACATTCATTTGTATCTCTTCTTTAGTTCATTACCCATCCAACTAGATATATTCGTTTCCGTATACTGTTTTTCTCGTCCCATACTGTATTCCTATTTTTCTTGTTCATTTTTGAATTATTCGGGAATTATTCAAAATTAGGGACAAAGCGGGTCGTGATTCATTGAGATCGAAATCTTGGGTTTCCTCGATCGTTTTTAATTCAGGATATTCTTATTTTCGTCTCGTTTTGATTGTATTCGAGATTTGGCCAAAACAGCCCAGAATCAACATATCAACCGGAGTGTTGGACTCAGGGCACACTCGAAGGGTATGACAACCAGGCCATCCCATACTCTGGTCCAGCCAAAAAAATCAGCTCACTGAGGCGGATGGATCGATTCTTGAATCGTGTCCACGCTGTCCATGACGCCACCATGGCAGAGCTCTCTGCTCGCAGGCCATTCTCACCGCTTCGGCTCCTCTTCGCAGCGGGTGACCCCGATGACAACCACATCACGCTCAACGCAGGTTCCATCTTGTACAACTAGTTTGTTCTTATCATCATCCCAATTTAGATTATCATTTTTCGACTCGTTCATTTTTAATAATCGAAAATCCCGATCCCACATTGTAAGTGCATCTAGGTATCCCCAATGGGTTTTGGATGATTGATGACGACAATTAAGAGACTAATGAGCTGAGATGATCATAAGCACATGATATTTCCAAAGTGGACACCTAAACTCTCAAAAAGAAGAATGATGAAGAACGGTGTCGAATACTCGAAGAGTAGAATTTAGGGTTTTATTTGAGTCTTTAGTAGGTGAGCCGTGTTAGAGTGAGAGTGTGTGCGTCAAGTGCATTGAGATCATAGAAGAGAGCTCAAAGCGTTAGAAGTGTCGAATCCTTAGTGGAGAGTGCAAGTGAGGTAAACTCGGGTAGGCCGGACTTGTCCGGGCCAGAAGCCGGGCTAGTCCGAAAGTCCTACGGCTTAGTCCATTTTGGGGCGGACTAAGAGTTCCTGACTGAGTTCGGACTTGTCCATTTTGGGACGGACTAGTTCGTTTCTCTCTTGGTGAGAGTGTTTTGGGACTAAGTCCTGGTAGACTAGACTTGTCCGCCTCAGTGGTCGGACAAGTCCGGGCTAGCCAGACTTGTCCGTTTTCACACGGACCAAGAGTTTCTGCGTGATTCGGGCTAGTCCGTTCTGAGGCGGACTAGTCCGTATGGTTGTGAGATGAGAGCTCCCACGGCTAAGTGTTGGTGGACCGGACTTGTCCGCCTAGGTGGCCGGACTAGTCCGGGTCCTCCAGACTTGTCCGTTCTCACCCGGACAAAGAGTTCATGTGTGAGATCGGACTAGTCCGTTGTGAGGCGGACTAGTCCGGAGGTTTGTGAACGTTTGAAATTTGAACATTGGGGAGTAGGTGGCTTTGTGATGCTAGTGGTCCCCACGGATCGGACTAGTCCGGACTTTAGTTGGTGGCAACGGTTGGGTGTCGTGACTTCTATAAAAGGAGATGCCCCGACTTCATTTAGATAACTTTGGAACCCTATCGCCGCCACAACCATCCTAGAGCCTCTCTAAACCTTCTCTCTTGCCTACTCACCCTCTAGAACCAATTCTTGAGTGGATTTGGGTGTGTGAGGAGAGGAGAAGATAGAACTTCGTGTTTTGGCTCTTGGAGTGATCTCGTGCACTTGGTGTGAGTCCTTGTGATCTGTGGCTGTGAGATTTGTGAAGTTTTATGGATGTGTTCAAGTGGGAGCCTCGGATTGTGAGCAGCCCCAAAATCTTGTAAGTTCACCCTTGAGATAGTGGAAGAACCGGGTTGGCCTTAGTGGCGACTTGGTGAGGGAAGGATTGTTAAACCCGGTCCTTTGTAGACTCTTCAACGGGGACGTAGATTTCTAAGTGGAATCGAACCTCGGGAAAAATCTCAGTGTCTCTCTTGCATTTACATTTCCTTGAACGTCAAATTGCTTAGGGTTCATTTTGATTATTTCGCTATTATAGTATTCATCGTTACAATCTTGAAATCCACTTATATATTCTGTCACACTTGTTATATTAGATTGATAGATAGTTTATCCACATTTCGTTGAACTAAAATCTGAAGAAAAAACCCATAAAAATTAAGTTTTAGGTCTTTTTCAGCAGGCTCACCGGACTAGTCCGCCCTTGAGCCAGACTAGTCCGGCCCCTGTTTTCTAATCTCGTTTAATCAAGTCATTTCAGGTATTTTAGCCTATTCACCCCCCCTCTAGGCAACATTCAATTGGTATCAGAGTAGGTCTCTCCATCAAGAGTCTAACCACTCGGAGAGAAGATGGCCGGAGTGGAGGGATACGAGATTCCGCCGACGTCGTAAGGCGACAACACACATGACAAGAAGAAGAACACAGATGTGCTGCAAGACCATTCAAGTGATGATAAAGAAGTTCGCCAGCTCAAGGCGCGACTTCGCGAGAAGTTAGGTTACTCAAGTAAAGAGGAGAAAAAGAAGACGAAGGATCAAGAAAGGAGTGGTCAACCGGACCACTCCCAATATTCTTTCAATTATGAGCGATTAACTTCTAACTATCATTACTTGTCTATTCCTCTTGGCAAACCTCCTCACGATGGAAATGACTACTCTATCTGGAAGCATAATATGAAGATGCATCTAATCTCCTTAAACCCTAGCTTGTGGCAAATTTTTCTAACAGGTGTCCATCTTCCAAGGAATGAAGAAGACGTTACCCCGGAGCAAGCCATCCTACTTCATCGCAATGCTCAAGCAGTTGGGGTCATTACCTCATCCTTGACTCGAGAAGTGTTCAACCGAGTCGATGGATTGGAGGTGTCCAAAGACATATGGGACACACTCAAGACGGCGCATGAAGGCAACCGAGTCATTAGGGAGGCTAATATCGAGATGATTGAAGGAGAGCTTGGGAGGTTCACCATCATGGATGGCAAGTCCCCTCAAGATATGTACAACCGTCTCAAGATCCTTGTCAACAAGATCCGATCTTACAGATGCACCCGGTGGACGGATCATGAGGTGGTGAAGAGGATGATTCGGGCATTCATGCCTCGAAACATTGCTCTTTGCTCCTTGATCCGTGATAGCCCGGGATATGCTCAAATGACCCTGGAGGAAGTGCTTGGAAGAATTATCAACAATGAGATGATGGAGAAGGAAGCCATATTCTACAGCGACCTCCAAATGCTCGCCTTCTCCAAGAAGAAAGATGTTGCTTTCAAAGCAACATCCTCATCACAAGACTTCGAAGCAAATGATGATTTGAGTCTCGACATCGATGAAGAAGAGGCACTCTTCATCAACAAATTCAAGAGGATGATGGGAAGGAGGAAGGGGAGCAACCACTATGAAAACAAGAATAAGGAAAGGTCCAAGCCCAAGACGAAAAGAGCATGTTACAACTGTGGTGAATATGGACACTTCATTGTGGATTGTCCATATGAAGAGAGCAAGAAGAAGAGAGATGGCAAGTTCCAAGAGAAGAAGTTCTTCAAGAAGAAGCCATCGGGACATGCTCACCTTGGGAAGGAGTGGGACTCAAACAACGATTCATACTCCGAGGATGAAGAGAAGGTGGCAACACTTGCCATTGGAAGGAGCAAGCTCTTGCCCAACCTTGAGGACTTCAAGTCTACATGTCTCATGGCAAAGGAGGGAAGAAGAAAGGTTAAATCTAAACCATCCTCCTCTAGTAGTGAAAACGAATTCATGCTTAAGGATCTAAGTAGGAGCACCTTGAAAAAGATGAATTTGTTGTCGGAAGAAAACTTTGAGAAGGAGGAACTCATCAACCGTCAAGAAGACATGCTCATCCTTGAAAAGGAGAGATGTCACGAGCTTGAAGAGCTCCTTGAGGTTGAAAGTGAAAGAAGCAAGGCACTTGAGTGTGAACTCACTTTGAGCAAGGAAACTTGCTCAAATCTTGAGAACATTATTGTGCTCAAGGATGAAATTGTTGACTTGACAAAAATTAACAAGATCCTTGAAACACAAGTTGAGTCTCTCAAGATCAATGCACCTTCTTCCTCTATGATTCCACCCTCCTCAAAGAAATCTTCCGAAGCAACTCAAACTTAATCCTAAAACTTAAGGATGAACTCAAACTGGCACAAAGCAAGCAATCACCGAAAGGTGGGATCTTTGACAAGGAGAAATTGGCATATGCACGAAGTGCATATACCAATGTAAGACCTCCACATGTCAAAGATGGTCTTGGCTATTCTCGGGAGTGAAAGCAACATGATAAAACCTCCAAGAATAGTAAAGACTTGATTGTTTTCGTAAAGGAGGGTTCATCCAACAAAGAAAATGGAAAGAACATTGCAAACTCATCTAACATGCCTATAAATGAACCTCATCCTTTGGTCCATGACTTTGATGCTTCATATGTTTTATTGAGAAATAAATTTGGAAATATCTATGTTAGGTATGTTGGTCCACTCCTTAAGAGTCCAAAACCTTGCGTGTGGGTGCCCAAGTGCCTCTTGACTAACATGAAAGGACTCAACTCCGTTTAGGTACCAAAAGGTAAGGCATAACTCTAATTTGTAGGCATACTCCTTCGGTGGATCAAAATGGGTGCTCGACAGTGGATGCACAAACCATATGACCGGAGAAAGAAGGATGTTTGTGGAATATGAGGAAAATGAAGATCCAAGTGAAGGAATATACTTTGGAGACAATAGCCAAGGGAAAATCCTTGGCACCGGTAAAAATGCTATTTCTCCCCATCATACTCTTTCAAATGTTTTGCATGTTGACTCCCTTGATTATAACCTTCTATCCATATCCCAACTATGTGATAAAGGTTATAACTGTATTTTCACTAACGAGGGTGTGACTGTCTTAAGAAGAAGTAATGACTCAATCGCCTTTAAGGGCGTGCTCAAGGGAAAGCTTTACCTTGTGGATTTCACCACGGATAAATCTCAACTTGACACGTGCTTAATAGCGAAGACCAACATGGGATGGCTTTGGCATAGACGGCTACCATGTTGGGATGAGAAATTTGCAAAAACTTCTTATGGGAGAACACATTTGAGTCTTGAAAAATGTTGTTTTTGATAAGGACAGGCCATGTAGTGCTTGTCAAGCCGGAAAACAAGTTGGAGCTCAACATCCATCCAAAAATTTCATGACGACTACAAGACCTTTGGAGCTACTTCACATGGACCTCTTCGGTCCAATCGCCTACATAAGCATCGACAGTAACAAATATGGTCTTGTAGTTGTAGATGATTATTCTCGC
Organism: Neostapfia colusana; assembly: GCA_030760725.1. Classification (NCBI taxonomy): domain Eukaryota; kingdom Viridiplantae; phylum Streptophyta; class Magnoliopsida; order Poales; family Poaceae; genus Neostapfia; species Neostapfia colusana. The sequence continues at coordinate 33,550,327 of JASWHV010000004.1, read as the reverse complement.
TTCACTTGGGTGTTCTTTTTGCATGACAAAGGCAAAACTCAAGATGTGCTCAAGAAATTCTTGAGGAGAGCTCAAAACGAGTTCTCCTTAAGAATCAAGAACATAAGGAGTGATAATGGCACCGAGTTCAAGAACACTCAAGTCGAAGAATACTTGGATGAATAAGGCATCAAGCATGAGTTTTCAGCCCCCTATTCCCCTCAACAAAACGGGGTGGCTGAAAGGAAGAATAGAACTCTTATTGAGATGGCAAGAACCATGCTTGATGAATACAAGACGTAGGACTGGTTTTGGGCGGAAGAGGTTAACACCGCTTGCCATGCCATAAATCGTTGTACCTTCATCGACTTTTGAAGAATACGTCTTATGAATTTCTAACCAGTAACAAACCCAACATCTCTTATTTTTGTGTTTTTGGGAGCAAGTGTTATATTCTCAACAAGAAGTCTAGGACTTCGAAGTTTGCTTCAAACTCCGATGAAGGTTTCTTGCTTGGTTATGACTCAAACACCTACGCCTACCGTGTTTTCAACAAATCTTCCGGAATTGTTGAAATAGCGAGAGACGTAGTGTTTGATGAGACTAATGGCTCCCAAGTGGAGCAAGTTGATCTAAGTGTGCTAGATAGAGAAGAGGCTCCACAAGAAGCACTTAAAAGGATGGCACTTGGAGACATTTTCCCTCAAGAACATCCTCAAGACTCAAATGATCATCCAACAAATGAAGATACGTCTCCTTCCCATGATCAAGCTCAAGATGATCAAGGCCAACCTCAACAAGATCAAAATGATCAAAGTCAAGAAGGAGGATTGGATCAAGGGGGAGACGAAGAAAAGAACAACGATGAAGATGAAGATCAAAGAGTCCAACCACCTCATCCAAGAGTACACCAAAGTGTTCAATGGAATCATCCCGTCGACAACATACAAGGAGACATCTCCAAAGGGGTAACCACTCGTTCTCGAATGGCTAATTTTTGTGAACATTACTCTTTTGTTTCCTCTTTGGAGCCTCGCAAGGTAGAAGAAGCACTACAAGATCTGGATTGGGTGGTGGCCATGCAAGAGGAACTCAACAATTTTGAAAGAAACCAAGTATGGTAACTCGTGAAGCGACCCAACACAAATGTTGTGGGAACCAAGTGGGTATTCCGCAACAAGCAAGACGAGTATAGGGTTGTAACAAGAAACAAGGCAAGACTTGTTGCAAAGGGATATGCACAAGTTGAAGATTTGGATTTCGATGAAACTTTTGCTCCCGTAGCTAGGCTTGAATCAATTCATATCTTGCTTGCTTTTGCTACTCACCATGATTTCAAGCTATACCAAATGGATGCGAAAAGCACATTCCTCAACGGTCCAATCAAGGAGGAAGTGTGCGTGGAGCAACCATTCGGATTTGAGGACGATAAGTATTCTAACCATGTCTTTAAACTTCGGAAAGCCCTCTATGGCCTCAAACAAGCTCCTAGAGCTTGGTATGAGTGTCTTAGAGACTTTCTCATTAAAAATGGTTTTAGGATAGGAAAGTACGACTATACATTCTTCACTAAGCATTTTAACGATGATTTATTTATGTGCCAAATATATGTCGATGACATTATATTTGGTTCTACTAACAAAGCTCTTTGTGATGAGTTTTCAAAGATAATGACCGAAAGGTTCGAGATGTCAATGATGGGGGAACTGAAGTTCTTCCTAGTATTTCAAGTCAAACAACTCAAGGAAGGAACGTTCATAAGTCAAATCAAGTATACTCAAGACATACTCAAGAGGTTCGACATGGACAAAGCCAAACCCATCAAGACTCCAATGGGAACCAACGGACACCTTCACCTCAATGAAGATGGTCCAAGTGTGGACCAAAAGGTATTTCGTTCCATGATAGGTTCCTTGCTTGACCTTTGTGCATATAGGCCCGACATAATGCTTAGTGTGTGTATGTGTGCACGGTTCCAAGCCGCTCCTAAGAAGTGTCACTTGACAGCCGTTAAGAGGATTCTTAGATATTTGGTTCACAGTTCTAACCTAGGACTTTGGTATTCCAAGGGATCCAAGTTCAATCTCATTGAATACTCCGATGTCGATTATGCCAGTTGTAAGGTAGATAGAAAGAGCACGTCCGGGACTTGCCAATTCCTTGGTAGGTCCTTGGTTTCATGGTCTTCAAAGAAATAAAACTCCATTGCCTTATCCACAGCCGAAGCGGAGTACGTCGCAGCCGAAAGTTGTTGTGCACAACTCCTATGGATGCGACAAACTCTTAGGGACTATGGTTACACTTTGAGACATATTCCACTCCTATGTGACAATGAGAGTGCCATCAAGATTGCTCACAACCCCGTGGAGCATTCTAGAACCAAGCACATTGATATCCATCACCATTTCCTGCTAGATCACTCTATCAAGGGAGATATCGTTATCTCTCATGTTAGGAGTGAGAAGCAATTTCGCGGACATCTTCACCAAACCCCTTGATGAGAAACGTTTTTGTGACCTAAGGAGTGAACTAAATATCCTAGATTTTTGAAACGTTGCTTGAGTCGTGCACATCTATTTGTTACTTATATATAAACTTCAAAAATCACATGCTTTCAAAATTCTACCCTAAATCTCTCTTATACTATGAATATCATGTTTAAAAGGATCTTTGTCAAATATGGTCATTGTTTGGTTGATGTATGCTTACTGACCATGTTTGTCAAGGATATTTGCAAAAACTTATCCAAAGAGGATCATATTCTTGAGCTAAAATTCAAATTATATGAATTTCAACATATAACCGAACTAGTCCGCCCACGGGCTGGACAAATCTGGGTTATCTAGGTCGGACTTCTCAGCGGACAAGTCAAAACCGGACTAGTCTGCCTGGGCGGCCGGACAAGTCTTGTACCGGAGAAGTCCGACTCTGGTCCATAGACCGGACTTGTCCGTGCACCAGGCCGGACTAGTCCGGCCCCTAGGGACTTAACCTCCTAGGGGCGGCCAGACCCCCCTCTCTCCTCACTTTCAACTCTCTCTCACTCTCTAAGCGGGAACTAGGGGTGGGCATTCGGTTAATACAGTTAATTTGGTTCGGTTAATTTGGTTATGAGAAATTTCGGTTATGAAGAATTGATAACCGCATTGTATCCAAAAAAAGTCATAACCGCACAATTCGGTTGCGGTTAATTCGGTTTGGTTTTGCGGTTAACCGCATTTTAATGTGTAACATAGTTTACTGGGCAAAAATGATAATAAACACATAAAAAATAAGCAATAAATATACCAAAATTACATATATGTGCCAGTGATGGGTGAAAATTATTAAGATTAGGTTGTACTATGAGAAATTTTTTTGTGAGGATAAATATTAGTACTATTAAACTTTATATTTTTTGACTTATATGATAGTGTGGGTTAATATTTTGGTTAAATCGGTTATTCGGTTAATACTACATGATAACCACATAAAATTTAGTTAACCGAAATACACAAAAATATAACCGCACTTGATCAAAAATTTCGGTTAACCGCGTATTTCGGTTCAGTTTGGTGCGGTTCGATTCAGTTTTGCGATTAACGGTTAAACATGCCCACCCCTAGCGGGAACCGCCCCCCATTGGCGATTTTCGCTTTTCTCCATCAAAAATCTCGTCCAATTCACGGATTGGAGCCCTAAGGAGTGCGGAAACTCTTCCCCGTGCTTCGTTGCTCAAGTTTCGCCTTCGATTTCATCACGTTTGAAGATTTGAAGAGGTATTCTTGACCTAACCAAAAATCTTTCCTCTTCTTCATTCTTAGGTCTTTTACTAGAAACCTCTTCACAAATTTGTTCCTAATGTTATAGCAATCGTAGCCTAGGAGTATTGCGACTTGATTCAAAGTTTTTGCGAAAAATTGCTAGGGTTAGGGTTCTTCCTGTGCAACCCGGACTAGTCCGCACCCCTTAATGGACAAGTCCGGTTTACACAGGACAAACCCCAACTTTAGCCATTTTTAGTGAATTCTTTCGCAATATTCCACTTCCTTGACCTCTTATCTCTTGTTTCTCAGGCAAATGTCGGACTCTAACCAAAGCTCCCCTCTTGCAAGTCCCACAACCGAGGAGGCTCGACAAGCCCTCCATCGACGCATTGCCGAAGAGAGGGAGGCAAAGGAGGCCCAGGCGGCTAAGTATGCCGTCAGTCGAGAGGCAAGAACAAAGAAGAGACATGATCTCGACGAGGAGGCACAAATTGCTAAAGCCGTTGAAGAATCCTTGGCGGATCAACGGAAGAAGAAAAGGGCCGAACGTGAAGCCCATAGCTCCCAGGCTGCTAGTGCTGTAGAGCCCAAGAGGATGAAGCTGGTCACTTTGGGAGAAAAAGAGCGGGAAAAAGAGAAGGAGAAAGAACCCGAGGGTAGGGTTCTCCGTGACCCTAAGAAAGGCAAGGCTCCACTTCCTGAGGAGCCCAAGAACAAAAAGGCAACTGCCAAGGCACCAACAAAGAGGGCAGGAGGGATAGTAATCAAGGGGAAGGGGCAACCGAAGCCCATCGGTCCCCTGAAGATGGCTGCCCCTGCTAGAGATCCAAACCAACAGCCCAACAATGCAGCATATGTGTTCAAAGGAAAGGGTGCTGAGAAGGCGAGAAGGCTGAGAATGGACAAGGTCTATGATTATGAGAAGCACACAGTCGACCCTAGGTTTTGGTGTGATTTCTATTGCGACTACTACCGTTTGGTATATTTAAAAATGAAGACTCCAATCGCTCAAGCTTAATGGGTGGATTGAGACTACATGGCCAAAAGGAAGCACAAAGCCTTTGATGCCGTGATTGAAGCCGCGGAGCGCCATGGAATCAAGAAAATCATGAGCTTCAAGTATGATCAGAACATCGAGGTGATTGTGTAGTTTTACACCACCGTGTACTTCTCCACCTACGGTGACTGGAAAATCACCTGGATGACTCATGGAGAGCAATACTCAGTCACATATGAGAGGTTTGCTCAAATATTTGGCCTTGAGGAGCACCTGGACCATGAGATTATCATTTCCAACCTCAAGGCAGTGGATAGAGATCAGCTTGACTACATGTATCCTAGTCATGTTCCCTCTGAGGCCGGGCTTGCTAGGAACATCAAGCCATTCTATAGCATCCTCAACCGGATTTTGAGGAGAACTATTGCCCCTAAGGATGGAGATGCAGGGGTGATTCAAGGAAACTTAAGGCATCTCCTCCTGTTGATTGATGGTGAAGAGAAGTTTAACCTCGCTGAACACATTTATGATGACATCTTCAACATCTCTCACACTCCCAACCGCTCATGTGGGTATGCACCATATATCATTGCTTAATTGAGAAGGTGTCGAGGCTTGTCTTCGTCAAGGATGTGACTCATCGACCTCTCCGCCCTCAGCTGCCCTCGATTGTGCCAGAACCTTCCAGAAGGAAAAATGCTCAACCTCCTTCCAGCTCAGTGGCTCCTCCTAGCTCAGTGACTCCTTCATCACCTCCGCCTCCGCAGTCGATGAGCGGATTCTTCAAGTGCTTCAACGCACTCTTCGCCTCCTGTCGGCGTGTGGAGGTTCGGACTCAACGCATGGAGAGGTGTTAGGAGAAGTACCTCAAGGCTGTGTGCGACAAGCTTGAGGTGCCTATGTCTCCTCCAGAGGAGAGTGATGGAGAGCTCACTCCGTATCCAGAGTTCACTACTGATGAGCTCGCCCAGTTCACGGAAGATGGAAGCTCTTCCAAGGCCGTGCCTCCATCCACCGCCACCGACGACGAGGAAGATAATACGGAGGCCACGGAGAGCGATTAAGATGACGATGAAGAATAAGACGATGAAGATGACGAGTAGACTTAGGCGTCTCCTCTTCCTTTTCCATTTTGGTGCCTTGATGCCAAAGGGGGAGAGATGGAAGAGGATGTCTCTTTTATCATCTTCTAGTATTGTAATAGATCCTTGGACATGACTATCTCTATGTTTTATGCATTGTGTTTCCTTTGTGTAATACTATGTGTGGATCTTATGCTTATATTTGATCATTGTTATCCTTTGTGATGTTTTATTGTCTTATCATATTTTTTGAGCACAACACGTAGGCACCCCACCATAACATGTGACTTTATGCCAACTCTCCTCTTTTACTGTTGCATACATCCAGGAGGAGTTATGCATACACACACTTGTTATGAAAATCAAACTTCTACCTCATATGTTGAAACTTAATGTGTTGTCATCAATCACCAAAAAGGGGGGAGATTGTAAGTGCATCTAGGTATCCCCGTGGGTTTTGGATGATTGATGACGACAATTAAGAGACTAATGAGCTGAGATGATCATAAGCACAGGATATTTCCAAGGTGGACACCTAAACTCTCAAAAAGGAAAAAGGATGAAGAACGGCGTCGAAGACTCGAAGAATAGAATTTAGGGTTTCATTTGAGTCTTTAGTAGGCTAGCCATGTTAGAGTGTGTGTCAAGTGCATTGAGATCATAGAAGAGAGCTCAAAGCGTTAGAAGTGTTGAATCCTTAGTGGAGAGTGCAAGTGAGGTAAACTCGGGTAGGCCGGACTTGTCCGGGCCAGAAGCCGAACTAGTCCGGAAGTCCTACGGCTTAGTCCGTTTTGGGGCAGACTAAGAGTTCCTGATTGAGTTCGGACTTGTCCGTTTTGGTACGGACTAGTCCGTTTCTCTCTTGGTGAGAGTGTTTTGGGACTAAGTCCTGGTAGACCGGACTTGAACGCCTCAGTGGTCGGACTAGTCCGGGCTAGCCAGACTTGTCCGTTTTCACATGGACCAAGAGTTCCTGTGTGAGTTTGGGCTAGTCCGTTCTGAGGGGGACTAGTCCGTATGGTTGTGAGATGAGAGCTCCCACGACTAAGTGTTGATGGACCGGACTTGTCCGCCTAGGTGGCCGGACTAGTCCGGTCCTCCAGACTTGTCCGTTCTCACACGGGCAAAGAGTTCCTGTGTGAGATCGGACTAGTCCGTTGTGAGGCGGACTAGTCCAGAGGTTTGTGAACATTTGAAATTTGAACGTTGGGGAGTAGGTGGCTGAAAGCATCTAGGCCCCCGTGAGGTATGGTTTCGGTGATTAATGACAACCGTTCGTTATTACTAATGAGTTTGTGGATGCGAGGTTTCACGTATATCACATCAAACGTTAATGAACTATCTATTCACACCATCTACTGCTCATTGGATACAAATGGAGACCCCTCAACGATCTATTCTAAGGGGTTATTCGATACTCATGAAGACTAAATGAAGAACTCATACAACGACTCTATTCTATCAAAATTGGCAACACAAGAAGCTTACACTTCATAAAAATATCATTTCAAACAAGTGTCAAAGAGGTCACTCAAGAAGATTCCAAAAGATCAACTCAAAACAACTCGAAGCAAACAAGTTGCACTCACCGGATCATCCGATGTCTTGCAAAATGACTACATCGGTCGAGTTTGAGTTGGCAGAAGAAGAAGACCTCAGAGCCCAGTACGCACCGGATCATCCGATGTGAAGGAAGTGGCACATCGGTTGATTTCAACAGAAGGATGATTTCTGAGTTATTCTGAAGAAGTACACACCGGATCATCCGATGATGAAGTAAGTGTACATCGGTCAATTTCAACAGAGACATTATTTCTGAACCAATTCTGAAGATCAACTCACCGGATCATCCGATGACGAAGTTGAAGTAACATCGGTCGATTAAACAGTCAGATCCAACGGTTATATCCAACGGTCACATCTGACACATGACATCCGCTAATTTGGAATTCGACCGATGCTCAAATAAAGGGGTGCATTGGATGATCCGATGTTCACAGAAAAAGTCTGCCTACTTTTCCAACGGCTATCTCGTGTGGGCTGGCTATAAATACCCCTCCAACCGGCCATTTCGCAAAGTCTTGATCACCAGAGCCTCACTACACATCCTCAAGCATTCAAGACCAAGAGCTACCACTTCCACACCTCAAAACCTCTTGTACTCCAACTATAGGCTAGATCTAGCTAGAGAGAAGCTTGTGTGCGTCCATTCTTGGTGATTGGAATCTCTAGGCTAGTGAGAGAGAGTGTCTTGGTGACTTCTCTCACCTTGTAAAAGTTGGAGGAAGAAGAGATCGCTCTGGAGCTTACCAAGGAATTTGTGGAAGCCCGGAGGATCACCATTGTACAAGGCTTGAGCTCCACCTTGCCGGAGATGGCGAACGGAGAAAGATAGTGGATTCCCTTGTCTTGGTGACTTGGGAGTGGCTATACCCTTTGGTGGGTGCCACAACGTGGATGTAGGTAGATCTTTGTGATCTTACCGAACCACGGGAAAAATCGTCGTGTCTCCGAGTCTCCGCGGGAGTTTGCATCTCTCTCCTCACCCTCTTACTATTACGCATTTACTATTCCGCACTTAATACTCTTGCTTGCGTAGTTAGTTCGCATAGGGAATTGGGCTTCAACCATTAAGTTTTAAATTGCTCTAAAATTTGAAAAGGCCCAATTCACCCCCCCTCTTGGGCGTTTCGATCCTTATAGTGGCTTTGTGACGCTAGTGGTCCCACGGACCGAACTAGTCTGGGTCCTGACTGGACTAGTCCGGACTTTAGTTGGTGGCAACGGTTGGGTGTCAGGACTTCTATAAAAGGAGATGCCCCGACTTCATTTAGACAACTTTGGAACCCTAGCGCCGCCACAGCCATCCTAGAGCCTCTCTAAACCTTCTCTCTTGCCTACTCACCCTCTAGAACCAATTCTTGAGTGGATTTGGGTGTGTGAGGAGAGGAGAAGGTAGAACTTCGTGTTTTGGCTCTCGGAGTGATCTTGTGCACTTGGCGTGAGTCCTTGTGATCTGTGGCCGTGAGATTTGTGAAGTTTTGTAGACGTGTTCAAGGGGGAGCCTCAGATTATGAGCAGCCCCAAAATCTTGTAAGTTCACCCTTGAGATAGTGGAAGAACTGGGTTGGTCTTAGTGGTGACTTGGTGAGGAAAGGGTTGCTAAACCCGGTCCTTTGTGGACTCGTCAACAGGGACATAGATTCCTAAGTGGAATCGAACCTCGGGAAAAATCTCAGTGTCTCTCTTGCATTTAAATTTCCTTGAACGTCAAATTGCTTAGGTTCGTTTTGATTATTTCACTATTATAGTATTCATTGTTACAATCTTAAAATCCACTTCTATATTTTGTCACACTTGTTATATTAGATTGCTATATAGTTTATCCGCATTTCGTTGAACTAATATCTTAAGAAAAACCCATAAAAATTAAGTTTTAGATCTTTTTCAGCAGGCTGACCGGACTAGTCCGCCCCTGAGCCAGACTAGTCCGGTCCCTATTTTCTAATCTCATTTAATCAAGCCATTTCAGATATTTTAGCTTATTCACCCCCCTCTAGGCAACTTTCACACATCCCGATAGTGACTTTTCATTTTCGTTTTTGTTCCGTTAAAAAAATACAAAAACAAAATCAATATGAATGTTTTTCGAACGTTTTTGACTATTTTCATCCCTACAACTTGGTGCCCCTTACTCTCCTTTTATAGGTGGTCGAGGGTCTTAAGGCGTACTCCAAGTTGGTTACATATTTGATTAATTTCTGTTAACCTCTATCTCTAACTTGCTATACCTAATATTGCGGCAGTATTTTTTCCCTATGTTAGAGTCCATTTGGTAATCTTATATTTGACTCTGCTTCTCATGTTATAACAGAGTATATGTTGTACTCTGTGGACATAGCCTACCTCGGAGTCGGTCCCCGTTAGAAGCCCCAAGAGATCATCATGAGTTATATGCAGGTGTTGAATTGACAAGCTTCGACTTGGTTGGTGTCGAGTCGGCTGCATAAAGTCTTGACAGACTCCAGTAAAAAAGTTGCACCATTGTATAACAGATTGGAACAAAATTTTAGTTGGTGGCGGGTTGGAAGTGACAAACTCCAAGTTGGTTGGCATCCAATCGGAGTCAGCAACATCGAGTCAGACTCAACAACCTCCAAGTCGGCTGACATCAAGTCAGAATCGACAAGCTCCGAGCCGGTTTGTGTGGAGTAGGACGGTTTGCAGTGTAATAGTTTTGAATCAACTGACATCGAATCAACTGCAGAAGGTATTAGCGGACTCCAAGAGAAAGTCGAGCTATCTGATTTTGCTCGACTTTTGTGACAAAGGTATCTGCGAGTATTGATGCAATAAGTAACACTTAATGTATATTTTTATCTTATTAATGAAATCTCTTCAGTTTTATAAATTTGGAATTTTTCTTTCAACTCGACTTGTCTTTAAGCTTGTAAAATTTTTTTGTCGTGTTACTAAACCCCGTACTATTGCTCTCATCAACAAGTCTGTTGCATTGCAACCGGGTCAGGGGTGAAGGGGGTAGCGTTAGGTGATACCAAGGTACTTACTCGCACTATGGGAATAAATCAAGTTAGGATCCCACCAAATTGATGTTTTTTAGGAAAGTTCGGCTCGACTCACTTAGGTTTTATGATAGCTTGTTTTGTTAGTCTGATAAGATATCATAGTTTTTGCTCTTGTCAACCTGTCGTCACTCGTGTTGCAACAAGGTTGGAGACAAAGAGTGTCATCCGAGTCTGTCCGATTGAAACATCTCACCAAGAGAATAAGCGAGCGGAGTCAAAGACATACCTAGTGGTGTTGTACTTAAAGTTTGTTAGACGAGGCCCTCGGATGGAATTTCAAGAGGATCATATCAAGTTTTAATGCATGATATGAACAAGAATTTAACGAACTTAGAGATCAACAAATATAACTAAGCTTTATTTATGATAGTAAATCATAAGATACAAATTATAACACACTAAGTACAAAAGCGGCTTAGCTGGATTATGTTTAAGAAATTGGCGGATGTAGTTCCAAGTTAATTGATGTCGAGTCAACCTAGGAGTTGGATTTGAATGTTAGACTCAAAGCTAGAGTTCAAGTCAAACTCCAAGCTGGGTCGTGTTGATAAAATGTTGAGAGTTGTCGACGTAGTTGGTTGAGGGTGATGACTCCTTTATGATAGAAGTTGGTGCAAGGAGACGGATGATGCTCACATGTGGTCGTGGAGGTTGAAACCTCTGATTTTTTAGATCCATAACCTCGAGGAAGGTGAACGTCGGGTGTAGATCCGGCTGGTGGGTGATGAAGTCGATTTAGCCAAAACGGATGACGCAGTTGGACGTTGATGAGTCAGAACTTGTCAATATCAAATTTGTTGAAAATCATAACTACAACGCATGAATTCATTTTTTGACGCGCTAATTGTTGCGGGTATTTCTAACAATAGAATCTATAGATAGATTCGTGAGAAATTCAGCAGAAATTTAAAAGTGATTTCAGCAGTAATAAGAAAATAAAGATTGCATAGGTTCATGCCCTCAGAGTGATATAATAATCTACTACTGCTCAATTGATTTCTTAAAGTTAAGATTACAATAGTGTATTATGAGATCTAATGGTGGATGAACTGATGTTGAATGCGTAGAATGTGTATCTCCCTCTGTTATAGGTGATCGAGGGTCTTAAGAAGTATCCCAAGTTAGTTACATGTTTGATGAATTTTTATTGGACGTACTCTATCTTTAACTTATTATATATAATATTGAGGTGATTGTTTTCTTTTTTATCTAGTTAGAGTTTAGATGGTAATCTTTTATTTTACTCCGCTTTTCATGTTATGGTAGAGTGAATATAGCTAGGTTTGACCTACATGGGATCATCCCAAGAGGGCTCCAGCTCCAAGCAACATTTCTGAACATGCGTCCAATGACTCGTGGAGCAGCAGGAGTTAACCGAGATTTTATACATCTCCCACCCAAGTCAGTAGTTATTTTCATGTACTTTCGGATGTTACAATAGTTTGTTGACATATATCTAATATGTTACGCTATATGTTGCAGTAGTTGTCATTGTATATATGTTTACGGGAAGTTATCATTGTATGTATGTTGTATGAATATTTTTGTATGTTGCATGCAATAGCTACTTTTGCATGTGTGCAATAGTTCTTACTTCCGTAATAGTAGTTACGGTCCATGTCATGTTGTGTTGTTGTAATTAAGAATTGTTCCATGTTATGGTAATCGTTCTTGTTTTTCATTTGTTATATAAGTCATTTGTATTTTTTTTCAAAATATGCAGGACAATTGCGTGTCTTTGTATCATAAGAGACAAAATGGACGTTATGATCTGCAAGTGATCCTTGATCTGCGCTTGATGGCGGCAGTTAGTCTTACAGAAAGGATTGAGCAGGGAATAAAAATGAGGTGTATCTAAAGCAACTAGGAGATCCTAAAGCCTACTCGTCATGGCATCAAACTTCCGACATGTTATTAGATAGAAAATTCGAAATTTAAAATCGTCATAACAATATATGGATTCTATATATAATCTATACTTCTCCCTCTCCAACGTCAACAAAATATATAGAACCGGAGGACGAAGTGTTAGTTAAGTACAGATTTAGTAATAATGAAGTTTCTATAATCTTGCTTGGTTCATATACATATGGTTAATATCGCGCTTGAGAAAGAGGCGGTTTACATACGTACCTTAACCGAATTTAACGAAGCGAGAAGAGAGTCCTGCTCCTGCACGCGGTTGGCTCGGCTGGCGGTATATAAAATAAAGCCATGCACCACGCGCATGACCTCGTCCATCCGGCTTCAACCATTAAGTTTTAAATTGCTCTAAAATTTGAAAAAGCCCAATTCACCCCCCCTCTTGGGCGTTTCGATCCTTACAATTGGTATCAGAGCAAGGTTGCTCATTGGATCATTCTAGCTTCACCGCTAGAGAGCGAAAATGGCCAAGAATGGGGGTTCGGTTCCTACCTTCGAGGGCAAGAATTTTGCTTATTGGAAAGCACGCATGTGCGCTTACCTTGAGGCAATTGCTCCCGAAGTGTGGGAAGCGACCCATGCGGGGTTTGGAAATCTTGACTATGTTGGTGACCAATTAAAATGGGATGCTAAGGCTAGAAATGCCATATATGAATGCATTAGTCAAGATGTCTTTGCTAGGATTGCTAGTAAGGAAAAAGCATGTGAAATTTGGGCATGTCTAATTGAAATACATGAGGGCTCATCTCGTGTTAAAGAACTCAAATATCACATGCTTAAATCAAAATATGATGAATTTAAGATGTTTCCTCATGAGAATGTTAACCAAATGTTTTCTCGTTTAAATGTGCTCATTGAGGAAATTAACGCACTTGACATTGCTTCTCTTGGCAAGGGACTTATCAATCGCAAGATCCTCATGCTTCTACCCAAGCCCAAGTACAACATTATCAATTCAATGCTCCAAAAAGAGTCACTTGACAACATTGAAGTTTCGGAGCTCATTGGAGAAATCCATGCTCATGAGATGAGCGTACTTGGAATGATGAAGGAGTCATCATCAAAAACCATTGCTCTCATGGCTTCAACCAAGAAGACAACTCCCAAGAAGAGGAAAGTGGTTGAGCCTAGCTCAAGTGAAGAAGAGCAAGAAACAAGCGAAGATGATGATGATGAGCTTGCTTTGATGATGAGGAAATTCTCACGCCTCAACTCCAAGATTGCAAAGAAGGGATACTCTTATGATCCCAAGAAGAAAGCCTTCCTGCCAAGAAAAGATGAAAACAAGACGTGCTACAATTGTGGTGATCTAGGCCACATATCATATGATTGTCCAAGACCGGACAAAAGGAAGGACAATGGCAAGCATCACAAGCTAGAAGAAAGTGATGATGAAGAGGAGGTCAAGCCCAAGCGCTCTTTTGGAAAGAAGAAATTTGACAAAGGCAAGAAAACCAAGCTCTTTCCAAAGAAGAGAAGAGGGCCTCAAAAGGTCTTCATGTGTGAAGCCAATGAGTGGATCACGGATGAAGAGTCAAGCGACGAAGATAGTGAAGATGAAGAAAACTTGGCGGGCCTCGCCATCGTCAACAAGGATGACTCACCTCTTCGTCCACCTCCTATGTGCCTAATGGCGAAAGGTAACTCAAAGGTATGTGAAGATTCTAGCGATGATGATGATGAGCTTTCACCCGATGAATTGGCATCTATGATTAATGAATATCATGCCATTATAAAAAGGGAAAAGGCTAAGGTTAAGGCTCTTGAGCTAGCTCGTGCTAAGCTTGAAAGTGCTAACCTCGATTTGCATGACAAGTATGTAACCATACTTAAAGAGCATAACACGCTCAAATCAAATGTCAAGCAAATCGAGGAGGAGAATGCTCAAATCAAGCTTGAGTATCATGAGCTTGACTTAGCTAACTTAGCACTCTTGGCAAAGCACAATGAGTTGGTTCAAGAACATGAAGTGCTTAACCTTGCTTATGAAGCGATTGTACTTAAATTGAAAAACACAAAGAAAGAAACCCTTGATGGCAAAATATCATCTAATTCACATGCCACTAATATTTTGGATAAGTCTTTGCCTTTGAAAGAGCCCTAGGGAGAAGGAGCTAATGGACGAAATTGAAAGTCTTCGCACTAGTGTGGCAAGACTCTCTAAGGGGGAGGACAAGCACAAGGAAATCCTCTACCAACAAGCTAAAGGCTTCAACAAGAGGGGACTTGGATCCTTCCCGGTGCCCAACAAAGGAAAGGTGCCCTCACCGGAGCTTAGGACAAGCTTCATCAAGGAAGTTGGTTCCTATTGCCAACATTGTGAGGTCACCGGACATCACACGAGGGAGTGTCCTCTTCCCAACCGTCCTTCTCCCAAATTGCCTCCTAACTACAAATCTACTTTCAATGATTATCACTATCTATTGAGCAAAGTAGGTGGAAAGGTGAAGGCAAGGTTCATCGGCAAAGACATCAAGGGCATGAAGGGGAAGCTCCCCAAGCAACTTTGGGTCCCAAAATCACTTGTATCACACATACAAGGACCTAAGTTGGCTTGGGTTCCTAAACTCAAAAACTAACTTCATGTATGTAGGTGAACTACAAAGCCGGAGGAAAGCATTGGGTACTCGATAGTGGGTGCACTCAACATATGACCGACAATGATGGTATGTTCACCTCCATAGAGAACCCCGGCAATCATGAACAAGTCACCTTTGGTGATAACTCAAAGGGGAAGGTAATTGGTTTGGGTAAAATTGCTATTTCTCATGATTTGTCTATCTCTAATGTGCTTTATGTTAAGTCTCTTAGTTTCAATTTACTTTCTATTGCACAATTATGTGATCTTGGACTAACGTGCACATTTGACAAGAATGGTGTTGTGGTGACTAGTGAATCAAGCAAAGAACTAATATTCAAAGGTTTTCGGCATGGACATCTTTACTTGGTGGACTTCTCCAACAAGGATGCTAGCTTGACCACTTGTCTTTTCACCAAGACAAGTTTGGGATGGCTATGGCATCGGCGCATTGCTCACATTGGGATGAGCAAGCTCAAGAAGTCATTCAAGCTTGGGATGGTGACCGGCGTGAAGGATGTCACATTTGAGAAGAACAAGCTTTGTAGCGCGTGTCAAGCCGGGAAGCAAGTTGCCTCACACCATCCGATGAAGACAATGGTGTCAACCTCCAAGCCACTTGAACTACTTCACATGGACCTCTTCGGACCGTCCACATACCAAAGCCTTGGCGATAACCTCTATTGTCTTGTTATTGTTGATGACTACTCTCGCTATGCTTGGACATTGTTTCTAGGTGACAAGGGTGAAACTCCGGAAATCTTCAAGACCTTCGCTAAACGAGCTCAAAGGGAATTTCAACTTCCCATCATCAAGGTCCGGAGTGACAACGGCACCGAGTTCAAGAACTACAACATTGGGGAGTGGTGTGATCGTGAAGGCGTGAAGCACGAGTTTTCGGCCACATACACCCCTCAACAAAATGGTGTCGTTGAAAGGAAGAACAAGACTCTCATCACCCTTGCAAGAGCAATGCTTGATGACTATGGCACGTCGGAGAAGTTTTGGGCCGAAGCAATCAACACGGCGTGCCATGCCGCAAATAGGGTCTATCTTCATCGACTACTTCAAAAGACCCCATATGAGCTCCTCATTGGGAGAAAGCCCAACATCTCCTACTTCCGAGTCTTCGGGTGCAAGTGCTACATCTACCGCAAGAAAAGGCTCGGTAAGTTTGAAAGAAGGTGTGATGTTGGTATCTTTCTTGGTTATGCGTCAAACTCAAAAGCATATCGAGTATTCAACCAAACCTCCGGGTTAGTTGAAGAAAGTTGTGATGTTGAGTTTGATGAGACTAATGGCTCCCAAGAGGAGAGTTTTGGTCATGATGATATAGATGATGAGCCTCTACGAGAAGCTATGAAGAACATGACCATAGGAGACATCAAGCCCGAAGTTGAGGAGAGCCATGATCAAGGGGGAGCCTCAAGTTCCAACATCAACACCTCCATGGCGCCTCAAATTGATGAAGAAGAAGAGAAAGATGATCCATTGCCAATGCAAGATTCACATGCCACACAACACCAAGAAGAAGAAGAAGTCCAAGGTCAAGTCCAACCACAAGACGAGCGAGATGCCTCACCACCGCCAAGTGCCTCACAACCTCTTATGAGGCATGGGCGCATCTCCAAGGCACATCCGATGGATCAAATCATCGGAAGTCCGTCACGGGGAGTAAGTACTCGTTCTCGCCATGTTGCTTCATTTTGTGAGCACTACTCTTTTGTTTCGTGTGTAGAACCCACAAATATTGAGGAAGCACTCCAAGATCCCAATTGGGTGATGGCTATGCAAGAAGAACTCAACAACTTCACCCGCAATGAAGTTTGGGTATTGGAGGAGCGACCTAAGGACAAGAACGTCATCGGAACGAAGTGGGTGTACCGCAACAAGCAAGACGAGAATGGCGTGGTGGTCCGCAACAAGGCAAGGCTTGTGGCCAAGGGTTTTTCACAAGTTGAAGGACTAGATTTTGGAGAGACATTCGCCCCGGTCGCACGCCTTGAGTTTGGCACCATGATGTCTAGGGAGTTCGAGATGTCAATGATTGGAGAACTCAATTTCTTCCTAGGATTTCAAATCAAGCAACTTCAAGAGGGGACTTTCATCTACCAAGAGAAGTACACCAAGGACCTCTTGAAGAAGTTTGAAATGGAAGATTGTAGCTCAAGAAGTACTCCAATGGCGACAAATTGTCATCTCGACGCGGACATGGACGGTAAACCTATTGATCAATCTCATTACCGTTCCATGATTGGTTCATTGTTATATATTACTGCATCTAGGCCCGATATCATGTTTAGTGTGTGCTTGTGTGCTCGCTTTCAAGCGGCACCTAAAGAATCGCATCGTAAGGCGGTCTTTAGGATACTTAGGTATCTCAAGCATACCCCAAGTGTAGGTTTGTGGTACCCCAAGAACGCTAGTTTCCATCTCTTGGGTTACTCGGATTCGGACTTTGCCGGATGCCGTGTGGATCGCAAGAGTATCTCCGGTGGGTGCCACTTACTTGGGCGTTCCCTAGTATCTTGGTCGAGCAAAAAGCAAAACTCCGTGGCTTTGTCCACCGCGGAGGCAGAGTATATAGCGGCCGGTGCATGTTGTGCCCAAATTCTATATATGAAGCAAACCCTTTTGGACTTTGGAATTAAATTTGATTGTGTGCCTCTCCTTTGTGACAATGAAAGTGCGGTTAAGATAGCTAGAAACCCCGTTCAACACTCCCGCACTAAGCACATTGATATTCGCCATCACTTCTTGCGGGACCATGAGGCTAAAGGCGACATCTCTTTGCAAGGTGTTAGGTCCGAAGAACAATTGGCGGATATCTTCACTAAACCACTTGATGAGAAAACTTTTTCTAGACTTAGAAGTGAATTAAATGTGTGTCACACCCGGTTTTTCCGAAGAAACAACCAAGTGAATATCACATGTATGCCAGGATCATTTGCTCATACATGTGATGACAAATAGTGAAGCATCATTTATTACAAGCCAGGTGTCGAATATAAGTAAGTCTTACATAGTAAATGTCTCGATGGACAATAATAAGTTCATCACCAGGAAAATAAACTAGCAGCGGAATATTATTCTTTGGGGCTCCATCACAGGTGTTGCCCGGGGGGGGGGGTCTTCATGAACCTAGAATCCTTCCTCGGGTCCAAAGTCTTGGTCATTATACACCACCTCATTATCTTGACCTGAGCAGCAATATAAACCAACAAATATGCAAGGTTGAGTACCAATGGTACTCAGCAAGTGTGGGAAAATTATATCATGCATGGCTAGAACAAGGAGAGGTTGAACTCATGGTTAAAGCACTACGCAATTAATACCTATCACCTTAGCTTATTAAGCACCTACATTACTACACAGGTGAAATGGTCCCAATCTCCCATCCCAATCATCATAACCAAATAATCATAACATCATTTCCAATGTTAAGCTTCCCGCTTAACCTCCAAAACCGTCAATCCTCTAATCATGAATAAGTCCAGGCCGCTCTTAACCGTGAGCACGGCTGTCAAGACAGTTTTGACTCTGCAGAGTTTGTACCACTGTACCCACAAGTAGTGATTTCATCCCCCGTTGCCGGGTGGACTAAAAGAACCTCCATTATGCCAGTGGCTACGTTCCACATTCACACTTCCCAGGTGTGCGGCCAAGAGATCACTACAAAGCCTTTACAAAGGGATTCCCGACGAGCGTGGGCCCACTGAGGTTTCACCCCTAACAGCATACAAGAGGCTCCAACCCCGCTGCAGTGGCCCCCTCTTGAGCCTTGCGGTTCATATGGTAGTCCAGCTGACACCTACTCCCCGCACCATCCAACACACCCATACTACGCCGGGGATACACCTAATTAATTGGCTAAGCTGCCCCATCTCAGCATGTGGTTGGCACTGTAAAGCCGGGTTACATGCTCCATGAACCGGTCCTTAGGATCCAGGCAAGTACTAAACACAAACCCAAGTCTCGTGCACCCAGCACACAACCAAAACATCCAACTTGCCTTGATCCCTACCTCTACATAATTCACAATGTCTCATTCAAGAGTATGGTAATATAAACTGATGATCTCATGTCCCAAATATCCCATTCTAAGCATGGCTAAGCAAATGCATGTAAATATATGACATGGTAAAATAAATCCCAACCCAAGCTACAAGGAAACAGGGTAATGAAAATTCTAGGGAAACTTTCCTAGCATAGGTTTCATATTTCATTTGTCAATGCAAATAATTCTATCTACACATCCTAGCATAGGATCAAAGTGGTCAAGGACACTTGCCTCCTTCTTGCTGCTCTTGAAATGAGTAGTCCTGATCTTGAAAACTGATAGCTTGCTCTTGAACAGGTTCTACTTCATACCATCACACATAGCAAAAGGAAAACAACAATCATAAGACATAGTTCACACTTCTACTTCATACAAACAACACATTCACATTTATGAAATTTTCTTTACCATTTTATGTGTTGTGGATACTCTATGTGTGTTGGTTTGGGGCTTGCACACACTTCTATTTACATGTGTATGATTCCTACTTTGGTGTTCATATTTATACTCACATAATATATATATATATATATACATATATATGTATATATGTGTGTTTCAGTTTTAAATAAATTCCTTATATATTAAACTACCAAATATGTATGAAGAGTATTTTTCTTCTCCATAGGTGCCTTCATAATTTCTATCAACCCTAAACTGAATTCTTTGTACTTTAGAAACTCCATTTATTATTTACTAGTTTCTATATTTTCAGATTTATATTCTTATGCATAATTGTGCATTTTATTATTAAATTAGTAATACACACTACCTAAACAGATTAGGTTCTGGTCCTAAATAATTTAAGATCATATTTTGACCTTGGCTTCTGATGTATACTATTTCATAATTATTTTTCCTATTTTTCTTTAACTATTCTTTTCTTAAGAATGTGCCCCTATACTATTAAATGTGAATAATTTATGAAACAGATTTATTTCAGCCCCAAAAATATATTTTTATCTCACTCCAAAGTTTTCTAAGTACTGAGAAAGTTTTTACTAATTTTGACAATTAGGTTTGTCCCCCTTTTTAATATTTAAACACTAGTTACATTTTCAATTTTCTAAATTAAATACTAAACAGGGCTAAAATAATGAATTCACCCCATTACAGGGTATATAATATTATTTTCATAATCTCCAGGGGTCTAGCTACACTCTTCAGAGGTGTTTTTCTTAATTTCTATTAAGTCTAGGGGCTAAAACTGATTTTTAAATGAATTTACATGATTTTCTGGAGTTCCAGGGGCTAGATCTGAAGTTTCCGGGGCTAGCTCTCAATTCCAGAGAACCCCAGGGGGTAGCACGTAAGAATTCCAGTCTTTATAACGCGGGACTGACGTGGACCGTCTGATTTTAAACCGACGGCTGAGATTATAACATCGAACCGGTACGCGGGGTTTTAAAGTCTACCGTGCGATTTAAAATAAACGGCGCACAAGCGGCCACGTCGCTCTGATCGAGCGCGGGCGGCGCTGCCGGCGGCGCACGGCGGCGGGAAGCGGCGATCTCGCCGGAATCTTTCGGATCCTCGAGAATTCTGCCTAGAACTGTGATCTTATGACCTAGATCGGTAGAGGGGAGGTCAGGGATCTCACCTCGGGGGTTTTCTCGAGCTCGGGGGTCCTGGAAAGTGCTCGGCGGCGAGGTCCGAGGCAAAACCACGGCGAAGCTCGTCGGAGCTGGATTTGCACCGTAAGTCTTCGGGTTTTCTGCACCTGCAAAGTTCCCCGGAGGCGGTGGATCAAAACTAGCGAGTTAGATCAGAGTTTCCGAGCTTAGATCGGCCAAAATTCACCGGCGAAGTCTCGGTGCTCACCGGAGTGAAAATCGGCGATCGCGTGCGAAAAACTGATCGGATCGGTGGGTTTTATAGCCGGGGGAGGGCGGTGGTTCTGTTGTGATCGAGTTGGAGTCCGCTAGTTCCAGAATTCGGCCGCAAAACACGATTTCCCGATCGGTTGCGATCGAGCGCGCGGGAGAGAGTCCGGGGTCGCGGGGTTAGGGATGACAGGCGGGTCCCACATGTCAGCGAGGGGCAGAGCGGCGCGCGCGGGGGCGGGCTGCGCGGGGGTTAGCTGGGCCGGCTGGGGTTTCGGCCCACTGGCCAGTTTTTTTCTGGCTTTCCTTTTTCTTTTTCATTTCATTTCTGTTTTGAGTATAATTTGAATTCCAGTTTGAATTTGAATTTTTGCAAAACATGCAATACGTCCAAAAATTTCTAAATTCCCCTCTGAACATGGTTTATGGTTCTAAATCAAAATTTGAGTCTTGACTAAAAATTTGGGGTGTTACAGCTCTACCCCCCTTAAAAGAAATCTCGTCCTCGAGATTGGTGTTTCTAAGAAAACAATTCCGGAAATTGTGCCTTAAGCTCATCTTCCCGCTCCCAGGTGGCTTCCTCTTCTGAGTGATGTTTCCACTGCACCTTGCACATCCTGATTCTCTTATTTCTGGTGAGGCGTTCCATTGTCTCCAAAATCTTGTATGGTTGCTCGGCATAAGACAAATCCTCAGCTACATCCACTTCGTTCATGGGTAACACCTCCTCAGGCGTCCTCAGACATTTCTTGAGTTGCGACACATGGAACACATCGTGCACGTCCGACAGATGAACCGGCAACTCTAGTTGGTACGCCACTTCGCCTTTTCTTTCCAAAACTTGAAAGGGTCCGATGTATCGAGGTGACAACTTCCCTTTCACCTTGAACCGACGAAGTCCTCTGATAGGGGACACCTTGAGATAAACATAGTCTCCCACGTTGAAAACGAGCTCTCTTCTTCGACACTCCATGGTAACACACAATCCTTGACATGTACAATTCTGCCAATTTGGATCCGCTGTAGCTTTCTTTCACAGGGATGAAATGAGCTACCTTGGTTAGCCTATCAATAATAACCCATATTGAATCATACCCGGACTGGGTCCTAGGCAATCCCACGACAAAGTCCATGCTGATCTCTTCCCACTTCCATTCAGGCACTTTGAGTGGTTGCAGCAATCCCGCGGGTCGTTGATGTTCTGCTTTCACCAACTGACATGTGTCACATAGGGCAACATGTTCCGCGACATCTCGCTTCATGCCATACCACCAATACCTGCTTTTGAGGTCCTGATACATCTTCGTACTCCCAGGATGAATGGAATAGTCGGAATCGTGCGCCTCCTTCAAAATTAATTTACGAATCTCCTTTACTTCTGGCACACAGATCCTTTTCCCGTGCCACACCGTTCCTTGTTCATCCTCTCTAAAACCAGGAGCTTTATTTTCCTTGATGAGCTGTCTGATCTCTTGTACCTTCTCATCATTCTTTTGTCCCTCGCGTATGTCTCGCTCAAGTGTGGAGTCCACTTCCATGGCGATGGCTTCACCACTATTTACTAGACATAGATTGAGCCTTATAACCTCGTCCTTCAATTCTGCAGGCATATCCTTCAAGCTCAACTTATTGACCTGCACTTTCCGACTCAAGGCATCGGCCACGACGTTTGCTTTCCCGGGATGATAGTTGATGCCTACATCAAAGTCATTGATTAGCTCTAACCATCTCCTTTGTCTAAGGTTGAGATCTGGCTGTGTGAATATGTACTTCAAACTCTTATGATCCGTATATATCTCTGTCCTCTTCCCCATCAAATAGTGCCGCCAAATTTTCAACGCGTGTACCACTGCAGCTAGTTCTAAGTCATGTGTAGGATAGTTCTTCTCGTGCTTCCGAAGCTGCCGGGATGCATATGCCACGACATGTCCCTCTTGCATGAGAACACATCCCAACCCGTTTCCAGAGGCATCGCAGTACACCGTGAAATTCTTCTGCATATCTGGCATAACCAACACGGGGGCTGTTGTCAATCTCTTCTTTAGCTCCTGAAAGCTCGTATCGCACTGTGGCGTCCAGGTGAATGTGATTCCCTTTTCCAATAGTTTGGTGAGAGGTTTCGAGATCTTGGAGAATCCCTCAATAAACCGTCGATAGTATCCAGCCAATCCCAAAAAGCTTCGAACTTCCCCGACATTTTCAGGGGTTTTCCATTTCTGGATATCTTCGATTTTGGCGGGATCTACGGAGATTCCTCCCTCCGAGATTATATGCCCTAAAAAGGGAACTCTCTTTAGCCAAAACTCACACTTGCTCAACTTGGCATATAGTTGGTGTTCTCTCAGCCTTTGTAACACCAACCTTAGATGTTTTTCATGTTCTTCTTCATCTTTGGAGAAGACGAGAATATCATCTATGAAAACCACCACAAATTTGTCCAGATATTCCATGAATACCTTGTTCATGAGGTTCATGAAATATGCCGGGGCATTGGTTAGCCCGAAAGGCATGACAGTGTATTCATACAGTCCGTACCGAGATACGAAAGCTGTCTTGGGAATATCAGATTGCCTTATCTTGAGTTGGTGGTATCCCGACCTGAGATCAATTTTCGAGAACACGCAAGCTCCCCTCAACTGATCAAACAAGTCTTCAATGCGGGGTAATGGATACTTGTTCTTGATGGTCACCTCATTCAAGGCACGGTAATCCACGCATAACCTTTGAGTTCCATCTTTCTTAGGCACAAATATTACCGGAGCTCCCCATGGTGAGGAACTAGGGCGAACATACCCCTTTTCCGTCAATTCCCTCAAATGATCCTTGAGCTCTTCTAGCTGCTTGGAGTCCATTCGATAAGGTCTCTTGTATATCGGGGCTGTTCCCGGTACTAGCTCGATTGCGAATTCCACGTCACGGTCGGGAGGCATTCCTGGCAACTCCTCCGGAAAAACATCTGGATATTCCCTGATAGTCCTGATTTCCTCAACTTTCACCTCCACTTGATTTAATTTAATGTCCCTCCTAGGCTCATGTATCGTTATGAACTTTACTCTTGTGCCACTAGGGTGAGTTAGTTCCACCGTTCTGGTCGAACAATGGATGATTCCTTTATGTTTGGTCAACCAATCCATACCCAAAATAATATCTATCCCTTGTGAATCGATCACTATGAGGTTAGCGGTAAATACTACCCCATTAATGTCTAGGTTCACTTTGGGACACACTTGTCTTGTCCTTATTTCTCCACCTGGAGAATTTACCGCTAGCATATGGTTCATTTGTGTGGTTGCTAGGTCATGCTTCTTAACAAACCCTTGAGCAATGAACGAATGGGTAGCACCAGAATCAAACAGCAGAGTTGCAAGGTGTAAATTGGCAGGAAACTTACCAACTACCACGTCGGGTGCCTCTTGTGCTTCCTCCATAGTGACGTGGTTCACCCGTCCTCTCATTACGTTCTGCTGCTGTGGCTGCGTGGGCTTCTTCTTTGGACACTTATGGGCGTAGTGCCCCACTTCACCACAGCTGAAACATTGCACCCCAATCTTAGATGCTTGGCCCTTGTTGTCTTGGGGTTGGTTTGGGGGTCCTTGCACTGCTGGTCGAGGTGGATATGCGGGGCGAGGCTGTTGTACAAACTGACGTTGCGGCTGTGCTGGTGCTGCGGGAGGCCTGTAGTTTGGGTTGTACCCTCTTGGTGCTGAATAGGGTACCGCAGCACGGCTCGTCTGCCCCGTAGGTTGCTGCATCATACGTGGGCGGGTGTTGCTCCCTGAGGCTTGATGTGACCACCCAGCCTTCCTCTTATTCTCATTTTCCAGGGCCTTCAGCTTCCTTTCCACCACAAATGCTCTGTCCACCATCTTTTGAAAGCTTTCATACTCATTGGAGGACATTGCACACTGCATCTCTGCGGTAAGTCCTTCCACGAAACAATCTTGTTTCTGCTCATCTGTCTCTATGTCTCGTGGAGCATAACGGGATAGTTGAGTGAATTTAGTGAGGTATTCCCTCACCGTCATGTTTCCCTGCTGCAGTCCCAAAAACTCTTTCCTCTTGTTTTTGAGTTCACCCCTTGGGATGTAATGGTTGCGGAAGCTACGCTTGAACTCTTCCCAAGTGATGCTCTCAGGGTCATGATGGGCGGCCACGTAGGCGGTCCACCAATCAGCAGCAGGTCCCTGCAATTGATGAGAGGCAAACAGCACCCTCTCATACCCTTGGCATTGTATGATTCTCATCTTACTTTCAATGGTCTTCAGCCAATCATCTGCCTCCAGAGGTTCAGCAGCACTTGCAAACTTTGGAGGTTGAGTTCCTAGAAACTCACTCAACCTTGGTTGGCGTGGTGCAGCTTGTGGAGGTGGAACTTGATGCAAGTTGGCCACTACTTGAGTCAAGTTCTGGATGAGCTGATTTTGATTCTCCAGCATTTGGTGGAGAGGATCAACTTCTTCACGGCGACCACCCCGGTTCTGGCCTCCAGAAAGATGAGAGTTGCATGCCTCATCATTGTTGTTGGCGGGGTTGGCAGCACGTCCTTTTCCTCTTCCGGCCATCTGGCAGAATCAACAAATGTTAATTTGAAAGCATCTAGTATCATCTTACTACTTTCACTTGTTTGTACTTTGAAGTGTTGAAGTTTTGTTAAAATCTTACGAGGGTTTTATATCTCACACCCAATAAATGCACTATTATTTCCTGTGGGTTCACACACCAAAGCAAAACAATCTGAAGACGAGGCTGTGGACACTTGCTCATGGCTTCCACAACTCACGTCACACACCAAGCATTATCACACCATTAAATACGTAACGACTCGACTACTCGACCTCTTGCTAGCTAGGGGAAAGACTCTACACTACTCATCCTCTTGAGCTGGCTCCTCGGGATCTTCCTCCTCATTTCGGCTACCTTCTGACTCTGCTTTGGGTGGGGAGGCTGCTGGTGGAGAAGTGCGACGACGCCTGATTGCTCGGCGATCCGGGGAGTCAGGGGTCCATGGATCACTTACGGTGACACACAGTTCATTCCCATCTCCTCTTTCTCTCGTCTTTAAGCAAGCTCGCAGCAATGCCTCCGTCTCCTTCAGAGTGTCTCGGACATCCTGAAGTTCTTGTTGACACTCCTGCAGTCGAGTGCTGAGCATAGCAGCATCCTCCAAGCACAAGTCCATGTGCTCATGGGAAGTCCCTTGCTGCACCGGTGGGTACTTGTACTCCGTAGTACCACTCTCACGTTGGAGGACATACATGTACTCAGTTTTGTCCAAGTGGCGACGATAGATGTGACTCTGGCAGGTGATGGCCTCCCAAGTGACATCTCTCTCCGCGTCAACTTGTGTTGCTCGACAAGCTGGAGAGTGGTGGATCTTAAGCAGCTGATTCTCGTGTATAATCCTCATCTCCGAACTCCATTCTTCCCTCTTCTCACGGATGGTCCTGGTGGAGTTATAGTGGATGATGAGCTTGCCCGTATTGCCGGCGGCTTCGAGCATACGTCGAAGACGGCGCAACAAATCTCCTACTGCCAATCCGTAGGAAAGGTACGTCGCTGGACGACTCTCCTCTCTTTCAGCAAGGGCAACTACGGGAACTCTCCCTCCCGTGGACTTACGAGCGGTGCGAATCATGCGAACCATCTAAAACAAAAGAATTTAAAATTAGGTTAGATAAAATCTCAAACAAAAATCCTATTTTGAATGAAAGTTGGGGTAAGATGAAGAAAACGACTCCTTTAATAACACTTTTTCCACCCACACCTTTGGAAAATAGTTTTTAAGGAAATAGGGCCCTTAAATACGTCCCTTTCTACCTAGGTCCACGTTCCTACGGGCAACCTTGGCTCTGATACCACCTCTGTCACACCCGGTTTTTCCGAAGAAACAACCAAGTGAATATCACATGTATGCCAGGATCATTTGCTCATACATGTGATGACAAATAGTGAAGCATCATTTATTACAAGCCAGGTGTCGAATATAAGTAAGTCTTACATAGTAAATGTCTCGATGGACAATAATAAGTTCATCACCAGGAAAATAAACTAGCAGCGGAATATTATTCTTTGGGGCTCCATCACAGGTGTTGCCCGGGGGGGGGGGGGGGTCTTCATGAACCTAGAATCCTTCCTCGGGTCCAAAGTCTTGGTCATTATACACCACCTCATTATCTTGACCTGAGCAGCAATATAAACCAACAAATATGCAAGGTTGAGTACCAATGGTACTCAGCAAGTGTGGGAAAATTATATCATGCATGGCTAGAACAAGGAGAGGTTGAACTCATGGTTAAAGCACTACGCAATTAATACCTATCACCTTAGCTTATTAAGCACCTACATTACTACACAGGTGAAATGGTCCCAATCTCCCATCCCAATCATCATAACCAAATAATCATAACATCATTTCCAATGTTAAGCTTCCCGCTTAACCTCCAAAACCGTCAATCCTCTAATCATGAATAAGTCCAGGCCGCTCTTAACCGTGAGCACGGCTGTCAAGACAGTTTTGACTCTGCAGAGTTTGTACCACTGTACCCACAAGTAGTGATTTCATCCCCCGTTGCCGGGTGGACTAAAAGAACCTCCATTATGCCAGTGGCTACGTTCCACATTCACACTTCCCAGGTGTGCGGCCAAGAGATCACTACAAAGCCTTTACAAAGGGATTCCCGACGAGCGTGGGCCCACTGAGGTTTCACCCCTAACAGCATACAAGAGGCTCCAACCCCGCTGCAGTGGCCCCCTCTTGAGCCTTGCGGTTCATATGGTAGTCCAGCTGACACCTACTCCCCGCACCATCCAACACACCCATACTACGCCGGGGATACACCTAATTAATTGGCTAAGCTGCCCCATCTCAGCATGTGGTTGGCACTGTAAAGCCGGGTTACATGCTCCATGAACCGGTCCTTAGGATCCAGGCAAGTACTAAACACAAACCCAAGTCTCGTGCACCCAGCACACAACCAAAACATCCAACTTGCCTTGATCCCTACCTCTACATAATTCACAATGTCTCATTCAAGAGTATGGTAATATAAACTGATGATCTCATGTCCCAAATATCCCATTCTAAGCATGGCTAAGCAAATGCATGTAAATATATGACATGGTAAAATAAATCCCAACCCAAGCTACAAGGAAACAGGGTAATGAAAATTCTAGGGAAACTTTCCTAGCATAGGTTTCATATTTCATTTGTCAATGCAAATAATTCTATCTACACATCCTAGCATAGGATCAAAGTGGTCAAGGACACTTGCCTCCTTCTTGCTGCTCTTGAAATGAGTAGTCCTGATCTTGAAAACTGATAGCTTGCTCTTGAACAGGTTCTACTTCATACCATCACACATAGCAAAAGGAAAACAACAATCATAAGACATAGTTCACACTTCTACTTCATACAAACAACACATTCACATTTATGAAATTTTCTTTACCATTTTATGTGTTGTGGATACTCTATGTGTGTTGGTTTGGGGCTTGCACACACTTCTATTTACATGTGTATGATTCCTACTTTGGTGTTCATATTTATACTCACATAATATATATATATATATACATATATATGTATATATGTGTGTTTCAGTTTTAAATAAATTCCTTATATATTAAACTACCAAATATGTATGAAGAGTATTTTTCTTCTCCATAGGTGCCTTCATAATTTCTATCAACCCTAAACTGAATTCTTTGTACTTTAGAAACTCCATTTATTATTTACTAGTTTCTATATTTTCAGATTTATATTCTTATGCATAATTGTGCATTTTATTATTAAATTAGTAATACACACTACCTAAACAGATTAGGTTCTGGTCCTAAATAATTTAAGATCATATTTTGACCTTGGCTTCTGATGTATACTATTTCATAATTATTTTTCCTATTTTTCTTTAACTATTCTTTTCTTTAGAATGTGCCCCTATACTATTAAATGTGAATAATTTATGAAACAGATTTATTTCAGCCCCAAAAATATATTTTTATCTCACTCCAAAGTTTTCTAAGTACTGAGAAAGTTTTTACTAATTTTGACAATTAGGTTTGTCCCCCTTTTTAATATTTAAACACTAGTTACATTTTCAATTTTCTAAATTAAATACTAAACAGGGCTAAAATAATGAATTCACCCCATTACAGGGTATATAATATTATTTTCATAATCTCCAGGGGTCTAGCTACACTCTTCAGAGGTGTTTTTCTTAATTTCTATTAAGTCTAGGGGCTAAAACTGATTTTTAAATGAATTTACATGATTTTCTGGAGTTCCAGGGGCTAGATCTGAAGTTTCCGGGGCTAGCTCTCAATTCCAGAGAACCCCAGGGGGTAGCACGTAAGAATTCCAGTCTTTATAACGCGGGACTGACGTGGACCGTCTGATTTTAAACCGACGGCTGAGATTATAACATCGAACCGGTACGCGGGGTTTTAAAGTCTACCGTGCGATTTAAAATAAACGGCGCACAAGCGGCCACGTCGCTCTGATCGAGCGCGGGCGGCGCTGCCGGCGGCGCACGGCGGCGGGAAGCGGCGATCTCGCCGGAATCTTTCGGATCCTCGAGAATTCTGCCTAGAACTGTGATCTTATGACCTAGATCGGTAGAGGGGAGGTCAGGGATCTCACCTCGGGGGTTTTCTCGAGCTCGGGGGTCCTGGAAAGTGCTCGGCGGCGAGGTCCGAGGCAAAACCACGGCGAAGCTCGTCGGAGCTGGATTTGCACCGTAAGTCTTCGGGTTTTCTGCACCTGCAAAGTTCCCCGGAGGCGGTGGATCAAAACTAGCGAGTTAGATCAGAGTTTCCGAGCTTAGATCGGCCAAAATTCACCGGCGAAGTCTCGGTGCTCACCGGAGTGAAAATCGGCGATCGCGTGCGAAAAACTGATCGGATCGGTGGGTTTTATAGCCGGGGGAGGGCGGTGGTTCTGTTGTGATCGAGTTGGAGTCCGCTAGTTCCAGAATTCGGCCGCAAAACACGATTTCCCGATCGGTTGCGATCGAGCGCGCGGGAGAGAGTCCGGGGTCGCGGGGTTAGGGATGACAGGCGGGTCCCACATGTCAGCGAGGGGCAGAGCGGCGCGCGCGGGGGCGGGCTGCGCGGGGGTTAGCTGGGCCGGCTGGGGTTTCGGCCCACTGGCCAGTTTTTTTCTGGCTTTCCTTTTTCTTTTTCATTTCATTTCTGTTTTGAGTATAATTTGAATTCCAGTTTGAATTTGAATTTTTGCAAAACATGCAATACGTCCAAAAATTTCTAAATTCCCCTCTGAACATGGTTTATGGTTCTAAATCAAAATTTGAGTCTTGACTAAAAATTTGGGGTGTTACAATGTGCTAGATGCATCTAACGTCATGTAAGTTGCCATGTTCATGTAAGGTTGCATATCAAATAGGTCTTGTCTAACTCCCAAAGGATAGGGGCGAGCTAGAAATAGTTTTCCCTGAGGAAGCCTTTGGAAGGTTTAAACTTGGCAAGATAGATTTACATTATGCTTTGCATGATTCCTGCCATAGAGACTTGCACTCATTTAATATCTTGCATTATTTTGTTTGGCATTGCATACGGTAGATTGTCACAAAGGGGAACCCACATCATGAGAAGGAGACTTGTTCAAAATGCAATATCTCAACTCATATGATGTGGATAGAGCAAAATTCTAAAGGTACATGCTTTAAAGAGATAGAAGTTTTCCATACTCTAGCTCACAAAGCATGGGCCTTACATTTTCGTGGTTTCCCTCCTAACCTTGTGTGTTCTCTTTGCTTAAGGGCTTAGCCAATATGTGGCACTATATTTGAAGCCTTCTATTAGAGGTTAGGAGTTGCCCAAAAAGTCCTAGGACCCATCCTTATCTTTGTGTGTTTAAGTCCAAGGACACATATGGGCAGTCTTAGGTTTTCTGTAGTCATCGGATTATCCGATGCTAGGGCCAGCAGATCATCGGATCAATTGGTGCTTCAGTTCAGTGCTCAGATCAAGTCAGATGTCACAAATCAACCGATGAGTTCATTTCAGAAGACATCAGAGCATCCGGTGTTCAGTTTTCTGGTGCCCTGCAGAAATCGACCGATGATCGACACCTCAACGTCGGCTCATCCGGTGTTCAAAGAGAGTTTTTGGAACAACTCTCTGTTGAACTCGACCGATGCATCCTCCGATGATCATCGGTCCATCCGGTGTTTTGTGCGCGGCTAGGGTTTGCCCGTACGGTTTAAATAGCGGTTCGGCCGCCTCTTTCATTTTCTTCCCCGACCTCCGCCGCCGCCCACTTCTCTCGCCGCCCGTCGCCCTCGCCGCCGTCCTCGCGCCCTCCGGCCACCTCCGGTCGCCGCCGCCGCCTCCCAGGCGCCGCCGCCGCCTAGACGCCGCCCGTGCCCGCGCCGCCGCCTCTCCCGCGCGCGCCGCCGCCTCTCCCGCGCGCGCCGCCGCCGTTCCACCGCGCCGCCGCAGCTCCCTCCTCCGCCGCGCCTCCCTCGCCGTCTCCCCTCCACCACCAGCCGCACCACCACTCGCCGCCGGCATCCACCACCGCGCATCACCCTCTCCGCTAGGGTTTCGCCGTGCTTCGCCGTTCGTCGCTAAGATGGGTCGCGATCGCAAAGGAAAGGGCAAGGCTATTGAGGAGCCCGCCGCGAAGAAGCACAAGATGTCCAAGGATGCTCGTCGTGCGGAGTTGGCCGCTCGCGCCGCCGAGGAGCGTGAGCGCGGCCATCGCGGTTCCTTACGGATCCGCGAGTCCCGGCAGAGGCAGGAGCAGCCTCCGGTCCAGCCGGTGCCTCCCGAGGGCTCCGACGAGGAGGAGACCGAGGTGCCGCCTCTCATCCGCCGGCGCACCCCGAGGACTCGTGGGGGTGGACAGACTCCTACGGCGAGTCGGCGCCCCTCTACGGCTGACCGCGCAGAGGACAGAGAGGCCCAAAGGGCCATCCACCTGATGGACACAGCAGTCCGTGTTGCCGAGGATGTCAGACTCACCGACTACAGGAAGATGAAGGCAAGGCAACTGAAGAAGCTCAGATGGTCAGCGATGCCTGAGGAGTGGTTCCCGTGGCCTAGGGACGCTCGAGTTGACTCCCGCTTCTGGACCCTGACACAGGCGTCCCTGTACGAGACTTACAGGCGTCGGGGCCACAAGCTCTTCCAGCATAACAACATCGACTGGGATCAGCTTGCAGTGACAGCAGGACACGGGATCAGGCCACTCTTTGAGAGATACAGAGGACTTGTGGACTTGCTCTCGCACCAGAGGAGTGCCTACGTCGAGGAGTGGGTCAGGGTGTTCTACGCGACACTCTACGTCTCTGAGGGCCGTCGCTCGATTCACTTCATGTTCATGGGGCAGATCCACGACGTGTCTCGAGACTTGTTGGGCAGACTGCTTGGTGTGGAGCTCTCTACTACGTGCCTGCACCAGATAGTCTACGGAGACGCAGACCTGCCGAGGAGGCCACTGACTGGAGGAGTGGCACCGCCTTTCGAGGAGATCAGAGGTCTGTTCACTCAGCCGTTCACTCCTGACCAGCCGAGGGTGCCAGCGCTTCTCACCCCAGCAGCTCGGACAGTTCACCACGTCCTCAGGCGTACCCTACTACCGAGGTCTGGCTACTTGGAGGGCTTCACGAGCCTTCAGCAGACCATCCTGTTCTATGTGATGAATGGGATGGAGTTCGACATCGTGGATATTCTGATCTGCGAGATGGAGGACGTGATCACCGATGGAGTTGGGATGCTTCGACAGTTGGTCTTCGGTCATTGGATCTGTCACCTTCTCCACCAGTTGGTTCCAGAGGACACTCCAGGAGTTTCTCAGCTGACGGAGATGCACGTGACCCGGTTCAGCCACTACCGAGTCCCCACTCCGGGAGACCGCCGCCTTGGCCGTCCCGTCGAGCGTGAGGTTCAAGCCAGACTGTCAGAGGAGGACTGGGCAGAGCTAACTCAGGAGGACGCAGAGCTGGCACAGGCAGATGCTCAGGGGGGAGACCTACAGCATATATGGTCGGACAGCGACACAAGCGACAGTGTCGAGGAGTACTTCCCTCCTGCTCCTCCTTCACCGAGGCAGCACGACGCAGAGGCAGGAGGCTCAGCAGCTCCACCACCTACACCTCCTCCAGTGTCAGAGGCTCAGGTGACTCAGCCGTCAGAGCTCACTGCTTTACTTCAGCGGATGGCTCAGCAGCAGGAGCAGCAGGCAGCTCGACAGGAGCAGTTTCAGAGGCAGCAGCAGGAGATGCAGCTGGAGATCGCCCGTCAGAGGCGAGAGGACATCGACAGGTACACCAACCTTGTCGACCAGATGACGAGACGCACTCTGGACCAGCAGCAGCAGACTCAACAGATGTTGTTGGGCGTCCTGGGGTTGGTCACCAACCTCTACCAGCAGACGGGAGTCGCCCTTCCACCTCAGCACTCGGGACTCAGTCAGGCTCCAGGTGCACCCCCACTGGCACCAACTCCAGCACCGTCCTCGTCGATCCCCAGCTTCAGTATACCACCTCTGCTCGCCTCGACAGCGCCCGTTCACTCGACAGTACTGCCGCCGACGTCGTTCCAGTCCTCACCTCTTCCGGCAGTACCTTCTCCACCGGCGCCAGCAGTCTCAGCGGATTCCCCAGCAGCTCCAGCTCCAGCTCCAGCTCCCCCCGCTCCAGCTCCAGCGCCAGCGACCTCCACCTCCAGCAGCTCCGGCGACAACACCGTCGACGCCGACCGCTTCACCATCGCCAGGAGCGCGCCTGAGTCGTAGGCACTCGACTTCCCTTTTTGGTGTCTTGATGCCAAAGGGGGAGAAGAGTTAGAGTCAGGGGGAGGGTTAGCTCAGTTCTAGGGGGAGTTCTTGGTTTTAGGGGGAGTGTCTATCCTTTTGCTACTTATTGTTATCTATTTGAGATTCCCTGTTATTATTATTTGCTATTATTGTACTCCGGGTGCTACTTTGTGCTCTTGCGCTTTATTGTTTATTATTTGAGCCTTCGAGCCACTTGTGTTGCAATTTGTACTTGTTATATTTCTTTTTTTTGAGCATTGCGTTTTAATTCCATTAATTCTATGCTCTACTCGTTGTGTTGTCATCAATCACCAAAAAGGGGGAGATTGAAAGCATCTAGGCCCCCGTGAGGTATGGTTTCGGTGATTAATGACAACCGTTCGTTATTACTAATGAGTTTGTGGATGCAAGGTTTCACGTATATCACATCAAACGTTAATGAACTATCTATTCACACCATCTACTGCTCATTGGATACAAATGGAGACCCCTCAACGATCTATTCTAAGGGGTTATTCGATACTCATGAAGACTAAATGAAGAACTCATACAACGACTCTATTCTATCAAAATTGGCAACACAAGAAGCTTACACTTCATCAAAATATCATTTCAAACAAGTGTCAATGAGGTCACTCAAGAAGATTCCAAAAGATCAACTCAAAACAACTCGAAGCAAACAAGTTGCACTCACCGGATCATCCGATGTCTTGCAAAATGACTACATCGGTCGAGTTTGAGTTGGCAGAAGAAGAAGACCTCAGAGCCCAGTACACACCGGATCATTCGATGTGAAGGAAGTGGCACATCGGTTGATTTCAACAGAAGGATGATTTCTGAGTTATTCTGAAGAAGTACACACCGGATCATCTGATGATGAAGTAAGTGTACATCGGTCAATTTCAACAGAGACGTTATTTCTGAACCAATTCTAAAGATCAACTCACCGGATCATCCGATGATGAAGTTGAAGTAACATCGGTCGATTAAACAGTCAGATCCAACGGTTATATCCAACGGTCACATCTGACACATGACATCAGCTAATTTGGAATTCGACCGATGCTCAAATAAAGGGGTGCATCGGATGATCC
The DNA here is from genome assembly GCA_030760725.1 of Neostapfia colusana. NCBI lineage: Eukaryota > Viridiplantae > Streptophyta > Magnoliopsida > Poales > Poaceae > Neostapfia > Neostapfia colusana. The sequence goes on along the minus strand of JASWHV010000004.1, from coordinate 33,515,681 downwards.
AATGTTCACAGAAAAAGTCTGCCTACTTTTCCAACGGCTATCTCGTGTGGGCTGGCTATAAATACCCCTCCAACCGGCCATTTCGCAAAGTCTTGATCACCAGAGCCTCACTACACATCCTCAAGCATTCAAGACCAAGAGCTACCACTTCCACACCTCAAAACCTCTTGTACTCCAACTATAGGCTAGATCTAGCTAGAGAGAAGCTTGTGTGCGTCCATTCTTGGTGATTGGAATCTCTAGGCTAGTGAGAGAGAGTGTCTTGGTGACTTCTCTCACCTTGTAAAAGTTGGAGGAAGAAGAGATCGCTCCGGAGCTTACCAAGGCATTTGTGGAAGCCCGGAGGATCACCATTGTACAAGGCTTGAGCTCCACCTTGCCGGAGATGGCGAACGGAGAAAGATAGTGGATTCCCTTGTCTTGGTGACTTGGGAGTGGCTATACCCTTTGGTGGGTGCCACAACATGGACGTAGGTAGATCTTTGTGATCTTACCGAACCACGGGAAAAATCACCGTGTCTCCGAGTCTCCGCGGGAGTTTGCATCTCTCTCCTCACCCTCTTACTATTACGCATTTACTATTCCGCACTTAATACTCTTGCTTGCGTAGTTAGTTCGCATAGGGAATTGGGCTTCAACCATTAAGTTTTAAATTGCTCTAAAATTTGAAAAGGCCCAATTCACCCCCCCTCTTGGGCGTTTTGATCCTTACAGTGGCTTTGTGACGCTAGTGGTCCCACGGACCGAACTAGTCTGGGTCCTGACTGGACTAGTCCGGACTTTAGTTGGTGGCAACGGTTGGGTGTCGGGACTTCTATAAAAGGAGATGCCCCGACTTCATTTAGACAACTTTGGAACCCTAGCGCCGCCACAGCCATCCTAGAGCCTCTCTAAACCTTCTTTATTGCCTACTCACCCTCTAGAACCAATTCTTGAGTGGATTTGGGTGTGTGAGGAGAGGAGAAGGTAGAACTTCGTGTTTTGGCTCTTGGAGCGATCTTGTGCACTTGGCGTGAGTCCTTGTGATCTGTGGCTGTGAGATTTGTGAAGTTTTGTAGACGTGTTCAAGGGGGAGCCTCAGATTATGAGCAGCCCCAAAATCTTGTAAGTTCACCCTTGAGATAGTGGAAGAACTGGGTTGGTCTTAGTGGCGACTTGGTGAGGAAAGGGTTGCTAAACCCGGTCCTTTGTGGACTCGTCAACAGGGACATAGATTCCTAAGCGGAATCGAACCTCGGGAAAAATCTCAGTGTCTCTCTTGCATTTAAATTTCCTTGAACGTCAAATTGCTTAGGTTCGTTTTGATTATTTCACTATTATAGTATTCATTGTTACAATCTTAAAATCCACTTCTATATTTTGTCACACTTGTTATATTAGATTGCTATATAGTTTATCCGCATTTCGTTGAACTAATATCTTAAGAAAAACCCATAAAAATTAAGTTTTAGATCTTTTTCAGCAGGCTGACCGGACTAGTCCGCCCCTGAGCCAGACTAGTCCGGTCCCTATTTTCTAATCTCATTTAATCAAGCCATTTCAGATATTTTAGCTTATTCACCCCCCTCTAGGCAACTTTCACACATCCCGATAGTGACTTTTCATTTTCGTTTTTGTTCCGTTAAAAAAATACAAAAACAAAATCAATATGAATGTTTTTCGAACGTTTTTGACTATTTTCATCCCTACAACTTGGTGCCCCTTACTCTCCTTTTATAGGTGGTCGAGGGTCTTAAGGCGTACTCCAAGTTGGTTACATATTTGATTAATTTCTGTTAACCTCTATCTCTAACTTGCTATACCTAATATTGCGGCAGTATTTTTTTCCCTATGTTAGAGTCCATTTGGTAATCTTATATTTGACTCTGCTTCTCATGTTATAACAGAGTATATGTTGTACTCTGTGGACATAGCCTACCTCGGAGTCGGTCCCCGTTAGAAGCCCCAAGAGATCATCATGAGTTATATGCAGGTGTTGAATTGACAAGCTTCGACTTGGTTGGTGTCGAGTCGGCTGCATAAAGTCTTGACAGACTCCAGTAAAAAAGTTTGCACCATTGTATAACAGATTGGAACAAAATTTTAGTTGGTGGCGGGTTGGAAGTGACAAACTCCAAGTTGGTTGGCATCCAATCGGAGTCAGCAACATCGAGTCAGACTCAACAACCTCCAAGTCGGCTGACATCAAGTCAGAATCGACAAGCTCCGAGCCGGTTTGTGTGGAGTAGGACGGTTTGCAGTGTAATAGTTTTGAATCAACTGACATCGAATCAACTGCAGAAGGTATTAGCGGACTCCAAGAGAAAGTCAAGCTATCTGATTTTGCTCGACTTTTGTGACAAAGGTATCTGCGAGTATTGATGCAATAAGTAACACTTAATGTATATTTTTATCTTATTAATGAAATCTCTTCAGTTTTATAAATTTGGAATTTTTCTTTCAACTCGACTTGTCTTTAAGCTTGTAAAATTTTTTTGTCGTGTTACTAAACCCCATACTATTGCTCTCATCAACAAGTCTGTTGCATTGCAACCGGATCAGGGGTGAAGGGGGTAGCGTTAGGTGATACCAAGGTACTTACTCGCACTATGGGAATAAATCAAGTTAGGATCCCACCAAATTGATGTTTTTTAGGAAAGTTCGGCTCGACTCACTTAGGTTTTATGATAGCTTGTTTTGTTAGTCTGATAAGATATCATAGTTTTTGCTCTTGTCAACCTGTCGTCACTCGTGTTGCAACAAGGTTGGAGACAAAGAGTGTCATCCGAGTCTGTCCGATTGAAACATCTCACCAAGAGAATAAGCGAGCGGAGTCAAAGACATACCTAGTGGTGTTGTACTTAAAGTTTGTTAGACGAGGCCCTCGGATGGAATTTCAAGAGGATCATATCAAGTTTTAATGCATGATATGAACAAGAATTTAATGAACTTAGAGATCAACAAATATAACTAAGCTTTATTTATGATAGTAAATCATAAGATACAAATTATAACACACTAAGTACAAAAGCGGCTTAGCTGGATTATGTTTAAGAAATTGGCGGATGTAGTTCCAAGTTAATTGATGTCGAGTCAACCTAGGAGTTGGATTTGAATGTTAGACTCAAAGCTAGAGTTCAAGTCAAACTCCAAGCTGGGTCGTGTTGATAAAATGTTGAGAGTTGTCGACGTAGTTGGTTGAGGGTGATGACTCCTTTATGATAGAAGTTGGTGCAAGGAGACGGATGATGCTCACATGTGGTCGTGGAGGTTGAAACCTCTGATTTTTTAGATCCATAACCTCGAGGAAGGTGAACGTCGGGTGTAGATCCGGCTGGTGGGTGATGAAGTCGATTTAGCCAAAACGGATGACGCAGTTGGACGTTGATGAGTCAGAACTTGTCAATATCAAATTTGTTGAAAATCATAACTACAACGCATGAATTCATTTTTTGACGCGCTAATTGTTGCGGGTATTTCTAACAATAGAATCTATAGATAGGTTCGTGAGAAATTCAGCAGAAATTTAAAAGTGATTTCAGCAGTAATAAGAAAATAAAGATTGCATAGGTTCATGCCCTCAGAGTGATATAATAATCTACTACTGCTCAATTGATTTCTTAAAGTTAAGATTACAATAGTGTATTATGAGATCTAATGGTGGATGAACTGATGTTGAATGCGTAGAATGTGTATCTCCCTCTGTTATAGGTGATCGAGGGTCTTAAGAAGTATCCCAAGTTAGTTACATGTTTGATGAATTTTTATTGGACGTACTCTATCTTTAACTTATTATATATAATATTGAGGTGATTGTTTTCTTTTTTATCTAGTTAAAGTTTAGATGGTAATCTTTTATTTTACTCCGCTTTTCATGTTATGGTAGAGTGAATATAGCTAGGTTTGACCTACATGGGATCATCCCAAGAGGGCTCCAGCTCCAAGCAACATTTCTGAACATGCGTCCAATGACTCGTGGAGCAGCAGGAGTTAACCGAGATTTTATACATCTCCCACCCAAGTCAGTAGTTATTTTCATGTACTTTCGGATGTTACAATAGTTTGTTGACATATATCTAATATGTTACGCTATATGTTGCAGTAGTTGTCATTGTATATATGTTTACGGGAAGTTATCATTGTATGTATGTTGTATGAATATTTTTGTATGTTGCATGCAATAGCTACTTTTGCATGTGTGCAATAGTTCTTACTTCCGTAATAGTAGGTGCGGTCCATGTCATGTTGTGTTGTTGTAATTAAGAATTGTTCCATGTTATGATAATCGTTCTTGTTTTTCATTTGTTATATAAGTCATTTGTATTTTTTTCAAAATATGCAGGACAATTGCGTGTCTTTGTATTATAAGAGACAAAATGGACGTTATGATCTGCAAGTGATCCTTGATCTGCGCTTGATGGCGGCAGTTAGTCTTACAGAAAGGATTGAGCAGGGAATAAAAATGAGGTGTATCTAAAGCAACTAGGAGATCCTAAAGCCTACTCGTCATGGCATCAAACTTCCGACATGTTATTAGATAGAAAATTCGAAATTTAAAATCGTCATAACAATATATGGATTCTATATATAATCTATACTTCTCCCTCTCCAACGTCAACAAAATATATAGAACCGGAGGACGAAGTGTTAGTTAAGTACAGATTTAGTAATAATGAAGTTTCTATAATCTTGCTTGGTTCATATACATATGGTTAATATCGCGCTTGAGAAAGAGGCGGTTTACATACGTACCTTAACCGAATTTAACGAAGCGAGAAGAGAGTCCTGCTCCTGCACGCGGTTGGCTCGGCTGGCGGTATATAAAATAAAGCCATGCACCACGCGCATGACCTCGTCCATCCGGCTCGAAGCAGCCCCGCCGCCGGCCGTGCCATGGCGCGAGGCAGCGGCAGCGCCGCCGCAGCCAAGAAGAAGAACGGCGGCAAAGCCTCGACCCGGAGCAGCGGCGCGCCGTGGAAGCCGCCTCGCGCCGTGGCGCTGCCCATCGACCAGGTGCTCGCCGCCAACGCCGCGCTGCGGGACGCCCTCGAGTCGCTGGGCGCCACGCGTCCCACGTACGTGGTCGGGAAGCAGCTCAAGAAGAGCGACGTCAACCACAACCAGGCCCGCCTGCTCTTCTCCTGCAAGGGTGGGCCCCTGAGGCGGAGCCCGCTCGTCGCCTGCTTCACGGAGCCGGAGGCGCGGCGCGTCCGGGACAAGGACGCCGGGCTGCTCGTCACGGCGCTCGACCGCGGCGGCCGGAGCTACGACCTCACGTGCAAGTACCTCGCCTCCAACGACGGCTACCGCTTCATCGCCGGCTGGACGAGGTTCCTCTACGCCAACGGCCTGATGCTGGGCGGCAATGGCAGCTTCCAGCGCGACGTGCACGTCGAGCTGTGGGCGTTCCGGTCGCGGGCGCTGCCCAACCGCCTCTGCGACGACGTCAATAACAAGGACGGGGGAAAGGAGAAGATTCGCGAGGAGACGGGGCACCCCGACGGCGCCCTCGGTCTGGTCCTTCTGCACTACGAGCGCGCCGTGGAGCACGCCGGCGGCGACGACCAGGAGGAGGAACGGATGGTGGACGACGAGCCAATGATGCTCACGGCGGCGACACCACAAGAAGGCCTGCTCGACGGCGGCGGCGACGGGGAGGAGGAACGGATGGTGGACGACGAGCCGATGATGCCCGCGGACGAGATGGTTGCCAAGTTTGGGGAGAAGATGGCACTCGCTGCCATCGGGCTGTATATGCTAAAGAGGGACAGGTGGGTTAGGGTTCGCAGGCATAGTCGCAAATTGAGTAGGAAGTAGATTGCATCGAATTAAATTGTGTAAGAGAGTAAATTGAGCTAAGACCTTTTGTGTGTATTCGCTAAATGGACAAAATAGATTGTTTGAGAGAGTGAAATAGATGTTTTTCCTTTCGAAAAAAGCTGAGTACTACTTTTCACATACTTACCTGCGATAAAAAGTATTTGCGGGCTTTACATTGCCGGCAGGCCGTGGACAAGTATGCAGCATGTACCTGCTTTGTTGGAAACTGTGTTTGTCCCACCGCTAGGGCCACCGTCATTTTGGTACTCGTTTTTCATCATCACTATAAAAGTAATACAAAAAAAAGAATTTGCCTTATACACATCGAACATGCAACCTTGACCAATTCGTCGGGGAACAGAACACACATTTTGGAGTTTTTTCACTGAAAGGGTAAAATCTTTGGTCGGACATATCCTGAAACTACTCTGGCGTTATCACGCCCGGTTGAGGTCACAGGAAGGTGCGTAAGGCTCTCTAGTTCCTCTCTGACGACAGCCCCTATCGTTTCTTCAAGCTGGTCCCAAGAACTGAACATGAATTCCTCGTTCCACTTTCTAGCTTGCCGCCACGACGCCGCACCGTCGACCGGCCACCTCAGACTCGTTCACGCTCATCCAACCGGTGTTCTAGGTGCGTTGTCGACCCTTCTTGCTGTCCTCCCAGTTTGGAGCTAGGTCATAGCCTAGGTTGGCCGGAATTCAAAGTTTGTCACCAGCGGTTTCTTGGAACCGAGTTGAATGAAAACGGGAAATTCCAAGGTCATATTGGGTTAGGGTTCATAAGAGTGTAGGCATAGGTTCTCCAAGCCATGACGACCCTTCTCGAGCAAACGGCAAACAATACCATGCAGAGTCTGAAGAGTTCTCCGTGTTTTTCCTCACGACGGGGAAGAACCACTTCGGTCGCACGGTGAGCTTATGTTTCCAGCCGTTTGCCGAGGGATCAGGGTAGTGTTCCGAGCTCCCCATGTCACGGTGGTGCTGTAGGACCCAACCGCGGTCGGTTTCCGGGCTTGCCGGGCGAATACCATGTCGCCGGAGTCGCCCGAGTTACTGCCACCGTCGAGGAGGTATTTCCGGTCGGTTAGCACCGCCACCGAGCTCACCAAAGTGTTCCTCGTCGGGTTTTAGGCACAGGCGGCAAGGATTGAGCCGTCTAAGGCCCGGGACAGCCGTTCCGGCGAGGCACAGCCGCTTCTCCGGCGAGGAGGCCGACCGGGCGCGAGGTTGAAGAAGGTGGGGGCCTGCCCCACCTGTCAGTGGCACCAGGAAGGCGCCGGATCGGGGTGTGGCTCCGGATCGGCTGTGGCTGCGTGGGTTAACTCCGTAGCCCCTGGTGTTGCCGAAATCTCACTGGTCCAATTTAAAACAGTGGACCCAATTCCAATTATTTGAAGTTTCTATTAGAGAAATAATTCTAGAAATTAGCTAATCTTTACAAGCCCATAACTTTGTGTAGAAAACTCCAAAAAGAGTGAGACCAATTTTGTTGGAATCCTCATGAGGAGTACTTCACAGAGAAACCAATTTTAGGCTATGAAAATGCCCAGGAATTTCTGTAGAATTGTTTTTAGTAAATCTTTAGGGATTTATTACAGGAGCAATTCTTTATGAAATAGTCCCAAATTTGGGCAGCAAATCCTTTACATAGTTACTGATCTCCAGCAAAAATTTGGGCTTCATTGGAGATCATTTGCTAGGCTAAACTGCCTTCCCAAGTTCAGCCTATATTTGGAAATTCAAATTTAAACAGAAGCTTTTTCAGAACTCCTGTCCAGACTTCAAAAATTCATATCTCTCTGATGGTAGCTCCAAAATGGTGAAACAAATTTTGTTAGAACCATGGAGACTTACCCTAATCAGATCTTCCACCAATAGCTATGTCAAAGCTCCTGAATCAGACTCAAAATTCAGAGAAGCATTGTACTTGTAGGAATTTTAAAGACTACATTGTGCAATGACATGTCTCCAAATTTGGTTTAAATCATCCTTAGAGAGTCTAGTACCTAATGAAAAAAATCCCAAAGCCAACTAAGGATCCTAAATAGCAATAGCTATAAATAGTAGTTCAATTCTTATAAATCCTTAATACTTATATATCTATTTTGCTACATTTCATTTAGTGACCGAAGTTGAGGACACACCGGAGCCTTTGGGCGTCCTGCCACCTGAAGCTAACTTCCCGTTTGACTCGCAACCAGGCAAGCCCCGGTTTGCACTTAAGTACCTTGTATAAAATTCTTTATTCGTATCACTTATGTCTAGGGTGAATGTTTGCATTAGAGTTAAGGTGATCGAAACCCCATTTGCATAGCCTCTTTAAATCCTATGGAGGGTTGGGTAGTTTACAAACTTGACGAGTAGAGAATATCATGCTAAGGTGCTTAGGATCTCGGTAGAAGTCGAGTAGTTAGAATCTACTCGCGAGGTAAGGTTTATCACACGGTTTGGTCAGAATAGAAAATGGCTTAAGAGTGGTGAAAATGAGACCCAGCAGGGGGGATAGGAAGCAGTGAGCGGAGGTCTCACGTGCGTAGCCCTGTTGGTGTCGATTGAGGACCGAGTCGTGTGCGGGCCTGATGAACAAGTATCAAACAGTACCGGATGGCATACTGACATAAGCAGGAAACCGATGTAGATGGTTAACCTGGTTGCCGAGGCTTACCCAACCGTAAATAGGAGTGGGTTGAGGGTAGCAAGGTGTAAATCTGCCGGTGGGCACAGTCACGCTCCACGCGGGGACCTCCTGCCCGTTACGGATGGACCGGTTCAGCTTTTTGGTTGCCTTTGAAAGGTTGTTGCATACAACAGAGTAGGAAGGGGTGTGGAATCACGCTTCTGAAAGTGGGTGTATGCAACGTGTTGTCCGGGTGTCTCCTGATTGCAATCATCGTCCCTCGCAGTTATTTGAGTACCGCTTGTTCACTGTTTCGTGACGTAGTAAGAAGTAAAGTAAGCCAGTTGAAAGATAATATGCTGTGATGATAGAGTAATGTTTTGGAAACCATGTTTGCTGTAGATGTAGAGCTAATTAAGTTTACTTTCCGCTTTGGGCATCACCACATCAGAGGAAAGCGTTTCTTGTTTGATTGTGGACTTCCGATGTGAGGGCTGCCTAAGGCACATGAATTTGCTGCTATAAAACTGAAAGTAAGGATCAACTTATAGGCGTGTCTTTGTCACAAATTCCTTTTCCTATCATACACCTCCCTGCATGTAGAGTTCCATGCCTAGGTCAGACGGTTAAGCCTTGCTGAGCCATCGTGCTCACGGTTGCAATATTTGAGCTGTATGCAGGTGAGAGCTATGAGGAGGGTTTCGAGGAAGAGGCGATGCCCCCGTCAGGGTATACGGCTGAGATGGAGCCCTGCACGCCACCGTGATTTCTCCGGTTCCATGCTACTAGCGTGTAGCGTCCCCAGGCTGGACGGCTGCACTTTTGCATAGTTAGGATGAGAGGCTACTAATGTACATTACTTCCGCTGTATAGTTATATTTTGTAAAAGACTTCCGCTGTTTTATATCAAATAAAAGTTTGTATGTTGTTCTTTACTCTTTTCGTGTGTGCTGTTGGGTGCCGCATCGCACGACACCACCCTATGCGATCCTAGAGTGGGTGAACCACGGGGTGGTCCCCACAGGGGTGGTATCAAGCCGCATTGGGAATAGCACGCTCGAAAAGAGCCTATTTTTGAAAACTTAGGAGTAGTCGAGTGAGGATTAGTCATTAAGCCCACATAAGGTCTATGATAGTACTAGTTATGATGGTGGAAAGCTAACATATTTGTTATACATTCTGTAACGACGCTCCGACGTCTGGTAAGAGGTAAGGTACGCCACTTCACGCGGATCAATTGCGGTAACTTGCCATACGAGTAATAGTATGGAATGATATACCGTGGCTTGGCACGGTAGTGAATATGAGTCTCTGGACCTCTCTATGGTTCTGAGAGCATATGAAAACACTATTCTCAAGCATGCTTTAAGCAAAAGTGAGAATACCCCATCGTGTGGTAAGCAACACGATAGTATGCCACTCTTAAACGTTCAATGTTCCAAGGGCCATACGCAGCGCTCGCCATCGGCGTGCCTCAACGGTCATGAGGCAGTAGGTGGTATCTTTTGGGTTGATAAAATTTCCAACCGTGACGACCCGTTCGCGCTCTACTCGGGCTTCCCGTCGTGTGGTGTGAAAACACGACCATGTACCTTGAGACGTGGCTTGACTCAAGGACGATCCGTATGGCAATGATACGGACCGTATGTTTTTACTATGATACGGAACTGCCTGCAATGTTAAAACCTTTGGGTGCACAATTATTGTTTGTTTTTCTGCAGGTACACTGACCACGTTAGTGCATGACGTATAGAAACCGTTTGTGAGTGACGTTTTTAGTCCACCATTTGACACGTATAAGCCAGAATACCGGTTTAGGATTTTTCTTTGGTGAGGAAACATAGTACCGACTGCATAAAAAGTTTATTTTCAAAGAAAAGAGTCAAAATGAGGTTTAGAATTCCATTTAGGGGTTAGTAAACTCCTATATTGAACTAAGAGTCAATGGGGAGTATAGATTCAATCTCAAAAACTTAGGAACAATCTCCCCTGTTTTCAGCAGAAATTTTGCTGAACTTAAACAGGGCATAACTTAAGATTGGTTGAACCAATGGAGGTGTGGGATACCATTCTGGAAAGGTTTTGAAGTCCTCTACAACTTTTCTGTAGAGATCCAGAACAAAATCTCCCTCCAAATGGATGAAAATCTCAGATGAGTAGGTACTGTCAAGAAACCGGGCAGACCAAATGCTCTCTGGAATTTTTTGTATTTCAACCAAAACACTTAGTTTCACCGTTCGACGTCCAGTGGCTGTTGTAAAACAGCGAGTTGGAGTCGAAGGGTTTATGCATTTGACACATCACTTCGAGTTAGTACATGTTTGGGTCCAATACAATAGCGAGGAATTACGCATGCTAACACACTTAACGTCCCGTGGTGACCCCTATGGTCGAAATGAACTTTTAACCCATAAGGTTCAATACTTTGGAACTCGATCCTGTGACACGGTCCAGGGATGTATATGTTGCATAAAGTTTATACTTTATCCATATGTGTGATTGTTATGCGCATTGTTTATCCCATTCTCGCATTATGATTGTATAGACTGGATGAGCTAAACCCACATGTGCTGATCGTTTGAATGGTATGAATGCAGAATGGTGCGGACACGTTCAACGCAAGAGGAGGGAGGTCCGAGTCAGGTTCATGGTGATGAGTCTCCACCTCCGGAGCAAACCACGACACAGCAGCAACCACCTCCTCCACCGCTAGAACTTCCAAGAAGTTTTGCGGAGGTTCTCGCAGCAGTGCTCGGCTCGCGCGACGAGCAAACCGAGTTGCTGCGGATGCTAGTCCAGCAAAATGCGTCCCATCAGGGAGGACGCCAAGACAATGGGCAACGCCAGCCCCAACAAAGTTCGTATTCAGAATTCATGGCTACCCATCCACTGGTCTTCACGGAGGCTGAGGAACCTTTGGAGGCGGACAGCTTTATCCGCACTCTGGAGGCGAAGTTTGGGCTGCTGTGATGCACCAAACACCGGAAGGCGCTGTGTGCAGCGCAACAGCTTCAAGGAGAAGCCGGTACCTAGTGGGCGAATTACACCGCCTCCTTACCGGCTGGCCATGCCGTCACATGGACGGAGTTCCGGGAGGCGTTCCGCGCCTATCACATACCTCCCGGTGTGATGGAAATGAAGCTCCAGGAGTTCCTGGCGCTACGGCAAGGCGAGAGGAGTGCTCATGAGTACTCCAGGTTATTCAACCGGCTGGCGCAGTATGCGCCAGGATTTGTGGGGACGGAAGACAACAAGCGCAACGCTTTCTTCCGGGGCCTGAATTCAAAGATGAAGGTACATCTCGCCCAGAGCAATCGCGGCACATTCAACGATCTAGTTAATACCGCGATTCTACAAGAGAATGCTTAGCGCGAGCGCGGTTCTGACAAGAGGAAACGCAGCGCGCTAACGAGCAGCAGTTGTGGGACGCCACAAAAATACCGCGTGGTGTATCGCTCACCATCCGGTCAGAGATGGCAGCCACCGACGCGACCGCCTCAGTTTCGCGGTCGGCAATATAATGCGCCGGGCTTCCGACCGACGTATCCACCACAGTAACAGCAGCAGCAAAGGATGGTTCCGCGTGCGCCCCAGTTTCAACAGCGTGCACCGGGATTCCGTCCTCAAGTCGGCGGGACCCCGACACCTTACACGTTCTATACGTGTGGCCGTGTCGGGCACATTTCGAGAGACTGCCCCGAGCCGCGACAGGGCAGGGGTGCAGCACCATATCAGGGTGCTAATCAGCCCCGCAATCAGCCCAAGAAACCAGCACCAAAACCTGGCAATGTCCACCACTTAGCCATCGAAGACGTGCCGGAAGGCGAACCCGTCCTCGCGGGTACGATTTCTTACTTAGATCATCCCGTAGTCATACTTTTTGACTCCGGTGCCACCCATAATTTCATAAGTCAGTCTTATGTTATTAAATATCAACTGCCTATCATTCCCACAAATAATTCATACTTGATATGTTCTCCGGGTGGGAAAATAACAGCTGACAGAATGGTCTATAGAGCACCATTACAGTTGGGTGGAAATCTATACCCGACGTCTCTAATCATGTTAGAGAATAAAAACTTGATGTCATTTTAAGAATGTCTTGGCTACATCGCCATGGTGTTGTTCTTGACATCATTCCACGTGTGGTTCGTCTAAACTCTCCACTCCATGAACCACATGTTCTTATGCTTGACAATTTGGTTCAAGGAACCCCAGCCACATATAACACGGAAGCCACAAAACTTGAGGATATTCGTGTGGTCCGTAAATACCCGGATGTCTTTCCGGATGATCTCCCGGGCATGCCACTCGAAAGGGATGTCGAGTTCAAGATCGAACTCGTACCTGGGACAACACCGATCTCACGGAGACCGTACAAGATGGCTCCGAATGAGCTGGCTGAATTGAAGGAGCAGCTCAATGACTTAATGAGGAAGGGTTTCATTCGACCGAGTTCCTCACCATGGGGATGCTCGGCGCTGTTTGTGAAGAAGAAGGATGAAACCTTGAGGTTGTGTGTGGACTACCGACCTCTCAACGCCGTCACCATAAAGAATAAATATCCACTGCCCCGCATCGATATCTTATTCGATCAACTTGTGGGTGGAAGTGTATTATCAAAGATGGATCTTCGCTCCGGATATCGTCAAATCAAGATCCGAGCGGAAGATATTCCGAAGACGGCCTTCTCGACGAGATATGGGTTGTATGAATACCTCGTCATGTCCTTTGGTCTCACCAACGCCCCGGCACACTTCATGTATCTTATGAACTCAGTGTTCATGCCAGAGTTGGACAAGTTTGTGGTGGTGTTCATAGACGACATCTTGGTTTACTCCAAGTCTGAAGAAGAACACGCCAAACACTTGCATATAGTACTTCAACGATTAAGAGACCATAAGCTTTATGCCAAGTTCAGCAAGTGCGAGTTTTGGATCAGCCAAGTGCCATTCCTTGGTCACATTATTTCTACAGAAGTTATTGCAGTTGATCCAAGCAAAATCGAACAAGTGCTGAAATGGAAATGCCCCACATCAGTTCATGAAGTCAGGAGTTTCCTCGGGTTAGCAGGACATTACCGGAGATTCATACCGAATTTCTCCAAGCTTGCGAAGCCGATGACTGAACTGTCTAAGAAGGGAATCAAATATGTTTGGAGCTCAGCTTGTGAAGAAGCGTTCCAGGCATTAGTGAGGCATCTTACAACAGCCCCGGTGTTAGCTCAACCGGATACAACCAAGCCCTTCGACGTATACTGTGATGCGTCTGGCATCGGGCTTGGCTGTGTATTGATGCAAGGAGGAAGAGTGGTCGCCTATGGCTCCCGTCAACTTCGTAACCACGAGCAGCACTATCCGACTCATGATCTTGAGCTCGGTGCTGTGGTGTTGGCTTTAAAATGTGGAGGCACTATTTGCTTGGGAACTTAGTGCACCTCTACACCGACCACAAAAGTCTGAAATATATATTCACTCAAAAGGAGTTGAATATGCGGCAACGGAGATGGCTAGAACTGATCAAAGACTATGAGATCGAGATTCACTACCATCCCGGGAAGGCAAACGTGGTTGCCGATGCCTTAAGCCGCAAATATCATGTCAACAATCTGTCCATCACCCCACCTGAAGAGGAGGAGCCAAGTCTGTACTTGGTTCCATATGGGGCATTGTATAATCTTGCTCTCGTCCCTACAATACGAGAGGAAATTATGGAAGCATAGAAGAAAGACGTGGGAATGTCGCACATTCGGAGAAGGATGAAGAATGGCGAAATGAAATGCTTCCGAAGAGATGATAATGGCACACTATGGTTTAAAGACCGTATAGTGGTACCCTGTGACATGAATCTTCGGAAGAAGATCTTGGACGAGGCTCATTTGTCCAAGTATTCAATTCATCCGGGCAGCAACAAAATGTACCAGGATCTGAAGACCAGATTTTGGTGGACACAGATGAAAAGAGAAATCGCAAAGTATGTATCCGAATGTGATACGTGTCGGTGGGTGAAAGCCGACCATATGCGAAAAGCCGGACAGCTGCAACCATTAAACATTACGGCGTGGAAGTGGGAGGATATCAGCATGGACTTCATAGTCGGATTACCTCTCACGTCTCACAAACATGACTCGATTTGGGTGATAGTCAATCGACTAACCAAGTCGGCTCATTTTATTTCCGTACATACGGGCTACGTGGCCAGGAAATATGCGGAGCTGTACGTTGCAAGGATATTGTGCTTGCACAGTGTTCCCCACTCCATTATTTCATATCTCGGTGCACTGTTCGTTTCTCGGTTTTGGGAGCAGTTGCACGCATCCTTAGGGACCAAACTGATCCGAAGTTCCGCGTATCACCCGCAGACGGATGGTCAAACCGAACGGGTGAACCAAGTGTTGGAAGACATGCTACGCGCTTGTGCCATCCATCACGGCAAGAATTGGGACGACCATTTGCCGTTGGTGGAGTTTTCTTACAACAATGGCTATCAAGCTAGCATCAAGATGGCGCCGTATGAAGCTCTCTACGGCCGGAAATGTCGCACACCTATCAACTGGTGCGAGTCCGGCGAGCGAGTTATCTACGGCATTGAACTTGTGAATGAAGCTGAAGAACGAGTGTGAGTAATACAAGCCAATCTTAAGGCTGCTCAATCTCGTCAGAAAAGTTATGCGGATAAAAGACGCCGCCGTCTCCACTTCAACATCGGGGACCATGTTTATGTCCGTGTGTCTCCGATGAAGGGAGTTCATCGTTTTGGAGTGAGGGGTAAACTGGCACCGCGGTTCATTGGTCCGTTCACCATCATTGAAACATGCGGACCCGTGGCCTATCGCTTGGAGTTACCAGCGTCACTCACAGGGTTTCACAATGTCTTCCACATCTCTCAGCTGAGGAAGTGTCTCAAACCCTCCGCTGAAATCCGCACTGAAGACATAGAAGTTCTTCAATCGGACCTCACGTACACGGAGTATCTAATCCGGATCATCGATGAAAAGACTCGTGCCACAAGAAACCGGACCTTATGGTTCTACAAGGTCTTGTGGAGTAACCATACCGCTGATGAAGCGACATGGGAAATCAAGGATTATCTACGAACGTATTATCCGGACTTGCTATCATCATATACCCGGTAAAGTTTTACCCACTTTACTTTTCCTTTGGAATCTCGGGACAAGATTCTTTTTAAGGGGGGAGGGATGTAAAATGCCCAAAAGTGGTAGCAAGAAAATTCAGCTCATGTACACTTATGAAAAATGAGGGGAATTAAAACTTTGAATTATAATGGTATAAGTCCAAACTGAGGGTTTAGACTTCCCAAAACTTCAAAACATGGAGATCTAAATTCATAACTTGGATCTTCATAGTCCAAATATTCAACCTTCCAAATTTCAGCTCATTTGGAGGAGTTTCAATATTTGTTTGGGATTAAAAGGAAAAGCCCTCTAATCTGAATTTCAAAATCAGTTTCAAATTCCAATTTCCTCAATTTCAAAATTTGGTTTCACAAATGTGTTCTCCACCTTTTAATAAGCAGCCATGCCAAAAATTGGAAATTTTGGAGCTGGTTTGCTATATTTTTGAGGCAATACAAAGTGGAGAATTCAAACTCCTTTTCAAATTCAAATGATCAAACCACATCCAAATTTCACCCCAGAATTCGAATTCTTTGAATTCAGAAAGATCAAACTATGACTTTGGGGTGAAGTCAGGCCTTTAATGTGGAGTTGCTGGGGTAAAATATCAGAGAAAATTTGGATAAGAATTAGAAATGGTGGGACCCCTTGGTCAGCCACACAAGAGAGCTGCTGCCTCAGCCGACTGCGATCGAACAGCAGGGGCGCGACAGCTCCCGTCTCCGACTTTAACACCCCAAAATCCTGTTAAGAGGGGAATTTAAATTTTTTTGGACGTGTTGCACGTGGTGCAGAAATTCAAATTCAAATTAGAATTCAAATTCAAATCAAAACAGAAAAGAAAAAGAAAAAACAAAACCCCCGGCCAGTGGGCCGAAACCCACCAGCCGGCCCACCCGCCCCGCGCCAGCCCGCAGCCGCGCGCCCCCTCTCCCTCTCACTGACACGCGGGGCCCGCGTGTCATCCCTGACCTCCCGCTCGCGCCAACGGACTCCTCCGCGCGCCCGAATCCAAACTACCCCGGAAACCCACGTCCCCCAGCCGAATTCTGGTCCCGGACGACTCCGGCTCGATCCCAACAGACACGCCGCCCTCCCCCGTCTATATAAATGCCGGCATCGCCCTGTTCCCCCCCCCCCCCCCCGATCGGCTGTTTTTCCTCCCGGTGAGAACCAGAGCTTCTCCGGCCGTTTTCGCTCGATCTTTGCTCGGGTTTTCTGATCTAACGCGTCGATCGTGTCCCACCGCCTCCGGGGAGTCACACAGGTGCAGAAAACTCGGTGGTTTGCGCTCTAGGCACAGCTCCGACAAGCACCGCAGCGGTTCCACCTCGACGCCGACCGCCTTCCAGGGCCTCCGAGCTCAAGAGATACCCCGAGGTGAGATCCCCGACCTCCCCTCTACCGTTCTATGCCATGAAATCCCAGTTTTAGGAGGTATAGACGAAGATCCAAAGTTTTCCGGCGAGATCGCCGCCTCCCGCCGCCGCGCGCCGCCGGGCAGCGCCGCCCGCGCATGGTCAGGGCGACGTGACCGATTGTGCGCTGTCTATTTTAAATCGCACGGTAGAATTAAAACCCGCGCGTACCGGTTCGGCGATCTAATCTGAGCCGTCTATTTTAAATCGGACGGTCCACATCAGCCCCGCGTTATAAAGGCCGAGATTCTTACGCGCTACCCCCTGGAGATCTCGGAAAACACGAGCTAGCCCCAGAAACTTCTGATCTAGCCCCTGGAACTTCAGAAATTCGTGTAAATTCATTTAAAAATCAGTTTTAGCCCCTGGACTTAATAAAAATTAGGAAAACCCCTCTGTTATGTGTAGTTAGACCCCTGGAAATTTATGAAATAATATAATAGACCTTGTAGTGGGGTGAGTTTACTTTTTTTAACCCTATATGATATTAAATTTAGGAATTTGAATATGTGATTAGGATTTAAAATTTAAAAGGTGAGACAAACACATTGTAAATTCAAATTTAAACTCTCCTAGCACTTGGAAAACTTTAGAATGAGTTAAAAGTAGATTATAAACTGAAATGAATCTGTTTAACTAATTGTTCACATTTGTTAGTTATAGGGACACATTTTTAGGTTAGGAAATAATTCTGAAAATTGGTAAAATAAATTTAAAATAGTCCACATCAGAGGAGAAGTTCCAAAATATATTATTTAATATTTTAGATCAGAACCTATTCTGTTTAGATGATGTGTATTACTATTTTCATAATAAAGTTCACCTTTAGGCATAGAAAATAAATCTGAAATTATAAGAAAATAGGTAGCCATAACTAGAAAATGATAAATGAAGTCTCCAAATCCATAGATTTCAGTTTAGGATTTGGTAGAAGATCTGAAAACCCAATTGGAGTAGGGGAAATACCTTCCATGCATACTTGGTAGCTAAGAAGGGTATCAATTGAATATAAGGAAGTTGTTCAAATTGGAAATTCATATATAGTGTGCAAACATAAATCTGAATACAAAACTTAGAAATCATATACACATGTTTAAAAGTGCATGCAAGCTAAAAAAAATCAACACACATAGAGTAACCACAACACTTAGAAATGTGAATAACTTTCATAGGTGTGAATGTGTGGTTTGTATGAAGTGAAAGTGTGAACTATGTCTTATGGATTGTTGTTTTCTTTTTGCTATGTGTGTTGGCATGAGTAGAACCTGCCCCAGAGCAAGTTCTCCCCTTCCAAGATCAGGACTATCCATTCCCAGAGCAGCAGGAAGAAGGCAAGTGTCTTTGACCACTTTGATCCTATGCTAGGATGTGTAGATAGAATTATTTGCATTGTCAATTGAAATATGACACCCATGCTAGGAAGTTTCCCTAGAATTGCATTATCTTGTTTCCTTGTAGCTTGGGTTGGGATTTATTTTATTATGTCATTCATTCATATTACTTATGCTTAGCCATGCTTAGAATGGGATAAGTGGGATATGATATTATCAACTTGTTTACCTTACTCTTGAATTGAGATATCATTAGTTATGTAGAGGTAGGGATCGAGGCAAGTTGGATGATTTGGTTGGTGCTGGGTGCACGAGACTCGGGTTTGTGTTTAGTACTTGCCTGGATCCTAAGGACCGGTTCATGGAGCATGTAACCTGGCTTTACCGTGCCAACCACATGCTGAGATGGGGCAGCTTGGCCAATTAATTAGGTGTATCCCCGGCGTAGTATGGGTGTGTTGGATGGTGCGGGGAATAGGTGTCAGCTGGACTACCATATGAACCGCAAGGCTCAAGAGGGGGCCACTGCAGCGGGGTTGGAGCCTCTTGTATGCTGTTAGGGGTGAAACCTCAGTGGGCCCACGCTCGTCGGGAATCCCTTTGTAAAGGCTTCGTAGTGATCTCCTGGCTACACACCTAGGAAGTGTGAATGTGGTTCGTGGCCACTGGCATAATGGAGGTTCTTTTAGTCCACCCGGCAACGAGGGATGAAATCACTACATGTGGGTACAGTGGTACAAACTCTGCAGAGTCAAAACTGTCATGACAGCCGTGCTCACAGTCAAGAGCGGCTTGGACTTATTCATGATTAGAAGATGATGACCTTGGAGGTTGTGGATGTTAAGCGGGGAGCTTAACATTGGAAATGATGCTATGGTTATTTGATTATGATGATGGGATGGGAGATTGGGACCATTTCACCTGTGTAGTAATGTAGGTGCTTAATAAGCTAAGGTGGTAGGTAATAATTGCGTAGTGCTTTAACCATGAGTTCAACCTCTCCTTGCTCTAGCCATGCATGACATAACTTTCCCACACTTGCTGAGTACCCCCGGTACTCAAACTTGCATATTTGTTGGTTTAAATTGCTGCTCAGGTCAAGGGGACGATGTGGTGTTTAATGATCAAGATTTTGGACCCGAAGAAGGATTCTAGGTTCATGGAGTCCCACGGGCAACGCCTGTGACGGAGCCCACAAGAATAATATTCCGCTGCTATTTTATTTACATGTTATGAACTTATTATCGTCCATCGAGACAGATGCTATGTAAGACTTATTTATATTCGACACCTGGCTTGTAATAAATGATGCTTCACTATTTATCATCACATGTATGAGAGAATGATCCTGGCATACATGTGATACTCACTCGGTTGTTCTTCGGAGAAACCGGGTGTGACAGAAGTGGTATCAGAGCCAAGGTTGCCCGTAGGAACGTGGACCTAGGTAGAAATAGACGTATTTAAGGACCCTATTTTCTTAAAAACTATTTTACAAAAGTGTGGGTTGAAGGTTTTATTTAATGGGGTCACTTTATTCATCTTACCCTAATTCTTATTCAAAAAAGGATTTTTATTTAAAATCTTATCTAATAATTTTAAATGCTTTATGTTTTAGATGGTCCGCATGATCCGTACCGCCCGCAAGTCCACCGGAGGGAGAGTTCTCGTAGTTGCCCTTGCCCTGAGAGAGGAGGACCGTCCGGTGACGTATCTCTCCTACGGATTGGCAGTAGGAGGCTTGTTGCGCCGTCTTCGACGCATGCTCCAAGCCGCCGGCAATACGGGCAAGCTAATCGTACACTACAGCTCCACCCGAACCATCCGTGAGAAGCGGGAAGAGTGGAGTTCAGAAATGAGGATTATCCACGAAAATCAGCTGCTCAAGATCCACCGCTCTCCAGCTTGTCGAGCGACACAGGTCGATGCGGAGAAGGATATCACCTGGGAGGCAATCACCTGCCAGAGTCACATCTACCATCGCCACCTGGACAGGACTGAGTACATGTATGTCCTCCAGCATGAGAGTGGTACTACGGAGTACAAGTACCCGCCAGTGCAGCAAGGGACTTCCCATGAGCACATGGACTTGTGCTTGGAGGATGCTGCTATGCTCAGCACTCGACTGCAGGAGTGTCAGCAGGAGCTTCAGAATGTACGTGACACCCTGAAGGAGACTGAGGCGTTGCTTCGAGCCAGCTTGAGGGCGAGAGAAAGAGGAGATGGGAATGAACTGTGTGTCACCGTGAATGACACATGGACTCCTGATTCCCCGGATCGCCGGGCGAGCAGGCGTCGCCGCACTTCTCCCCCAGCAGCCTCCCCACCCAAAGCGGAGTCGGAGGGCAGCCGCAATAATGAGGAAGATCCCGAGGAGCCAGCTCAGTGATACGAGTAGTGTAGAGTCCTTTCCCTTAGTTTAGCAGATGTCAAGTAGTCGAGTCGCTACCTTAGTTAAGGTTGTGATTATGTTTGGTGTGTGACGTGAGTTGTGGAAGCCAGGGGCAATTGTCCACAACCTCGTCTTTAGGATTGTTTTGCTTTGATGTGTGAATCCCTATGAATAAAGAGTGCATTTATTTCGCGTGAGACATGAAACCCTCAGAAAATATAAATATAATAAGGTCTCAAAATTTTAAGTTTAAAACGAGCAAATTGGGAAGTTAATACGTAATGCTTTAAGTTAACATCTGGTTGATCATGATAGATGGCCGGAAGAGGAAAGGGTCGTGCTGCCAACCCCGCCAACAACAACGATGAGGCCGGCAACCCTCATATTTCTGGAGGACAAGACAGGGGTGGTCGCCTTGAAGGAGTTGATCCCATCCACCAAATGCTTGAAAATCAGAATCAGCTCATCCAGAGCCTAACTCAAGTGGTGGCCAACTTGCACCAAGCTCCACCTCCACAAGCTGCACCACGCCAACCGAGGTTGAGTGAGTTTCTAGGGACTCAACCTCCAAAGTTTGCAAGTTTTGCTGAACCTCTGGAGGCAGATGATTGGCTAAAGACCATTGAGAGCAAGATGAGGATCATACAATGCCAGGGATATGAGAGGGTGCTGTTTGCCTCTCACCAATTGCATGGACCTGCTGCTGATTGGTGGACCGCTTACGTGGCCGCCTATCATGACCCAGAGAACATCACTTGGGAAGAGTTCAAGCGTAGCTTCCGCAACCACTACATACCAAGGGGTGAACTTAAAAACAAGAGAAAGGAGTTCTTGGGGCTGCAGCAAGGAAACATGACGGTGAGGGAATACCTCACTAAATTCACCCAACTATCCCGATATGCACCACGGGACATAGAGACTGATGAGCAGAAACAGGACTGCTTTGTGGAAGGACTTACAGCGGAAATGCAGTGTGCAATGTCCTCCAACGAGTACGAAAGCTTCCAAAAGATGGTGGACAGAGCATTTGTGGTGGAGAGGAAGCTGAAGGCCTTGGAAAATGAAAACAAGAGGAAGGCGGGATGGTCACACCAAGCCTCGGGTAGCAACACCCACCCACGTCTGATGCAGCAACCCGCAGGGCAGACGAGTCGTGCTGCGGTACCCTACTCTGCACCGAGAGGGTACAACCCGAACTTCAGGCATCCGTCAGCACCAGCACAGCCACAACGTCAGTTTGTACAGCAGCCTCGCCCCACATATCAACCTTGACCAGCAGGACAAGGACCACCGAACCAACCCCAAGACAACAAAGGCCAGGCACCTAAAGTTGGGGTGCAATGCTTCAACTGTGGTGAAGTGGGGCACTACGCCCATAAGTGCCCAAAGAAGAAGCCCATGCAGCCACAACGACAGAATGTGATGCGAGGACGGGTGAATCACGTGACCATGGAGGAAGCGCAAGAGGCACCTGACGTGGTAGTTGGTAAGTTTCCTGCCAATTTACACATTGCAACCCTATTTTTCGATTCTGGTGCTACCCACTCATTCATTGCCCAAGGGTTTGTTAAGAAGCATGATTTATGTAACACCCCAAAACCTGTTAAGAGGAGAATTTAAAAAATTTTGGACGTATTGCATGTGGTGCAGAAATTCAAATTCAAATTGGAATTCAAATTAAACTCAAAACCGAAAAGAAAAAGAAAAAACAAACCTCCCCGGCCAGTGGGCTGAAACCCACCAGCCGCGCACCCGCTTACCTCTCACTGACATGCGGGGCTTGCCTGTCATCCCCGACCTCCCGCTCGCGCCGACCCCGGACTCTTCCGCGCGCGCGCGATCGTAACCGACCGCATTTCCGCATTCCTCAGCCCGACTCCCGGTCCCAGAAGGCTCCAGCTCGATCTAAACAAACCCGCCGCCCTTCCCCGGCTATATAAACCCCGGCATCTCCCGATTTTCACCCACGATCAGTCGTTTTCCTTCCGGTGAGAACCCGAGCTTCTCCGGCCAATTTCGCTCGATCTTCGCTCGGGATTTCTGATCTAACGCGTTGATCTTGATCCACCGCCTCCGGGGAACCGCGCAGGTGCAGAAAACTCGGTGGTTTGTGCTTCAAACACAGCGCCGACGAGCCTCGCCGTGAATTCACCTCGGACCTCGTCGTCGATCGCTTTCCAGGACCTCCGAGCTCAAGAAAACCCCCGAGGTGAGATCCCCGACCTCCCCTCTACCGATCTATGCCATAAAATCACAGTTTTATGAAGAATTGACGAAGATCCGAAGCTCTCCGGCGAGATCGCCGCCGTGCGCCGCCGGGCAGAGCCGCCCGCGCTCGATCAGAGCAACGTGGCCGCTTGTGCGCCGTCTATTTTAAATCGCACGGTAGAATTCAAATCCCCGCGTACCGGTTCGACGTTATAATCTCAGCCATCTGTTTTAAATCGGGCGGTCCACGTCAGCCCCGCGTTATAAAGTCCGGGATTCTTATGCGCTACCCCCTGGGGATCTCGAAAAATACGAGCTAGCCCCGGAAACTTCTGATCTAGCCCCTGGAGCTTCAGAAATTCATGTAAATTCAATTAACAATCAGTTTTAGCCCCTGGACTTAATAAAAATTTGCAAAACCCCTCTGTTATGCATAGTTAGGCCCTTGGAAATTCTAAAAATAATATAATAGACCCTGTAGTGGGGTGAGTTTACCTTTTTAACCCTATGTGATATTGAATTTAGGAATTTGAATATGTGATTAGTATTTAAAATTTAAAAGATGGGACAAACACATTGTAAATTCAAATTGAAAACTTTCCTAGCACTTGGAAACCTTTGGAGTGAGATAAAAATAGATTTTTGGCTGAAATGAATCTGTCTAATTGATTATTCACATTTATTAGTTATAGGGACACATTTTTAAGTAGAGAATAATTCTGAAAATTGATAAAATAAATTTAAATTAGTTCACATCAGAGGAGAAGTTCAAAATATATTATTTTAGACCAAAACCTATTCTGTTTAGATGAGGTGTCTTATTATTTTCATAATAAAGTTCACAATTAGGTATAGAAAGTAAATCTTAAAATATAGGAAAATAGGTATACATAACTAGAAAATGATAAATGAAATCTCCAAAATCCAAAGATTCCAGTTTAGGGTTCGGTAGAAGGTCTGAAAACACATTTGCAGTAAGAAAATACCTTCCATGCATACTTGGTAGCTAAGATGTGTATCAATTGAATATAAAGAATTTGTTCAAATGCGAAACTCATATATAGTGTGCAAACATAAATCTGAACACAAAAGTTAGAAAACATATGGACATGTTTAAAAGTGCATGTAAGCCAAGAATCAACACAAATAGAGTAACCACAACACATAGAAATGTGAATGACTTTCATAAATGTGAATGTGTGGTTTGTATGAAGTGAAAGTGTGAACTATGTCTTATGGATTGTTGTTTCTTTTACTATGTGTGATGGTATGAATAGAACCTGCTCCAGAGCAAGTTTTTCCCTTCCAAGAACAAGACTTCCCATTCCCAGGGCAGCAGGAAGAAGGCAAGTGTCCTTGACCACTGTGATCCTATGCTAGGATGTGTAGATAGAATTATTTGCATTTGTCAATTGAAATATGAAACCCATGCTAGGAAGTTTCCCTAGAATTGCATTACCTTGTTTCCTTGTAGCTTGGGTTGGAATTTTCTCTATTATGTCATTCATTCATATTTCTTATGCTTAGCCATGCTTAGAATGGGATAAGTGGGATATGATATCATCAACTTGTTTACTTTACTCTTGAATGAGATATTATGAGTTATGTAGAGGTAGGGATCAAGGCAAGTTGGATGATTTGGTTGGTGCTGGGTGCACGAGACTCGGGTTTGTGTTTAGTACTTGCCTGGATCCTAAGGACCGGTTCATGGAGCGTGTAACCTGGCTTTACCGTGCCAACCACATGCTGAGATGGGACAACTTGGCCAATTAATTAGGTGTATCCCCGGCGTAGTATGGATGTGTTGGATGGTGCGGGGAATAGGTGTCAGTTGGACTACCATATGAACCGCAAGGCTCAAGAGGGGGCCTCTGCAGCGGGGTTGGAGCCTCTTGTATGCTGTTAGGGGTGAAACCTCAGTGGGCCCATGCTCATCGGGAATCCCTTTGTAAAGGCTTCGTAGTGATCTCCTGGCTACACACCTGGAAAGTGTGAATGTGGTTCGTAGCCACTGGCATAATGGAGGTTCTTTTAGTCCACCCGGCAATGGGGGATGAAATCACTACATGTGGGTACAGTGGTACAAACTCTGCAGAGTCAAAACTGTCATGACAGTCGTGCTCACGGTCAAGAGCGGCTTGGACTTATTCATGATTAGAGGAATGATGGCTTTGGAAGTTGAGGATGTTAAGCGGGGAGCTTAACATTGGAAATGATGTTATGGTTATTTGATTATGATGATGGGATGGGAGAGTGGGACCATTTCACCTGTGTAGTAATGTAGGTGCTTAATAAGCTAAGGTGGTAGGCAATAATTGTGTAATGCTTCAACCATGAGTTTAACCTCTCCTTGTTCTAGCCATGCATGACATAACTTTCCCACACTTGCTGAGTACCGTCAGTACTCAACCTTGCATATTTGTTGGTTTATATTGCTGCTCAGGTCAAGATAATGAAGTGGTGTTTAATGACCAAGACTTTGGACCCGAAGAAGGTTTCTAGGTTCATGGAGTCCCCCGGGCAACGCCTGTGACGGAGCCCACGAGAATAATTATTCCACTGCTATTTTATGAACTTATTATTGTCCATCGAGACATATGCTATGTAAGACTTATTTATATTCGACACCTGGCTTGTAATAAATGATGCTTCACTATTTGTCATCACATGTATGAGAAAATGATCCTGGCATACATGTGATATTCACTTGGTTGTTCTTCGGAAAAATCGGGTGTGACAGAAGTGGTATCAGAGCCAAGGTTGCCCGTAGGAACGTGGAACTAGGTAGAAATGGACGTATTTAAGGACCCTATTTTCTTAAAAACAATTTTACAAGGTGTGGGTTGAAAAGTGTTATTCAATAGGGTCACTCTCTTCATCTTACCCCAACTTTTATTCAAAATAGGATTTTTGTTTAAAAGTTTATCTAACTTAAGTTTAAATGCTTTATGTTTTAGATGGTTCGCATGATTCGCACCGCTCGCAAGTCCACAGGAGGGAGAGTTCCCATAGTTGCCCTTTCCCAAAGAGAGGAGAGCCGTCCGGTGACGTACCTTTCCTACGGATTGGCAGTAGGAGGCTTGTTGTGCCGTCTTTGATGTATGCTCCAAGCCGCCGGCAATATGGGCAAGCTGATCATACACTATAGCTCCACCAGGACCATTCGGGAGAAGCGGGAAGAATGGAGTTCAGAGATGAGGATTATCCACGAAAATTAGCTGCTTAAGATACACCGCTCTCCAGCTTGTCGAGCGACACAGGTCGATGCGGAGAAGGATGTCACCTGGGAAGTCATCACTTGCCAGAGCCACATCTATCGTCGTCACCTGGACAGAACTGAGTACATGTATGTCCTCCAGCGCGAGAGTGGTACAATGGAGTATAAGTACCCGCCAGTGCAGCAAGGGACTTCCCATGAGCACATGGACCTGTGCTTGGAGGATGCTGCTATGCTCAGCACTCGACTGCAGGAGTGTCAGCAGGAGCTTCAGGATGTTCGTGACACCCTGAAGGAAACCGAGGCGTTGCTTCGAGCCTGCTTGAGGGCGAGAGAAAGAGGAGATGGGATTGAACTGTGTGTCACCGTGAATGATACATGGACTCCTGACTCCCCAGATCGCCGGGCGATCAGGCGTCGTCGCACTTCTCCACCAGCAGCCTCCCCACCCAAAGCAGAGTCGGAAGGCAGCCGCAATAATGAGGAAGATCCCGAGGAGCCAGCTCAGTGATACGAGTCGTGTAGAGTACTTCCCCATAGTTCAGTAGGTTATCGAGTAGGCGAGTCAATACCTTAGATGATGGTGTGTCAATGTGTGGTGTGTGACGTGAGTTGTGGAAGCCATGAGCAATTGTCCACAACCTCGTCTTCAGATTGTTTTGCTTTGGCGTGTGAACCCACATGAAATAATAGTGCATTTATTTTTGTGTGAGGCATGAACCCTCAGAAAGTATAAATACAACAAAGCCTCAACACTTCAAAGTAAAAACAAGTGAAAGTAGTAAGATAATACGTAATGCTTTAAATTGACATTTGGTTGATCATGCTAGATGGCTGGAAGAGGAAAGGGTCGTGCTGCCAACTCCGCCAACAACAACGATGAGGCCTGCAACCCTCATCTTTCTGGGAGCCAAGACAGGAGTGGACGCCGTGAGGGAGTTGATCCCATCCACCAAATGTTTGAGAATCAAAATCAGCTCATCCAGAACCTGACTCAAGTGGTGGCCAACTTGCATCAAGTTCCACCTCCACAAGCTGCACCACGCCAACCAAGGTTGAGTGAGTTTCTAGAAACTCAACCTCCAAAGTTTGCAAGTGCAGCTGAACCTCTGGAGGCAGATGATTGGCTAAAGACCATTGAGAGCAAGATGAGGATCATACAATGCCAAGGATACGAGAGGGTGTTGTTTGCCTCTCACCAATTGCATGGACCTGCTGCTGATTGGTGGACCGCTTACGTGGCCGCCCATCATGACCCTAAGAACATCACTTGGGAAGAGTTCAAGCGTAGCTTCCGCAACCATTACATACCAAGGGGTGAACTCAAAAACAAGAGGAAGGAGTTCTTGGGATTGCAGCAAGGAAACATGACTGTGAGGGAATACCTCACTAAATTCACTCAACTATCCCGTTATGCCCCACGAGATATAGAGACTGATGAGCAGAAACAGGATTGCTTCGTGGAAGGACTTACTGTAGAAATGCAATGTGCAATGTCCTCCAATGAGTATGAAATCTTCCAAAAGATGGTGGACAGACCATTTGTTGTAGAAAGGAAGCTGAAAGCCTTGGAAAATGAAAACAAGAGGAAGGCCGGGTGGTCACACCAAGCCTCGGGTAGCAACACCCGCCCACGTCTGATGCAGCAACCCGCAGGGCAGACGAGCCGTGCTGCGGTACCCTACTCAGCACCGAGAGGGTACAACCTGAACTTCAGGCCTTCGTCAGCACCAACGCAGCCACAACGTCAGTTTGTACAGCAGCCTCGCCCTACATACCAACCTTGACCAGTAGTACAAGGACCCCCAAACCAACCCCAAGACAACAAAGGCCAGACACCTAAGGTTGGGGTGCAATGCTTTAACTGTGGTGAAGTGGGGCACTACGCCCATAAGTGCCCAAAGAAGAAGCCCGTGCAGCCACAACAGCAGAATGTAATGCGAGGATGGGTGAACCACGTCACCATGGAGGAGGCGCAAGAGGCACCCGACGTGGTAGTTGGTAAGTTTCCTGCCAATTTACACATTGCAACCCTGCTGTTTGATTCTGGTGCTACCCACTCGTTCATTGCCCAAGGGTTTGTTAAGAAGCATGACCTAGCAACAACACAAATGAACCATATGCTAGCAGTAAACTCTCCAGGTGGAGAAATAAGGACAAGACGAGTGTGTCCCAAGGTGAATCTAGACATTAATGGGGTAGTATTTACTGCCAACCTCATAGTGATAGATTCACAAGGGATAGATATTATTTTGGGTATGGATTGGTTGACCAAACATAAGGGGATCATCCATTGTTCGACCAGAACGGTGGAACTAACTCACCCTAGTGGCACAAGAGTAAAGTTCATAACAATACAAGAGACTAGGAGGGACATTAAATTAAATCAAGTTGAGGTGAAAGTGGAGGAGATCAGGATCATCAGGGAATATCTAGATGTTTTTTCGGAGGAGTTGCCAGGAATGCCTCCTGATCGTGAAGTGGAATTCGCAATTGAGCTAGTGCCTGGAACAGCCCCGATATACAAGAGACCGTATCGGATGGACTCCAAGCAGCTGGAAGAACTCAAGGATCATTTAAGAGAATTGACGTAGAAGGGGTACATTCATCCTAGTTCCTCACCATTGGGAGCTCCAGTGATATTTGTGCCCAAAAAGGACGGAACCCAAAGGTTATGCGTAGACTACCGTGCCTTAAATGAAGTAACCATCAAGAACAAGTACCCATTACCCCGCATTGAAGACTTGTTTGATCAGTTGAGGGGAGCTTGTGTGTTCTCGAAGATTGATCTCAGGTCGGGATACCACCAACTTAAGATAAGGCAATCTGATATTCCCAAGACAGCTTTCATATCTCGGTTCGGACTGTATGAATACACCGTCATGCCTTTCGGGCTAACTAATGCCCCGGCATACTTCATGTATCTCATGAACAAGGTATTCATGGAATATCTGGACAAATTTGTGGTGGTTTTCATAGATGACATTCTCGTCTTCTCCAAAGATGAAGAGGAACATGAGAAACATCTAAGGTTGGTGTTGCAGAAGCTGAGAGAACACCAACTATATGCCAAGTTGAGCAAGTGTGAGTTTTGGCTGAAGAGAGTTCCCTTCTTAGGACATATAATCTCGGAGGGAGGAATCTCCGTAGATCCCGCCAAAATCAAGGATATACAGAAGTGGAAGACCCCTGAAAATGTCAGGGAAGTTCGAAGCTTCTTGGGAATGGCAGGATACTATCGACGGTTTATTGAGGGATTCTCTAAGATCTCGAGACCCCTCACCAAACTGTTGGAGAAGGGAATCACATTCACATGGACGCCGCAGTGCGAGACGAGTTTTCAGGAGTTAAACAAAAAGATTGACAACAGCCGCAGTGCTAGTTATGCCAGATATGCAGAAGAACTTTTCGGTGTACTGCGATGCCTCTGGAAACGGGTTGGGATGTGTTCTCATGCAAGAAGGGCATGTCGTGGCTTATGCATCCCGGCAGCTCCGGAAGCACGAGAAGAACTATCCTACACATGACCTAGAACTAGCCGCAGTGGTACACGCGTTGAAGATTTGGCGGCACTACTTGATGGGGAAGAGGACAGAGATATATACGGATCGTAAGAGCTTAAAGTACATTTTCACACAGCCAGATCTCAACCTCAGACAAAGGAGATGGTTAGAGCTGATCAACGACTTTGATGTAGGCATCAACTATCATCCTGGGAAAGCGAACGTTGTGGCAGATGCTTTAAGCCGGAAGGTGCAGGTCAATAGGTTGAGCTTGAAGGACATGCCTACAGAATTGAAGGAAGAGGTTATAAGACTCCACCTATGCCTGGTGAATAGTGGTGAAGCCATCGCCATGGAAGTGGACTCCACACTAGAGCGAGACATACGCGAGGGTCAAAAGAATGACGAGAAGATACAAGAAATCAGACAACTCATCATGGAAAATAAAGCCCCTGGTTTCAGAGAAGATGAACAAGGAACGGTGTGGCACAGGAAAAGAATCTGTGTGCCAGAAGTAAAGAAGATCTGTGAATTGATTTTGAAGGAGGCTCACGATTCTGACTGTTCCATTCATCCTGGGAGTACGAAGATGTACCAGGACCTCAAGAGCAGGTATTGGTGGTATGGAATGAAGCGAGATGTCGCAGAACATGTTGCCCTATGTGACACATGTCAGTTGGTGAAAGCAGAACATCAACGACCCGCGGGATTATTGCAACCACTCAAAGTGCCTGAATGGAAATGGGAAGAAATCGGTATGGATTTCATAGTGGGATTGCCTAGGACCCAATCAGGATATGATTCGATATGGGTCATCATCGACAGGCTAACCAAGGTAGCTCATTTCATCCCCGTGAAAGAAAGCTACAGCGGATCCAAATTGGCAGAATTGTACATGTCAAGGATCGTGTGTTACCATGGAGTGCCGGAGAAGATAGTGTCGGATCGAGGGACACAGTTCACCTCAAGATTCTGGCGGAAACTGCATGAAACCATGGGAACCTATCTGAATTTTAGTTCTGCCTATCATCCCCAAACTGACGGGCAGACGGAAAGAACCAATCAGATCCTTGAGGATATGCTGAGAGCGTGTGCACTCAAAAACAATCGGAGTTGGGATAACAACTTACCGTATGCGGAGTTCTCCTATAACAACAGCTATCAGGCTAGTATGAAGATGTCACCGTTTGAAGCTTTGTACGGGAGGAAGTGTAGAACTCCACTATTTTGGAACCAAACGGTGGAAAGAAAAGTGTTTGGACCCGAAGTACTACAAGAAGCCGAGGAGAAAGTGAGGGAAATTCGCAACAACTTGAGGATAGCACAGACACGACAAAAGAGCTATGCCGATGTACGAAGAAGAGAGCTCGTTTTCAATGTGGGGGACTATGTCTATCTCAAGGTGTCCCCTATCCGAAGACTTCGTCGGTTCAAGGTGAAAGGGAAGTTATCACCTCGATACATCGGACCCTTTCAAGTTCTGGAAAGGAAAGGCGAAGTGGCGTATCAACTAGAATTACCGGCTCGCCTATCGGATGTGCATGACGTATTTCATGTGTCACAGCTCAAGAAATGTCTGAGAACACCTCAAGAGATGTTACCCATGAATGAGGTTGACGTAGCTGAGGATCTGTCTTATGCCGAGCAACCATCCAAGATTTTGGAGACAATGGAACGCCTCACAAGAAATAAAAGAATCCGGATGTGCAAGGTGCAGTGGAAGCATCACTCGGAAGAGGAAGCCACATGGGAGCGAGAAGACGAGCTTAAGGCACAGTTTCCGGAATTGTTTTCTTAGAACCACCAATCTCGAGGACGAGATTTCTTTTAAGGGGGGTAGAGCTGTAACACCCCAAAACCTGTTAAGAGGAGAATTCAAAATTTTTTGGACGTATTGCATGTGGTGCAGAAATTCAAATTTAAATAGGAATTCAAATTAAACTCAAAACAGAAAAGAAAAAACAAACCTCCTCGGCCAGTGGGCCGAAACCCACCAGCCGGCCCACCTCACCCCCGCGCCAGCCCGCAGCCGCGCGCCCGCTTACCTCTCACTGACATGCGGGGCCCGCCTGTCATCCCCGACCTCCCGCTCGCGCCGACCTCGGACTCTTCCGCGCGTGCGCGATCGTAATCGACCGGATTTCCGCGTCCCTCAGCCTGACTCCCGGTCCCAGAAGGCTCCAGCTCGATCTAAACAAACCCGCCGCCCTTCCCCGGCTATATAAATCCTGGCATCTCCCCGATTTTCACCCACGATCAGCCGTTTTCCTTCCGGTGAGAACCAGAGCTTCTCCGGCCAATTTCGCTCGATCTTCGCTCGGGATTTCTGATCTAACGCGCTGATCTTGATCCACCGCCTCCGGCGAACCGCGCAGGTGCAGAAACTCGGTGGTTTGCGCTTCAAACACAGCGCCGACGAGCCTCACCGTGAATTCACCTCAGACCTCGTCGTCGATCGCTTTCCAGGACCTCCGAGCTCAAGAAAACCCCCGAGGTGAGATCCCCGACCTCCCGTCTACCGATCTATGCCATAAAATCACAGTTTTAGAAAGAATTGACGAAGATCCGAAGCTCTCCGGCGAGATCGCCGCCTCCCGCCGCCGTGCGCCGCCGGGCAGCGCCGCCCGCGCTCGATCAGAGCGACGTGGCCGCTTGTGCGCCGTCTATTTTAAATCGCACGGTAGAATTTAAATCCCTGCGTACCGGTTGGACGTTATAATCTCAGCCTTCTGTTTTAAATCGGGCGGTCCACGTCAGCCCCGCGTTATAAAGGTCGGGATTCTTACGCGCTACCCCCTGGGGATCTCGGAAAATACGAGCTAGCCCCGGAAACTTCTGATCTAGCCCCTGGAGCTTCAGAAATTCATGTAAATTCAACTAAAAATCAGTTTTAGCCCCTGGACTTAATAAAAATTTGCAAAACCCCTCTGTTATGCATAGTTAGGCCCCTGGAAATTCTTAAAATAATATAATAGACCCTGTAGTGGGGCGAGTTTACCTTTTTAACCCTATGTGATATTGAATTTAGGAATTTGAATATGTGATTAGTATTTAAAAGTTAAAAGATGGGACAAACACATTGTAAATTCAAATTGAAAACTTTCCTAGCACTTGGAAACCTTTGGAGTGAGATAAAAATAGATTTTTGGCTGAAATTAATCTGTCTAATTGATTATTCACATTTATTAGTTATAGGGACACATTTTTAAGTAGAGAATAATTCTGAAAATTGATAAAATAAATTTAAATTAGTTCACATCAGAGGAGAAGTTCTAAATATATTATTTTAGACCAAAACCTATTCTGTTTAGATGAGGTGTATTATTATTTTCATAATAAAGTTCACAATTAGGTATAGAAAGTAAATCTTAAAATATAGGAAAATAGGTATACATAACTAGAAAATGATAAATGAAATCACCAAAATCCAAAGATTTCAGTTTAGGGTTTGGTAGAAGGTCTGAAAACACATTTGCAGTAAGAAAATACCTTCCATGCATACTTGGTAGCTAAGATGTGTATCAATTGAATATAAAGAATTTGTTCAAATGGGAAACTCATATATAGTGTGCAAACATAAATCTGAACACAAAAGTTAGAAAACATATGAACATGTTTAAAAGTGCATGTAAGCCAAGAATCAACACACATAGAGTAACCACAACACATAGAAATGTGAATGACTTTCATAAATGTGAATGTGTGATTTGTATGAAGTGAAAGTGTGAACTATGTCTTATGGATTGTTGTTTCTTTTGCTATGTGTGATGGTATGAGTAGAACCTGCTCCAGAGCAAGTTTTTCCCTTCCAAGAACAAGACTTTCCATTCCCAGAGCAGCAGGAAGAAGGCAAGTGTCCTTGACCACTTTGATCCTATGCTAGGATGTGTAGATAGAATTATTTGCATTTGTCAATTGAAATATGAAACACATGCTAGGAAGTTTCCCTAGAATTGCTTTACCTTGTTTCCTTGTAGCTTGGGTTGGAATTTTCTCTATTATGTCATTCATTCATATTTCTTATGCTTAGCCATGCTTAGAATGGGATAAGTGGGATATGATATCATCAACTTGTTTACTTTACTCTTGAATGAGATATTATGAGTTATGTAGAGGTAGGGATCAAGGCAAGTTGGATGATTTGGTTGGTGCTGGGTGCACGAGACTCGGATTTGTGTTTAGTACTTGCCTGGATCCTAAGGACCGGTTCATGGAGCATGTAACCTGGCTTTACCGTGCCAACCACATGCTGAGATGGGGCAGCTTGGCCAATTAATTAGGTGTATCCCACGCGTAGTATGGGTGTGTTGGATGGTGCGGGGAATAGGTGTCAGCTGGACTACCATATGAACCGCAAGGCTCAAGAGGGGGCCACTGCAGCGGGGTTGGAGCCTCTTGTATGCTGTTAGGGGTGAAACCTCAGTAGGCCCACGCTCGTCGGGAATCCCTTTGTAAAGGCTTCGTAGTGATCTCCTGGCTACACACCTGGGAAGTGTGAATATGGTTCGTAGCCACTGGCATAATGGAGGTTCTTTTAGTCCACCCGGCAACGGGGGATGAAATCACTACATGTGGGTACAGTGGTACAAACTTTGCAGAGTCAAAACTGTCATGACAGCCGTGCTCACGGTCAAGAGCGGCTTGGACTTATTCATGATTAGAGGAATGATGTCTTTGGAAGTTGAGGATGTTAAGTGGGGAGCTTAACATTGGAAATGATGTTATGGTTATTTGATTATGATGATGGGATGGGAGAGTGGGACCATTTCACCTGTGTAGTAATGTAGGTGCTTAATAAGCTAAGGTGGTAGGCAATAATTGCGTAGTGCTTCAACCATGAGTTTAACCTCTCCTTGTTCTAGCCATGCATGACATAACTTTCCCACACTTGCTGAGTACCGTCGGTACTCAACCTTGCATATTTGTTGGTTTATATTGCTGCTCAGGTCAAGATAATGAAGTGGTGTTTAATGACCAAGACTTTGGACCCGTAGAAGGTTTCTAGGTTCATGGAGTCCCCCGGGCAACGCCTGTGACGGAGCCCACGAGAATAATTATTCCACTGCTATTTTATGAACTTATTATTGTCCATCGAGACATATGCTATGTAAGACTTATTTATATTTGACACTTGGCTTGTAATAAATGATGCTTCACTATTTGTCATCACATGTATGAGAAAATGATTCTGGCATACATGTGATATTCACTTGGTTGTTCTTCGGAAAAACCGGGTGTGACAATTTAGCAACAACACAAATGAACCATATGCTAGCCGTAAACTCTCCAGTGGGAGAAATAAGGACAAGACAAGTGTGTCCCAAGGTGAATCTAGACATTTATGGGGTAGTATTTACTGCCAACCTCATAGTGATAGATTCACAAGGGATAGATATTATGTTGGGCATGGATTGGTTGACCAAACATAAAGGAATCATCCATTGTTCGACCAGAACGGTGGAACTAACTCACCCTAGCGGCACAAGAGTAAAGTTCATAACAATACAAGAGCCCAGGAGGGACATTAAATTAAATCAAGTTGAGGTGGAAGTGGTGGAGATCAGGATCATCAGAGAATATCCAGATGTTTTTCTGGAGGAGTTGCCAGGTATGCCCCCTGATCGAGAAGTGGAATTTGCGATTGAGCTAGTGCCTAGAACAGCTCCGATATACAAGAGACCTTATCGGATGGACTCCAAGCAGCTAGGAGAACTCAAGGATCATTTAAGAGAATTGACGGGGAAGGGGTACATTCGTCCTAGTTTCTCACCATGGGGAGCTCCAGTGATATTTGTGCCCAAGAAGGATGGGACCCAAAGGCTATGTGTGGACTACCGTGCGTTGAATGAGGTAACCATCAAGAACAAGTACCCATTACCCCGCATTGAAGACTTGTTTGATCAGTTGAGGGGAGCTTGTGTGTTCTCGAAAATTGATCTCAGGTCGGGATACCACCAACTTAAGATAAGGCAAACTGATATTCCAAAGACAGCTTTCGTATCTCGG
The DNA here is from genome assembly GCA_030760725.1 of Neostapfia colusana. Taxonomy (NCBI): domain Eukaryota; kingdom Viridiplantae; phylum Streptophyta; class Magnoliopsida; order Poales; family Poaceae; genus Neostapfia; species Neostapfia colusana. Next base: position 33,480,053 of record JASWHV010000004.1, on the reverse strand, counting down.
TACGGACTGTATGAATACACCGTCATGCCTTTCGGGCTAACTAATGCCCCGGCATACTTCATGTATCTCATGAACAAGGTATTCATGGAATATCTGGACAAATTTGTGGTGGTTTTCATTGATGACATTCTCGTCTTCTCCAAAGATGAAGAAGAACATGAGAAACATCTAAGGTTGGTGTTGCAGAAGCTGAGAGAACACCAACTATATGCCAAGTTGAGCAAGTGTGAGTTTTGGCTGAAGAGAGTTCCCTTTTTAGGACATATAATTCCGGAGGGAGGAATCTCCGTAGATCCCGCCAAGATCGAGGATGTACAGAAGTGGAAGACCCCTGAGAATGTCGGGGAAGTTCGAAGCTTCTTGGGATTGACTGGGTACTATCGACGGTTTATTGAGGGATTCTCCAAGATCTCGAGACCCCTCACCAAACTGTTGGAGAAAGGAATCACATTCACATGGATGCCGCAGTGCGAGACGAGTTTTCAAGAGCTAAAGAAAAGATTGGCAATAGCCCCAGTGCTAGTTATGCCAGATATACAGAAGAACTTTTCGGTGTACTGCGATGCCTCTGGAAATGGGTTGGGATGTGTTCCCATGCAAGAGGGGCATGTCGTGGCTTATGCGTCCCGGCAGCTCCGGAAACACGAGAAGAACTATCCTACACATGACCTAGAACTAGCCGCAGTGGTACACGCGTTGAAGATTTGGCGGCACTACTTGATGGGGAAGAGGACAGAGATATATACGGATCGTAAGAGCTTAAAGTACATTTTCACACAGCCAGATCTCAACCTCAGACAAAGGAGATGGTTAGAGCTGATCAACGACTTTGATGTAGGCATCAACTATCATCCTGGGAAAGCGAACGTTGTGGCAGATGCTTTAAGCCGGAAGGTGCAGGTCAATAGGTTGAGCTAGAAGGACATGCCTACAGAATTGAAGGAAGAGGTTATAAGACTCCACCTATGCCTGGTGAATAGTGGTGAAGCCATCGCCATGGAAGTGGACTCCACATTAGAGCAAGAAATACGCGATGGTCAAAAGAATGATGAGAAGATACAAGAAATCCGGCAACTCATCAAGGATAATAGAGCCCCTGGTTTCAGAGAGGATGAACAAGGTACGGTGTGGCACGGAAGAGAATCTATGTGCCTGAAGTGAAGGAGATCCGTGAATTGATTTTGAAGGAGGCTCATGATTCCGACTATTCCATTCATTCTGGAAGTACTAAGATGTATCATGACCTCAAGAGCAGATATTGGTGGTATGGAATGAAGCGAGATGTCGCGGAACATGTTGCCCTATGTGACACATGTCAGTTGGTAAAAGCGGAACATCAACGACCCGCGGGATTATTGCAACCACTAAAAGTGCCTGAATGGAAATAGGAAGAAATTGGTATGGATTTCATAGTGGGATTGCCTAGGACCCAATCAGGATATGATTCGATATGGGTCATCATTGACAGGCTAACCAAGGTAGCTCATTTCATCCCGGTGAAAGAAAGCTACAGCGGATCCAAATTGGCAGAATTATACATGTCAAGGATCGTGTGTTTCCATGGAGTGCCAAAGAAAATAGTGTCAGATCGAGGGACACAGTTCACCTCAAGGTTCTGGCAGAAGTTGCATGAAACCGTGGGAACTCATCTGAATTTTAGTTCTGCCTATTATCCCCAGACTGACGGACAGACGGAAAGAACCAATCAGATCCTTGAGGACATGCTGAGAGCATATGCACTCAAAAACAATCGGAGTTGGGATAAGAACTTACCGTATGCGTTCTCCTATAACAACAGCTATCAGGCTAGTATGAAGATGTCACCGTTTGAAGCTTTGTATGGGAGGAAGTGCAGAACTCCACTATTTTGGAACCAAACAGGGGAAAGTAAAGTGTTTGGGCCCGAAGTACTACAAGAAGCCGAGGCGAAAGTGAGGGAAATTCGCAACAACTTGAGGATAGCACAGACACGACAAAAGAGCTATGCCGATGTACGGAGAAGAGAGCTTGTTTTCAACGTGGGGGACTATGTCTACCTCAAGGTGTCCCCTATCCGAGGACTTCGTCGGTTCAAGGTGAAAGGGAAGTTATCACCTCGATACATCGGACCCTTTCAAGTTCTGGAGAGGAAAGGTGAAGTGGCATATCAACTAGAATTACCGGCTTGCCTATCGGATGTACACGATGTATTCCATGTGTCACAGCTCAAAAAATGCCTAAGGACGCCTAAAGAGGTGTTACCCATGAATGAGGTTGACGTACGAGAGGATCTGTCTTATGCCGAGCAACCAGTCAAGATTTTGGAGACAATGGAATGTCTCACAAGAAATAAAAGAATCCGGATGTGCAAGGTGCAGTGGAAGCATCACTCGGAAGAGGAAGCCACATGGGAGCGAGAAGACGAGTTTAAGGCACAGTTTTCAGAATTGTTTTCTTAGAACCACCAATCTCGAGGACGAGATTTCTTTTAAGGGGGGTAGAGCTGTAACACCCCAAAATCCTGTTAAGAGGGGAATTTAAAAATTTTTGGATGTGTTGCATGTGGTGCAGAAATTCAAATTCAAATTGGAATTCAAATTCAAATCAAAACAGAAAAGAAAAAGAAAAAGAAAAAACAAAACCCCCGGCCAGTGGGCCGAAACCCACCAGCCGACCCACCCGCCCTGCGCCAGCCCGCAGCCGCGCGCCCCCTCTCCCTCTCACTGACACGCAGGGCCCGCGTGTCATCCCTGACCTCCCGCTCGCGCCAACTACCCGGACTCCTCCGCGCGCCCGAATCCAAACTACCCCGGAAACCCGCGTCCCCCAGCCGAATTCTGGTCCCGGACGACTCCGGCTCGATCCCAACAGACACGCCGCCCTTCCCCGTCTATATAAACGCCGGCATCGCCCTGTTCCCCCCCCCCCCCTCTGATGGGATGTTTTTCCTCCCGGTGAGAACTAGAGCTTCTCCGGCCGTTTTGGCTCGATCTTTGCTCGGGTTTTCTGATCTAACGCGTCGATCGTGTCCCACCGCCTCCGGGGAGTCACGCAGATGCAGAAAACTCGGTGGTTTGCGCTCTAGGCACAGCTCTGACGAGCACCGCAGCGGTTCCACCTCGGACCTCGATGCCGACCGCCTTCCAGTGCCTCCGAGCTCAAGAAAAACCCCGAGGTGAGATCTCCGACCTCCCCTCTACCATTCTATGCCATGAAATCCCAGTTTTAGGAGGTATAGACGAAGATCCGAAGTTTTCCGGCGCGATCGCCGCCTCCCGCCGCCGGGCAGCGCCGCCCGCGCACGGTCAGGGCGACGTGGCCGCTTGTGCGCCGTCTATTTTAAATTGCACGGTAGAATTAAAACCTGCGCGTATCGGTTCAGCGATCTAATCTGAGCCGTCTATTTTAAATCGGACGGTCCACATCAGCCCCGCGTTATAAAGGTCGGGATTCTTACGCGCTACCCCGTGGGGATCTCGGAAAACACGAGCTAGCCCTAGAAACTTCTGATCTAGCCCCTGGAACTTCAGAAATTCGTGTAAATTCATTTAAAATCAGTTTTAGCCCCTGGACTTAATAAAAATTAGGAAAACCCCTCTGTTATGTGTAGTTAGACCCCTGGAAATTTATGAAATAATATAATAGACCCTGTAGTGGGGTGAGTTTACTTTTTTTTAACCCTATATGATATTAAATTTAGGAATTTGAGTATGTGATTAGGATTTAAAATTTAAAAGGTGAGACAAACATTGTAAATTCAAATTTAAACTCTCCTAGCACTTGGAAAACTTTAGAATGAGTTAAAAGTAGATTATAAACTGAAATGAATCTGTTTAACTAATTGTTCACATTTGTTAGTTATAGGGACATATTTTTAGGTTAGGAAATAATTCTGAAAATTGGTAAAATAAATTTAAAATAGTCCACATCAGAGTAGAAGTTCCAAAATATATTATTTAATATTTTAGATCAGAACCTATTCTGTTTAGATGATGTGTCTTACTATTTTCATAATAAAGTTCACCTTTAGGCATAGAAAATAAATCTGAAATTATAAGAAAATAGGTAGGCATAACTAGAAAATGATAAATGAAGTCTCCAAATCCATAGATTTCAGTTTAGGATTTGGTAGAAGATCTGAAAACCCAATTGGAGTAGGGGAAATACCTTCCATGCATACTTGGTAGCTAAGAAGGGTATCAATTGAATATAAGGAAGTTGTTCAAATTGGAAATTCGTATATAGTGTGCAAACAGAAATCTGAATACAAAACTTAGAAATCATATACACATGTTTAAAAGTGCATGCAAGCTAAAAAATATCAACACACATAGAGTAACCCCAACACTTAGAAATGTGAATAACTTTCATAGGTGTGAATGTGTGGTTTGTATGAAATTAAAGTGTGAACTATGTCTTATGGATTGTTGTTTTCTTTTTGCTATGTGTGTTGGCATGAGTAGAACCTGCCCGAGAGCAAGTTCTCCCCTTCCAAGATCAGGACTATCCATTCCCAGGGCAGCAGGAAGAAGGCAAGTGTCCTTGACCACTTTGATCCTATGCTAGGATGTGTAGATATAATTATTTGCATTGTCAACTGAAATATGACACCCATGCTAGGAAGTTTCCCTAGAATTGCATTATCTTGTTTCCTTGTAGCTTGGGTTGGGATTTATTTTATTATGTCATTTATTCATATTACTTATGCTTAGCCATGCTTAGAATGGGATAAGTGGGATATGATATTATCAACTTGTTTACCTTACTCTTGAATTGAGATATCATGAGTTATGTAGAGGTAGGGATCGAGGCAAGTTGGATGATTTGGTTGGTGCTGGGTGCACGAGACTCAGGTTTGTGTTTAGTACTTGCCTGGATCCTAAGGACCGGTTCATGGAGCATGCAACCTGGCTTTACCGTGCCAACCACATGCTGAGATGGGGCAGCTTGGCCAATTAATTAGGTGTATCCCCGGCATAGTATGGGTGTGTTGGATGGTGCGGGGAATAGGTGTCAGCTGGACTACCATATGAACCGCAAGGCTCAAGAGGGGGCCACTGCAGCGGGGTTAGAGCCTCTTGTATGCTGTTAGGGGTGAAACCTCAGTGGGCCCACGCTCGTCGGGAATCCCTTTGTAAAGGCTTCATAGTGATCTCCTGGCTACACACCTGGGAAGTGTGAATGTGGTTCGTGGCCACTGGCATAATGGAGGTTCTTTTAGTCCACCCGGCAACGGGGGATGAAATCACTACATGTGGGTACAGTGGTACAAACTCTGCAGAGTCAAAACTGTCATGACAGCCGTGCTCACGGTCAAGAGCGGCTTGGACTTATTCATGATTAGAAGATGATGACCTTGGAGGTTGTGGATGTTAAGCGGGGAGCTTAACATTGGAAATGATGCTATGGTTATTTGATTATGATGATGGGATGGGAGATTGGGACCATTTCACCTGTGTAGTAATGTAGGTGCTTAATAAGCTAAGGTGGTAGGTAATAATTGCGTAGTGCTTTAACCATGAGTTCAACCTCTCCTTGCTCTAGCCATGCATGACATAACTTTCCCACACTTGCTGAGTACCCCCGGTACTCAAACTTGCATATTTGTTGGTTTAAATTGTTGCTCAGGTCAAGGGGACGATGTGGTGTTTAATGATCAAGATTTCGGACCCGAAGAAGGATTCTAGGTTCATGGAGTCCTCCGGGCAACGCCTGTGATGGGGCCCACAAGAATAATATTCCGCTGCTATTTTATTTACGTGTTATGAACTTATTATCGTCCATCGAGATAGATGCTATGTAAGACTTATTTATATTCGACACCTAGCTTGTAATAAATGATGCTTCACTATTTGTCATCACATGTATGAGAGAATGATCCTGGCACACATGTGATACTCACTCGGTTGTTCTTCGGAGAAACCGGGTGTGACACCGACCCACGCCCGAGGTGTGTCGCACCACCTCCTGATTCTGCCACCTACTTGATCATCTGCTCGTGCCACAGTCCCAGCACATCCTCCCTTGCTCTCTCGGTCGTCCATCGACGTGTTTTTCCCTTTCCCTGCTCAGCGCGAGTAGCCTCGACCGCCGCTTGGTTGCTCCGCGTCGCCGTCCATCACCGACGCAACTCCGGCGTTGTCACGCCTGGTTGAGGTCACAGGAAGGTGCGCAAGGCTCTCTAGTTCCTCTCTGACGACAGCTCCTATCGTTCCTTCCCGCTGGTTCCGAGAACTGAACATGAATTCCTCGTTCCACTTTCCAGCTTGCCGCCACGACACCGCACCGTCGACCGGCCACCTCAGACTCGTTCACGCTCATCCAACCGGTGTTCTAGGTGTGTTGTCGACCCATCTTGCTATCCTCCCAGTTTGGAGCTAGGTCATAGCCTAGGTTGGCCGGAATTCGAAGTTTGTCACCGGTGGTTTCTTGGAACCGAGTTGAATGAAAACGGGAAATTCCAAGGCCATATTGGGTTAGGGTTCATAAGAGTGTAGGCATAGGTTCTCCAAGCCATGACGACCCTTCTCGAGCAAACGGCAAGCAATACCATGCAGAGTCTGAAGAGTTCACCGTGTTTTTCCTCACGGCGGGAAGAACCACTTCGGTCGCACGGTGAGCTTATGTTTCCAGCCGTTTTCCGAGGGATCAGGGTAGTGTTCCGAGCTCCCCATGTCACGGTGGTGCTGTAGGACCCAACCGCGGTCGGTTTCCGGGCTTGCCGGGCGAATACCATGTCGTCGGAGTTGCCCGAGTTACTGCCACCGTCGAGGAGGTATTTCCGGCCGGTTAGCGCCGCCACCGAGCTCACCAAAGTGTTCCTCGTCAGGTTTTAGGCACAGGCGGCAAGGATTGAGCCGTCTAAGGCCCGGGACAGCCGTTCCGGCGAGGCACAACCGCTTCTCCGGCGAGGAGGCCAGTCGGGCGCGAGGTTGAAGAAGGTGGGGGCCTGCCCCACCTGTCAGTGGCACCAGAAAGGCGCCGGATCGGGGTGTGGCTCCGGATCGGCTGTGGCTGCGCGGGTTAACTCCGTAGCCCCCGGTGTTGCCGAAATCTCACTGGTCCAATTTAAAACAGTGGGCCTAGTTCCAATTATTTGAAGTTTCTATTAGAGAAATAATTCTAGGAATTAGCTGATCTTTACAAGCCCATAACTTTGTGTGCAAAACTCCAAAAAGAGTGAGACCAATTTTGTTGGAATCCTCATGAGGAGTACTTCACAGAGAAACCAATTTTAGGCCATGAAAATGCCCAGGAATTTCTGTAGAATTGTTTTTAGTAAATCCTTTAGGGATTTATTATAGGAGCAATTCTTTATGAAATAGTCCCAAATTTGGGCCGCAAATCCTCCATAGTTACTGATCTCCAGCAAAAATTTGGGATTCATTGGAGATCATTTGCTAGGTTAAACTGCCTTCCCAAGTTCAGCCTTTATTTGGAAATTCAAATTTAAACAGAAGCTTTTTCAGAACTCCTGTCCAAACTTCAAAAATTCATATCTCTCTGATGGTAGCTCCAAAAATGGTGAAACAAATTTTGTTAGAACCATGGAGACTTATCCTAATCAGATCTTCCACTATTAGCTATGTTAAAGCTCCTGAATTGGGCTCAAAACTCAGAGAAACATTGTACTTGTAGGAATTTTAAAGACTACATTGTGCAATGACATGTCTCCAAATTTGGCTCAAATCATCCTTAGAGAGTCTAGTACCTACTGAAAAAAAATCCCAAAGCCAATTAAGGATCCTAAATAGCAATAGCTATGAATAGTAGTTCAATTCTTATAAATCCTTAATACTTATACATCTATTTTTCTACATTTCATTTAGTGACCGAAGTCGAGGACGCACCGGAGCCTTTGGACGTCCTGCCACCTGAAGCTAACTTCCCGTTTGACTCGCAACCAGGCAAGCTCCGGTTTGCACTTAAGTACCTTGTATAAAATTCTTTATTTGTATCACTTATGTCTAGGGTGAATGTTTGCATTAGACTTAAGGTGATTGAAACCTCACTTGCATAGCCTCTTTAAATCCTATGGAGGGTTGGGTAGTTTACAAACTCGACGAGTAGAGAATGCCATGCTAAGGTGCTTAGGATCTCGGTAGAAGTTGAGTAGTTAGAATCTACTCGCGAGGCAAGGTTTATCACACGGTTTGGTCAGAATAGAAAATGGCTTAAGAGTGGTGAAAATGAGACCCAGCAGGGGGATAGGAAGCAGTGAGCAGAGGTCTCACGTGCGTAGCCCTGTTGGTGTCGATTGAGGACCGAGTCGTGTGCGGGCCTGATGAACAAGTATTGAATAGTACCGGATGGCATACTGGCATAAGCAGGAAACCGATGTAGATGGTTAACCTAGTTGCCGAGGCTTACCCAACCGTAAATAGGAGTGGGTTGAGGGTAGCAAGGTGTAAATCTGGCGGTGGGCACAGTCACGCTCCACGCGGGAACCTCCTGCCCGTTACGGATGGACCGGTTCAGATTTTGGGTTGCCTTTGAAAGGTTGTTGCATACAACAGAGTAGGAAGGGGTGTGGAATCACGCTTCTGAAAGTGGGTGTATGCAACGTGTTGTCCGGGTGTCTCCTGATTGCAATCACCGTCCCTCGCGGTTATTTGAGTACCGCTTGTTCACTGTTTTGTGACGTAGTAAGAAGTAAAGTAAGCCAGTTGAATGATAATATGCTGTGATGATAGAGTAATGTTTTAGAAACCATGTTTGCTGTAGATGTAGAGCTAATTAAGTTTACTTTCCGCTTTAGTCATCACCACATCGGAGGAAAGCGTTTCTTGTTTGATTGTGAACTTCCGATGTGAGGGCTGCCTAAGGCACATGAATTTGCTGCTATAAAACTGAAAGTAAGGATCAACTTATAGGCGTATCTTTGTCGCAAATTTCTTTTCCTATCATACACCTCCCAGCATGTAGAGCTCCATGTCTAGGTCAGACGGTTAAGCCTTGCTGAGCCATCGTGCTCACGGTTGCAATATTTGAGTTGTATGCAGGTGAGACCTATGAGGAGGGTTCCGAGGAAGAGGTGATGCCCCCGTCAGGGTACACGGCCGAGATGGAGCCCTGCACGCCGCTGTGATTTCTCCGGTTCCATGCTGCTAGTGTGTAGCGTCCCCGGGCTGTACGGCTGTACTTTTGCATAGTAAGGATGAGAGGCTACTAATGTACATTACTTCCGCTGTATAGTTATATTTTGTAAAAGACTTCCGCTATTTTATATCAAATAAAAGTTTGTATGTTGTTCTTTATTCTTTTCGTGTGTGCTGTTAGGTGCCACATCGCACGGCACCACCCTATGCGATCCTGGAGTGGGTGAACCACGGGGTGGTTCCCGCAGGCGTAATAATAATAAATGACGGACATATAACGTGCCTGCGAGCATAGTATTTTGGTTTGAAAGAAAAAGGTCAGGGAGACTGACAGTGGGCCCTTGCTGGTACTTACGATGAATACGTTAGATCCGCACGGTTGGATATCGTAAGCCTGATGCACGCTAGCGGTAACGAGAGCGCAGCCCCGTTCACCAACAGTTCTATGATGTCAGCACACCCTTTCACCAGACGTAATATTACAATAGCAAAACATTTCCTTCGAGGATCTTTAAAACTATGCTTCCAGGCATAAAACCCGGCTACTATGCTTCCAGGCATAAAACCCATCTCTTAGCGCGCAAGGTACAAGCATCAGACCCCAATTACTAATCATCGCTGCTCAAAACAAATGACCAAACAAGAAAGCGTTTGCTTCATTGCTCCAACAAATATGAACCGTATGGCATTCAGGGTACAGCAAATACTATTTTCTAATACAACAGTGCACCAAAATTGTCGGACGGCATTGGCGCCTTCAGTGAAGTGAGGTGTGGCTCTAATCAATGCCGATTCATCTTCACGCCCCCTTTTACAAATTATAACCCATACTTGGCCTCGTTGACCCCCCCCCCCCCTCCACCGTTTACTACTTGTCCTCGAGACAACACAAAAGCTCATTAGTTGACATTTTTCTTGTCAACTCAAGCGCACTGTAAGTCAATGCTTGACAGCCCCCGTTTTTCGGCAGATACCTTCAGGATCTCTTCTTTTTTGACGCAGATCTACCACCATCTGACCCTTTCCTTTTCGATTTGCCAGTTTCCTTGTGCTTCTCTTTCTTATCTGCCTTAGCCTTGCTCGACTTTACACTGATTACACCGCTAGCGGACACCTTTCCATTCTGCAGCGCCTTCTCAATCTCTGTGTCATCATCATCAATTGCATACTTCTGCAAAAACTTTGGGTCCACAGTAGCTTCATTCGCAGCTCTTCTCTTTTCCTGTATTTTGCAGGTTCGATGTTAGTAAATCTTGAAATTCTGTAATCATTTTCATCAACAAATTGTAATGAGGACAAAGAACATTGATGACATGTCTGAAACCTCACCTCCACTTCCTTGGCTGCTTCTGCAAGGTCCTCGTCCATTGATTTGCTGAGCGGGGCCATCTCAATCTGCACATAACAGAAAACCATGAAAATAGTCAAACAGCATTTTTATATATCAGCGTTGCTATGCAAATGCTGATTTGAATTCGTTTGAAGCTAACAGGTTGCTTACTTCCTTCAACCGAGGTAAGGTTGCTTCAATTTCTTTTCCGGCAACTTTATCAAGGAAGCCATATAATTTCTTCATTGTCTTAATGAAGTTAGATAGTACTTGTTCCCTTTCTATCCCCAATTCTTCCTGTCAGTAGAGAGCAGAATAGTTGTGATCACTAGTGGAAAGAATTTCAAGGACACTGCATTTTCTTGAGATTAACCGTGAGCTAACCTTCACACTGCCTATGTCTTTGTCCTGTAGACCCATACAGAACAAAACAGCTGCTTGACCACCATGCAAAGTAGCAGGAAGCTTCTCCGAAAAATACTGGTGTGCAAGGATAGGTACAAGATCCAGAATCTGTAATGTCAAAAACATTAGAAGTTTGGTACACCAACCGTAATTTGTATGAACAAAACATATTGTTAGTGTATGCATGAAACAGGTGTTGCATAGCACTCCAAGAGAAATATTCTACAAATGCAACAAACTGCGTATCCTACACCTCTGGAGTAGCTTCATTGAATTGCTTACCAGATGATAATCAACCAAATTGTTCGAATACGCTTCTAACCTCTTCATGTCATGTGGCGATAGTATATCTCCCAACAACTTTGAGGTGCAATTTCTATCATATTCTGAGGGTACATGGTTTGAAAAATCAACCTTCGGAGCCAATACACTAGCAAGAAACATACCAAATGAAACATTAGAACAAGAACAAACTCAGAAGTTTCTAGTGCAGGCAGAATTTAAAAATCCGTACCTCATTGCAAGCTTAAAATTGAGGTGCCGGAAAGAAGTTCCCAAAAGCCGCCTGAATCTTTGTCTAAAATCTGAGCATATAGCTTTAGAATTTAAATAGTGTACCAAAAGAATGACTTTGAAGTGAAAGATGAAAAAAAAAAGAAAGGGCAGCCCGGTGCATGTAGCTCCCGCTTGCGCAGGGTCCGGGGAAGGGTCCGACCCACTTGGGTCTTTTGTACGCAGCCTTTCCCTACATTTCTGCAAGAGGCTGTTTCCAGGACTTGAACCCGTGACCTCATGGTCACAAGGCGACAGCTTTACCGCTGCGCCAAGGCCCCCCTTCAGGACTTGAAGTGAAAGATGGTGTAAAATAAATCGAAAATACTATCATTTGCATCAGCAGCAAATGCAAGAGGTCAAGCAAAACACTCAAAATTTTATACCCTGGTAAAATGGATCCAAAAATCCACATTTGCTTGACTCATTAGCTTGGATGTCATCAGTATTTAAAGGCCTCAACACCATACAAGTATGTTCACCAGTCACGGCACTCTACAAAAATAAAGAGCAATTAGTACAACAGAGGAGAAACACGGAAGAACCATCAGTCTGTAAATGGAAGGTTAAGTAAGATATATTACTGGAATTTGGCCCACATAGAATGGATAAAAATTGTGCTTCCGCCAAAAACGAAATAGCTCTTGTGTCAGTCCAAAAGATACACCAATGTAATGAAGCCTTTCTGGACGACGCTCACGAAGATGAACAAGGAGTGGCGGAAGATTAGCCCTAGGTTTTACATTCTCTTCTAGCAAAGAAGCCTGCAACAGCAACAAGAAGAAAGTTACTAGAGAAACATACTGCATATTCAGCTATAACAATATTAATGTTGTTAAATCCAGTTCATGATAAGCAAAGGATGTGTCACAATATAATGTTATTAAATCTGGTTTCTGTACAGTAGCATTATAGTTAGTTATACAACAAAATGGAATGATTATATGCGATTCACCATCCAACATGTTCATTGTTAGAATTTTAGGGGAACAACTGTTGTGTTGATCTTAGGCTTGTGAATCACCGTCCAGACGCCTAGGCACCTTCCGGGCGCCTGGACGCTCAGGCGCCCGGCGGCGACGGCAGGGCAAGGGGAGGAGGCAGCGGCGGCGAGGAGGACCCGGTGGCAGGGGGTGCGCGGGGGGGGGGGGGGGTGCGCGGGGGGGGGGGGGGGGGGGACGATGTGGCAACTCTCTAGGATCGTAGAATAGCCCCACAGACCAACACTCGTCTTTTCTGCGCACTTTGTCCTCACTCGTGCGCACCCGGGAAGACTTCCTGGTCGATCACCCATCCCCAAATTTCTCCGAGCAAAGCACCCATAACTCCAGAGTCCTTTGCGGGTGGGCTACCAGAAAAGAAGGTATATACCTTGATGGTATGAGTATTCTATCAATCCTATTAAACTGGGAACCAGGATATCACACAATCCACCCCCTTAGAAGACCGACGTCCTCATCGTCAACTCCAAGACAGGAACGTACGTCCTGTTAGCAGCATACATACTCATACCTTGTAGCTCCGAGACGCGCTTGGTCCTTTGGCAGTAGCGCCGGAGCGCCAGCCGAGACCGTGCGTTGTGGAGTGTTGCTTGTAATCATGCCTCGTCGACGAGGTCGATATGTTCACGTCGGAGCAGGTCCTGCGCGGCTTCTCCAGGGAGCCCCGAGATACCTTCCTCTATTGGCTCAGGCCGACAAGAGGCAGGCGAACCCGGACCCTTCTTGGGAGACCCAGGGTGTCTTCCTCCATTGGCTCAGGCCGACAGGAGGTTGACGGATCCTGGGCGGCCCCCGAGGGGTGAGACCGAGGCACGAGGGCGTGCACTCGGGTGGAGCTGGCCCGGTTCTGCACCGTCGAGGGCTGGTGCCTGGGCTGCTGCAAATGCTTGGAGCTTTTCCAAGGCTGATACTGCAGCAGTACAGTCTCCACAGATCCTTGGGGCAGTCGTAATGGGCTACCGCCATGATTCATCGTCGCTGGAGCTGGAGTCCTCAAGGTTGTGTACCGCCTTCACGGCGCGCCGAGGGTCCTAGAACTCCGTCTGGTGGTCGACGTTGTCTTGGGTGTCGACCTTCTGCTTGCCCTCCCTTTGACGGAAAGGAGGGGCGTCAGAACGCAGTTGCTTCCCCTTGCGGAAGCGCTCCGCGAGCTTCTGAATCTCCCGGCACTCAGCAGCAATATGGCTGCTGGTGTTGTGCACGGGGCACGATTCGCCTTGGTCATCATCTAGAACTGGTGACTGTCGCTGCCTCTTGTCGAGGCGTGGCCCCCGAGCTCCATTGGGCGCTGTTGCTGCAGCAACGGGAGCTGCGGTCGGTGGCTTCATCTTGCCACCGCCCCGGTTCTTGATCTTCTTGTTGCTTCCATGGGAAGCAGCGCCAGATCCGGGTTGTCCTCCTGATTCGAAGGCTGGCTGTGAGTGCCAGTTCCGCCCCTCTGCTGCCCTGGCGCAGTTGTCCGCTAGGCTGAAGAGCTCTGAGACGTCGCGAACCTCTGGTCGCGAGCTTCTTGAGCATCTTCGTGCCCCGAACACCCTGCCGGAACGCCACCACCACAGAAGCATTTTGGATATGCGGGATGGTGTTCCGCACCTGGAAGAACCGCTGGATGAAGGAGCGCAGCGTTTCTCCAGGTTGTTGTTGGATGGCATGGAGGTCGAGCTCCATGCCAGGCCGGGTGTAGGAGCTGCCGAAATTCGCAGTGAACTGCCGACAGAGCTCTCCCCAAGAGGTTATGGAACCCTAGGGAGATTCATGAGTCAGGACCGAGCTGGGCCGGTCAAGGTGACGGGGAAGTAGTTGGCCATGACGGCCTCATCCCCTCCTGCAACAAGGATGGCGGTGGAGTAGATCTGGAGGAACTCCACCGGGTTGACGTTGTCGTCGTACTTCTCGAGCGGGTGCAGCCGGAACTTGCGCGGCCACTTCGCGAAGCAAAGGTGTGACGCCAAAGCCGCACATCCTGCTCCTATTGCTGCAGGTGTTGGTGCCGCGAACGCTTGGTTCGCTATTGGCATTGTGTACCCCGGTATGGGCAAGGCTACGCCATAGACCGGGGGCACCATTTGTAGGACATATGGTTGGGGCATATGCTGCGCGACGTATGCCTGGGGCAGAGATCACGTGGCGAACGTCTACGGCTCAGGCTGGGTCGAGGCGGTTGACATGTTGTCGCCGGCCTCTTGGTTGTGACGCCTTTCTCACTGTCGCTCGATGACCATTCGGTTGCCCATGTGGCGTCGTTCCAGCTCCGACCTCAGGTCCGCCGATGGGAGCCTGGTGGAGCGGGAGTCTGCCGTCTGCCCGTCAACCGTTGGTGTGCGCGTCAGCGACACAGCCGGTTGACTGGGACGTCGTCCCCGCCGAAGTTGAGGTTTCGCGGCGGCGGCGACAAGACGGTCGACGTCGCAAATCCACTGTTGGGTCGCTGACCGAGGCGTGTCCCTAGCAAGTGGGTTGCGCCGCAGTGGATCTTGGGCTCGCTGGAGTCGGCGCTGCCGGAGTGGGCTGCTGGCTTCCAGCTTGCACCGACACACTCCGTCCTGAGTGTGTTGAGACGTAGTCCCCACTGGTCACCGTTCGTCGTGAACGTGGGCAGGGAGAGCTTGCCGCTGAAGGAAGCCTCGTCATTTTCACCGGCGAAAGCTCGTCGCGCAAGGGAAAAGCCCCCTACCTGACGCGCCAAATGTCGAAGTGTGTTGTCGACACTTCCCCCGGGGCTGCTCTGGGCAGCCCGCAGAGGTTCTTTTTCGGAGGGGCTAGTCACTTACGGAGAGCTTACGCGTTAGGGACGATTGAAGGAGAAGCTTGACACAGGGAGTTTTACGTGGTTCAGGCCGCCGGAGCGTAAAACCCTACGTCCACGGTGAGCACAGATGCTCGTTGTATTGCTCGGTGCTCAGAACCGGAGTTCTGAGCTTGGGGATGACCTAAGTGCTGGTGAGGAGCGAACCCTGCGTGAGAGTGTGTAAGAGGCGAACCCTCAGGTGTGAATGACTGAGGTGTGAACCCTTGCTAACGTCGCCTACCCGAGCCTTTTATAGTCCAAGGCTCAGGCGGCTTACAAGGTGGGCCCAGGACCCGACAGGTGGTCCCGGGAGATTGCCTGCCATCTACCGTATCTGCAGTTACGTCGGTAGTTGTCTCTAGCGAGGGCTTCTAAGTCTTCGTTCTGCCGCCCTGCCCATGCCGCAAGCTAGTCGTAGTGGTTGATGATGGCAGGGGCGGCAGGGGATGTCTTGTCGCTGTGTTTATTGGCGTACAGCCTCTGACACCGCGCGCCAGTCTTCACTACGATGTGATTGGGCGCAACGGCACCTGACAGAGGCGTGCTCCGCGTCTCCGCGCCTTGGGAAGGCGCGGGTCTTGAATACCTTGTACGGGCAAGGTATGGCGCGTCTTTACTCTTGCTGCCTACCGCGCGAGAGTAGGCAGCGCTGCTCTGCTGGCCACGTGGCGAGCCCGGAGCTCTCCTCTGAGGAGAGGGAGGTCCGACCCCTCTGGACACGTGGAACCTTCGGAGCTCTCCCCGCGGAGGGGGGAGGTCCGGCTCTGCTGACCACGTGGCGGGCCCGAAGCCCTCCTCTAAGGAGAGGGAGGTCCGGCCCCGCTGGACACGTGGAGCCTTCGGAGCTCTCCCCACGGAGGGGGGAGGTCCGGCTCTACTGACCACGTGGCGGGCCCGGAGCTCTCCTCTGAGGAGAGGGGGGTCCGGCCCCGCTGGACACGTGGAGCCTTCGGAGCTCTCCCCGAGGAGGGGGGGAGGTCCGGCTCTGTTGGCCACGTGGCGGGCCCGGAGCTCTCCTCTGAGGAGAGGGAGGTCCGGTCCCGCTGGACACGTGGCACCCTCGGAGCTCTCCCCGCGGAGAGGGGCGAGATCCTTAGGCAGTTTCCCCTGTGCGCGAGGGTATCCCATATTGAGGGTACCGACACTACCTATCAAGGACTACACTCTATTCCTGCCTAACTAGGACTCAAACTCTAGCTAAGATTTGAATCTAAGAATCTCCAACAACTCTGACTTACAATTGAGGATGTGAGTGGTCTCAGTATGACAGGGTATATCCAAATTCAAAATGCATCAAAACAAGGTTGTGTTTACATAATTCATGGTACAAAATCCTGTGTACCATATCAGGCAGTCCCATGAATGAAAACGGGGACTATTTGCCACCGAAAATTTAGTAAGACCTGTGTATTAAATATATTATATCTGATTACTGCCACTCTAGTTTTGTTAAACGCTTGCAAGAGTAAACAATCATCAATATTAAATAAAACATATCTAAACTTATCATTAGAACCTTTTCGACAGCTTCAGTAATCTTCACTTCAGGCTCTTCAGTTTCTTCCTCATCGTCAGCAAATAGTGTCATCTGTCCTTCATAGTACCTTTCAAATAAATAAAGGTGGTGAACTATATTCAAACATAAACTTTTTTCTCAAACAACAGGAGAGATGCCATTTCATTAGAAAGAGAAAGAAAAGCATATGTACAAGGAATTTATCCTCCGTTCACACCCCCACAAACACTTAGCTGACAACCATTTCACCAACTACTCAAAAATGACCCAAAAATAGTACTGCACTATGAGTCCAGAGTGGACAACCTAAACAACAGCTCACTAAGTGCTTTAGCACCAGCTCATTACCCACAACCAGGAGGAGCTTCATCACATTAGAAGATGAACCATTGATAAAAAGAAAGGGAAAGGGCAGCCCGGTGCATGTAGCTCCCGCTTGCGCAGGGTCCGGGAAAGGGTCCGACCCATTTGGGTCTTTTGTACGCAGCCTTTCCCTGCATTTCTGCAAGAGGCTGTTTCCAGGACTCGAACCCGTGACCTCATGGTCACAAGGCAACAGCTTTACCGCTGCGCCAAGGCCCCCCTTCAAACCATTGATAGTGTTAAATAAATTAAAGTTGCTCAACTATCAGTCCTTGTCAGAGTATAAGCCATAAAAGACAAGCTACACAAATCTTCGTGAGAAATCCTTCTACATAAAATTGTGCACGCATGACCAAGTGCAACATATTCAGAGAACATTCACCAGAAGAAATTAAGGAGTTGGGTATGTATGACAACAATGGGTAAGCCTAGCTTGGGTTTATATTAGAATGAGCAGGGCACCAATAATCACAAGATTGTGTAAAAATTCTGGCTAAAGCAGTGCAAAGAATGTAAAGGGATATATTACCTTGTTAGAAGATCCACTGCAGCTGAACCATATCCAAGCTACATTGAGCAAACAAACACACTTAACGTAGGGAGTGATAATGATATGTGCAAATCAAATCAAATAAAGGGAAAGGGGAGTGTACCTTCAAGGCACTAGGATGGACAGCGATTCGTACTATGCGAGCTCCAGAGAGAGTTGGAAATACATTGTCCTGGAACTGCTCACAGAATTTCCAAGGTATCTGATCACCAGAAGGTGCATGCCCCTCGTTTAAGCTTTTCATAGCTGACTTACGAGAAATTTGTCCTTCCAAACAAACCTGAAAAGTTCAATTATGATAATAAAATATCAATTTTTGTGAAGGTACAGTAACTCTAAAATAGAGCATTGAAAACTCTAATATCAAGAGCTCGGTTAAATTGGGAATGTTCTAGACCAAGGCGAGGTTTTAAAAGGTGACGCATGCTTTGCTACTTGATTAGAATAGTTTAGACTGAATCCAAACGCTCAGTTTCCATTATCCCATTATAAGACCTCTTGTTTTGATAAGTTCAATTGTATATAAATGGCAAAAATAATGATGTTATCAGCAAAAGTAGGACTAACTAAGCCAAGCATAAAAGGAGTTCATTCTTCCTCAGTGTTCAGCAAACCATGGAAATGACAGGAGGATGAAGATGACCGTATAGAAATATGTTGTAACATCAAAAAATGTAGTGAACTATTCAGAAGTCAAGACTGATCGCTCATATAGAGTGATTGGTCAAAAAAAGACTAAAACATTTGCCTATTTTTTCTATTAAATAGTCAGCTGTCAAAAAAAAAGACTAATGAACTAAAAGCAGTGGTAGTCAAATAATTGTCACATTCCTTACACACTGAACCAACAGTGGCTAAGACTTCAAACTCACAGCAAGGTTTGATATGTCCATGTAAGCAGCACCATCCCAATGATGCAGAACTCACTGAGATGAGACATTATGTAATAACTAAGCTTTCTTCTTCATATGTGGTATCAAATATAGATGCAGTGGTAAACTTCAACACTGAATAAATAAAATTTAGCTGCCTCAAGTACATTATCAAAGTTATTTTGTCCAAAAGACCGATGTACCTAGTGCCTCACAGCTCACAGTAGGACATCTTCTTTGCATTTATGTGACAACATTACATATGATTCAGCAAATGAGGTCAATCGAAGAACCAAAGGGAAAAGGGGGAAGTACAGCCACTAAAATATTCAAGAAATAGTGTCCAAAGTTAAATAAGGAACATGTTTCAACCTGGATTACACACAGAATATCCGGGAGCTGGTTTTTTGACTCATCGACAGGGCCTAAAAGCAATGGACATGTAAGTACAGCCAATAATACTACATTACTAAACAGGTGCAACACCATTGTTCAAACAAAACAGCTGTGACTGCAGAAGGATCCATGTATACCAAGCAATACAAACAGATGATGTGCCGGAGCATCAGCCATTAACTGTAAGTCATTAGGTGAATTTTTATAGTGTGAAGCAACATAAAGTGCCATCATCCGCTGAAAATATTGAGAAAAATGTATTCATTAGAAAGTTTATAATACAATCTACTTTATATATATTCCTTTGCATTATACATGAGTATGCTCTTAACATACAACAAGGAAGCATTAAAAAAGGAATAATGCTAATATATACCTGTAAAAATATCTCACTCTCCTTGTGATACGAGAAAAGAGTGTCCCGGTTGACATAATAAAGATCACATTCTTTTGGATGAGGTAGCCTTAGACACAATACAAGATTTTTCATTAAACATGGTAAAATGTGGGAACAATAAAAAGGGATATTCAAATAAATGAATGATGCTCACCTACTGATATTTGGAATTGAATTTGCAAGATCCAAACAAAGCAAGTCATTAAGCCAGGTCTCAATAGGATCACCAGGGGCATATCTAATAGATTCGTTCAATTCAATTTTCTTAAACAGCCTACCTAGAGACAAAAACAAAACAAATAGTGGATGGTAAACAACCAAATACATGGAAGTTTATTCCAAACATAATTCATTAAAAGCTGAAAAGTTAGGCAACTCTTACTGGAGTTGGATACATTAGACTGAACAGATGGCTTGCTTTGGCATTCTAATTGCTGCAGGAGCTTCAAAGACAATGACCGCCCTGTTCCTTCATAGCTTCAAGACAAAAAAAATATAGAATGACCACCTGTTCACCCTCATGAACTAAATAACAAATAACTAGGAACGGAAAATGTACCCATTGACAGTGGAAGAGAGAAACACAAGGTATGGACCGAGCATGGACTTAACAATCGGCAATGGAATGGCAGCAGCTTCATCAATGACAAGGAGTTCAACTTGAGAAAGCTTTCCATGATCATGTGGTTTTAAGTACTGCAAGCATTAAGAACCATGTGCATTGATATTAAGGAAAGTGAGTTGCAAGATGGGGTTCTTCACACATAAATGCTCCTCAAGGATACAAATACAAATAATACAAGAAAGGTGGAACCCCTTTTACTTGGATAATGGATATTAAGTTAAACATAATTTATATTGCATAAAACCCTATGTTATGTGATCAATTAAGGAAAAAATGTGACTTTCAATGTAATATTACATCAATGCAGATAAAGAACAGGATATCATGTGAAAGGACCACCCAAAGCACCATACAAGAGCAGGAGGCGTTGTGCTTGCAAGACCACTTTCGTATGACGTTATGATCACAAATATATGGCCTTAAATCAATTATATATACAATAAGATACATTATTCTAGTTTCATGCTAATAATGGGCATAGCAAGTGCTCAGTTACTCGTGATTTGCAAGAATGATAATCACTTTTTATCCTGTCTGAGAGGTATTAAGCTTTGAGGTTTAGTAACAAAAAACCTCCCAACCATTGGATGTAATTTAACTATTCAAGAATTTACAGGCTAAGTATATTTTGTATAGAGATGCTGAACCCAAT
This sequence comes from Neostapfia colusana, assembly GCA_030760725.1. Taxonomy (NCBI): domain Eukaryota; kingdom Viridiplantae; phylum Streptophyta; class Magnoliopsida; order Poales; family Poaceae; genus Neostapfia; species Neostapfia colusana. Next base: position 33,459,529 of record JASWHV010000004.1, on the reverse strand, counting down.
ATCCTCCACCTTCTCTAAGTGAGCATTAGAAAGATAAGAAAGAATCAACCAAGCACCTGAACTGTCTGACGGTGTTGCTTAAACACATTTATCTGAATTGTTGCTTTCTTGAGTTCTGGATCAGAACTCTTCACCACATCATAATGCAAATGCTCCTGGAAGAGGAAATACATAGTATTTTCAATACATCATCAGACCATATTCTTAACACCAAAACCAGATAATAGGAAAGCACCTTGTACTCCAATACATTTATTCCCTTGCACACGAAGTCAAACAATGTTTTTAGGTTCTCTGGACTTGGAGCAGTCACAAATATATTTGAATACCTAAGAAATAAAAATATAAGCACTAATGAAATTAGCAAATTCAACCAACTTTTGTTGAATTGAGTTTTACCCAGCTGCTATGGCTCCGGCAATCGCAAGACCAAGGGCTGCTGATTTTCCACGTCCACGTGCAGCAAGCAAGGCAACCGTGCTCCTTAGGGATTTATCCAAAATAGAATCCAGGAAATTAATAACAGCTCTACCCTGTACATGACTTAATCTCAGCATATGGTACATGGAAACAAAAAAGTCATAGATATTGACAGCATATGCAACAACCTGATCCATTGTGCAACACTTGCCAATTAAAGGACCGACTGGGAAATCCTCACGAAATTGATCCTTTAAGTCTTTCAATTCCCTCTCCTTATCTGATAATCCCTCAGAGTCCTGACACGTGTGAAAATGCATGTTACAGGAGAATCAGATATCAGAATAATACTCAAAAATAAATCTCCACAAAGTTCACCACAACTTGTAGGGGCAAAAGCATTAATGGTTGAAAAAGAATTGATGTGCCCATACCTCATTTTTTGTCACCGGTTGTATGAACTTCATGTGAGATGATATCGGCAAAATGTTGAGTTCGTCATCCATTACAACACACATTTTGCAAGATGCAATGGACAGCAAGAACCTCTCATTGAACCTCATGGCAGCCTGGGAATGAGACTCTGTTCGGAACCTCTCATGTACATCCTGTTAGCAAAAGAACAGCCCAAATCAAGCAAATTTAACTCAGCATGACTAGAACACAATATAAAAGCAACAGATAGCACAGTGTCAAAGAAATTGCCAGTGGGGTTAACTAAACCATGTAAAATGAAAATGAAGGAAGGCAGGGCGGAGAATGAAGCTCACCATAACCATTGTATAGAGACTTGTGAGTGAGGAGAGTGAGCGGAGTAGCAGGATAATCAAACCACCACCCTCAACTGTCTCAATTGTCCTCGCCAAAAAGTTGGGTGTCAGTGCCTCAAAGTCCTGCAGCATCAACACAACAAAAAAATAGCACCCTGCTAGGCACCATGACACCAATCACAGTTGCATAAACCAGAGAAATCGTAGCAGAACCTGCAGGATGCACATTCCAAACGTGTTCCCCAGAACCCTCTCAGAATCCCTGTAGAGGCAGTAGGTGATGTCCGATGTCTCCAGGAAGAGGGAGAACGGGTCAGCCTTCTCAGGGTCCATGAGGCCCCGCATCATAAGCTTCTTGATCTGCTTGGCACGCTTCTTCTTGTGGCTGCATCACAAGACAAAGCAAATGAGCATCCCAAATTTCCGAATGAAACAGCAGGCAAGCACGCTTGTGGTGGCAGCAGCCAACAGCATCAGTGGAAGCAGTAAGCACCTGCTGATCTCGAGCTTGTCACGGTAGCACCACAGGACGGAGGGCCGCGACTTGACGCGAGACTTCGCGAGCATGTAGTTGAGGTTAACGATCTGGTCCCGTGACTTGTCGCCGACGATGACGAACATGGAGCGGTGCCGCTCCCGCACGCCATTCTCTATCAGCGTGCGGATGCGCTCGTCCACCTTCTTCCTCATCCTGCCGGTGCAGAGGGTTTTAGCTAGGGTTTAGCCTCGCGGACAGCCGGTTGCGGATGGGCCTGGGCGTTCGGTTAAAATCAAGAAATGCCAACACAAATTGTTAAAAAATGTACTAACCGCATATTTACGTTTCGATTAATTTGGTGTTCCCAATGAATAGGCCGAACTTAGCAGCAAATAAAACAACATAAAAGAAAAAGAAAACGCAGCTACGAGGAAAAACTCGCCTATCGCCTCCGCCGCGAAAAAGAAGAACTCTCCGCCGTATTCCTTGCCTCGCTCGCGCTACCACCGACGCCGCCGCTTGCCTGACTCACGCGCCGCTGCCGCCGCCGCACGCCTGCACTCGCCACTCGCCCGAGTGCCGCGCCGTCGCCCGCCCGCGTCCGTGTGCGTTAGGGTTTACCTTTTAAGGTTATATGGACCGGCGGGCTGAGGGCTGAGAGCACCGGGCTTTGAATGTATGGGCCGGAAGGTGTTTTGGGGCTGGAATTCGGAAATTTGTTTTCATTTTAGCACGTACAATTTTTTTTAAAATTAATAGCATCTAGAAAAAAATTTATCTCAAATAGCCACTCTGTCTCCATGGGGTGGACGATTTGTCCACGTTGACAAATTGTCGTTTGCCGTGGACGACACCGGCCCACGTGGCACTCGCGTCGGACCAACGGTCACGGGACTGTTGGACCGATGTGTCCTGTCGTCCACGCTGCGGACGACAAACTATGTTATATAACACAGCCGCCCGGCTCCCTCCCCCACCCGCACACCAAAACAACAGAGCAAATGAGAGGAGAGGAGAGGAAGGGAAAGGACAGAAAAGAGGAAGAGAAGGGGAGAGAAGAAAAGAAAAGAAAAAAAAACTGAAGGTATAATTCTCGTAATATAATTATGAATTTAAAATCTAGTTACTTTAATTAGAATTAGATTAATTTTACACGTAGTTTGGGGTTTAGTTTAGGGCTTAGTTTAGTTTGGATATAATGTTAGGATTTAGGTTAGTTAAAATTTAGATTTAAATTAGTTTAAATATAGTTTTATGTTAGTTTTTAGTTTGTTTTTAAGATTTAACTTAGTTTGAATTTAGTTTCGGACTTTTATGTTATGGTTTAGTTTAATTTAAATTTAGGATTACGGTCAGGATTTAGGTTTGTTTGAATTTATGTTTACGTTAATTTAAATATAATTTTATATTTGTTTCTAGTTTGTTTTTAAGATTACACTTAATATGAATTTAGGTCAGTACTTTTTATGTTCGGTTTTAGGGTTTAGTTTAGTTTAAATTTAGTGTTAGGGTTAGGATTTATGTTTGTTCGAATATAGTTTAGTTTAGTTTTATGTTTAATTTAGTTTAAATATAGTTTAATTTAGGGTTTAGTTTATGTATAGTTTAGTTCAAATATAGTTTTATATTAGTTTTAAGTTTTTTAAAATTTTATCTTATTTTGAATTTAGTTTCGGACCTTTTAATTTAGTTTAGTTAGAATTTTAAATTTAGGTTAGTTTTGATAACAGTATTACACATAACCCCTTATAGCTAAGTTTTTTATATTTTTTACATTACATATCAGTATTTAATTTCTATAGTTATATTTCCATTTATTTACACTTCTATGTTTCTAATTATTAAATTGCGTATATATGTATGCTAGGTATGTCCAACAAAATAGAATTTCAGATATTTTATAGAGATGGACAAATTAACTATAATTCAAGTAGACTAGATCTATCAGGACTCCCTTTTATAAATCGGGGAATATCTAATCCAATGGAACGGATATTTATGGGTGTCTATAGATGGTTACTCAAAGTTTTTAAATTGAGTGAGGATGAATGTGAGTTGAAGATAAACGGAGTTATCATCCGTTCAAGGGAGAAACATTTCTAGGAACTACTGCCGCTAAAAGGAACACTTGTGTGGTGTAATTATGTTGCAAAGACTCTACAATTGGGTGGCTTTTAATACTTCTGGTTCGGGTTGAAGCCAAGGAAGTAGTCGCCGAGACGCAGGACAAAGATGATGACGAGAAAGATAATGATGATGGCGATGCGGAAGAAGATAATGATAATGAAGTGACACATACTTTTGTCAGTGAGGCAACTGGTCAAGCAGATGAAGAAGAGCGTATAAAACATATAGTTTAACAAATGGTTGTTGAGGATACGGATTATAGTAATGTTCCTGAATATGATTCATCCGACGATGAAGATTAACCTCCAGTCCCTGCCGATTGGAGTAATCCAAATTTTGAAAACCTATGAGTCACTGAAGGGTATCTTTTGCCGTTGGATTACCACGGCAATACAATAATAGCGGAGTCTCTTTTCAAAAGTAAAGAAGCATTGCAAGATCTTGTTAAATATTGGTCCCTTTCAGTGAAGAGGTCATTTAAGATTTCTCGGTCCACTAAGAAACTTTATGATGTTTATCAACAGCTTGCCCCTTTCGTGTTCATAGATATGCAGAGAAATGAAGTGACCTTTGGAAGTGTTCTATTATGATTGATCGTGCGTGCGAGTTGCAACATCTTGAGAAATGCAATACTGCCCTTACATTGCAGTTTGTTGTAAATCACATGTATGCTCGTGTGATTGATAATATTTCTTTTGAGCCAAAATCAATTATCAATACAATTGAGCAAGATTTTAAGTATACAATAAGCTACTCTAAAGCTTGGAAGACGAAACAAAAAGTCATTGAGGCAAGATTTGGTACTTATGAAGCATCTTATGATAATCTTCTAAAGTTATTTCATATCATCAAAAGTCGGAATGTTGGCACAACTGTTGATATTGTGGATATTTTAAACCTCCGGCTTCATGAGAAACTTATTCTTCACCGTGCATTCTTTTCACTAGGTGAATGCATAAACGCATTTTGATATTGTAGGCCCATTCTGTGTATGGATGGTACTTTCCTAACTGAGAAGTACAAAGGTCAAATTCTTATAGCTATTGGAGTTGATGGCGATAATCAAATTTTACCCGTGGCCTTTACATTTGTGGAGAGTGAAAATGCTGACAATTGGTACTGGTTTCTGAAACGGGTTAGAGTTGATGTAGTGCAAGACCGAGAAAATGTACGTGTCATACACGATCGTCACACTAGTTTGTTGAAGGCAATAACGAATATCAAATACGGTTGCGCAGAAGCTGTCTCCCACCAGTTTGGCCAGATATAGAATCAAGATAGTGTATGAGGCACTTGGGTGCAAATTTTTACAGTCACTTCAAGAACAAACAACTGATGAACATGTTTAAGTGTCTCTGTAGTTAGAATAAAGAAAAGAAGTTCAATGCTTTGTGGCGTCGTTTTGATGAGCTCACAAAGAAACAAACCGAGGGGGTACTTAGACGGGATAGTAATGAAGACGCCTCTGAACCTTTCTCTACCGTTCCTTCAACCGAACATACTATTTCTCGTTGGGCTGGATCATCTATCAGATGTTTCTCGTATATTGGATTCATAATGAGCCGAAAGAGAAATGGTCATTTTTATATGACACACACGGTGCTAGATATAGAATTATGACAACTAATTTAGCCGAGGTATGTAACTATTTGCGTTAATTTTAATTATCCTTAAAATTAGTAGTACTACAAATTAATGCAAGTTTCCTATAGGTCTATAACTTTGTCCTACGTGGGTCAAGAGTTTTACCACTGGTTGGTATTGTTGAAGAAATCTTGAATGGAACAATAAAGTATATTCGTGAGCGTTTTGCAAAAGCTTCTCTATTGATGGCTAATTCTAATTTAGTCTTCTCAAAATTTAGTTGTGACTACATGGACGAGAAGATTGAAAAGGCTCACTTACATTGTGTCAAATAAACTGGAACTTTGCAGAACAGGTTTGAGATCACATGCAGAGAGAGAGGCAGACGTTGCGCCATGAGTGAATGGACTATGCACGAGTGCGTTCTTCGTGAGAACTCAGCCATATGTACATGTATGAAGCCAAAGCTCCTCCATAGGCCTTGTTCTCATGTCATTGCTCCCTGCAGTCTGAGTAAATTATCTCCAACCATATATGTGTCACCAGTATTTTTCAAAGACACTTTGCACACAACCTGGCACGCAGAGATATTTGGTTACCGGATTTTGGTGCATTCACTAACGATCCTGGACCAAAATTCGAAAGAGGCCCTGATTATCCGAGGTTGGAGTAGACTCATGGTCGGTGTAAAACGAGACGTATAAGAAATGATATGGACGAGTGCTCATCACCGCAACAAGTGAGATATAGCAATTGTAATGAAGTTGTCTATAGTTACAAGAATTGCGTTCGACGTAATGTTACGGGAGCAGCAGAAGCGGAACCTTCAGGAAATCCGCAAGACGGGAGATGTCCTCGTGGTCATCGCTCACGGTCGGATGAACAATGATTTGTTTTTAGTCAAATTCCTTTACTGTAATCTTCTGATGTAACATCATCATGTATTACGGATGTGTAACGAACAATATCGTTAGTTAAGAAGTTACATAAGTTCATAATTTTTTCCTACCTACAAATTTTGTTGTTTTATTTACCAGCAACCGATGAACCCAACGTATCAACGACTAACAATTTAATATATTCTAAACCTGCAGTCATGGTTGCAGGTCATAGTGGCACTTACAAGCTCTTGGGCGCTTAGTTCGACTCTCGACACGCTCGTACTTGAGCAGTGTTCGAGGAGTCGAACTTAGCACATTGCGACCAAGGGTGCCGAAGACGCTGTTACACCTGTACGATAGGTGGATTGACAGGTACGAATGTTTATAATTAAATAGTTCAAATATTGTTAGATTGTTTTGTATTAATTTGATTTTGTGTAATGCAGGTTGAGTGCACCGGGGCTCCTACCACTGTGTAGGATGTTGGAGCCCCAGGTAATGGAACGATCTAAAGAAAAGTCCACGCGACTAACCGACGACCGTTCCCTGCTTACTGCGTTGGTCGACCGATGAAGACCGGAGACACACACTTTCCACATGCCTTGTGGGAAGATGACTGTCACACTCCAGGACATATCTTACCTATTAGGCCTTCTGCTCGTTGAGCAGGCAGTTTGTAGGCCAGACTTCACGGACGGCTAGCGTGAGGATCTACATACCCGTTTCTCTAGCGTAGTACCTCACCCGAGGTTCGCTCAGAGGAACGGTCCGATAAGACCGATCCCAGACCTACAAGAGTGTAGTTCGTCGAAGACTTGGTTGCAGCAGTACGAGGTAAGTTTAGTTAGATTTTACGTATATTATGCCTTCATGAGTAATAATTGTAATAATACATATATTTTTTTGTTCGTTTGCCCGAGAACATCCACCGAGACACGGATGGGTACACTATCTCCAGACACTTGGAGGCGTACCTTCTTTGGCTTTTCGGGTGGATCCTGTTCACATATTCACACGGGGACACGGTCGACAAGAGCCTTATCTACTTTACGAAAGAGATAGCGGGAAGTATCCCTCACGCAGTTTCACAGTACAGTTGGGGATCACTTGTGCTAGCGGCTACGTATCGAGGTCTTTGTACAACATGTACAAAGGTAAGTTACTAACAACAAATTGTTTAAATATTTCTTAAATCGACATGTACTAATCAAGTGACTTTTAATATTTCTATTGTTCATAGGTCGCGGCGGACGGCATACTGACTGGATGTCTGTTGTTGCTGATCCTTTTGGCGTACGAGCAGTTCCCGATAGGTCGACCTAGGGTGGACGTCACCCCCTACGGCGATGCCTTGTACGAGAATACTGAGAAGGACATGCCAACGATGGGCACATTGTGGACTCGTAGTACATATATGTTCATTCTTAACATAGATATTTACTTCGTTACAATTATTTTTGTTTTGCAGCGTACTTGGGCTGACGACACAATGCACAGGGGTTACCCGGAGTATACGATGTCGTTCGACCGCCTACAGGCGGACAACAACGTCATATGGACTCCGTATTCGTACGAGGTTGTGGAGCGTCACGCACCCGCTAGGTTGTCGTCGTTGTGTACTAGAGATACGAACTTGTGGTGGACACGGAAGGCTCTTGCGTACGACATCTGCGTGGAGGAGTACTCGCCTCACTGAGTTATGCGACAATCGGGCGGCCGCAGGTCTTCCCAGTTCCTCGGGGCCTCCCAGATCCGCCTACTGTACACACGTAAGTAGTTTTCTTTATATCTATATGTAGCGTACATAACTTTTAATCGCTGAGTAACGTTATATTTTGCTCGTAGGCACACACGGAGGGGTTTCTCTATGCTCGTTTTCTAGCCTCGCATGGAGACTTGGGTACAACAGTGGACAGAGGCACCCCAGGACATAATCGCGGATGCGTTTCTGTTCACCGCGGAGTCCTACGCAAGTACCTAGGATGATACGTCTCTTGTACACGTAAGCGAGTAACATACGTCCCAGTAGAGCCGGAGGCACACGTCACGTCGACTACCGACACGTACGCTAGACACAGGGATCGTAACACTTTAGTTGCGGTAATTTTGATATTACTCTTTTCAGAGTTGCGTAAGTTTTCTTATAATACATATTATTTAATTTTTTTCATTTGCAGTTTGAGATGCTTAGGAGTGCGGAGATCGATGCGAGGGCAATGGCTGAAAAGGCGGAGCTGGGCTTGCACATCCCAGCACATGAGAACGCGACTGTTTGGAAGAAAATGCATAAGTACATAGCCGACGCCATGAAGCACATGTCTCTGTCGTGCACGGACTCTTGTTGTCAAGACTCATCCGTACAGCAGCCGTTCTTCACACCAGCAATGACTGTTCCACCGACAGCGTCCATTAAGACACCAGGTACGACATACAAATACTTTTAACTTTTACTAAACTGTTTAACATACTAATGTAGACTATTTTCTGTACAGTGCCTTCAACGTTGTAAGTTCGTCCTACGCGTCCAGATGATATTGTTGGGACATCCAACTGGTGCTGTGATATGTGTCAGTTTAATTCATATTATTAATATTAATAGTTATTGATAAATCTAACAAATAACAATTTTTGTAGGTTTTGAGGACCGGTCTTAAAGTTCCGATGCGACGCAGCAGGATTTAGGAGTCTCCTTCAACTGGGAAACGTATGTCACTGATGCTATGACGGACACAATTCCTCAGACGCAAGGAGATCCGGAGCCGACCCAGTCGACGCAGCCGATGTAGCCAGTGCAGGACGCGACCTCGACAGGAGCTCCTAGCCTAGGAACCCGCCCGATATGCTAACGTACGATGCAGACCACGTATGAGCGACGCGTAGGGCTGCTAGGGGGGGAAGCCGGAAGCGTGCTAGTCGGTTATGTACCATGTCATGTAAATTTTGTTTCACTCTATCTATCATATTTTTTTTAAGATAATTAATTTTTATGTCTACTTGTTGCATGATACTTTTGTGTCCTTAATATTAACTCTTTCAAAACTAAAAGACCAAAAAGCAAATAAGAAAAGTGTTCCTAATGACAGATTCAAAATCGTCCACGAGTTGGACGGGTCGTTCACGACGTGGACGACTCGTCCATATAGTAAACGAGTCGTCCACAGGGTGGACGACAGTCGCCCTATAAAAGTCACAACACCGCAAGAGTCACCATTACGAACTAAGAGAGAGCGAAGAGAGTACTGAAACAATGGCGAGCAGATGTCGTGGTAGGATAGGAGTGGAAAATATTAGATCGGTGTGTCCGGACTATTTGGTGGGTGGTCCTGAGTGGTATGAACCACCGGTAGACAGATTCCTGGTTCTAAGCAAGACTGATTTTGGTTTGTTCAATCCTCTTCGTCTATATGATGGTACAAAAGAAGAATGGCCCAAATGTCGATGTGGCCTTGATTGTGTTATGCAAATGAAGGATGGAAGGGAGGACAGCGGTCATCAATTCTTTCATTGTCCTAACGGTGGGGTAAGTTCAAATTACATATTATTTTTGAGCTGTAATATTGTCACTTTTGACCTTCATTGCTATTTGACTAGTGCTACTTCGATGATGATAACTGCGGACACACACTCTGGGTTGACCCATCACCAATCAAGCCAACTTAAGATTAAATTAAATATTTACAAGATGGAAACCGAGAAATGGTTGCTGAACTTGCGGAAATAGAGTCACAACTATTCAAGTACATAGGTTCGAAGCCCGTGTGCGACAACAGGGATTGCGAATGTCCTCACCACAAGCCAAACCCTACTCGTTAAAACTAGGTTTGACTAATGTGCAACAACATGTATGCTCGCAATGTATCCTTCCAATGTATGATCTTCTACTTCAAATTTTAGTAAACATGGACGAAAGGAACTACTAGTGTCCTAAAGTTTTTTATGTAGGGCACTGTTCTATGACGTTCACACTAAAGGAAAATCAACCGTTATTGGTGGATTGAAATACAAACTATCGACTCGTCCACCTACCGGACGACTCGTCCACCTACTGGACGAGTCGTACAATTAATGAACTAGTCGTCCACCTACTAGACGAGTCGTTTCACCTACTGAACGACTCGTCCACCTACTAGACTAGTCGTCGACATACTGGACGAGTCATCCACCTACTAGACGACTCGTACAACTGATGGACGAGTTGTCCACCTACTAGACGACCCGCCCATCTACTGGACGAGTCGTCCACCTACTTGGGATAAGTTCCACTACAAGATGGAGTACAAAAAGCGGGTTAAGCAGGAGAGGAAGGAGACGGCTGAATAGGAGAAGCGTCGACGCAAACGTTAGGAAGAACTTCAAAGAATCAAGGAAAAGTACCGTCGCCAGGCTCAGGAGGAAGAACATATTTCTCGTCAGGCTAGAGAGGATGAACGGGAGCGCTTACGCGAGTGAGCACGTCGCGCAAGGGACACCGAGCCGAATGCATTGTGCAAGGGAAAATATCCCCGTTGCACTCAGTAGAATCTACATTTGTCATTTAATAAACATCGTAATGTATCCAATGGTGAGTGTTTTTTAATCAAGTGATGGTGCTATTGTGCTATATTTACTTCCATAAAAAGATCTTTTAATATATCTCTAAGTATTAAAAAACGAATTCGAACAAACAAAATTCAATATTCTAACTTGTGATCATATTGCATATTTCAAAATTACATAACAAATCATCTATTAAACAAAAGCCATATTATTCACAGTACATAAAATCATAACACACTATACTACATTTACTTCTGTAAAAAAACTTTGTAAATATGTCTCTAAGTATTTTTAAATGGGAGCCAAAGTGCTAATCTTGGATTTGCTGTCGTAGAGGACAGGAATCCCATCGTTCATGCGGTGGACGACTGGCTTTCGTGGCCCTGTCATCCACCGCGTGGATGACAGGGTTGTCCATGTGGCCTTATCGTCCACGAGGTGGACGACATGGTTGTCCACGTGGCCCTATCATCAACGGGGTGGACGACAGGTTGTCCACGTGGACGTCAGGGTGGCTATTTCGGCCAAAAAAATTTCTAGATGCTATTAATATGAGAACCGGCTACCGAACTGCAGTGAAAATGAAAATGAAATTATAAACCGAACACCAAATTAGCTGCGAATATCGGTCATTTTAGTTTAACCCGATTATATGAAAGTTTTTTAGTTAAATGCGCCCACATCTAGTTATGGAGGTTGAAGGATGAAAATGTGGAAGGAGGATGGCTAACAAAAGCCTGAACGGTTAGACGGGGAGTTCATGAGGAGTGGAGATAGTTGGACGGTCCAGATGGTGTGTTTTGAAGTGCTAATGGGTCTGATGATTGGTCCGTGCTGAAGCTCCTCTACACTCGTGTGAGCTTTTATGGGTCTTTTACTCAAGTCAGAACTCCATTATTTTGGTTGTCGGAAATTGTTGTCGAAGTTACACTAAATTTGATACAAATTTCACCGAAAGAAGGTTCAAATTAGAGTCTGGCGACTCAGGCTCCGCTTCTCGCTATAGCAACATGGAAAACAATGGCCAGTACATTAGCACAAGGATAGCCCAACTCATTCAAATTTAGCTCGGCACGATAGGGAACCATAGAAAAGCTTAAAGATAGCACATGTGATGTTCAATGTCTCAAGAAACAAGTCCATGAGCCCTCGTTGCACAAGCTTCTTGATCTGCATGGCATGCTTCTTATGGCTGCATCAAGAGACAACATACAACATCGGGAGCAAATAAGCAACACATCGCCCATGGAACCAACCCCAAATCCCCAATCAAATAGCAAGCAAGCGTGCGACGGCAACAACCAACAACGTTGTGAGGCGGGGTCGTGAGATTTGGCGAGGATGTAGTTGAGGGTGATGATCTGGTTCCGAGAATTGTCACCGACAAGGACGAACATGGAGCAGTGTCGCTGCTGCAAGTTGTATAGGGGAGATGAATCACTCTGTGCGTTCTAAATAACCTGAAATTTTGGATCGATTAATTCATGTTTTTCAAATTCAAGTTTTCAGAACCGCTACTCAGAATTGTTTTTAAAATTAGTAAACTTGATATTTCTGGTACTCAAAAATTGAGATTTGGCTTTCTTATTACCCATATTACCTAAAACAAGGAGACAAAGGTGCGAGAAAAACTCACTTGGGCAGTGCTCGCCTAATATTTTGATGTTGTGTCGTCTGTTGCAGTCTCGCTTCACACCCTCGCCTGCCGGTGCTCACCTGTTGTGTCACCTTGTCGGCCCTCACCTCACTTGGAGCTAGACGACGGTGGGGGAGAGTGACACTATGGCGTGTGGCGACTAGGGTTGGAGGCTTGCCGACTTAGGGTAGCCGGAGTTGTCGACTAGCGATGGTGTGACCGGAGGGCGAGACATGCAAGCAAAGCGAGTAGTGGTTAGGGTTGGGGACTTGGTGCAGCCAGCGTTGGCGGCTGGCCATGGCGTGACTGGAGAGCAAGGCAAAAGAGTGTGTGCCATCATGGCGGGTAGGATTGGGGGCTTGGGGCACCCAACGTTGGTGGCTGGCCATGGCGTGATCAGAGGGCGAGGCAGAAGGGCTTGGGACAGAAGGGCAATGACTTTGGGCAAGGGAAGGTCATGCGTCTGTGAGCCTATGGGGCTTGTGGCTAGCTGGGCTACAATTTGCCGCTAAAGTTGTTCGAGTAAATTGGAAGTTTGAGCACCGTGAGTTGTAAACCGAGCAGTATCGAAATGTGTTTGGGTTTTGATATTTCTTACCGACGACTAATTTCAACCTTTGGAATTCAGATTTTTCGGTTATGGGTTTTCTCTGGTTCGGTCTTAGGGTTCAGTTTTTATGCCTGGAGCTAGGGATGGATATGCAAACTAAATTTGAAATGCACTTAACTCAAAATTTTGCAAGTTCGGACTTGTTCGTCCTAACTCCGCCTTTGTTGTAATGACATAGTTGCTGCCAAGCCCAGGTAAAGAAGGAGGGATTGTGATAGGCTTGGTGAGCCAACAACTACACTTAGCCATTCTCATGGAAATGAAACCCAATGGAAATTCGTTGGGGCGTAACCCTCTTAGCGACGTGCTATATCAGAACCCGAGTATGGTGTTAAGTGGGCAAGGGTCGGGTTGCCACCGCCTTAGTGGCGTGCCATATTGGAACTTGGATATGGTGTTAAATGGGCAAGGTCGGATCGTCATCACCTTAGTTGCGTGCTACATCATCATGCGGATGTAGTGATAAGTGATCAAGGGTCTTTGCATCTTACTCGACGGGTGCAAAGCGCAAGGAAGCTAGCCCGAGGAACATAGATTTTGGATGGGTAGTTGGAATGTAGGATACTTGACCGGGAAGCTACGTGAGTTAGTATATGTTGCCACTAGGAGACGAGTAAATATCCTTTATGTACAAGAGACTAGATGGGTGGGTCAAAAGGCAAGAGAAGTCGAGAATACCGGTTTCAAGCTTTGGTATTCTTGATCGGCTGGGACTAGGAATGGCGTAAGTGTTATAATAGATAAGAGTCTTAAGGATGGAGTAGTGGATGTTCGAAGACGAGAGGATAGAATCATCTTAATCAAGATAGTTATTGGGGACATTGTCTTGAATGTCATTAGTGCTTATGCCCCACAAGTTGGGCTCAACATGAGTGCTAAGAGGCAATTTTGGGGGGACTTGGAGGATATGGTTAGTAGTGTACCGGTAACCGATAAACTTCTCATAGGAGGAGATCTTAGTGGTCATGTGGGTGCAACTAACGTAGGATTTGAGGGAGTACATGGAGGCTTTGGATGCGGCGATAGAAATCAGGAGGGTAAGGATACCCTAGACTTTAACGCCTATGATCTGTTGGTAGCTAACACCCTCTTTAGGAAGATGCAATCTCACCTAGTGACCTTTAGTAGTGCACAATACTCTAGCTAGATTGACTTTGTCCTCACGAGGATAAAGGATAGTCGGGAGTATGTAGATCGTAAGGTGATCCCGTGGGAGTGTGTTGCGACACAGCATAAGCTTGTGGTAGTTGAATTTCGATTTCACACATGTTTTGCGGGACACAGGTGTCAAAATCACAATAACAAAGTGGTGGAAGTTGAAAGGAGAATCACAAGAATCCTTTAAAAACAGGGTGACCACAGAAGGATCCTGGGCAGAAAGGGAGATGCAGATAGTATGTGGCTGAACATGGCAACTTGCATTAGGAAGGTAGCTAGTGAGGTGTTTGGTGTGATAAAAGGAAAGAAACTTGTAGATAAAGACACTTGGTGGTGGAATGAGGATGTAGAAAAGGCCATTAAGGAGAAGGAGTGTTACAAGAGTTGGTATCATGATAAAAGCGCAAGCAACATGCTAAAGTACAAAGATGCCAAGAAAAATGCAATGGGGGCTTTGAGTAAAGCAAGAGGACATGCCTATGATGAGTTATATGAGAGACTAAAAAGACATATACAAGATAGCAAAAAATCGCGAGAGAAAGATGAGGAATTTCAATCAAGTTAGATGCATCAAAGATGAGACAGATTGCATTCTAGTAAAAAATGAAGAGATTAAGAATAGATGGCAGGGTTACTTTAATTGGCAATTCTACGATGGGAATGGGAGCATTATGGTCGAGTTGGATGACTCCTTTGTTGACTCCAATAGACGGTTCGTGCGGAGGATACAAGAGTCAAGTTTGAATTTAAAATACAATAGAAATAGGAAAGAAAAGGGAAACACAGGATAGAAAAGAAAACAGAAAAGAAAAAGAAGAAAAATGATCGCATGGGCCTTTTCTCCCTTTTTTCTCCCCTGGCCCAGCCTTCCCTTTCGCCCTCTCTTCCTTCCGGGTCGGCCCTCCTCTTCTCCCTTCCGCACGGCCCACCTGGCCTTTTTTCCCTGCCACGGCCTAGCAGCCCGCGCCATGCCCGACCCACACCGGCGCCGCGCCCAACCTACGCCCGAACCCTAACGCCACCGCGCTGACATCGCCGCCGAGTCCTAACCGAGCCCGGGTGATGGGGTGACTGAAAGTGCATCTAGGCTAAATCCCCGTGGGTTTTGATGAATGATAACAACACTTAAGGGACTAATGAGCATTACAAGTGTAAGTATAGGTGATTAAAAGATCGACGAAGATGGATGCACTCAAAAAGGGAAAAGAGGAGAAAAAGTCTAAAATACACGAAGAATAGAATTTAGGGTTTAAATTCTCTTGCGTTGAGTTTAGCCTTTTAGTATGAGTGTGTTCATAGGGTCAAAGTGTTGAGTATCATCTAAGAGCCCTTAGTCCAAGTTTAGGTTAGCTGGAGAGAAGAGTTGAGGCAACCCTAAGAACAGGGCTGGACTTGTCCGGGCTGGAAGGCCAGACTAGTCCGGCCACATCCGACTAATCCGATGTTAGACGGACCAAGAGTTTCTGTGTGAGTTCGGACCTGTCCGTTTGGGGACGGACTAGTGTGTGGTGAGTGTGTCTGAGTCCTTCAGGAACTAAGTACTGAAGGATCAGACTAGTCCGCCCTGGGGACGTGGCAATAGCATGGCTCACAAAACTATTCAACCTCATTTTCCAGTCAAACAAGGTGCCTGAAGAATGGAGGAAAAATATATTAGTACCTATCTTCAAGAATAAAGGAGACACTCAAAGTTGTACTAATTATCGAGGGATTAAGCTTATGAGTCATACTATGAAGCTTTCGGAGAGAGTGATTGAACATGGCTTGAGGAAAGTGACCAAACTAAAAACTAGTTTGATTTTATGCATGGGAGGTCTACTATGGAGGCAATTTTCTTGCTTCATTATCTTATGGAGAGATATAGAGAGCAGAAGAAGGACCTACATATGGTGTTCATTGACTTGGAGAAGGCGTATGATAAGATACCAAGGTTGGTCCTGTGGTGGGTACTAGACAAATATTAAGTGCCAACAAACTACATTACCCTTACAATAATGTTAGGACAAGTGTGCACGTAAGTGATAGTGAGATCGATGCATTTCCTATCATGGTAGGACTACATCAAGGATCAGCTTTGAGCCCATACATCTTTTCATTAGTGATGGATGAGGTGTCGAAGGATATATAAGGGGATATCCTTTGGTGCATGCTCTTTGCCGATGATGTAGTGTTGATTGATGAAACTAGGGATGGTGTTGATAAGAAATTAGAGTTATGGAGACAAACCTTAGAGTCCAAGGGGTTTAGACTTAGTAGGACCAAGACCGAGTATATGAGGTGTGAATTTAGTGGTGTTGGTTGTGAAGAGGCAAATGTTAGTCTACAAGGACAAATAGTACCTAGAAGGGACTCTTTCCGATACTTAGGGTCAATGCTACAAAGCAATAGCGATATTGACAAGGATGTTTGCCACATGATCAAAGTAGGGTGGATGAAACGGTGACAAGCCTCTGGAATCCTATGTGATAGGAAGGTCCCACAAAAGCTAAAAGGGAAGTTCTATAGGACGGTGATCAGACCCGCGATGCTATATGGGGCGGAATGTTGGTAAACTAAACGGCAACATGTCCAAAAAATGAGTGTCGCAGAGATGTGCATGCTATGATGGATGTAGGAGCCACAAGAGGAGACCGAGTAAGGAACAAGACGATTCATGATAGAGTAGGGGTAGCACCAATTGAAGAGAAGTTAGTCCAACATCGACTAAGGTGGTTTGGACATATCCAATGGAGACCTGTAGAAGCATAGATAAACAGTGAGATTTTAAGAGGTAGAGAAAATATTAGGAGGGGTAGAGGACGACCAAGGTTGACTTGGGAGGAGGCGGTAAAACGAGATTTGAGAGATTGGAATGTATCCAAAGACTTAGTTCATGATCTCATGGAATGTAGCAATTCATGTGCCAAAATCTTAGTGTTTTTTCTTTTCTTTTTCTTGTTACTCATATATCTCTTACTCTCTTTTACTTCATTTTAAAAAATATATAAAAAATTTGTGGGGTTTCATGTCTAGCCTACCCCAACATGCTTAGGATAAAGGCTTGGTTGTTGTTGTTGTTGCTGGACTTGTTCGTCCTTATCTGGATATGTACGACCTTATTCACATATGTCTGGCCTGGTGTGGATATGCCCGGTCTTGTGTCCAGATAAGTCAAGCACTGGTGTGGGCAAGTTTAGTTTAGGATTAGTCGTAACGAAAATTAAATCGACAAACCTAAATGAGTTTATAGTAAGTTTAAAGATAATATAAGTAAATATACAATACATCGAAGCTATAGTGTAACACCCACATTTTCAATTTGAGCAAACAAGAAATTTCAAACACGAATTTAGAATATATGTGTTAGAGAGGGAATTAATTCTATAAAATAAAACCCTCAAATTCATGCATCCTCATGCATTTGCGTTCATGTACATGTATATAAATACACACACATATGCACATACACTCACATAGTATAAAGGGTGAACCATATAGTTGGCTCTGTCAGACTAGTCTGTTTCTAACCGGAACAAGAGTTTCTGTGTGAGATCAGACTAGTCTAGTGTGAGTCAGACTAGTCCGTTTGAGACTTGGAAGTGGCTGCGGGGACCAAGTCCTGGATGGCCGGACTTGTCCACCCTTTGAGGTCGGACTAGTCCGGTGTACCAGACTTGTCCGTTCTCAACCGTAACTGTTGTTTCTGTGTGAAATTGGACTAGTCCGTTGTTGAACAGACTGGTCCATTGTGTTGTGACCGTTTGAATTCAAAAGGAGGCGGGGGACCGTTTGCTTGGTAAAGTTTGACATCACTGGTCCCCCATAGGCCGGACTAGTCCGGGTTAAAGCCCGGACTAGTCTAGACTTTTTCTAGTGGCAACGGCTAGTTACCGGGACCTCTATAAAAAGGGGATCCCCAGGCCTCTAAGGCATCATCTTGAACCCTAGTGCCACCATAGCCTTCCTAGAGCTTTTCTAGCCCCTTCTCTTCAATTCTTTGAGCCCTAAGAGTGATTCTTGAGGGTTTGTGAGATTTGGGAAGAGGAGAAAAGGGGAGTGATTAGTATTAAGCTCTTGGTTGATTCTCTCACACCGACTAGGTTAAGTGAGTTGTTGAGGGTGCTGATTTGGAAGTTCCTCGAGCTGTAATCTTGTGGGAGCCTCAGTTTGTGAGCTGCCCCACGAATTGTTGTAAACTCTTTGTGATCTAGTGAAAAACAAGCCAACATTTGTGGTGGCTTAGTGAGGATAGGGTTGAGAGAAACCCAATCCTTTGTGGACTCCGCAACATGGACGCAGGCTTCTTTGTGAAGCTGAACCACGGGATAAATCGCGTGCCTTGCATTTTTGGTTTGTTTCCTGTTTCTTTCTAGATCACCTTAAAGTTCTTTTCACTTATTATTTAAGTTTTGCGATCCACCTAGTTCTTGTAAATTACTCTCTCTATCAATCTCACTACTAGATTGCTAGGTGATAATACTTCACTACTTGTTAAACACATCAGCAAAACTTCTAAAGATCTTCGCTTTTTTGTTCAATTTCCTTGTGACCGGGCTAGTACGCCCCCAGACCGAACTAGTCCGCACTTTGCAAACTAATTAGTTTTTAGTAAGTCAAATTTCAGATATTCTGCCGATTCACCCCCGTGTAGGTAACTTTCACTGACGGACACGAGGTACCTAAGGAACGATGAAACAATGAAGCCACGCAGGCTCGACACGCCGATTGTGCCACCCAAAGAAAGACCCGCGCCACGACCCGGCTCAGGGCCGCGGTGCAGGGACCGGTGACGACGCCCGACCTCGGGGTCGAGAGAAAGCGCCCGACCCCCAAGGGTCGGCACAGAAAGACTAGTCCCCAAGGGCGGCATGCAACGTCGATCCGCAAAAGGTGAAAGGCCTTAAATATTGACAAGAGAAGACGAAGGAAGGACTTCAAAGCAAGGCAAAGTCCGCACGCAAAGGGACATGCACGATGCCTGACCTTACCGCCTCCTGTCCCGTCCCATCCGGAGCAGGTGGGCAGGGGTGGAAAGGAGACATCGATTGCGGACAAGACAAGAGCAGGAACACCCATACCCTCACGTTGCGGCTAGGAGGGCTTGGACCGCAACGCCCATTGTAAACCCCCACTCCATTTATTAGCAAGTGGCGGGTAGGCAGAGGAAAAAGGAGTATAGAAGAAAGACCCATAGAATGAGCTAATACAAGGTCGACGAACCCCTCCTGCTGGACGTAGGATATATTGTCCGAATCAAGATAAGTCCTTGACTTTGTTATCTAGCCATCCAGCGAAAGAATGTGTGGCATATGACTACTAGTCTGAAATTCGAACGTTAACACTGGGATCTCCTCGACGTGCGTGTGTCGTACTCTAGGGGTCCGTGCCCCTATAAATCTCGGCACCCTCATCCGTTTCCCCTAAAACCTGAGCACCACCGCAGACCACAGCGCCCTAGCGCCGCTGCCAAACTTCCTGAAGACTTCGTCACTATTGAAGTGCTCGCTATGACACTTCCCCCGATACCGCTACTGGAGCAGTCCGCAGAGGTTCATTGTTTAGAGGGGCTAATGTCCCTAGATCGATCGAGGCTGATGAACACAGGTGAACACAATGATTTAAGTGGTTCAGGCCATCGGAGCGTAAAACCCTACGTCCACGGTGGTGAGTGTTGTATTGCGTGAGCTTGCGCGTTTGTGAGTTGGGGAATAGGAGATTAAACCGAATCCTTTTCCCGAAGGCTGCCCCGGTCCTTTTATAGCTCAAGGCCGGGACAGTTACGTTGTGGCCCGGGGCTCGATAGTTGGCCCCGCGGCTGTCCGTACCCTATACACGATCTAGGGTATTTACAACGACATGTGGCGTTGCTGTCGGAGGAGTTAAGGCAAAAACGCTACCTGTCATGCCGGGCGCCTCTAACCGGGTAGCGGTTAATGATGGCGGGTGAAGGCCCCATCTTTTCGTCGTGTCCTCTTGGTCTGCTGGGCAGCACTGTGCCATTGTCACGCCTCGCCACCTGGTCTTGTCACTATAATGACTAGAAGGAGTGGGCGGAGGCGTGCACCACGCACCATGCTTCTCTGGAAGGTGCGAGCCTTGAATGCATGGTCTGCAGCGCACGTCTTCCTTGACTTCTGGGGTCCACAACCCACGACAGGTCATGGACACTTGGCAGATCCAGAGCCGTCCTCACTGGGGAGGTCAGGACTGAAGCATGAGAACACATGGCAGCATCAGACCTTGCCTCAGCTGGGAGGCCAGGTCTAGGGACAAGGACATGTGGCGGCTATGGAGCCCTCCCCACCGTGGAGGTCCGGCCCGGAGCCCGGGGACACGTGGCAGCGCAGGACCTTGCCTCAGCAGGGAGGCCAGGTCCGGGGCAAAGGAAACGTGGCGGCGCTGGAGCCCTCCTTAGCGGGGAGGTCCGGCCCTGACCTCGGGGACACGTGGCAGCGCCGGACCTTGCCTCAGCGGGGAGGCCAGGTCTAGGGCCAAGTACACGTGGTGGCTCCAGAGCCCTCCTTAGCGGGGAGGTCCAGCCCGGAGCCCGGAGAAACGTGGCAGCGCTGGACCTTGCCTCGGCAGGGTGGCCAGGTCCGGGGGCCAAGGACACGTGGCAACTCCGGAGCCCATCTCGGCGGGGAGGTCCAGCACGGAGCCTAGGCACACGTGGCAGCGCCGGACCTCACCTCAGCAGGGAGACTAGGTCCAAGGCCAAGGACACGTGGCTGCTCCGGAGCTCTCCTTAGTGGGGAGGTCCGTCTCGGAGCCTAGGCACACGTGGAAGTGCCGGACCTCACCTCAGCGGGGAGGCCAGGTCCGGGGCCATGGACATGTGGCCGCGCCAGAGCCCGCCTCAGCAAGGAGGCGATGTTTGGAATCTCTTCAAGCCTCCACGTGGGGGTACCCGATCTGCAGGGTACCGACAGTGGCCCCCGGCCACCTCGGGGGAGGCGACGATCCCATAGGTGGGGCCTCCATCTTTCCTTTCCACGCCGTTGATTTGAACTTGCACCTTGGTGGTTGAAGTGGTAGCAAGCCCTTGGCATAGTGGGTAAGTGGTTGTACCTGGCAGTCGAAGAGGCACCACGTCCTTGGCATAGTGGGTGCACTCGATAGTCGAAATAGAAACACGTCCATGGCGTAGTAGACATGTGGCTGTTTTTGACTAGAGGGTCATGGCGACGTGCTCGAGGAGCCGTTTCCGGGCATTGACCGCGGTGGTTCTTGGGTCGACCATTGCAGTTCCAGTACGCCACTTTTCTCAGGAGCCACCGAAGCCTTGTTCCAGAGACACAGCTCGCCTGGCCCGTAGTGTCTGACTGCGGACCTGGGTCCCACCCGTCATTGGGTAGCGCGGGTAGCGTGGAGCAGTGACAGCCCAGGCGCCACGCACAATGCCTTGCCAAGGGTCGTAGGAGTAGTAAAGGAAACTTCATAGTGAAGGGCAGTTTCTTCCTTACTTGTCTCCTTGTCCCTTGTGCTCTCCATCTTCCACCTTTGTGCTCAAACCCTCCATTCCCAAGTACATCCAGCCACCGCTTGCTTCCATGGCGTCCGACCTCCACTCCTCCCGGCTTCATAACGACGAAGAACTCGGACATGTAAGGCACCTGCTCGGCTGGCAGTCAACCGAGCACGACGGAAAGCTCCACCGTGGGATGACCCCGCTCACCGGCCTGCAGCCCGACGAGGTCATCCTCTTCACCTCGTATGTGCTGGCCGGGTTCGCACTCCCGGCGTCCCCCTTCCTCCTGACACTGCTGGAGGTGTATGGACTTCAGCTGCAACACCTGATGCCGCACGCCCTCGCACTAGTGACAGCCTTTGTCCACTTTTGTGAGATGTTTGTCTGCGTGCGGCTGTCGGTGCGGCTGTTCCAAGTGTTTTCGTCCTGCGAGCCTCAGGGAGAAGCACATGCCACCTGGGGGCCTACTACTTCCAGTACCGGGGAGGAACTCCGTGCGATACATCACACCCTTCTCCTCCGGCAAGTGGGAGCACTAGAAGAAGGATTGTGTGATCGCTCGGACAAACTTCCATGACCGTCTGGAGCTGCCGAGCGGACCCCCAATGAGCGAGGATACCGTCGTAGATGAGGTGCCCGAGCTGCAGGAAGCCTACTGTCGAAGTGTGTGGTCGACACTTCCCCTGGACCTGCTCTGGGCAGCCCGCGGAGGTTTTTTTTCGGAGGGGCTAGACCCTTGCGAAGAGCTTCAGCGTTAGGGACGAGTGAGGGAGAAGCTTGACACGGCGAGTTTTACGTGGTTTAGGCCGCCGGAGCGTAAAACCCTACGTCCACGGTGAGCAGAGGTGCTCGTTGTATTACTTGCTGCTCATAACCGGAGTCCTGAGCTTGAGTGTGAGTAATGTCTAGAGTGCGAGTTCACAGAGTTCGAACCCTTGCTAACGTTGCCTACCCGAGCCCTTTATAGTACAAGGCTCGTGTGGCTTACAAGGGGGGCCCGGGACCCGACAGGTGGTCCCGGGGAGCTTGCCTGCCAACTACCGTACCTGCAGTTTTGCCGGTAGTTGTCTCTAGTGAAGGCTTCTGAGTCTTCATTCTGCCGCCCTGCCCATGCCGCAAGCTAGTCGTAGTGGTTGATGATGGCAGGGGCGGCAGGGGATGTCTTGTTGCTGTGTTTATTGGCGGGCAGGCTCTGACACGGCGCGCCAGTCTGTGATGCGACTGGGCGCAACGACACCTGACAGAGGCGTGCTCCGTCGCTTGGGAAGGCACGGGCCTTGAATACTTTGTACGGGCAAGGTATGGTGCGTCTTTACGCCCGCTGCCTACCGCGCGCGGGCAGGCAGTGTCGTCTTGCTGGCCACGTGGCGGGCCCGGAGCTCTCCTCTGAGGAGAGGGAGGTCCGGCCCCACGGGACATGTGGAGCCTTCAAAGCTCTCCCCGCGGAGGGGGGAGGTCCGGCTTCTGCTGGCCACGTGGCGGGCCCGGAGCTCTCCTCTGAGGAGAGGAAGGCCCGGCCCCGCGGGACACGTGGAGCCTTCGGAGCTCTCCCCGCGGAGGGGGGAGGTCCGGCTCAGCTGGCCACGTGGCGAGCCCGGAGCTCTCCTCTAAGGAGAGGGAGGTCCAGCCCCGCGGGACACGTGGCGCCTTCCGAGCTCTCCCTGCGGAGAAGGGCGAGGTCCTTAGGCATTTCCCCCTGTGCGCGAGGGTACCCCGTATCGAGGGTACCGACAGTGGCCCCCGGGCCCATCTCGGGGGAGATAGCGAGCCCGAGGTGGGGCCTCCGTCTCTTCCGTTCCGCGCACTTTCTCTAAGCCCCGCATTGACCGTTGCCGGAGCACGAATAACCGCGGGATCGTGGGAGCGTGCGCCCACTTGATGGTTGCTTTTAGTGCGGTGGTTCCCAAGGCTGCCACTTTTCCACGTTGCGGCGCTTTTTTCGGGAACCGCCGAAGCGCCTTGCCGGCTCGTCTCCTTGGGAGACTGACTTCTTGGCCCACCGCTTCAGCTGGACGACTTGGGTCCACTTGTCATCGATGCTCGGTCTTGGGGCCGAAGCGGTTGCCCATGCATCGTATTCGAAGAGTTTTGAATCGCTTTGAATTGCACCTAGGAAGCTTTAAAAGGGGATCTTACCCGCATCGCGGCTTCCCTTCGCACTTCCCAACACTTGCACTTTCCTTGAACTCTTGCGCCTTTGTCTTCCGTGTCCTTGAGCTTTCCTCTGCCATGGCTTCCAACCTGCTCCCGTCGCGTCTCGTTCGTTCGGTCGAGCTTGGGCCAATGCGCACACTGCTGGGCTGGCACTCAGAGTAGCAGAAACGCTGGCTCTGCCGGGGATCTCCCCCCCCCCCGCTCCTGGAAAAGGGGGAGATGGTCTTCTTTATTGCCTATGCCATGGCGGGGTTCGTCCCGCCAATTTCTTCTTTCTTCGTCACATTGCTGGAGACGTATGGTCTCCAGCTCCAATCATTTCCCCCAACTCCTTCGCGATGGCCGCTGTCTTCGTCCATTTCTGCGAGATGTTTGTGGGGGTGCACGCATCAGCGACGCTCTTCCGCTACTTCTTCGTGTTGCGGGCGACTGGGCGCGGCTCAAAGACCCAGATGGGGGCGTACTATTTCCAGCATCGCTGCAAGGACCCAAAGGTCTCTGGTTCTACCTTTCAGTGCGTCGAGGTGGGAAAACTGGAGGGAGAGCTGGGTGATCGTGATGACCGACGAGCACGATCGCTTGCAGCACCCAACCGCAAGCCCAACCACCGAGCGTCGCTTCTGGGAGGAGGTCCCAGAGCTGGAGCAATAGTATGCACCGGTCTTGGAGCAGATCCGGTTCTTGGCCAACGAGGGGCTAACGTCCCTGATGGTGCTAATGGATTTCTTGTCGCGTCGTATTGCGCCCTTGCAGCAGCGCAACCGCCCGGCATGGTACTACACTGGTGAGCAGGACTGCACCAAGTTGGAGAGAGGTCTCGGCTCTGATCCTTCCGATGAGGAGCTGTACGAGATGGTTAGCAAGGTGAGCGGCGACTTCATACCAAGTGGCGACCCCGCCTTCCCGTCCTCTGCCACTCCCCTCTTCTTAGAGCCGCAGACAGAGCTACTGCGGAGATGCCGAATCTCGACGACATCGGGATCACCGTCCGTCAGGTTGGGGAT
Organism: Neostapfia colusana; assembly: GCA_030760725.1. NCBI lineage: Eukaryota > Viridiplantae > Streptophyta > Magnoliopsida > Poales > Poaceae > Neostapfia > Neostapfia colusana. The sequence continues at coordinate 33,434,724 of JASWHV010000004.1, read as the reverse complement.
ACCCTCCGGGGCATCTCGATTCCGGGGACCGAGCACTCCGGATCGGAGCGCGAGGCGTCTGTCGCTGCCCAACCCGCCTCGTGGGCTAGCGGAATTCAAGCCGCCAACAAGGGGAAGGGGAAGGAGCCGGCCCCCGGGCTGCCAGAGAAGAAACGTGCCCGGTCTCCTCCGAGGGCGTCGCTTGCGCCGAGTCAGGGGGCTGGTGCACCCTTGCACCCAACTCCCGGAGGCGCTGGTCCATCGAGTGGCGACCCAAAGAGACCCCGGGTGACCCACTCCGGCAGGTCTCTTCCCGGACAGCAGCGGTCTGAGGAAACCCAAGCGTCCCGCCACCCTTCCTCAGGCGGAGGGGCTTCTAGGATGGACACCAGTGGGGCGTCGCCGGGGAGTGTGCCAGGGGCCCATATGCCACAGCCTGCAAACGTCCTGGCCGCAGGTCCTGGCGGTTCTACCGCGGCTCAGAGGCCGGGGCTACAAGCCCGTTGGAGTGCTCACGTCACCCAGTAAGTGTTGCTCTTTTTGGCTTGTAGGAGCAGTGTTCCCTTCCCCTCTCTTAGCCTGAGAGCTTTTTCTTCCCGCAGGGACCCAGCAGCTGTCGGGGGTGGGCCTATTATCCGACCATCTCCAGTTGGCGGAGGCTCCGTGCCGCAACATCAGGGAACTGCGGTGGTTCCAACGACCCCCAAGTCGGTAGGGGCTTCTTCTGTGCCGGTGGGTTCGCCCTCTGCGGTGGCTGCGGCAACACCTGTTTGTCCTCCTTCACCAGCCCAGAAGTCCTGTGCTGAGGCTGGAAGGGCTGCTGTGGGTGTAGTTGCTGGCTCCCTGGCTACCCCGGGTCAGCGTCTTGCTTCAGTTGCTGGGGCGCCAGCACCTTCGCCAGCCGTAGACGTGACAGGGGAGGTCCGGGGCACGACTCCTGTCCCCGCCGTCCCGGTGCCCATGTGGGATGCCTTGGGGCGTGTTCAGACTGGCGCCCGATAGTTCTAGGCCGCCTCTGAGCGGGAGCGGGGGGCACTGGCTGAGAGAGGGAGCACCTTCTTAGTTGGGAGCACCTCCTGCAGCAGCGGACCCAGGAGGCTAAGGCGGAGCTTGACTCGAGGCAGTGAGACTTGAGGCCATGGGTGCTCTGCTCGACGCACAGAAGAAAGCCGTCAGCCGCCTGGACTCAGAGACCCGGCGGCTCCGCGCTTCCTACCGCGAAGCTCTGGCCTAGGTCGAAGCCAAGGCCGAGGCGCGCTCTACTGCCGCGGAGGAGTTGCGGCTGCAGGTAGTTCGTCGAGAGTGCGCCGTCGCCGATCGGGAACGTGCCGTGGCGGCCGAGGAGGAGAAGATTGCCACACGGCTGAAGGCCAGAGAGGGCGAGCTGAGGGCTCAGGCCGAGGAGTTGGAGCTCCGCGAGTCGGCTGCCGCTGCGAGGGAGGAGCAATCCTCCCGGGAGTGCCAGGCGGTGCTAGATCGCGAGCTGGCGACCCGCCAAGAGGTAGAGAAGCTCTAGTCTTCGCGGTCTGCCGAGGCCCAGGCGGTTTGGGGCTTTATTACCGAGGCGGGGTCCGCCTTGGTTCCTCTTGGTTTCAGCCCGGTGCGGCCGGAGGCTCCAGAGCAGGAGGTGTCTGAGGCAATCCCGGCGCTTGAGTCCATCGGCGGCAAGCTGGGCCAGCTCAAAGCGGTGATCGCTACTTTTTGCCTAGCCTCGCGCCTGCCTCTCACCTGAAAGGAGTACCCGAACAAAGGGGGAAGCTTGGTTTAAGCATATTTCCCTTGCCCGAGGATACGAATCCGAGCTATTAATTGAAAAGGCAGGGAAGGATATCTCGGAACTACAGCCGTCTACTACTATTGAATCTGAAAGAGGAGCCTACAACTATTTAATTGATTTATTTCTTTCATTCGTGGGGACATTGGATAAAAGCGCTGGGAATCATAGGAGCAATTCGTATTGGTTTTAAGCCGAGAAAAGATCAAAATGGGATGACAAGAGTGAGCTGTTGGTTATGCTGATAGCACGAAAGGATATCGGCTATATAATTTGAAGAAGCAAAAGCTCATAATCAGGTCGAGAAGGCTTCCTGGAATTGGGAAGAAGAGAAGGTGCAGAAGAAGAGAGGGAATCTAGATCAAAGAGAAAGTAGGGAAGTGTTGCTCGGCACGCTTTACCAAACAAGTAGTGGAGTCCACCCCTATTCTGAAAGCCGGGTAAGAAAGGTGGTGTATCAAGGAGTTACGGTTGGAAAGCAAGAACTGAAAACAGTTCAATCCAGTAAGTGACTAGCCGCCTTGTGGGAAGATTCACTTAGCATCAAGCATACGTTCATAAGGTCTTCTCCTTTCTATTTACCCTGAGTGAGACTGGTGTCCTTACAGCGCATTTGACCTACCCCCAAGCATTTCACCTTTCCTCTAGGATTCCGAAGTGCTTTTAGTTACGCGCCTCACTGTACATCTTCTGTGCATTTGCTACTGCCATGGATGGGTATGTTTTTTTAAACAAGGTATCTGAAGGCAATCAACGAATCAAGAAAAACTGGTATTGCTACCAGTATCCAGCAGAATGAATATAGGTTGGTTTTTTATCCTCCCTTTTATATGAAAGGTATAAGTATACAGGCTTCCCTCCGGTCCTCAAAAGAGAAGAGAAGCTGGTGCCGGGTACTGATATTTTTCATTCTCCTCTCGGATCTTCCTTCTCAAAAGACTCGATCGCTAGGTATAGAATGCACTCGTTCTTGGTAATGGTCACAGCTCGTGCTAGCCCTCTACTTCTCTGTCATTGAACTTGGCTATCCAGTTTACCCTTGCCTATCCCTTATGCCAGTCTCTTTTTCAACCAGTAAAGTACTCTCACGAGCTTGAGGTGGAGGGACGAGGCGTGGCAAAGGAGGTCTCTACGCATGTGCTGGCGTGCTTCCGGAGCCAAGACCCTTCCTTCTCTCTGGAGCCAGTCCGTCTTGGGCCTGCCGCCGAGCGGGAGGAAGCTGCCAGGGCCGAGGTCGAGGACGTGGCCGCCCTTGTGGCCTCTAGGTTCCAACGGGAGTCCGGGGACTCTTAGGCATCCGCCCCCATGGCCAAAAGGCCCTGTACCCTCTTCTTCTTCTTTTTTATTTTTGTTGAGTCTGTAGCCTAGCTCATGGAGCCTTGAGTGGATAGACTCTTGTTATCTCCTACTTCTGTGTGCTTTAGTCTTCATCTTGGTTTTGCCTGGCCGAGCACTTAGCTCCACAAGGTACTCAGAGGCTTTCACCAATCTCGAAGCTTTGCACAGACACCTTCCCCGGGTCCTTACTGTATTAAGGGCCCCGGAGGTCTCCAGGACTCGCCCCATGAAAATGGGGAGGTCCGGATCTGCTAGCCACGTGGCAGACCCGGAGCTCCCTTCTGAGGAGAGGGAGGCCCGGCCCCGCGGGACACGTGTAGCTTTCGGAGCTCTCCCCGCGGAGGGGGGAGGTCCGACTTCTGCTTGTCACGTGGCGGGCCCGGAGCTCTCCTCTGAGGAGATGGAGGTCTAGCCCCGCGGGACACGTGGGGCCTTCGGAGCTCGCCCCTGCGGAGGTGGCGAGGTTCGGATCCTTCGGTCTTACCTTGGAGCTCGGTCTTGCGCGATCCCGTAGCGGCCCCCTGGTAGGTGTGGCCCATTGGTTGGGTGCTCCTACCATACTCCTGCGGGTAGCTGAGGCCGAGAGGTCCTGCACACAAGTAAGGGAAACATAATTCTCCTTGGGGCTCCCCTTTCCCTATCTCATAGTCTTATTTGGCTTACGATCCCCATCCATTTGTACGGTGCTTGGGGATTACCGTGCGCAAAGTGCCGGGAGCTCGGGGCCCCCTGGCCATCGGCAGGTACCTCAAACGCAACCGCCTTCGGTAGGGCAGCAAATGCCGACTAGAGGTGAGAATGAGAAAAGGGAGCTGAGCGCATGGTGAGCATACGCCGGAAGTGCGGTCATAAAAATTTAATACATAATTTAAATGAGCACAAGGGAAGAGCAAAGTAGGACATGTTTCTTTTCATATAAATTTCCATAGGAGGAAGGCAGGCTAAACATGGAGGCAGCGACTCGTCCCATTAAGATGGGAAGCAAGACTCTACGCGCTTAGGGTCGGAACCAGGCCAAGCTGAACGTAGTTCTGGACAGTCTCCTGAGACTTAGCGGCTCCGAGCGCTGTTCCTGGACTCTATGGAATCTATTACAAAACGAAGAGGCTCTCCTACTATTGTCCTAGGGGTAGAACTTACAGAGGTGTTCTATGTTCCAAGGGTGCGGGAGCGGATCCCCATCCTAGGGGAGAGTTTGTGGGTCCCTTCGCGAGAAAGTATGCGCCGCAACACCAGGTCACCTTCCTGCAGCTCCTGGAGACGCACAGACCTTTGGTGGTAGCGCCGGAGCGCTTGTCTGTACCGTGCGTTACGGAGTGCTGCGTGCAATCGGGCCTCGTCAACGAGGTCGATGTCTCCACGCCGGAGGTTGTCTTGCGCGGCTTCGTCGTAAGCTCGGACACGGTGAGACTTCATGGTGATCTCTAGGGGAAGCACAGCTTCGGCTCCGTACACCATGAAGAAGGGTGTCTCTCCGGTAGCCCGGCTCTGGGATGTCTGGTTAGCCCATAGTGTGCTCGGAAGCTCATCCACCCAATTGGCACCATGTTTCTTTCGGTCGGCATAGGTGCAAGTCTTGAGGCCCCGAAGAATCTCGGCGTTGGCCCTCTCGACTTGCCCATTGCTCTTTGGGTGAGCAACAGAGGAATAGAACACCTGGATGCTGATGTCTTCGCAGTAGTCTTGGAACGCTGCCCTGGTGAACTGGGTCCCGTTGTCGGTGATGATTCTGTTCGGGACCCCGAACCGGCAGACAATCGACTTGATGAACTTTACTGCGGATTCTTGTTGATGGTGATGACTGGTGTGGCTTCCGGCCACTTGGTGAACTTGTTGATGGCGACGTAGAGGTACCGGAATCCCCCAACGGCTCTGGGGAATGGTCCCAGGATGTCCAACCCCCATACGGCGAACGAACATGAGGGCGGGATCATCTGTACTGCCTGAGCCGGTGTATGGATATGCTTGGTGTGGAACTGGCACGCCTTGCAGCTCTCGACCAACTTTACGGCATCCTGGAGTGCTGTCGGCCAGTAGAAGCCATGCCGGAAGGCTTTACCGACAAGTGTGCGTGAGGAAGAGTGACTCCCACATTCGCCTCCAAGGATCTCAGCGAGCAAGTCGCAGCCTTCCCCCTAGGTTATGCACCGCAATAGGACATGGTTGGCGCCACGCCGGTAGAGATCCCCTTCTACCAGCGTGTATCTCTTAGCCATGCGCACGATCCGTTCAGCGGATACACGTTCATCAGGGAGGATGTTATCTTTCAAGTAGTCCCGGATCTCTGTGATCCATGCATCGGGTCTGACTTGAGCTTATGGATCTTGAGCGTTGGGTTGCACGAAGTCCCCAGTGACGCTTACGATCCTTGGCGGCGTCCATGGCTGCAGGGCCGCCGGGACTGCCAGCTTTGAGGTGCTGGTCCAGCCCCCTTCGCCCGGCTCGGCAGGCCGGGCTGTGGGCCGCAGCAACGTCCTCTCGAAGACTCCTTCGGGCACAGGGGCTCCGGTGGAGGCCTTCGTTGAGAGGTTGTCAGCTGCGGCATTGCCAGCGCGCGGTACTTGGCGCAGGTTCAAGGCGAGGAAGTCTTTCTCCAACATCTGCACGTGGAGCAGGTAAGCAGCTAGCTGTGGGTCATTGCAGGAGCATTCCCCTTAACTTGCTTGATAACTAGCTAGGAGTCGCCCTGTGCCAACAACTGGCGAGCGCCCAGAGACAGGGCTATCTTTAGGCCAATGATGAGTGCTTCATACTCTGCCATGTTGTTGGTTGCCTTGAAATTGAGACGCACCATATACCCAAACTGCTCCCCCGATGGCATGAGAAGCAGTACACCGGCACCGGCCCCCTGCTTTCACGAGGAGCCGTCGAAGAAGAGCGTCCAGTGAGGCCCGGTGAAGACAGGAGCTCGGTGCTTTGGTTCACTGTCTTCGTGGCCCCCTGGGCCAACCTTCGTTGGCGTCCACTCAACCACGAAATCAGCCAGTGCTTGGCTCTTGACTGCATGACAAGGAAGGAAGTCCAGCTCAAACTCCACCAGTTCCGCTGCCCATTTAGCGACATTGCGAGTCGCGTGGGGGCTGTGAAGGATAGTCTTCAGCGGATAGGAGGTGACCACCGAGACCCGGTGGGCTTGGAAGTAGTGGCGGAGCTTCCTGGACGCCACGAGCACTGCATACAGCAGCTTGTGGACCTCCAGGTACCTTGTCTTGGCGTCATGGAGAACTTCGCTGATGTAGTAGGCAGGCCTTTGGATGGTCCGGACCCTCCCTCCCAGGCTAGAGATGTCTTCATCCATTGGCTCAGGCCTACCGGAGGTGGGTGGGTCCAGGGGAGCTGCCGGGAGCTAGGACTCCAAGGCTCCCAAGCCGCCTTGGACCTCCGGGAGGTCCCGCTGGTTTTTCGGGAGCTTCGGGAGGTCCCGTTGGGCCTCCGGGAGGTTGTCGTGGAGGACCGGGGGTCCGTCTTGGACCTTCGGGAGATTGTCTTGGGGTCCGGGAGGCCGTCTTGTTCCTCAGGGGTTTCCTGGTGCCTGTCTCCTGCTACCGGAGCAGGCTATGGCGACGAGAGGTCCGGCCGCTCTGCGACGAGGACCATACTCACCACTTCAGTGGTCGCCGCGATGTAGAGCAACAAATGCTCTTCGGACTCGAGGGCTACCATGATGGGTAGGGTCGTCAGGAGTTGCTTCAACTCCTGGAAAGCTTCTTCTGCTTCGTCGGTCCAAGCAAATGGAATTGATTTGCGCAGGAGCTTAAAGAAGGGGAGCGCTCGCTCTGCTAACCTCGGTATAAACCGACTCAGCGCGGCTAGGCATCCCGTGAGTTTTTGGACTTCTTTGATGCGGGCAGGGGGCCGCATTAAGTCGATGGCTATGATCTTCTCTGGGTTGGCCTCAATTCCTCGGTGTGAGACCAGGAATCCTAAGAGTTTTCGAGAGGATAAGCCAAACACACACTTGTCGGGGTTCAGCTTGATGCGCGTAGAGCGCAGTTTATCAAAGACTAAGGCCAGGTTATCTAGCAAGGATGAACTCTGCCTGACCTTGACAACGATGTCATCGACATACACCTCAACTAAGTCTCTTATTAACTCTCCAAAGGTTTTGTGCATTGCTCGTACAAAGGTGTGAAGAGCATTCTTTAGGCCATAAGGCATAGAGACATAAAAGTACAGGCCGTCTACTGTGATGAAGGAGGTGTGCTCTTCATCTTCTCTAGACATAGGGATCTGATGGAAACCCGAGTAGGCATCTAGAAAGCATATCATATCGCAGCCCGATGTCGAGTCTACTATTTGATCTATTCTAGGGAGAGGGAATGGATCTTTGGGACATGCCTAATTGAGACTGGTGTAGTCGATGCACATCCGGAGTTCCCGCCGGCCTTCGGGACAACAACGGGGTTTGCCAACCACCGGAGGTGGTGGACTTCCCGTATGAAGCCAGCGTCCAACAACTTCTTGATTTCTTCCCGGATAAAGTTTTGCCGCTCGATGGACTGCTTGCGGGGCTTCTGTTGGACTGGCTGGGCGTCGGGGAAGACATTCAAGTGGTGCTCGATCACCTCCCTAGGGATCCCCGGCATCTGCGATGGCTGCCATGCAAACACGTCGACATTGTGCCGGAGGAAGGTGACGAGCGCGCCTTCCTATTTGCTATCCAGGCCCCCGGCTACCCGGGTGGTCTGGGTGGCATCGGAGCTGACTTGGACGATCTTCGGGGGGACGCCACCCTCGTCGAGGGGTTGCACACAGGGTGCTGCGGTAGAGGCACAGTGGCGTGCATTCGGGTGGAGCCGGTCCGGTTCTGCACTGCCAGGGGCTGGTGCTCTAGCTGTTGCAAGCGCTTGGAGCTTTTCCAAGGCTGACACTGCAGCAGTGCGGTCTCCACGAATCCTGAGGACGCCTGTTGGTGTAGGCATCTTCAAGATGAGGTAGCCGTAGTGGGCTACTGCCATGAATCGGTACAGGGCTAGCCTGCCAATTATGGTGTTGAAGCGGAGGTCGATTTCCGCCACATCGAACAGAATGTACTCTGTCCGATAGCTCTCTGGTGCTCCAAAGGTCACCGAAAGGCTGATGTTGCCATAGGGCACGACTTGTCCCGGACCTACCTCTGAGAACGGGCTCAATGGGGTGAGCTTGGCCATCGGGATCTGCAGTTTCTGGAAAGCTGCGCGGCTGATGAGGTTCAACCCAGCCCCGCCATCTACCAGAACGTGGTACATCCTCACGTTGGCGATGGTGGGCGCTACCAAGAGCGGTAGTTGGCCGGCCCCAACCATGTTCCTGGGGCAGTCGGTGGCATCGAAGCTGATGGGGGTTCCCATCCACTTGAGGTGCGGCGCGACACTTGGGAGGGGAGCCACCTACGCTACCGCTCGACGCAGGGTCTTAACCGCGCTTCGGGACGAGGGTCAGCGGACCCACCGTAGATGGCGTAGAGCATCTTCCAGCGCTCTTCATCACTGGAGCTGAAGTCCTCATGGTTGCGCACCGCCTTCACGGCGCGCTGAGGCTCCTGGAACTCCACTTGGTGGTCGACGCTGTCTGGGGCGTCGACCTTTTGCGTGCCCTCCCTTTGACGGAAGGGTGGGGCATCAGTTCAAAGCTGCTTCCCTTTCCGGAAGTGCTCCGTGAGCTTCTGGATCTCTCGACACTCGACAACAGTATGGTAACTGGTGTCGTGCACGGGGCATAGCTCGCCTTGGTCACCGTCTGGAGCTGGTGACTGTCGCTGCCTTTTATCAGGACGTGGCCCCTGAGCTCCACTGGGTGCCGCTGCTGCGGCAACGGGAGCCGCGACCGGTGGCTTCATCTTGCCACCGCCCCGGTTCTTGATCTTCTTACCGCTTCCATAGGAAGTAGCGCCAGATCTGGGCTGTCCTCCTAACTCGGAGGCTGGCAGAGAGTGCCAGTTCCGCCCTTCTGCTGCTCTGGCGCACTTGTCCGCCAGGCTGAAGAGCTCTGAGACGTCGCGGACCTCTCTGGTCACGAGCTTCTCAAGCATCTTCTTGTCCCGGACGCCCTGCCGGAACGCCACCACCATAGAAGCATTTTGAATATGTGGAATGGTGTTTCGTACTTGGGAGAACCACTGGATGAAGGAGCGCAACAATTCTCCAGGTTGTTGTTGGATGGCGTGGAGGTCGAGCTCCGTGCCAGGCCGGGTGTAGGAGCTGCCAAAGTTGGCGGTGAACTGCCGGCAGAGCTCTCCCCAGGAGGTTATGGAGCCTTGGGGGAGGTTCATGAGCCAAGACCGGGCTGGGCCGGTCAAGGCGACGGGGAAGTAGTTGGCCATGACGGCCTCGTCCCCTCCTGCAGCAAGGACGACGGTGGAGTATATCTGGAGGAACTCCGTCGGGTCGACACTGCTATCGTACTTCTCGGGCAGGTGCGGCAAAAACTTGCGCGGCCACCTCGCAAAGCGAAGGTGGGGCGCCAGGGCCGCACATCCTGCTCCTGTTGCCGCATGCGTTGGTGCCGCAAACGCTTGGTTCGTTGCTGGCACAGTGTACCCTTGTATGGGCAAGGCTGCACCATAGACCGGGGGCGCCGTTTGCAGGGCATATGGCTGTGGCATATGCTGCGTGGCGTATGCCTGGGGCAGAGATCGCGTGGTGAAAGTCTGCGCCTCTAGCAGGGTCGAGGCAGATGTCATGTTGTCGCCGGCCTCTTGGTTGCGACGCCTTTCTCGTCATCGCTCGAGGAACACCCGGGCATCTTGGCCCAAGTGGCACCGTTCCAGCTCTGTCCTCAGGTCCGTCGATGGGAGCCTGGTGGAGCTGGAATCCGCCGTCTGCCCGTCAACCGTTGGCGTGCGCTTCAGCGACACAGCCGGTTGGCCGGAGCGTCGTCCCCGCCGAAGTCGAGGGTTTGCGATGGCGATGACGAGACGTTCTACCTGGCGAATACACTTCTGGGTTGCTGACCGAGGCGCGTCCCCAGCAGGCGGATTGCGCAGTAGCGCTCTTGCTGCAGCTAGCGCGCCCCCGTGGGGGACGCTCAGTGCTGCAGAGGATCTGACGCTCGCTGGAGCCTGCGTTGCCGGAGCCGGCGTTGCCAGAGTCGGCTGCTGGCTTCCATCTTGCGCCGACACACTCCATCCAGAGTGTGTCGACACGTATTCCCCGCTAGTCACGGTCCGTCGTGAACGCGGGGGAGGAGAGCTTGCCACTGAAGGAAGCTTCGTCATCTTCGTCAGCAAAAGCTCGTCGCCCAAGGGAAAAGCCCCCTACCTGGCGCGCCAAATGTCGAAGTGTGTGGTCGACACTTCCCCCGGACCTGCTCTGGGCAGCCCGCGGAGGTTCTTTTTCGGAGGGGCTAGACGCTTGCGGAGAGCTTCAACATTAGGGATGAGTGAGGGAGAATCTTGACACGGCGAGTTTTACGTGGTTCAGGCCACCGGAGCGTAAAACCCTACGTCCACGGTGAGCAGAGGTGCTCGTTGTATTGCTTGCTGCTCAGAACCGGAGTCCTGAGCTTGAGGGTGAGTAATGTCTAGAGTGAGAGTTCACAAAGTTCGAACCCTTGCTAACATTGCCTACCCGAGCCCTTTACAGTCCAAGGCTCGTGTGGCTTACAAGGGGGCCCGGGACCCGACAGGTGGTCCCGGGGAGCTTTCCTGTCGACTACCGTACCTGCAGTTATGCCGGTAGTTGTCTCTGGCGAAGGCTTCCGAGTCTTCGTTCTGCCACCCTGCCCATGCCGCAAGCTAGTCGTAGTGGTTGATGATGGCAGGGGCGGCAGGGGATGTCTTGTTGCTGTATTAATTGGCGGGCAGGCTGTAACACCCCAAAATCCTGTCAAGAGGGGAATTTAAAAATTTTTTGGACGTATTGCATGTGTTGCAAAAATTCAAATTCAAACTGGAATTCAAATTAAACTCAAAACAGAAATGAAAAAGAAAAAGAAAATGAAAAAAAAACCTTCCCGGCCAGTGGGCCGAAACCCACCAGCCGGCCCACCCAACCCCCGCGCCAGCCCGCAGCCGCGCGCCCGCGCCCCCTCTCGCAGACAGGCGGGACCCACCTGTCATCCCCGAGCTCCCGATCGCGCTGACCCCGGACTGTTCCCCGCGCGCGCGCGATCGTAACCGACCAGAAAACCGCGCGTTCCCAACCGACTCCCGGTCCCAGCAGACTCCAGCTCGATCTAAACCAACCCGCCGCCCTCCCCCGTCTATAAAAACCCCGGCATCGTCCCGTTTTTCCCCCACGATCCGCCGTTTTTCCTCCCGGTGAGAACCCGAGCTTCTCCGGCAAATTCTGCTCGATCTTCGTTCGGGAATTCTGATCTAACTCGCTGGTCTTGATCCATCGCCTCCGGGGAACCGCGCAGGTGCAGAAAACTCGGTGGTTTGCGGCTCAAACACAGCGCCGACGAGCCTCACCGTGAATTCACCTCGGACCTCGTCGCCGACCGCTTTCCAGGACCTCCGAGCTCAAGAAAACCCCCGAGGTGAGATCCCCGACCTCCCCTCTACCGATCTATGCCATAAAATCACAGTTCTAGGAAGAATTGACGAAGATCCGAAACTCTCTGGCGAGATCGCCGCCTCCCGCCGCCGTGCCGCCGGGCAGCGCCGCCCGCGCTCGATCAGAGCGACGTGGCCGCCTGTGCGCCGTCTATTTTAAATCGCACGGTAGAATTTAAATCCCCGCGTATCGGTTTGACGTTATAATCTCAGTCGTCTGTTTTAAATAGGACGGTCCACGTCAGCCCCGCGTTATAAAAGCTGAAATTCTTACGTGCTACCCCCTGGGGTTCTCGGAAAATAAGAGCTAGCTCCGGAAACTTCTGATCTAGCCCCTGGAACTTCAGAAAATCATGTAAATTCATTTAAAAATCAGTTTTAGCCCTTGGACTTAATAAAAAATTAGGAAAACCCCTCTGTTATGTGTAGTTAGCCCCCTGGAAATTCTTAAAATAATATAATAGACCCTGTAGTGGGGTGAGTTTACCTTTTTAACCCTATTTGATATTAAATTTAGGAATTTAAATATGTGGTTAGTATTTAAAATTTAAAAGATGGGGCAAACATATTGTCAATTCAAATTAAAAACTTTCCTAGTACATGGAAAACTCTGGAGTGAGATAAAAATAGATATTTGGCTGAAATGAATCTGTCTAATTAATTATTAACATTTATTAGTTATAGGGACATATTTTTAAGTAGGGAACAATTCTGAAAATTTGTAAAATAAATGTAAAATAGTTTACATCAGAGGAGAAGTTCAAAAATATAGTATTTAATATTTTAGACCCAAAACCTATTCTGTTTAGATGAGGTGTCTTACTATTTTCATAATAAAGTTCACATTTAGGCATAGGAAATAAATATGAAAATATAACAAAATAGGTATGCATAACTATAAATGGATAAATGAAGTTTCCAAACTCCAAAGAATTTAGTTAGTGTTGGTAGAAGGTCTGAAGACATATTTGGAGTAGGAAAATGTCTTTTATGCACACTTGGTAGCTAAAAGGTGTATCAATTGAATATAAGAAATTTATTTAAATTTAGAAACTCATATTTAGTAGGCGAACATAAATATGAATACAAAAGTAGAAATCATATGCACATGTTTAAAAGTGCATGTAAGCCAAAATCAACACACATAGAGTAACCATAACACATAGAAATGTGAATAGCTTTCATAAGTGTGAATGTGTGGTTTGTATGAAGTGGAAGTGTGAACTCTGTCTTATGGATTGTTGTTTTCTTTTGCTATGTGTGATGGTATGAGTAGAACCTGCTCCAGAGCAAGTTTTTCCTTTTCAAGATCAGGACTACCCATTCCAAGAGCAGCAGGAAGAAGGCAAGTGTCCTTGACCACTTTGATCCTATGCTAGGATGTGTAGATAGAATTATTTGCATTGTCAATTGAAATATGAAACCCATGCTAGGAAGTTTCCCTAGAATTGCATTACCTTGTTTCCTTGTAGCTTGGGTTGGGATTTATTTTATCATGTCATTTATTATTATGCATATGCTTAGCCATGCTTAGAATGAATATTTGGGATATGAGATCATCAGTTTATTTTACCATACTCTTGAATGAGATATTGTGAGTTATGTAGAGGTAGGGATCAAGGCGAGTCGGATGTTTTGGTTGGTGCTGGGTGCACGAGACTTGGGTTTGTGTTTAGTACTTGCCTGGATCCTAAGGACCGGTTCATGGAGCATGTAACCTGGCTTTACCGTGCCAACCACATGCTGAGATGGGGCAGCTTGGCCAATTAATTAGGTGTATCCCTGGCGTAGTATGGGTGTGTTGGATGGTGCGGGGAAATAGGTGTCAGCTGGACTACCATATGAACCACAAGGCTCAAGAGGGGGCCACTGCAGCGGGGTTGGAGCCTCTTGTATGCTGTTAGGGGTGAAACCTCAGTGGGCCCACGCTCGTTGGGAATCCCTTTGTAAAGGCTTCGTAGTGATCTCCTGGCTACACACCCGGGAAGTGTGAATGTGGTTCGTGGCCACTGGCATAATGGAGGTTCTTTTAGTCCACCCGGCAACGGGGGATGAAATCACTACATGTGGGTACAGTGGTGCAAACTCTGCAGAGTCAAAACTGTCATGACAGTCGTGCTCACGGTCAAGAGCGGCTTGGACATATTCATGATTAGAGGATGATGGCTTTGGAAGTTGTGAATGTTAAGCGGGGAGCTTAACATTGGAAATGATGTTATGGTTATTTGATTATGATGATGGGATGGGAAATTGGGACCATTTCACCTGTGTAGTAATGTAGGTGCTTAATAAGCTAAGGTGACAGGTATTAATTGCGTAGTGCTTTAACCCAGAGTTCAATCTCTCCCTGCTTTAGCCATGCATGACATAACTTTCCCACAGTTGCTGAGTACCGTCGGTACTCAACCTTGCATATTTGTTGGTTTATATTGCTGCTCAGGTCAAGATAATGAAGTGGTGTTTAATGACCAAGACTTTGGACCCGAAGAAGGTTTCTAGGTTCATGGAGTCCCCCGGGCAACGCCTGTGACGGAGCCCACAAGAATAATTATTCCGCTGCTATTTTATTTACTTGTTATGAACTTATTATCGTCCATCGAGACATATGCTATGTAAGACTTATTTATATTCGACACCTGGCTTGTAATAAATGATGCTTCACTATTTGTCCTCACATGTATGAGAAAATGATCCTGGCATACATGTGATATTCACTCGGTTGTTCTTTGGAGAAACCGGGTGTGACAGAAGTGGTATCAGAGCCAAGGTTGCCCGTAGGAACGTGGACCTAGGTAGAAATGGACGTATTTAAGGGCCCTATTTTCTTAAAAACTATTTTACAAGGTGTGTGTTGAAAAGTGTTATTTAATGGAGTCACTTTCTTCATCTTACCCCAACTTTCATTCAAAGTAGGATTTTTGTTTAAAGTTTATCTAACCTAAGTTTAAATGCTTTTTGTTTTAGATGGTTCGCATGATTTGCACCGCTCGCAGGTCCACAGGAGGGAGAGTTCCCGTAGTTGCCCTTGCCCAAAGAGAGGAGAGCCGTCCGGTGACGTACCTTCTACGGATTGGCAGTAGGAGGCTTGTTGCGCCGTCTTCGACGTATGCTCCAAGCCGCCGGCAATACGGGCAAGCTAATCATACACTATAGCTCCACCAGGACCATCCGTGAGAAGAGGGAGGAATGGAGTTTAGAAATGAGGATTATCCACGAAAATCAGCTGCTCAAGATCCACTGCTCTCCAGCATGTCGAGCGACACAGGTCGATGCGGAGAAGGATGTTACCTAGGAGGCAATCACCTGCCAGAGTCACATCTATCGTCGACACCTGGACAGAACTGAGTACATGTATGTCCTCCAGCGCGAGAGTGGTACAATGGAGTATATGTACCCGCCAGTGCAGCAAGGGACTTCCCATGAGCACATGGACTTGTGTTTGGAGGATACTGCTATGCTCAGCACTCGACTGCAGGAGTGTCAGCAGGAGCTTCAGGATGTTCGGGACACCCTGAAGGAAACCGAGGCGTTGCTTCGAGCCTGCTTGAGGGCAAGAGAAAGAGGAGATGGGAATGAACTGTGTGTCACCGTGAATGATACATGGACTCCTGACTCCCCAGATCGCCGGGCGATCAGGCGTCGTCGCACTTCTCCACCAGCAGCCTCCCCACCCAAAGCAGAGTCAGAAGGCAGCCGCAATAATGAGGAAGATCCCAAGGAGCCAACTCAGTGATACGAGTAGTGTAGAGTCCTTCCCTTAGTTTAGCAGGATGTCGAGTAGTCGAGTCGTTATCTTAGTTAATGGTGTGTTAATGCTTGGTGTGTGACGTGAGTTGTGGAAGCCATGAGCAATTGTTCACAGCCTCGTCTTCAGATTGTTTTGTTTTGGTGTATGAACCCACATGAAATAATAGTTCATTTATTTTGTGTGAGACATGAATCCTCAGAAAAGCATAACAAAGCCTCAACACTTCAAAGTACAAACAAGTGAAAGTAATAAGATAATACGTAATGCTTTAAATTAACATTTGGTTGATCATGCTAGATGGCCGGAAGAGGAAAAGGTCGTGCTGCCAACCCTGCCAACAACAACGATGAGGCCTGCAACCCTCATTTCTGGAGGCCAAGACAGGGGTGGTCGCTGTGAAGGAGTTGATCCCCTCCACCAAATGCTTGAGAATCAAAATCAGCTCATCCAGAACTTGACTCAAGTGGTGGCCAATTTGCATCAAGTTCCACCTCCACAAGCTGCACCACGCCAACCAAGGTTGAGTGAGTTTCTAGGAACTCAACCTCTAAAGTTTGCAAGTGCTGCTGAACCTCTAGAGGCAGATGATTGGCTAAAGACCATTGAGAGCAAGATGAGGATCATACAGTGCCAAGGGTATGAGAGGGTGCTGTTTGCCTCTCATCAATTGCATGGACCTGCTGCTGATTGGTGGACCGCCTACGTGGCCGCCCATCATGACCCTGAGAACATCACTTGGGAAGAGTTCAAGCGTAGCTTCCGCAACCATTACATACCAAGGGGTGAACTCAAAAACAAGAGGAAGGAGTTCTTGGGGCTGCAGCAAGGAAACATGACTGTGAGGGAATACCTCACTAAATTTACTCAACTCTCCCGTTATGCCCCACGGGACATAGAGACTGATGAGCAGAAACAGTATTGTTTCGTGGAAGGACTTACCGCAGAAATGCAATGTGCAATGTCCTCCAACGAGTATGAAAGCTTCCAAAAGATGGTGGACAGAGCGTTTGTGGTAGAAAGGAAGTTGAAGGCCTTGGAAAATGAGAACAAGAGGAAGGCCGGGTGGTCACATCAAGCCTCAGGGAGCAACACCCGCCCACGTCTGATGCAGCAACCCGCAGGGCAGACGAACCATGCTGCGGTACCCTACTCAGCACCAAGAGGGTACAACCCAAACTACAGGCCTCCGGCAGCACCAGCACAACCACAACGTCAGTTTGTACAGCAGCCTCGCCCCGCATATCCACCTCGACCAGCAGTACAAGGACCCCCAAACCAACCCCAAGACAACAAAGGCTAGGCACCTAAGGTTGGGGTGCAATGTTTTAACTGTGATGAAGTGGGGCACTACGCTCATAAGTGCCCAAAGAAGAAACCCGTGCAGCCACAACAACAGAATGTAATGAGAGGACGGGTGAACCACGTCACCATGGAGGAAGCGCAAGAGGCACCTGACGTGGTAGTTGGTAAGTTTCCTGCCAATTTACACATTGCAACCTTGTTGTTTGATTCTGGTGCTACCCACTCATTCATTGCTCAAGGGTTTGTTAAGAAGCATGATCTAGCAACAACACAAATGAACCATATGCTAGCAGTAAACTCTCCAGGTGGAGAAATAAGGACAAGACAAGTGTGTCCCAAGGTGAACCTAGACATTAATGGGGTAGTATTTACTGCTAACCTCATAGTGATAGATTCACAAGGGATAGATATTATTTTGGGTATGGATTGGTTGACCAAACATAAGGGAATCATCCATTGTTCGACCAGAACGGTGGAACTAACTCACCCTAGTGGCACAAGAGTAAAGTTCATAACAATGCAAGAGCCTAGGAGGGACATTAAATTAAATCAAGTAGAGGTGAAAGTGGAGGAGATCAGGACCATCAGGGAATATCCAGATGTTTTTCCGGAGGAGTTGCCAGGTATGCCTCCTGATCGTGAAGTGGAATTCGCAATTGAGCTAGTGCCTGGAACAGCCCCGATATACAAGAGACCTTATCGGATGGACTCCAAGCAGCTGGGAGAACTCTAGGATCATTTGACAGAATTGACGGAGAAGGGGTATATTCGTCCTAGTTCCTCACCTTGGGGAGCTCCAGTGATATTTGTGCCCAATAAGGACGGAACCCAAAGGTTGTGCGTAGACTACCGTGCCTTGAATGAAGTAACCATCAAGAACAAGTACCCATTACCCCGCATTGAAGACTTGTTTGATCAGTTGAGGGGAGCTTGTGTGTTCTCAAAAATTGATCTCAGGTCGGGATACCACCAACTTAAGATAAGGCAAGCCGATATTCCAAAGACAGCTTTCGTATCTCGCTACGGACTGTATGAATACACTGTCATGCCTTTCGGGCTAACTAATGCCCCGGCATACTTCATGTATCTCATGAACAAGGTGTTCATGGAATATCTGGACAAATTTGTGGTGGTTTTCATAGATGACATTCTCGTCTTCTCCAAAGATGAAGAGGAACATGAGAAACATCTAAGGTTGGTGTTGCAGAATGTTGAATACAAAGAAACACTTATTTGCAAAAGTTGGTTTCACATGTATGAAATTTAGGACTTGTTAAAACTTTTCCCCACATGTGATAACCCACATGAGGGTTTTCTTCACACAAGTCAAATGTTTATTTGAGAACTTGGGACCCTAGAGGGGTCTAAAACAAGGATGGGAAGTTCCCATATGTGTGAGGAAGCAAAAATCAGATTTAGAACAATTTGTTCAAACAAAAATTCAAATGAGAACAACACAATGGGATTCAAAACTGTTGTGCTACAAATCTCATTTGCAGCAGCCAAAATAAAAATCAGATTTCATATTTGAATTCCTTAGGTCCAAATTAGGGGGTGTGCAAAGTTTCATGGTTTATGAAAATAGTTTGCAACCCATTTTGCAAAATGGACTTAAAATGACAAAGAATTCAAATGCATATTTGAATTTGGATGAAACTTGCCCAATTATCCAAATGCATACCAGATTTGAATTCCCACAATTGAATTCACTCAACATTCAGACTTGGGAGATATTTGGAGAGGGGATAAGGAGGACTGATCAGTGGGTCCCACATGTCATTGTGATGAACTGAAAATTTGCAAAAGATCTCAGTGTTGGGTCTCTGTTTGCCTCCTTCAGTCGGCACCCGACACCGACGGGCGCAGCTCCGCTCGACACCGATGCTCAGCCGACAGCCACCTCCTGCTGGATTTCGTCACGCTGGAGAAGCCGCCCGACCGTCTTATACCCTCTGCCGTGCTCCTCTTCGCTCATTCCCGAAGACCAGCGCCACTCTGCTTCTTTTCCTCGCGCGAGAAACAGCCGCAGCTGCCGACGCCGTCCGCTCGATCGGCCACCGCCATAACTAGCGTGTGAAGCCTCGGTTGAGCAGACGAGCAACACCACCATCGTCCCCACGACCTCCTCGAGCCATCGCCAAGTGCGTTCGTGCCCTCTACGCCGAGAACATCGAGTTTCCGCGGCAGCTGAACACCCCGGCGGCAACGTGCTCCCGTGGACAGCTCCACAGAGCGGCTTTCACGACCAAGAAAGCGGTCCCTGGGACGCGCAAGGTCTCCGTGCAGCTTCCACCCGAAGCACCGAGTCTGTCTCGGCCTCTCGACAACGAATTTCAAATATCCTCTCCGGCCGGTGAAAACTGACCCGCGGGTATGAATCAACGAAATTCTCGAGTTATATTCATTTAGAGCTCTGCAAATTTCGCACATAGAATCTAGACTGGTGTAGCAACTTTTCTTCTTCACAAAACGTCGCATGAAACCCATGGTAGACGGCTTGTTTCAAGCTTTTCCAACGGCTACCACAATAAGGGGCATCGGGTGCACGATGAACCCTAGGTTGGAGCCGTTTCCGAGCCCATATGCGGCCATGCCGAGCAGGGCAAATCTCCACTGGTGCTGTAGAACCTTTCTAGGGGACTTCTGGCAGGCTAGAGCATCGGGGCAACGTTGCCGGACTCCCTCAGAGCCGCTGCACCGGTGCGGGGTGGTTTAGGAACCTCGCCGGTCTGGGGAAGTCCCACCATCGTGTTCCTCGGGTTGAAATAGAGCCTAGTGGCGAGTTTCAGCAGCTGCGATGACCGGACGACCGATCCCGGAGCTACTCCGGCGAGCCCGGCGGCGGAATCGCGCGGGAGCGCGAGGTTGAAGAAGACCTCGCCGGTCCCGCCTGTCAGCGGCTCAGGGGAGCGGGCTGGATATTCTGTGGCGTGGGATCGATTGTAACAGTGCGGGAATTAACCCTGTGGCCCCGTGTGGCGCGCTCCCAGCAGCAGACACGTGTAACCGTGGTCTCACAGTCAGTTTAAACATTTGCCGGATTTATTCAAATCCCAGATTTTTCCCCAAACTTTAGAAGAGCATAACTTTTGCTAGGAACCTCAAAAATTAGTGATTCAAATTGGGTTAGATTCAGATTGACAAACTCTATCCAAATATGCAACCCAATTTGTATGAAAGTCTTTATTTAATTCTGGAAAATTCTTTAAAGCTTTTCAGCAAAAGAATTTTAGAGGGAGTTTGGTTTATCCAAAAATCCTCAAATTTTGCCAGAATATTCTTTAGGATGTTATTAGACTCCTGTAAAAGTTTCAGCTCATTTGGAGTTGAATTAATCAGGGTAATTCAGATTGTAAGTTCCTGTATTCAAATGGATACAGAAAACATGTTCAGAGGATTTCCAAAACTTGTAAATTCAGTTCTGGGAAATTCTTAGCTCCAAAAATCCTAGGAAGATTCATGTAGACTCTATGAACTATAATTGAAATTGTGGTTCACTGAGTTTGACATGAACATGAGTGTTACCTCAGAATTAATTCATCTTTGACTAGACACTTAGAGAATTATTCTGAATAAACCGCTCCATGAAAAGTGCTAAATTTTGGTCCAGAGGACTTTCTTGTGACCAGGAACTCACATGAAAATTTCCAGCTCCATTGAAGTTCTGGATCACCACTGTCTTAGGTAACCTCTTACGGTGATCAACACTTAAGTGGGAAAAGCACTTAATAATTGATCTTAGTGTTTAAGCCCAACCCAAACCACTAGCACCAGTGTCATTTTAAATTCTTAAACAGAGTTCCAGTTTTAAAACTGTCACTAGATCTTGTGAGTAAAAGCTTTTCAATTAAATACATATGCATGATCATATCGTGTAGCATATACGTGAAGAAGGTGAGAAGAACTTGAGGTGAAGATCAAGGAGGGAGGAAATCAAGTGATCAAGCTCCAAGTGATCGTCACTAACTGATTGTAACAGTAGTCACCTGCAAAACAGGCAAGCCCCGGTTTGCATTTGAACCGTTTTATAAAGCATTTTCATTTGTAGAGATCATAGTTTTGCATCGTTGATTGCATTACGTCTAGATGATATTGAAAACCCCACTTGCATGACCAGAAACACCTAAGAGAGAAAGGGTAGAATAGCAACTCCTCGAGGGGATTTGGCTACGCTAATGTTAGTAGGAAAGGTCCGGTAGAAGACGAGTAGTTGGAATCTACTCGCGAGTTTAGGGCTGGTTTACTCGGGACGGGTCCGAATTAGAAAAGATGAGGAAAGTTCACACTTAAGAAATGGAGACCGGGCAGGGAGGTTTAGATGCAGCAGGTTGCAGGCCGTGCGTGCATAGCCCTGCCTGTGTCGGTTAAGGCCCGTCCGTGCTTGGCCCTGTTGGACAAGTTTGAGTTGTGTACCGGGCGCATACTGGCTATATGGGACCCAGGAAACCGATGTACCTTGGGAGATCCATAGTGGAACTTTTCCAACTGCCTTAGGCTTTCGGCGTCAGGGTAGCAGGAGGTACCTCGCTCAAGAACATACCACAGCGGGTATGTATCTTGAGGGAGCTTGCGTACTCGGGGCAGTTGGACTGCGTCCAATGTGGAAGATCTTGGGAAAGGTGGCCGCGTACAACGTCAGTCGAGGTTGCTGCCGGCAACTCGGAGTACGGGTGTACGTGTCGTGTAGTCCGGGCGTGTACTGATTCGAATCACCGTCGCTCGCGGTTATATGAGCATACTTGCCCACTGCGTCTTGACGTAGTAAGAACTGAACTGGTTATTCTTTTGAACTTGATAAGGCTGTGCTATAACTTGTATTGCAACCATGATTGGATTAGAGACAGGCTCATTAAAGTTTACTTTCACTTTGTGCAAGGAGCATCGCAACAAAGCGTTTCTTGTTTGATTGTGGAGTTGCGATGCTTTTCGGCTCAAGGTTTGCACAATGAGGCTTAAAATCTGAAAGTTAAGGATCGACTTTAGGCGAGTCCTTTATGCAAATCTAGCCAACCTAATTGCAACCGTCGTACATGTAGAGTTTCTTGTTTAGGAGAGACGGGTCATACTTGCTGAGCCTATGTGCTCACGCTTGCTATATAAGTGGTTTTGCAGGTTAACAACGATGCTGAAAAGAAGGTTGTCCGGTGAGACTCGGGGACTCCCGAGTCAGGTAATACATGGAGAATCTAGTCGCTGCTGTTTGTCTTCGTGTTGCTAGCGAGAGGAGTCCGCGGGCTGGACTTCATCTCGAGTGCTCTTAGTTATTCGACGTGAGTTGATATAGATTTCCGCTGTAGTTACTTGATGTAAAGTATTTATAAAGCAAAACTTATAAGCTTCCACTATTGTTTTATGTAATACATTGTTCCTCATATGTGTGCTGTTGGGTGCCGCACAACACGGCACTACCCAATGCGATTCCCGGGCGAGTGGCCTGTCTCGGTTGAGCGGGTCATGTCAGCGTGGTATTAGAGCCGCATTGGTAATAGCACACGGAATAAGGAAGGTATTACGACAAAAATTTAGGTTACGGTGAGGATACGGTACTAGGCCCACATAAGGATTACTATTAGCTTAATATGAGGGTGGCAACCTAACTTATTTGTTATGTCGGAAAATCGTGCATCTCGGGACGCTTTATGTCTTGGGGGATGCACGTAAGCGCTGTCCACCAGTGCGCACAAGCTGAAGGGTGGAGCCCCACGGGTGGCAGGTAACCCGATCCGCTTTAGTATCCTCTACGACTCTTCATGTCGTTTGGGGTACTCGAGCAACATCTGTCCCAGGCGTGCGTGGTGCAATTTGGGAAACCCCGTCACGTGGTTAGTAACATGAACACGTAGCTCAAGGCATGTTTGGCTTGAGAACACCTGTGCGAGTGATGACGGACGGGTGTAAGAATTGTATGGATACCAGGTTCGGTGTGCAGCCGGACCTGATGATTGAGTGTGACTTATGCAGGATTAACCACGAAACCGTAGTACGAATAGTACACGTTTGCGAGTGACCGTTTTAGTGCCACCTAAGACACGTTTATGCCGGTATAATCCGGATAGGATTTTCTTTTGGCGAGGCTACGTAGTACCGACATGCTTCTTACGGTGCATCGACGCCGTACTAAACTTAATAACCCCGTTCCTTAAAAGAAATGAATCATGAACTAACTTTCAACTAAAAGTGGAAGTTTGAAACAAATATTAGTTACTGAACTCTTATTTTGAGCTAAGATTCAAATGAGAGGAAGACTAGGCTTCAAAGATGTCAAAAACAGAGTGCTCTGTTTTCGGCAGAAATTTTGCTGGAATTTAACAGGGCATAACTCTGAGTAGCTTGACCCAATTAAGGTGTATGATACAGTTCTGGATAGATTTTCAAGTACGCTACAAATTCTTTGTAGACCTCCAGAGCTAAATCATATGCTAAATGGGTAGAAAGTTCAGAGGAAGGTAAACTGTCCAGGACCAAGACAGCAGCAAAAACCTCTCTAGACCTTTCTGTTTTTAAGCCATAACTTTCTATAGAGAAACCCTTAAGAAGCCTATGATACACCATTGGATAGGTTATGAAATGTGCAACATTGTCGTAGTTCAAAGTTTGTTCAGGTTCTTATTGTATTTACATATACAGCTGTGATAAAATCAGCCATGTACAAAGGGGGTGCTGGCAAATTTTATCCAGGAATTCTGTCAAACTTTAAAAATCATAACTTTTAATACGGAGATGATCTGGAGGCATATGAGTACTCGTTGGAAATATACTGAAGTTAACTTTAACTTTAGTATTCAACTCGAGTTATGAAATTGCTCCTAACTAGATCAAAATCTGGAGATAGTGCATAAAGGTCTGTTCTGTACAGATAGGCTGAATAGCTATGCCTACTAAGGAGTTTTGTAAACATGAATTTTGTTGCTGCTTTCATAAAGTTTTGACATAATCATGTTTCCATTAGTCTCACATTCTGCTGAGTTCTTGTTTAACTCATCTCAACTACATTTTGCAGTATGGTTCATAATCGATCTAGGAGTAGGGCCGGAAGTTCTCGTCGAGGTGGTGATGCTTCTATCCCACCATCGGAACCACCCTCCACGGGATGGATGGATCTTATGACTCGAGTCGTCGAGTCTAACCAAGAGAACGCTAGGCTACTCCAAGAAGCAACGCAAGAACACACACGCTTACTCCAAGCTCTGGTACAGCAAGGCGTACTCCAAAACACACAACAAGTCGTTCCACCTCGGAACGCTTATCTGGATTTCTTGGCGACTCAACCGCCAATTTTTACTGAAGCCACCGAACCTGTGGAAGCAGATCAATGGCTTCGTGTCATGGAGTCCAAATTTGGAGTATTCAAGTGTGATGAATACCAGAAGACAAAGTTTGCCGCTCAGCAACTCCATGGGGCCGCCGGAAACTGGTGGGTGGATCATATTACCACCATTCCGGAGGACCATCAAGTGACATGGAGGGAGTTTTGTGAAGCCTTTCGTACACGTTACATACCATTAGGTATTGTCAAGGCAAAGCGGGAGGAATTTTTGGGCTTGAAGCAAGGGGGCATGAGTGTCCTCGAGTATGTCAGAAGATTTAATCTTTTGGCCCAATATGCTCCCGAGTATGTGGCGAAAGAAGAGACACGGTGTGACCTATTCTTCCATGGCCTGAGTGCCATATTACAGGAAAAGCTGGCCGTACACAATAACGGCAGTTACACCGACATGGTCGATGCGGCTTTCATTCAAGAGAAGCCGACACTTGAGTGGCAAGCGGAGAAGAGAAAGATGAGTGAGATCGAGCAGGCTAGCACAAGTTATGTGCCTCAGAAGTACCGTTTGGTGTATCAAACGCCACCCGGTGAAAGATGGAGGCCACCTGTACGATCAACTCCTCAGAGATTGATTGCTGGTCAAGTTCTACAACTTGCGCCACCTCCACAGCCGCAGCATCAGACGGTGGTTTGTGCTCCATCGCTGCAGCCATATGTACCTAGCAGTCCACCGCAAGTCAACGAAGAACCGGAGAGGCATCCATGTCTTACTTGTGGGCGTAAGGGCCATTATGCTAGGCAATGTCCGGAGGGAATTCGAGGCTACGGGTCATCATATTTACAACAATACGATCCGTACCTCAATCTGCAGATAGGAGGGCAGATAAGGGGCAACATTCACTATACCGTGATTGATGATGTTCCGGAAGGAGAAGCCGCTTTAGCAGGGATGTTTTCTCTGAATCAGCTACCGGTTTTAGTTCTCTTTGATTCTGGTGCCACACACAACTTCATTAGCCAATCTTTTGTGGCTCAACATCAGCTCCGAACTGTTTATACAAAGAGGCAATACCTCATATCTTCGCCCGGGGGCAGCAGTACCGCAAATGAGGTTGTCTCCCGAGCACCTCTTTGTTTGGGGGGTAAAATATACCCTACGACTCTCATTATCCTTGAGGGTCTGAAGATCGACATCATTTTGGGGATGTCGTGGTTGAATTACCACAGAGCGGTTCTTAACATTAGCTCCAGGACCGTTGAGCTCAACTCCCCACTGCACGGTCTTCATATATTAATTCTGGGCGCCAGACGGCAGCAAATTGCAACAGTGAACCATATGGAAGCTGTCAAGATAGAGGGCATTCCGGTGATACGTGAGTATCCGGATGTGTTTCCCGACGATTTACCGGGCATGCCGCCCGAGCGAGACGTTGAGTTCAAGATCGAACTTATACCGGGAACCACACCGATATCACGAAGGCCGTACAAGATGGCACCCAATGAACTGGCAGAATTGAAGACACAGCTTAATGACCTAATGAACAAGGGATTTATACGACCAAGTTCGTCACCTTGGGGTTGTTCAGCGTTGTTTGTCAAAAAGAAGGACGAAACACTACGACTTTGTGTTGATTATCGTCCTTTGAACGCCGTTACCATCAAGAACAAGTATCCACTACCTCGCATTGATATGCTCTTCGATCAGTTAGTGGGTGCGAAGGTATTTTCAAAGATGGATCTTCGGTCCGGATATCATCAGATTAAAATCCGGGCAGAAGATATTCCGAAGACGGCATTTTCAACGAGATACGGGCTGTATGAGTATCTCGTTATGTCTTTTGGTTTGACCAACGCCCCAGAACACTTTATATACCTGATGAATTCGGTGTTCATGCCAGAGTTGGATAAATTCGTCGTTGTCTTCATCGACGATATCTTGGTGTACTCCAAGTCAGAGGAAGAACATGCTGAACATCTGCATATTGTGCTACAAAGATTGCGAGATCATCAGCTCTATGCAAAATTCAGCAAGTGTGAATTCTGGATTAATCAAGTACCTTTTCTCGGACACATCATTTCAGTGGAGGGCATCACTGTAGATCCGAGTAAGATTATCCAAGTGTAGAAATGGGAGTCACCAAAGTCAGTACATGAAATACGAAGCATCCTCGGTTTAGCGGGTTACTACCGGAGGTTTATTCCGAGTTTTTCCAAGATTGCTAAACCGATGACGGAATTATTAAAGAAGAATACCAGATTTGTGTGGGGTGCTGCGTGTGAACAAGCTTTCAAGACCTTAGTGAAGCATCTTACAAGAGCCCCAGTTCTTGCTCAGCCGGATACGACAAAGCCATTCGACGTTTATTGCGATGCATCTGGCATCGGTCTTGGCTGCGTGCTGATGCAAGAAAGACGAGTGGTCGCTTATGGATCTCGTCAACTCAGTACTCACGAGCAGCATTATCCAACTCATGATCTTGAGTTAGCTGCCGTGGTCCTTGCTTTGAAGATGTGGAGGCATTACTTGCTCGGAAATCTTGTACACCTCTACTCCGACCACAAGAGCTTGAATTACATCTTCACTCAGAAAGAATTGAACATGAGGCAACGAAGATGGCTAGAGCTCATTAAGGACTATGAACTTGAAATTCATTATCATCCAGGAAAGGCAAATGTGGTCGCCGATGCGCTCAGTCGTAAGGCACATATCCATCACCTAACTATTGCTGAAATGGATGATGAAGAACCAAGCCTCCGTGTCATCCCGTATGGAGCTCTCTATAATCTCGCTCTCATTCCTACTATCCGAGAGGAGATCATGGAAGCTCAATGAAAAGACAAGGGTATGTCTCACATACGGCGAAGGATAGACAACGGAGAAATGAAGTGCTTCCGGAAGGACGATGAAGGTACCTTGTGGTTCAACGACCGGATTGTAGTACCCCGAATATGGGACTACGGAAGAAAATTTTGGATGAAGCTCATTTGTCCAAGTTTTCCATTCATCCGGGCAGTAATAAAATGTACCAAGATCCCTGGAAGAAATTTTGGTGGACACGTATGAAACGTGAAGTTGCAAAGTACGTTTCGGAATGTGATACGTGTCGAAGAGTCAAGGCCGACCATATGAAGAAGTCAGGCCTGTTGCAGCCATTGCAAGTACCGGCATGGAAGTGGGAAGACTTGAGTATGGACTTCATCGTCGGGTTGCCGATGACCTCCCACAACCATGATTTGATTTGGGTAATTGTGGATCGATTAACCAAATCAGAACATTTCATCCCTGTGCATACTAGGTACAACGCAAAGCAGTATG
This sequence comes from Neostapfia colusana, assembly GCA_030760725.1. Taxonomy (NCBI): domain Eukaryota; kingdom Viridiplantae; phylum Streptophyta; class Magnoliopsida; order Poales; family Poaceae; genus Neostapfia; species Neostapfia colusana. The sequence continues at coordinate 33,407,527 of JASWHV010000004.1, read as the reverse complement.
CGGAGCTGTATATAGCACGGATCGTGTGCTTACATGGAGTTCCCCGCACCATTGTGTCAGATAGAGGATCGCTGTTCGTAGCCCATTTCTGGGAACAGCTACATACCTCCTTGGGGACAAAGTTGATTAGAAGCTCTGCATATCACCCTCAAACCGATGGGCAAACTGAGAGGGTGAATCAAATACTAGAGGATATGCTAAGAGCATGTGCCATCCACCACGGTAAGAGCTGGGATGATCACTTACCGCTGGCGGAGTTCTCGTACAACAACGGATATCAGACGAGCATTAAGATGGCACCATATGAAGCTCTATACGGCCGGAAGTGCCGTACACCATTGAATTGGTGCGAATCTAGTGAACGAGTAACGTTCGGGGTTGATCTTGTCAATGAAGCCGAAGAGAGAGTTCAGATAATACAAGAAAACCTCAAAGCCGCCCAATCTCGTCAAAAGAGCTACGCAGACCAGAGACGTCGACCGTTGCATTTCGAAGTCGGAGAGCACGTGTATCTTCGTGTGTCTCCGATGAAGGGGATTCATCGGTTCGGTGTCAAGGGGAAACTTGCTCCCCGATTCATCGGTCCGTTTACTATCACGGAGAAGTGCGGAACTGTAGCCTACCAGCTGGAACTACCGGCAAGCCTTGCCGGTATTCACGACATATTTCACGTGTCCCAGCTGCGGAAGTGTCTCAAGTTTACAGCTGCCATCCGCACCGAAGACATCGACGAGTTGAAGCCGGATCTCACCTACATCGAGCAACCTATTCAGATTATCGACGAAAAGACCCGGATCACCAGGAACCGTACTTTGAAATTGTACAAAGTCCTGTGGAGTAATCATACCCCGGAAGAGGCGACGTGGGAAACCGAAGATTACATCCACAAGAATTATCCGGAGCTTTTGTCATAAACCTTGTAATTACCTCCCACCTCGTTCTTCTTTTGAATCTCGGGACGAGATTCCTTTTAAGGGGGGAGGAATGTAAAGGTAACAAAATTATGAATACAAAGAAACACTTATTTGCAAAAGTTGGTTTCACATGTATGAAATTTAGGACTTGTTAAAACTTTTCCCCACATGTGATAACCCACATGAGGGTTTTCTTCACACAAGTCAAATGTTTATTTGAGAACTTGGGACCCTAGAGGGGTCTAAAACAAGGATGGGAAGTTCCCATATGTGTGAGGAAGCAAAAATCAGATTTAGAACAATTTGTTCAAACAAAAATTCAAATGAGAACAACACAATGGGATTCAAAACTGTTGTGCTACAAATCTCATTTGCAGCAGCCAAAATAAAAATCAGATTTCATATTTGAATTCCTTGGGTCCAAATTAGGGGGTGTGCAAAGTTTCATGGTTTATGAAAATAGTTTGCAACCCATTTTGCAAAATGGACTTAAAATGACAAAGAATTCAAATGCATATTTGAATTTGGATGAAACTTGCCCAATTATCCAAATGCATACCAGATTTGAATTCCCACAATTGAATTCACTCAACATTCAAACTTGGGAGATATTTGGAGAGGGGATAAGGAGGACTGATCAGTGGGTCCCACATGTCATTGTGATGAACTGAAAATTTGCAAAAGATCTCAGTGTTGGGTCTCTGTTTGCCTCCTTCAGTCGGCACCCGACACCGACGGGCGCAGCTCCGCTCGACACCGATGCTCAGCCGACAGCCACCTCCTGCTGGATTTCGTCGCGCTGGAGAAGCCGCCCGACCGTCTTATACCCTCTGCCGTGCTCCTCTTCGCTCATTCCCGAAGTCCAGCGTCGCTCTGCTTCTTTTCCTCGCGCGAGAAACAGCCGCAGCTGCCGACGCCGTCCGCTCGATCGGCCACCGCCGTAACTAGCGTGTGAAGCCTCGGTTGAGCAGACGAGCAACACCACCGTCGTCCCCACGACCTCCTCGAGCCATCGCCAAGTGCGTTCGTGCCCTCTACGGCGAGAACATCGAGTTTCCACGGCGGCCGAACACCCCGGCGGCAACGTGCTCCCGTGGACAGCTCCACAGAGCGGCTTTCACGACCAAGAAAGCGGTCCCTGGGACGCGCAAGGTCTCCGTGCAGCTTCCACCCGAAGCACCGAGTCTGTCTCGGCCTCTCAACAACGAATTTCAAAGATCCTCTCCGGCCGGTGAAAACTGACCCGCGGGTACGAATCGACGAAATTCTCGAGTTATATTCATTTAGAGCTCTGCAAATTTCGCACATAGAATCTAGACTGGTGTAGCAACTTTTCTTCTTCACAAAACGTCGCATGAAACCCATGGTAGACGGCTTGTTTCAAGCTTTTCCAACGGCTACCACAATAAGGGGCATCGGGTGCACGATGAACCCTAGGTTGGGGCCATTTCCGAGCCCATATGCGGCCATGCCGAGCAGGGCAAATCTCCACTGGTGCTGTAGAACCTTTCTAGGGGACTTCTGGCAGGCTAGAGCATCGGGGCAACGTTGCCGGACTCCCTCAGAGCCGCTGCACCGGTGCGGGGTGGTTTAGGAACCTCGCCGGTCTGGGGAAGTCCCACCATCGTGTTCCTCGGGTTGAAATAGGGCCTAGCGGCGAGTTTCAGAAGCTGCGATGACCGGATGACCGATCCCGGAGCTACTCCGGCGAGCCCGGCGGCGGAATCGCGCGGGAGCGCGAGGTTGAAGAAGACCTCACCGGTCCCGCCTGTCAGCGGCTCAGGGGAGCGGGCTGGATATTCTGTGGTGTGGGATCGATTGTAACAGCGCGGGAATTAACCCTGTGGCCCTGTGTGGCGCGCTCCCAGCAGCAGACACGTGTAACCGTGGTCCCACAGTCAGTTTAAACATTTCCCGGATTTATTCAAATCCCAGATTTTTCCCCAAACTTTAGAAGAGCATAACTTTTGCTAGGAACCTCCAAAATTAGTGATTCAAATTGAGTTAGATTCAGATTGACAAACTCTATCCAAATATGCAACCCAATTTGTATGAAAGTCTTTATTTAATTCTGGAAAATTCTTTAAAGCTTTTCAGAAAAAGAATTTTAGAGGGAGTATAGTTTATCCAAAAATCCTCAAATTTTGCCAGAATATTCTTTAGGATGTTATTAGACTCCTGTAAGAGTTTCAGCTCATTTGGAGTTGAATTAATCAGGGTAATTCAGATTGTAAGTTCCTGTATTCAAATGGATACAGAAAACATGTTCAGAGGATTTCCAAAACTTGTAAATTCAGTTCCGGGAAATTCTTAGCTCCAAAAAATCCTAGGAAAATTCATGTAGACTCTATGAACTATAATTGAAATTGTGGTTCACTGAGTTTGACATGAACATGAGTGTTACCTCAGAATTAATTCATCTTTGACTAGACACTTAGAGAATTATTCTGAATAAACCACTCCATGAAAAGTGCTAAATTTTGGTCCAGAGGACTTTCTTGTGACCAGGAACTCACATGAAAATTCCCAGCTCCATTGAAGTTCTGGATCACCACTGTCATAGGCAACCTCTTACTGTGATCAACACTTAAGTGGGAAAAGCACTTAATAATTGATCTTAGTGTTTAAGCCCAACCCAAACCACTAGCACCATGTCATTTTAAATTCTTAAACAGAGTTCCAGTTTTAAAACTGTCACTAGATCTTGTGAGTAAAAGCTTTTCAATTAAATACATATGCATGATCATATCGTGTAGCATATACGTGAAGAAGGTGAGAAGAACTTGAGGTGAAGATCAAGGAGGGAGGAAATCAAGTGATCAAGCTCCAAGTGATCGTCACTAACTGATTGTAACAGTAGTCACCTGCAAAACAGGCAAGCCCCGGTTTGCATTTGAACCGTTTTATAAAGCATTTTCATTTGTAGAGATCATAGTTTTGCATCGTTGATTGCATTACGTCTAGATGATATTGAAAACCCCACTTGCATGGCCAGAAACACCTAAGAGAGAAAGGGTAGAATAGCAACTCCTCGAGGGAATTTGGCTACGCTAATGTTAGTAGGAAAGGTCCGGTAGAAGACGAGTAGTTGGAATCTACTCGTGAGTTTAGGGCTGGTTTACTCGGGACGGGTCCGAATTAGAAAAGATGAGGAAAGTTCACACTTAAGAAATGGAGACCGGGCAGGGAGGTTTAGATGCAGCAGGTTGCAGGCCGTGCGTGCATAGCCCTGCCTGTGTCGGTTAAGGCCCGTCCATGCTTGGCCCTGTTGGACAAGTTTGAGTTGTGTACCGGGCGCATACTGGCTATATGGGACCCAGGAAACCGATGTACCTTGGGAGATCCATAGTGGAACTTTTCCAACTGCCTTAGGCTTTCGGCGTCAGGGTAGCAGGAGGTACCTCGCTCAAGAACATACCACAACGGGTATGTACCTTGAGGGAGCTTGCGTACTCGGGGCAGTTGGACTGCGTCCAATGTGGAAGATCTTGGGAAAGGTGGCCGCGTACAACGTCAGTCGAGGTTGCTGCCGGCAACTCGGAGTACGGGTGTACGTGTCGTGTAGTCCGGGCGTGTACTGATTTGAATCACCATCGCTCGCGGTTATATGAGCATACTTGCCCACTGCGTCTTGACGTAGTAAGAACTGAACTGGTTATTCTTTTGAACTTGATAAGGCTGTGCTATAACTTGTATTGCAACCATGATTGGATTAGAGACAGGCTCATTAAAGTTTACTTTCACTTTGTGCAAGGAGCATCGCAACAAAGCGTTTCTTGTTTGATTGTGGAGTTGCGATGCTTTTCGGCTCAAGGTTTGCGCAATGAGGCTTAAAATCTGAAAGTTAAGGATCGACTTTAGGCGAGTCCTTTATGCAAATCTAGCCAACCTAATTGCAACCGTCGTACATGTAGAGTTTCTTGTTTAGGAGAGACGGGTCAGACTTGCTGAGCCTATGTGCTCACGCTTGCTATATAAGTAGTTTTGCAGGTTAACAACGATGCTGAAAAGAAGGTTGTCCGGTGAGACTCGGGGACTCCCGAGTCAGGTAATACATGGAGAACCTAGCCGCTGCTGTTTGTCTTCGTGTTGCTAGCGAGAGGAGTCTGCGGGCTGGACTTCATCTCGAGTGCTCTTAGTTATTCGACGTGAGTTGATATAGATTTCCGCTGTAGTTACTTGATGTAAAGTATTTATAAAGCAAAACTTGTAAGCTTCCGCTATTGTTTTATGTAATACATTGTTCCTCATATGTGTGCTGTTGGGTGCCGCACAACACGACACTACCCAATGCGATTCCCGGGCGAGTGGCCTGTCTCGGTTGAGCGGGTCGTGTCACAGATGTTGAGAGAACACCAACTATATGCCAAGTTCCCTTCTTAGGACATATAATCTCGGAGGGAGGAATCTCCGTAGATCTCACCAAAATCGAGGATATACAGAAGTGGAAGACCCCTGAAAATGTCGGGGAAGTTCGAAGCTTCTTGGGATTGGCTGGATACTATCGACGGTTTATTAAGGGATTCTCTAAAATCTCGAGACCCCTCACCAAACTGTTGGAGAAGGGAATCACATTCACATGGACGCCGCAGTGCGAGACGAGTTTTCAGGAGTTAAAAAAAAGATTGACAACAGCCCCAATGCTAGTTATGCCAGATATGCAAAAGAACTTTACGGTGTACTGCGATGCCTCTGGAAACGGGTTGGGATGTGTTCTCATGCAAGAAGGGCATGTTGTGGCTTATGCATCCCGGCAGCTCCAGAAGCATGAGAAGAACTATCCTACACATGACCTAGAACTAGCCGCAGTGGTACACGCGTTGAAAATTTGGCGGCACTACTTGATGGGGAAGAGGACAGAGATATATACGGATCATAAGAGTTTGAAGTACATTTTCACACAGCCAGATCTCAACCTCAGACAAAGGAGATGGTTAGAGCTAATCAATGACTTTGATGTGGGCATCAACTATCATCCTGGGAAAGCAAACGTCGTGGCAGATGCTTTAAGTCGGAAAGTGCAGGTCAATAAGTAGAGCTTGAAGGACATGCCTGCAGAGTTGAAGGACGATGTTATAAGACTCAATCTATGTCTGGTGAATAGTGGTGAAGCTATCGCCATGGAAGTGGACTCCACACTAGAGCGAGACATACGCGAGGGTCAAAAGAATGACGAGAAGATACAAGAGATAAGACAACTCATCAAGGAAAATAAAGCTCCTGGTTTCAGAGAGGATGAACAAGGTACGGTGTGGCACGGGAAAAGAATCTGTGTGCCTGAAGTAAAGGAGATCCGTGAATTGATTTTGAAGGAGGCTCACGATTCCGACTATTCCATTCATCCTGGGAGTATGAAGATGTACCAGGACCTCAAGAGCAGGTATTGGTGGTATGGAATGAAGCGAGATGTCGCGGAGCATGTTGCCCTATGTGACACATACCGGTTGGTGAAAGCAGAACATCAACGACCCGCGGGATTATTGCAACCACTCAAAGTGCCTGAATGGAAATGGGAAGAAATCGGCATGGATTTCATAGTGGGATTGCCTAGGACCCAATCAGGATATGATTCAATATGGGTCATCATCGACAGGCTAACCAAGGTAGCTCATTTCATCCCCGTGAAAGAAAGCTACAACGGATCCAAATTGGCAGAATTGTACATGTCAAGGATCGTGTGTTACCATGGAGTGCCAAAGAAGATAGTGTCAGATCGAGGGACACAGTTCACCTCGAGGTTCTGGCAGAAGTTGCACGAAACCATGGGAACCCATCTGAACTTTAGTTCTGCCTATCATCCTCAAACTGACGGGCAAACGGAAAGAACCAATCAGATTCTTGAGGATATGCTGAGGGCGTGTGCACTAAAAAACAATCGGAGTTGGGACAAGAACTTACCGTATGCGGAATTCTCCTATAACAACAGCTATCAGGCTAGTATGAAGATGTCACCGTTCGAAGCTTTGTATGGTAGGAAGTGCAGAACTCCCCTATTTTGGAACCAAACAGGGGAAAGTAAAGTGTTTGGTCCCGAAGTACTACAAGAAGCCCAGGCGAAAGTGAGGGAAACTCGCAACAACTTGAGGATAGCACAGACACGACAAAAGAGCTATGCCGAGAAGAGAGCTCGTTTTCAACGTGGGAGACTATGTCTATCTCAAGGTGTCCCCTATCCGAGGACTTTGTCGGTTCAAGGTGAAAGGGAAGTTGTCACCTCGATACATCAGACCCTTTCAAGTTCTGGAGAGGAAAGGCGAAGTGGCGTATCAACTAGAATTACCGGCTCGCCTATCGGATGTGCACGATGTATTCCATGTGTAACAGCTCAAGAAATGTCTGAGAACGCCTGAAGAGGTGTTACCCATGAATGAGGTTGACGTAGCTGAGGATCTATCTTATGCCGAGCAACCATTCAAGATTCTGGAGACAATGGAATGCCTCACAAGAAATAAAAGAATCCGGATGTGCAAGGTGCAGTGGAAGCATCACTCAGAAGAGGAAGCCACCTGGGAGCGAGAAGATGAGCTTAAGGCACAATTTCCGGAATTGTTTTCTTAGAACCACCAATCTCGAGGACGAGATTTCTTTTAAGGGGGGTAGAGCTGTAACACCCCAAAATCCTGTCAAGAGGGGAATTTAAAATTTTTTTGGACGTATTGCATGTGTTGCAAAAATTCAAATTCAAACTGGAATTCAAATTAAATTCAAAACAGAAATGAAAAAGAAAAAGAAAAAGAAAAAAAACAAAACTTCCCGGCCAGTGGGCCGAAACCCACCAGCCGGCCCACCCAACCCCCGCGCCAGCCCGCAGCCTCGCGCCCGCGCCCCCTCTCGCGGACAGGTGGGACCCACCTGTCATCACCGAGCTCCCGATCGCGCCGACCCCGGACTGTTCCCCGCGCGCGCGCGATCGTAACCGACCGGAAAACCGCGCGTTCCCAGCCGACTCCTGGTCCCAGCAGACTCCAGCTCGATCTAAACCAACCCGCCGCCCTCCCCCGTCTATAAAAACCCCGGCATCGTCCCGTTTTACCCCCACGATCCGCCGTTTTTCCTCCCGGTGAGAACCCGAGCTTCTCCGGCAAATTCTGCTCAATCTTCGTTCGGGAATTCTGATCTAACTCGTTGGTCTTGATCCACCGCCTCCGGGGAACCGCGCAGGTGCAGAAAACTCGGTGGTTTGCGGCTCAAACACAGCGCCGACGAGCCTCGCCGTGAATTCACCTCGGACCTCGTCGCCGACCGCTTTCCAGGACCTCCGAGCTCAAGAAAACCCCCGAGGTGAGATCCCCGACCTCCCCTCTACCGATCTATGCCATAAAATCACAGTTCTAGGAAGAATTGACGAAGATCCGAAACTCTCCGGCGAGATCGCCGCCTCCCGCCGCCGTGCGCCGCCGGGCAGCGCCGCCCGCGCTCGATCAGAGTGACGTGGCCGCTTGCGCGCCGTCTATTATAAATCGCACGGTAGAATTTAAATCCCTGCGTACCGGTTCGACGTTATAATCTCAGCCGTCTGTTTTAAATCGGACGGTCCACGTCAGCCCCGCGTTATAAAGGCTGGAATTCTTACGTGCTACCCCCTGGGGTTCTCGGAAAATAAGAGCTAGCCCCAGAAACTTCTGATCTAGCCCCTGGAACTTCAGAAAATCATGTAAATTAATTAAAAAAATCAGTTTTAGCCCCTGGACTTAATAAAAATTAGGAAAACCCCTCTGTTATGTGTAGTTAGCCCCCCGGAAATTCTTAAAATAATATAATAGACCCTGTAGTGGGGTGAGTTTACCTTTTTAACCCTATTTGATATTAAATTTAGGAATTTGAATATGTGGTTAGTATTTAAAATTTAAAAGATGGGACAAACATATTGTCAATTCAAATTAAAAACTTTCCTAGTACATGGAAAACTTTGGAGTGAGATAAAAATAGATATTTGGCTGAAATGAATCTGTCTAATTAATTATTCACATTTATTAGTTATAGGGACACATTTTTAAGTAGGGAATAATTCTGAAAATTTGTAAAATAAATGTAACATATTTTACATCAGAGGAGAAGTTCAAAAATATAGTATTTAATATTTTAGACCCAAAACCTATTCTATTTAGATGAGGTGTCTTACTATTTTCATAATAAAGTTCGCATTTAGGCATAAGAAATAAATCTGAAAATATAACAAAATAGGTATGCATAACTATAAATGGATAAATGAAGTTTTCAAACTCCAAAGAATTTAGTTAGGGTTGGTAGAAGGTCTGAAGACATATTTGGAGTAGGAAAATGCCTTTTATGCACACTTGGTAGCTAAAAGGTGTATCAATTGAATATAAGGAATTTATTTAAATTTGGAAACTCATATATAGTAGGCAAACATAAATATAAATACAAAAGTAGAAATCATATGCACATGTTTAAAAGTGCATGTAAGCCAAAATCAACACACATAGAGTAACCATAACACATAGAAATGTGAATAGCTTTCATAAGTGTGAATGTGTGGTTTGTATGAAGTGGAAGTGTGAACTATGTCTTATGGATTGTTGTTTTCTTTTGCTATGTGTGATGGTATGAGTAGAACCTGCTCCAGAGCAAGTTTTTTCCTTTCCAAGATCAGGACTACCCATTCCAAGAGCAGCAGGAAGAAGGCAAGTGTCCTTGACCACTTTGATCCTATGCTAGGATGTGTAGTAGAATTATTTGCATTGTCAATTGAAATATGAAACCCATGCTAGGAAGTTTCCCTAGAATTGCATTACCTTGTTTCCTTGTAGCTTGGGTTGGGATTTATTTTATCATGTCATTTATTATTATGCATATGCTTAGCCATGCTTAGAATGGATATTTGGGATATGAGATCATCAGTTTATTTTATCATACTCTTGAATGAGATATTGTGAGTTATGTAGAGGTAGGGATCAAGGCGAGTTGGATGTTTTGGTTGGTGCTGGGTGCAAGAGACTTGGGTTTGTTTTTAGTACTTGCCTGGATCCTAAGGACCGGTTCATGGAGCATGTAACCTGGCTTTACCGTGCCAACCACATGCTGAGATGGGGCAGCTTGGCCAATTAGATAGGTGTATCCCCGGCGTAGTATGGGTGTGTTGGATGGTGCGGGGAAATAGGTGTCAGCTGGACTACCATATGAACCGCAAGGCTCAGGAGGGGGCCACTGCAGCGGGGTTGGAGCCTCTTGTATGCTGTTAGGGGTGAAACCTCAGTGGGCCCACGCTCGTCGGGAATCCCTTTGTAAAGGCTTCGTAGTGATCTCCTAGCTACACACCTGGGAAGTGTGAATGTGGTTCGTGGCCACTGGCATAATGGAGGTTCTTTTAGTCCACCCGGCAACGGGGGATGAAATCACTAAATGTGGGTACAGTGGTGCAAACTCTGCAGAGTCAAAACTGTCATGACAGCCGTGCTCACGGTCAAGAGCGGCTTGGACATATTCATGATTAGAGGATGATGGCTTTGGAAGTTGTGAATGTTAAGCGGGGATATTAACATTGGAAATGATGTTATGGTTATTTGATTATGATGATGGGATGGGAAATTGCGACCATTTCACCTGTGTAGTAATGTAGGTGCTTAATAAGCTAAGGTGATAGGTATTAATTGCGTAGTGCTTTAACCCAGAGTTCAATCTCTCCCTGCTTTAGCCATGCGTGACATAACTTTCCCACACTTGCTGAGTACCGTCGGTACTCAACCTTGCATATTTGTTGGTTTATATTGCTGCTCAGGTCAAGATAATGAAGTGGTGTTTAATGACCAAGACTTTGGACCCGAAGAAGGTTTCTAGGTTCATGGAGTCCCCCGGGCAACGCCTGTGATGGAGCCCACAAGAATAATTATTCTGCTGCTATTTTATTTACTTGCTATGAACTTATTATCGTCCATCGAGACATATGCTATGTAAGACTTATTTATATTCGACACCTGGCTTGTAATAAATGATGCTTCACTATTTGTCCTCACATGTATGAGAAAATGATCCTGGCATACATGTGATATTCACTCGGTTGTTCTTCGGAGAAACCGGGTGTGACACAGGCTCTGACACGGCGCGCCAGTCTGTGATGCGACTGGGCGCAACGACAACTGACAGAGGCATGCTCCGCGTCTTGGGAAGGCGCGGGCCTTGTATACCTTGTACGGGCAAGGTATGGTTCGTCTTTACGCCCGCTGCCTACCGCGCGGGGGCAGGCAGCGTCGTCCTGCTGGCCACGTGGCGGGCCTGGAGCTCTCCTCTGAGGAGATGGAGGTTCGGCCCCGCGGGACACATGGAGCCTTTGGAGCTCTCCCCGCGGAGCGGGGAGGTCCGGCTTCTGCTGGCCACGTGGCGGGCCCGGAGCTTTCCTCTGAGGAGAGGGAGGTCCGGCCCCGTGGGACACGTGGAGCCTTCGGAGCTCTCCCCGTGGAGGGGGGAGGTCCGGCTCAGCTGGCCACGTGGCGAGTCCGGAGCTCTCCTCTGAGGAGAGGGAGGTCCGGCCCCGCGGGACACGTGACTCCTTCGGAGCTCTCCCTGCAGAGAAGGGCGAGGTCCTTAGGCATTTCCCCCTGTGCGCGAGGGTACCCCGTATCGAGGATACCGACACCTACAAGCCGGTGTTGGCGAGGATCAAATTCTTGGCGCAGGAGGGCCTGACATAGCTGATGTTCCTGGCCGACTTCCTGTCGCACCTCATCGCTCCCCTCCAACAGCGCTCCCGGCCTGCCTGGCTGTACACTGGGTAGAACAATCTCACCCGGCTGGAGCGCGGCCCTGGGTTATCCCCAGATGAGGAGATGCTTAGCCTCGTGCTGCTGAAGCTGATCCCCGACCTGACCTCCGACGACTTCATCAACCCGCCGGCAGGCTGTTTGCTAGTCTGCCTCAATCAAGCGGCGAGGTGGAAGCTGCTGAGGGAGCTGCTGACGCTGGACGACATCGACGTTGCCATGCGGCAGGTCGGAGTTGCTTCTCACGACGTGGAGATTTCTGGAGGGAGCAGTGCCTGCGACCAGCCGACTCCCGTGCTGGTTCTGCTCCATAGCGAGGGGAAGGAAAAGGTGCCAGCCAGCAGACCCGCACCCGTGGCGTGCCCGTGCTCACCGCCCAAGGACGTCCCAGAGTTGAGCAAACAGCCGAAGAGGAGGCTGCATCACCCCAACAAGGGCTTCGTCTTGGGCCCCCAAGTGGAGGGACCTCAAGCTGCTCGCGGCCCGGCGTCGGCCTCGGCGGCTGGTGCCAGTGGCAGTGCTGCAGCCGGGGGAGTTTTAGGGGGCACGAGGAAGACACCTAGTGCCGCTGCGGTTCCGAAGAGGGTCCCTGACGTGTCACCGATGGCAAAGAAGACCTTCGACGTGCCACCGGCTCTGAATCTGTCGGTAGGGAAGGCTATGAGGACCCGATGGTCCCGACATCCAGGATCTCGCTAAGCGGTACTGCGATAGGCATCACCAGATAACACACATCAAAGACACCAAAGTGGAAGCTAAATTTTATTACATGAACTTGTTTATAAACATAATTACAACAATATATTGTTATGTTGTAGCCTACACTCTCAAGCGTAGACTAAGCAAAAGGGTTCACGTTCAGCCCGTGAACGTGATCCCACTAGCTACACACACACCACACTAACATGGCGGCATGCACGGCTCCCACTCGATGGTGGTTCCCTCTGGGGGACCTGTATCTTCCTCAGGAGCCTCCTATTCCTCACAAGACCCTGCAAATTCTTCAACAACAAGCAGTGAGCATGAAGGCTCAGCAAGACTAAGCCATCTCACCTAAACATGTAACTCTACATGTTGGAATTGAAGTGTATAATAGGAAAGTACTTTTGCAGAAAGGCTCGCCTAATTAGTTGACTCTTACTTTCAATTTTTAGCCTCAAGTTAGTGGAGAACCTTGTGCTAAGTCACATAGGAAGTCCTCAATCAAATAAAAAACACATTCCTCTTATGCGCTTTGTCTAAGGTTGAAATGAACTTTGATTTGCTCTAATCTAAAGCACTTCATTAACATTCAACGTAGGACTTTCAAACAGCAACTTTTTATCATGACAACTAGCCTGTTCTTTCTACGTCACGGTATAGTGAACAAGTGGTACTCACTGACCATGAGGGACGGTGATTATAATCGATTTATACCTGCAGGGTTACCCGAATAACCCGTCACGTACGCTGATGTTGCCTATAGCAACCATCCCCGATGTCGTATGCAATCACCTTTCACTCGTTAGCCAAGTGTTGAACTGTTCCTATTGTCTCGAGCAGGAGGTATCTACATGGAGCATCCTACGGTGCCCGCTAGCCAATTTACACCTTGCTGCTATCAACCAACCCTCTGGACGACAAGCAATGCCTCAACATACCGCTACCCGAATTACATCGGTTTCCCGGTTCCCATATAGCCGGTAGGTCTTCGGTACAGTTCTAGCTTGTTCAACATGCCCGCAGACGGCTCGGTCCTCAATCGACACAAGCAGAGCTATGGAACCTAGGCCCTAATGTCCTGCTGCCCTTACCCTCTTCCTGGTCTCATTTTCTTGCCATGTGATTCATTGTCTATTTATCTAACCGAGTAGTGTGCCTCTAAGCCTATTCTCACCAGTAGTTCCGACTACTCGACTTGTATCAAATCCTATACCCTTTGAGCATTGCAGTGACTACTCGAGGTTCAAATCCTAGACTCAATCCCCTGATTCTCTTGGCTATGCATTTGGGTTTCAAATCAAGACTCTAATGCACATAGTAGGAACTTCATAATGTACGTGATCAAAACACAAGACTTTATAAACAGGTTAATGCAAACCGGAGCTTGCCTTGCTGCTGGTCGTCGACTAAACTTTCTTCTGGAGGGATAAAATCTAATGTCTCCGGTTCTTCTCTGACCTTGGCGACTACACGAATTGAAAATACAAATGCATGTCAAATTCAAATGCAAGGTGTTGAAATGAAGAGGGAAAGACAATAACTCTAGCTAAAAATCCTTTTGACTCCGAAATTTTTACTGTGTTTTGGTGACAATCTAAACAGAGACTTGGCTAAATTTCATCTGAAACAAAGCTCATTTGAGCCCTGCACAAATAAATATATAAAAGGCCATAATTAGGGGTTCTAAGGTTTTCTAGGGATTTTCATGTAGCAAGCCATTACTTTTTAGAAACTAGAGTTTGAGATGGTCCTAATGGAATTGGTTTCATGTAATTTGGAGAATTCTAGAGAAAGTTGTGGGCTAGTGAAGTTCAGAGAAATTCTGAAAAATGTTTCTGGATATTTTTCTTTTTCTCTGGATCAGTTCACTTAATCAAACCATTAGAGTGACTTAATAAACTCGGATGGATCTGAAATTTTTCATGTGACTCAAGGATATCGAAATAAACATCCTGACCAAATTTCAGAATTTTCTATAAAGGGAATCCCCAGTTAAAATTCCCAACATTTTAAAGTTTGGGGAATTAATTCTTTATAAATAAAGACTTTCAAAGGCTCAAACTGGTTTTGTTGGAAATTAATAAGAAAGCTGAATCCAACAAAATTTGGTTCACTCGATTTGGACAATCCTAGCTAGAGTTATGAGTGTTTGAAGTTTGGGGAAATTCTGGAAAAATGACGTGGCAATACCGGAATACAGGACACACGGGGCCAAACTTAATCACGCGTTGTCACAGAGTAATCCCGAGCCACAGAGGATCCGGCACCAGAAATTCAAAGGCTGAAGCGCGGGGCCCGCGGGTTGTCTTCAACCTCGCGCTCCCGCGCTTGGCAGCCGCTCCCCTCGCCGAGAGCTCGCCGGAAGGGTTCTGCAAACCCCCAAACTCTCTGATTCTCGCCGCCTCTGCCTAATCCCGTCTGGAGAATATGCTGCTGCCTTCAGCTCGACACGAGAATGACCGGAACATGACCGGCGACGTGCGGTGGCTTTGGTAGAAGTTCAGCTGCGTCAGTCGGCCTCCCTAGCACCCCAAAAGCTCGAGCAAAGGGTCCTACAGCATCAGTGCACCCTAGGGAAGATCGTCATGGTTGCAAATGAGATCGGGAATGGCTCTAAGTAGTATGTCACCGTGCGACCTAGGTTACCCGACACGGTGGCGATCGGAAAACTTAGAAATAGTCCTTCTACAGTTGGTTTCTCGCTAGGGTTGTGAAGAGGAACTGACCGCTGGCCAGTCTAGCTCATTCGTCCACGATTTGGTGGGCTCTAAACTAGAATCAAAGTGGAATTCGACAGATTCTTACCCGGAAGTTCTTTTGCATCCATCAGAGGAAAATTGGCGAATTCACGGGCGACGGTGCACGGCTTGATCAGTGAGTTGGGAAGGAGCAGCGTGCAAGCACGACGCTTCTCTTGACGTCCTTGATCAAGCGTGAAAGCTTCTGAGCTGGGCTGCTCACATGAGCACCGAACGTCGGCAGTTTCCGGTCGCCACAAAAACGTTCGGGTGTGGGCGAAGAAGGCCGATCTCAGCTCATTTTGTGCCTAGGATGTCGGAGGAGAAGCTAGGGTGCCGTTTTGAAGCTCAGGGAGGATCCACATGCGAGCTAGCGCGGTTTCCTGATGGATCCCAGAGGCTGCGACATTTTCGGTTGAGTTCTTGCGCGAGAGAGAGGGAGCTCGGGTGTTTCAGTGTGGTGACGAAAAGATCGCGCCGTGGGTGAGAAAAGCATCGAGCAGCTGGTCTCCAGCGCTTTTGGGCAAAGCGGGAGGTGGCGATCGGTTCTGCTCGGTGGCGCGCTCGTAACCGGCCCAGAGAACAGAGCAACCGAGTTCAGTCGGTTTAGAACAAATGGGTGGCTGACCGGAGGGCCCCACTTGCTAGTTTTTGTCCTCGAAAACTAAATTTCTGCTGCTCTGAATATTGGGGACCCTAATACCCTTTTCACTTTGATCAAACCACAATTTGGCCATTTGAATTTGAACAATCCAAAGTGTGAAATGATTTGGATGAATTTGTAGCAAATGTGAAGCTGAAATTCAAATTTTGTTTGAATTTGCTTAAAGTAGCTCATGTCAAGATCAATCCCAAATAGGATGAAAATTGGTGGGTGAGCTCATAAAATTGTACTGAGTATGAATATGAATCCCTCTTTTAAATTCATGTGATGGAAGTATTTTGAATTTGAATTTGAGTTCAAACTAGTTCCTTTAATGATTGTATCCAAAAGTACCTCAAAGAGGTTTGGATTTGTGTGCAAATTGGTATGAGCATTCCTAAGAAAGTTTAGGAGGTATTTGTGATCTCAGCCCCTCATGCCTACATGTGAGAAATCTCTCTTTTAGATTTGGTGAGTTCATCTCTTAATGACTCATTTATGGTGGTTACTTGCTCTTCAAATGTGTTCATGTGTTTACCACAAATGAGCTGAGGTGTGTGTGTGATTAACACTTTTAGCAAGTGAAAAACTTGGGCCCTTACATCCCC
Source organism: Neostapfia colusana (assembly GCA_030760725.1). Taxonomy (NCBI): domain Eukaryota; kingdom Viridiplantae; phylum Streptophyta; class Magnoliopsida; order Poales; family Poaceae; genus Neostapfia; species Neostapfia colusana. The sequence continues at coordinate 33,391,204 of JASWHV010000004.1, read as the reverse complement.
CCTTAAAAGAATCTAGTCCCGAGATTATAAGGTGAAAAATGAGAGAGAGGATGATGGAAAATTACCAGATATGCGACGTTAAAAACTCCGGATAATTGGTGCGAAGAAACTCCTCGCTCGCCCATGTCGCTTCATCCGTGGAGTGATTACTCCACAATATTTTGTAGAACCACAACGTTCGGTTACATGTGGTTCGGGCCTTTTCGTCGATGATATGAACCGGTTCCTCCCGATACATGAGATCCGGTTTCAGTTCCTCGATATCTCCCCGCTGAACGGTGGTTGAAAACTTGAGGCACTTCCTCAGCTGAGAGAAGTGGAAGATGTCGTGCACACTGGAGAGTGTCGCTGATAATTTCAGCCGGTATGCAACGGATCCACACCTTTCTAGAATCTTGAATGGACCGATGAATCGGGGTGCCAACTTTCCTGTGACCCCGAATCTGTTCACACCCTTCATTGGAGGCACACGTAGATAAACGTGATCACCGACTTCAAATTGTAGTGGGCGTCTTCTGCGGTCCGCATATTGCTATTGTCGGGATTGAGCGGCTTTCAAGTTTGATTGAATAGTCTGAACTTTCTCTTCCGCATTGTTGACAAGATCAATCCCGAAGGTGACCCTTTCGTCGAACTTACACCAATTCAGCAGTGTGCGGCATTTTCTCCCATATAGCGCCTCGTAGGGCACCATTTTGATACTGGCCTGGTGCCCGTTGTTGTACGAGAACTCAGCTAACGGTAAGTGATCATCCCAATTCTTACCATGATTTATAGCACAAGCTTGTAGCATGTCTTCAAGGATTTGATTTACCCGCTCGGTTTGCCCATCCGTCTGCAGGTGGTACGCTGAACTACGGATCAATTTTGTACCCAAGGCTGCATGCAACTTGTGGGGGCCGGACGCCCCGCCACTCCAGGAATCGCATTAGGTGGTGCCGTGTTAGGCGACACCGAAAAGCACACACAGAAATGACTCCAAGACATACACAAGTGTGTATTAAACAACAAATCTATTTTACAAATAATAATGTACACTCTAATGTATAACAGCAGAATATATAATCAAAGTTCGGCGAAAATACAACTGTGATCACTCTCACGAACCTAGCTAAGCAGCAAATGAGTTATCCTGCCTAAGGATAACACTTTCTAGCCACAGGAAATGGATTCAGCGGCGAGCAGGGTTTCTTGTGACCATGCAGCCAAGAATGGCGCTGTCATGCTTAACCCATCACAGTATACGATGGATTACCTGCAAAACAACAACTCTGCAAGAGTGAGCATGATCGCTCAGCAATACTTAACCGTCTCTCCTAAGGCATGCAACTCTACATGAAGGTAACTTAAGACATAGACGATTAAAGTTGCATAAACACTCGCCTACAAGTTCATCCTTAATTTTCAAATTTTAGCCATCACAGTAATGACCTTACGTCGAGCAACATTGGAAATCCACAATCAAACAAGAAGCACTTCATTCCAATGTTACTTGTCTCAAGGTGGAAAATAACTTTAATTTGCTCTATCTCTAATTCATACATGGTTATTATGCAATTCAATTAACATAACAACATATAAAACTTGCAAACTGTTGTCACACAACTTTGATTACTACGTCACAACATAGTGAGCAAGCGGTACTCATAACCGTTAGGGACGGTGATTCGAATCAAACACTGTCTGACGTACTCAACACATACGCCCGCCTCTGAAGACCCAAATCTGGCGTCCTTCATTACGTCGTATGTGAAAACATTTCGCAGGACACTCAACTGTAGAACCGGTCGTGCCATCTCGGGATCATAGGTCTAACGAGATGATGTGGTATGCCTCTACAATCCAGTTGACCTGGTCTTCGGTTTCCTAGGTCCCACATACCAGTAAGCATCCGGTACACAACTCAGTACTTGCTCAGCAGGGCCGCACACGGGAATGGTCCTTAACAGACACAGGCGGAGCTACTCGACCAAGACCTCGTCTTGTCGCTGCCTACACCCTCTGCCCGGTCTCATGTTTGGAAACATAAACTTTGGTTTGCTTGAGTAAATCATATACCCGTATGAACCCGAACTATAGCTCGCGAGTAGATTCCAACTACTCGACTTCTACTGGATGTCATAACCTATTTAGCATGGCAATAGTCTGCAGCGGGGAAACTTATTCTACCCTTGACTCCAGGGTTCATTTGGTCATACAGTTGGAGTATAAATCATTCCTGACCTAATGCACAAACAAACTCTAAACCATAGTAGTGAACCAAGTTAAAACTTTATAAACAACTTAAATGCAAACCGGAGCTTGCCTTTGTTTTGCAGAGGACTAAAGTCAGATATAATATACAGTTAGTTGCTGATGACTTGAAGTTTAATAATGTGCTCTTCTTGCTCCTTGATCCAAGTTTCACTTCCTTCCCACTCCTCCACGTTAATCACTACACGTTATGAACATGCACATATATTTAAGTATAGATGCTTTGTGATAAAATATTTGTTACAAAGTGGAGAATAGAACTCTTATTAGGAGCTAGGGTTGAGAGGATCCTAGTTGATGAAGCTAGATTAGCAATGTGGGATCAAGTACTAAGTGCTCTTCCTAATTGTTGCATTTTCACCTAAGAAAGGTATATAGAAAGTACTGATCCACAGCTCAAATTTATCTGAAAATTTTCCTTTGAGTTTCCTGTCACAAGAAAACATTCTGGACCAAAATTCAGAACTTTTCAATGAGTAGTTCATCCAGAACAATTCACTAAGCATTTAGGCAAAAAGGAAGTAATTCTGAATAAATTTGCACTTTAATGCAAACTCAAGTGAACCACAATTTCAAACATAGCTCAGGGAGCATGCATGAATTTTCCTAGTAATTTTAGAGCTATGAATTGCCCAGAGTGGATTTTACAAAGTGGAAACATTTTCTGAAAAAGTTTCTGGACCACTTTGAGCACAGCAAATTGTACTCAGCAAATTCCTACTCAAATCAACTCCAAATGAGATGAAAATATATCAGGACTTCAATAATATCCTAAGGAAAATTCTGGTAAAATTTGAGGATTTTTGGATGAACCAAACCCCCTCAAAAATTCTTTTACTGAAAAGCTTCAAAGAATTTTCCAGAATTTATTATTGACTTTAATACAAATTGGGTTGCAAATTTGGATATATATGTTTGCAAGCTGAATCTAACCCAATTTGAATCACGAATCACCCAATTTGGAGTTTCCTAGCAAAAGTTATGAAGTTCTAAATTTTCAACCGAGGAAGGACTCCTTCTGTGGCTGACCGACGGGACCCACACTTGTCTTCCTCCTCCAACCCTGAAACAGAGCAGCTCGCCGTGGCTTCGCCGGAGGAATGGGACCGTCCTTCACAGAGCCTCAAAGCTCGCCTTCCTTGGTGCTCCAGATGGTTTGGAGGTAGGCTAACTCGTTGGTGAGTTCGGCGATGAGCTCCGGTCACCGGAAATGGTGCAGCGGCGGTGACCTAACCGGGGTAAACTCCGGTGACCCTTTTCTCGACGCGCAATCCATGGTTTTGGGTGGTACAAAGTGCCAAAGCTCCAGGAGGACGTGGAGAACAATGCACAACATTGGTTTTGATTGGAAATGGCTCTAACATAGCTCGCACCGTGGAGGTCATCTCGGTTGTAAGGAGCAGTGGGGAAAACTGGATATTCAGATTTGTGGTGCAAAATTTTGGGGAAATTTGGTTCTACAGCTTCACAACAGAGTGTAGAAGACATGCTAGGATTTAATTGAACCCTAAAGCTTGCTGCAGAAAGAAATCTCAAAACTACAGAGAGGTTGTTCAAAGTGCTCACCAACAGGATTTCGCAGAGAACTCGACAATCATTGGACGAAACTCAAATTAATTTTGCAGGCAGATACTAGACACCAAGGCGCACAGAAACCTCCATTGGAGTGTGGCTTGAAAAGGCTTGGTTGAGGCTGTCCACGCGAGCTTCTCAGCGCACTGGTTTTCTGTTTTTGTGAGGAAAGCAACGAAGAACAGAAGCTGGCTTCAGTGCACGGCCATTACAGAGGAATCAAGCAAGCACACTGGTGAGTCTTGTTTGCATGAGACACGGTGGCAACCAGGGAACCATCGAGGATTTCCTCTGCGCGCGCTCGTGCAATTGACAGAGGAAAGTTCACTTCTATGCCTGCCTCACTCACTGCCATGTGGGCCCTACCTTGCTCAAGCTCATCCAAACTCTGCTCTCAATTTTCTGGGTCTAAATTACCCCCACTAAATATCTGAATTTGATATTTGTATTGTATCCAAACTGAATCATTTTGAGCTGAGCAAATGTTTGAATTCAAACTGAATTTGAATATGCACTTCAATTTCAAAAGAGTTTCTTTATGAATGTGGACTGATTGCGTGCTCTGGATTTTTACCCAATATATTGTTCAACTTCATTTGGGGACTTGATGAGATCAAAATTGAAACATTCCAGATTTGAAGTGATCATCCAATTATAAACTGAAATCCTTTTATTCCTTTGTCCTGAATGTAATACTTTCTTTTGTCCAACAAACCTCCCCTATTTGTAGGACACTAAACCAAATCATGTTCACCCAAGTTGCATACAAAATTTGATGTAAATCAGTTTTGATCAACTATCTCAAATCTGTTCTGAATTCCTGTTATGCAAAGCTTTATATATATTTCTGATTTTTTGGCCCCCTTGAATTCAAAACTTGCTAATATAATTCACCTCAAAATCAGCACTATGAGAGTGCAAGTGTGTCCATATTTTTGGCAGGAAGTTCATGTAATCTTTTAGTTCAAATCTGAACTAATCTTCCTCATTGGCTTAAGCTAATACACGCATGATGTTTAACCACAATAGGTTGAAACATTCAATTGTACATGAGAACCAGTGTTGATGAACAATCATGTGCATAACCCTGCTGAAAAAGTTTTTTGTAAGCCCCATTTTCTTGAACCTGAAACATAACATTATGCATAATTCAAGATTTTGCCTTTATACTTTTTGGGACTTCTACATTCCTCCCCCTTAAAAAGAATCTCGTCCCGAGATTCATAATTCAGAACAACGTGGGGAGGATGACTATCGGACATAAGCTCCCAATAGCTCCGGATGATTGGACTGTAAATACTCCTCACTTTCCCATGTAGCTTTGTCAGATGTGTGATTTTTCCATAGCACCTTGAAAAATCGCAATGTCCGGTTTCTTGTCTCGTGAGTCTTTTCATCAATTATCCGGGTTGGATACTCAACTAAGTGAGGTCCGGCTTCAAATCTGCTATGCCTTCCGTGAGAATTCCTGTTGGAACTTTCAAGCACATCCGCAATTGAGATATGTGGAAGATGTTATGAACCCCCGCTAAGGCTGCCGGTAACTCCAAATGGTATGCCACTAGTACACATCTTTCGATGATGACAAAGGGACCAATAAAATGTGGAGCTAATTTTCCTTTCACTCCAAATCGGTGAATTCCTTTCGTAGGAGATACATGGAGATATACGTGGTCTCCAACTTGGAAATTCAGAGGATGACAACTCTTATCCACATAGCTCTTTTGTATAGAGTGAGTGGCTTTAAGATTTGCTTGAATAAGCCTTACTCGCTCTTCGGCTTCATTTACAAAATCAATCCCGTAAATAACTCTCTCGCTAGATTCACACCAGTTCAAGGGTGTGTGATACTTCCGACTGTAGAGAGCTTCATAAGGTGTCATCTTGATGCTCGCTTGATAACCATTGTTATAAGTGAATTCCGCCAATGGTATATGATCATCCCATCCTTTGTGGTGTATGGCACATGATCGAAGCATATCTTTGAGAACTTGGTTCACCCTCTCCGTTTGCCCATCGGTTTAAGGATGATATGCGGAGCTTCTAATCAATTTGGTTCCCAGCGAGGCATGTAGCTGCTCCCAGAAACGAGCAACAAACAACACACCTCGATCGGAGATTATTGTACGGGTAACTCCATGTAAACACAATATTCTTGCAATATACAGCTCCGCATACTTCTTGGCATGGAATCCCGTATGTACCGGGATGAAGTGTGCTGATTTGGTCAACCGATCGACGATCACCCAAATCGATTCATGCTTATTAGCCGTGAGAGGTAATCCAACAATGAAGTCCATACTAATATTCCCCATTTCCATGCCGGAACGCTTAGCGGTTGCAAACTTCCCGCTTTCTTCATGTGGTCGGCCTTAACTCGCCGACACGTATCACATTCTGATACGTATTTAGCAATTTCACGCTTCATCCGGGTCCACCAAAATTTTGTTTTCAATTCTTGGTACATCTTGTTGCTGCCCAGATGAATAGAAAATTTGGACAAGTGAGCCTCATCCAAAATTTTCTTCTGCAGCCTCATATCACGGGGTACAACTATCCGGTCTTTGAACCATATGGTACCTTCACCATCTAACCAGAAACATTTTTATTTCCTCGTTCTTCAACCTTCTCCTAATATGAGACATGCCCTTGTCTTGCTTTTGAGCTTTCATAATCTCCTCTTTTAATGTGGGTATGAGAGCTATATTATGTGGAGCTCCATATGGAACCAAGTAGAGACTTGGTTCTTCCTCTTCTATCGGTGTAATGGTCAGATTGTGAATATGAGATTTCCGGCTGAGTGCATCGGCAACCACATTTGCCTTGCCCAGATGATAATGAATCTCAATCCCATAGTCTTTGATCAGCTCTAGCCATATCCGTTGTCGCATATTCAACTCTTTTTGAGTGAATATGTACTTCAAACTTTTGTGGTCAGTGTAGAGATGAACTATATTTCCCAATAGGTAGTGTCTCCACATCTTCAAAGCTAGTACCACGTCAGTCAGCTCCAGATCATGAGTCGGATAATGTTGTTCATGATTCCTTAGTTGCCGTGATCCATATGCGACCACGCGTCCTTGTTGCAAAAGTACGCAACCAAGTCCGTTGCCGGACGCATCACAATAAACATCAAAGGGCTTGGTTGTGTCCGATTGAGCTAAAACCGTGGCTGTTGTGAGGTGTTTCACCAACGCTTGGAAAGCTTCCTCACATGGCTTGCTCCAATCATATTTGATGCCCTTTTTCAGTAGCTCCATCATAGGTTTAGAAAATTTTGAGAAACTCGAGATGAACCTCCGATAATATCCCACCAAACCTAAGAAGCTACGAACTTCATGGACTGACGCTGGAGACTTCCATTTCAGCACTTGTTCAATCTTGCTTGGATCAACAGCGATGCCTTCCGCTGAAATAATATGTTCAAGAAATGGTACTTGGTTGATCCATAATTCACATTTACTAAACTTTCCATAGAGCTTGTGATTTCTCAATCGTTGGAGCACAATATGCAAATGTTTAGCGTGTTCCTCCTCTGATTTGGAATAGACCAAGATATCGTCGATAAATACCACGACGAATCGATCCAATTCCAACTTTACTCAAGCTAATTACAAACTCTTAGACTTGAGTTCAATACCAAAGTTTTAGTAAACCTCAGTATCTTTCAAATGCTTATTTTTGGTCCCTCATAGCTGTTGTGTTTTGACAGATATGAAGTTTTCAAATCAACATAAATTCTGGAAAAATTCTGCAGCACCTCCTTTAAAATTGTCTGATTTGAACCCACAATAAAATTTATTTCCAGACAGAATATGGAAAAACACTTAACAACAAAGTTGTAGGATATTTCCCATATTTTCCAACGGTATATGGCATGAACCTAGGAAAATTTTCTTTCAAAACTTATGGCCAGATTACAGGAAAATACCGAGAACATTTTTACCCTGTCCTGGTTCTGACCAGTTCTGAAAATCTGGAATTTACACTAACTTGCAATCTGATTCTGCCTGGGGTCTGTAAATAACATATCTATAGGACTCCCTAGTCTTTCCATCCATGTCAATAACACTTCATTTGGTTACTCGGAACTAAAGTTATGCCCTGGCAAAGTCCAGCGGCACTGCTGTCCGAAAACAGAGGATGCTCTGTTTTGGTAGCTCGGTTCCGGTTAATGATTCTTCACGTTGACATGGTCATGGGTGATAACATTTGTAGTTTGTTTCAACCTAAGTTCAAAAAAATTTATTTCAACTTAATGTTGTGTCTTTTATTTGGTCCTACATCATCAACCTTACCATATATGCAATTTTTCATCCAATGTCGGTACTACGCATCCTCACCAAAGAAAAACCTATTCCGGTGTAACCGGTAGTCGTTTAAGCAGTGGCACTATTTGACCACTCAAAAACATGTGCTACATGAGATACATAAACGTGGTTAGTACCTGCATAAGAACACTCAATAGTGATGCACACACGGGTTTGTCATTTTAGGCAGGTCCATATTGAAAGTAAATACATACGCCCCGTATCATTGCCATACGGGTCGTCCTTGAGTTAAGCCACGTCTCAAGGTACATGATCGGGTTATTCACCACTCGAAAGGGGGGCTCCACACCTTTGCAATTAAGCACACCGGTGGACCAGTGTTTTGTATGCCCCATAGAACATAAAAAAGTCCTAGAGCACATACTTCGTGTTACAAACCACACGATGGGGTCTCCTCCTCTTGTCCCTGGGTTTGCGCACTGGAGGCTAGTGCAATTCATATGTCTCTAAAACATGAAGAGTCTTAGAAAACATATTCACTTTCCATGCGTTGCCGAACGGAACATCTCATGCTACATTCCTCGCATGAGGGAGCTAACCGAAATTGAATCGCTTTTGGTGGCGTTCCTTACCAGTCTTACCTGCACGTAGGTGCGTCGTTACGGAATTGAAATGCAAAAATAGTAACACATAAGTTAGCATTGCCACCTTATTTAGCTATGCTACTAATACTCCTTATGTGGGAATTAACTGATTCGTCACTCGTAAACTCTAGTTTTTGAAAACTTGTTCATTTTTGGGCGTGCTATTCCCAATACGGCTCTGATATCACGTCTGTGGGGGCCGGACGCCTTGCCACTCCAAAAATTGCATTGGGTGGTGCCGTGTTAGGCGACACCGACTAGCACACACAAAAATGAATCCAAGACATACACAAGTGTGTATTTGTCGGAGTGTGAGCTGCGACACTCCTCCTGGCCTGCTCGGAAGCAGCCCGCGAGGTTCTTTTTTTCGAAGGGGGCTTGGCGCCCTACGCGACCTGGGCTCGAGAGAGCGGATGAACACAGAGATTTACGTTGTTCGGGCCGCCGGAGCGTAATACCCTATGTACACGGGAATGCTTGTTCTATTGCTTGTGAGTGCTTGTGCGTTGTGGAATATGGGATGCAAAAATCGGGAACCCTCTGCAGGGTGGTCACCACGGTCCTTTTATAGTTCAAGGCCGGGGTGGTTACAATGAGGCCTAGGGCCCGACAGGTGGCCCCATAGCTAACCCTATACACGATCTAGGGCTTCGACCTCTGAGTAGAGTGGCTGGCGGGAGAGTTAAGTCCTGCTGTCCGGCGCGCTGAGCGCCCCTGACCGTGTGTTAGGTGATGATGAAGACACTGTCTTATCGCCGCGTCTTCTCGCCCTGCTTGGGCGGTTGCGTGCTGTTGGGTGGCACTGTACCTCTGTCACGCCTTGCCGTCCTGTCTTGTCATCATAATGGCGAACGGGCAAGGGACGGAGGCGTCTGCTGTGCGTAATGCTTCTGGGGAAGGCACGAGCCCTGAATGCGAAGCCTGACAGCGCACTTCCTTCTTGATTTCGTCGACCCAAGGCCCGTGACGGATCGTGGGGCACGTAGTGGCTCTGGAGCTCTTATCGACGGGCATGGTGTCTGGGGACACGTGGTAGCTCCGGACCTCACCTCAGCAGGGAGGCTCGGGCCGGAGCCTGGGGCACGTGTCTGCTCCGGAGCTGTCCTCAGCAGGGAGGCGGCTCAGAGCCAGGGGACACATGTCAGCCCCGGACCTCACCTCAGCGGGGAGGTTTGGGCCGGAGCCCAAGGCACGTGTCTGCACTGGAGCTGTCCTCAGCGGGGAGGCGGCTCGGAGCCAGAGGACACATGGCAGCCCCGGACCTCACCTTGGCGGGGAGGCTTGGGCCAGATCCCAGGACACGTGGCGGCTCCGGAGATCATGCGCACGTAGCAGCCCCAAGGCTGACCATGGGGCCAAGGGCACGTGGCTTATGCTGGAGCCCGCCTCGGTAGGGAGGCGGAGCCCAGACTCTCTTTTATCCACTATGTGGGAGTACCCGATCTGCAGGATACCGACAGTGCCCCCTGGCCCATCTCGGGGAGGCATCAAGCCCGCAGGTGGGGCCCCCATCTCTCACATATGGTGGCTTTGATCCTGTGCTTTGGAAACCGAAATGGTGGTGAGATTTTCATGTAGTGGGCGAGTGGCTGTACCTAGGAGACGAAAAGGCTGCACGTCCCGAGGGGTTGCCTCGGGGTAGTAACTGCGGTAGCCCGTGTGTCACAGGCCTACCGAGCTGCACGACTCGGGAACCGCCGGACATTCCCGAGATGTTACTCGCCCAGCCCCCAGTGCCTAACCGGTGGACCTGGGCCCTACCAGTCATTGGGGGGGGGGGGGGCGAGTGCCAAGGCGGTGTGCTCGAGGGATTGCCTCGGGGCACTTACTGCAACAACCAATGGGTTGATCGCCACAGTTCCACCGCGCCGCTCTCCTCGGGAACCGCCGGACGTTCTCAAGACGTTACTCGCCCGACCCCTAGTGTCTGACGGGTGGACCTGGGTCCTACCCATCGTTGGGAGAGGAAAATAACTTGCGGCGACGTGCTCGAGGGGTTGCCTCGGGGCACTTACTGCGGCAACCAATGGGTTGGTCACCACAGTTCCACAGCGCCGCTCTCCTCAGGAACCGCCAAACGTTCCCGAGACGTACTCGCCCGGCCCCCAGTGTCTGACGGGTGGAGCTGGGTCTAACCCGTTGTTGGGGGAGGCAAATAACCCAAGACGTGCAGAGGTGGAAGGCCAATCGTCGCACCTATTGCCCTGCCTGAGGTTGCAGTCGTGTATAAAAGGGGACCTTCCGTTATTGTACGGCACCCTCCTTCACCATGTGGCCTTTGTTCTCCTCTTGCACGCTGGAAGCTTCCATTTGTCAGCACTCTCGCCCACTAGATGCTCTTACATCGGCAACCGCCTTCGTCCACTTCTACGAGATGTTCGTATGTGTGCGGCCTTCGGTGTGGCTCACTGAGGCATCCCTCTTCCCGAAGGTCCCGAATAGAAGCACAAACCATCCTGATGGCCTGCCGATAGAAAGGGAGGCCGTCGGGGACAGGAGCCTCGACTCGTAGAGAGCCCCTAAGCTAGTGTCGTGTGAGACATGTCCTCTAGGCGCCTCGCCGAAGAAGGGCTACCTTCCGATACCGGAGGAAGGTTAAGTCCAGAGTGATCAAGCCTTCCTCCAGGTACTTTTGTGGACAACCAAATCCGCCATAGATGGCGTTTGACCCACACGACACTGGATGTCACTGTTGCCTCGATCCAGCATGCGTTGCTTCCGTCCTCGGTCTTATAGCAGGTGACTATCTCTCTGCGCAGATATTGGCTTGGGAAAAAACCAAGTTTGCCACGGAGTAGGAGATTGCTCGACTTGTATCTGCTGAGTTCCTTAGTTGCCTTGTATCCCCTTGTGTATGCCAAACTCTGTCATTAATGAAAGGTTCTTTGTTTCAAGTCTTTCTTTGCCTTGTATTTTCGAAGTAGTCTTTGGATCCTTGGCAGCGCAAGGGTCCGGGATGACTTTAACGGACGTGGATAGCTCTTTGCCGATGTCTCGAGCTTGTTCCTCCTAGTTCTTAGCAGTGTAAGGACCCAAGGCGCCCCGGCATTGCGGCTACCACCCCTCCCGAGTCCTCAGCAGCGTAAAGACCTAAGGGAAGACTGGTCCTTATCTTCCCTTGTTCCGGGGGGACACTTGGCAGCTCCGGACCTCACCTCAGCGGGGAGGTTCGAGCCGGAGCCCAGGGCACGTGTCTGCACTGGAGTTGTCCTCAGAGGGGAGGCGGCTCGGAGCCAGAGGACACATGGCAGCCCCGGACCTCACCTCAGCGAGGAGGCTCGAGCCGGAGCCTAGGGAACGTGTGAGCTTTGGAACTCAAGCGCACGTGGCAGCGCCAGGGCTGATCTTAGGGCCAAGGGCACATGGCTTGCCCGTTTACAGTTGATATGCTTGAGGAAGCAAAAACTGTAAAGGGAGGATGCACAGGACAAGGCAAAATTGTCTCACTTCAGGCTCTTTCTCATACGAGGAATCAGGCTGTACTAGAAAGCAGCAACCCAAACCCAGATGTCGGGAGTGACAGGAATCCTCCGAGACTTAGCTGTTCTAAGCGCTGTTCCTAGACACTATGACACCCTTTCAGAGAAAATAAAACTCTACCTCTGTGCTAAGGATAGAACTTACGGAGGTGTTCTATGTTCCATGTATTGGGTAGAGGTACCCCATCCTTTGTGGCTAGGCGCACGCACCCGGGGCGACATACTTGTGTCACTCGAAAGGGGCCCTCCCAGCTGGGGGAGAGTTTGTTCCCTCCTTCTCGAGAGAGTATTCACTGTAGTACCAGGTCGCCCACCTCAAGCTGTCTGCTCCGCACGAACCGCTGTTGATAACGCCGGAGCGCTTGGCGGTATCACGCGTTTAGGACAGCTGCTTGCCACCTTTACTCATTGACAAGTTCGATATCTTCGTGCCGGAGCTTGTCCTGGGTGGCTTCGTCGTACGCTAGAACACGGGACGAGCCCATGGTGATTTCCGGGGGGAGGACGGCCTCAGCCCCATACACCAGGAAGAAGGGCGTTTCCCCTGTCGAGCGATTCAGGTATGGCTAGGCAACAGTGCACACGGAAGCTCTTCAACCCAATTGGCACCGTGTTTCTTCAAGCTGTTGTAGGTGCGCATCTTGAGTCCCCTGAGTATCTCAGCGTTTGCTCTTTCGGCTTGACCATTACTCTCTTGGTGAGCAACAGAAGCACAACAGACTTGGATGCCGAGGTCCTCGCAGCAGTATTGGAATACTGTACTGGTGAACTGGGTCCCGTTGTCGGTGATGATTCTGTACGGGACCCCGAACCGGAAGACAATTGACTTGATGAACTTGACTGCTGACTGCTTGTTGATAGTTACTACAGGGGTAGCTTCAAGCCACTTGGTGAACTTGTCTACGGCGATGTAGATGTACCGATATCCTCCGACGGATCTGGGGAATGGTCCTATGATGTCCAACCCCCACACAGGGAAGGGCCATGAGGGCAGGATCATCTGCAGCGTCAGAGCTGGTGTGTGGATTTGCTTAGCGTGGAACTGGCACGCCTTGCATCTCCTAACCAGGTCGATGACATCCTGGAGAGCTGTCAGCCAGTAAAAGCCATGCCGAAAGGCTTTACCAACCAGCGCGTGGGAACATGCATGGTTCCCACACTCGCCTCCATGGATCTCTGCGAGCAGGTCACAACCCTCCTCCCGGGTTATGCACCGCAATAGGACGCCATTAGCGCCACGCCGGTAGAGATCCCCTTCTACCAATGTGTATCTCTTAGACAACCTAGCGATCTGTTCAGCGGATACACGTTCATCGGGAAGGAAATTGTCTTTAAAGTAGCCCCGGATCTCCGTGATCCATGCATCGGGACCTACTTGAGCATTTGGATCTTGAGCGCCGGGTCGCACGGAGCCCCCTGTGACGCCTACGGTCCTTGGCAGGTGCCATGGTAACATGGCCGCCGGAACCGCCAGCTTCGAGGTGCTGGTCCCGCCACCTTCGCCTGGTTCGGCCGACCAGGCGGTAGGTCGCATCAACTTCCTTTCAAAGACCCCCTCAGGTACTGGAGCCCAAGTGGAAGCCTTCGTTGACAGGTCGTCGGCTATTGTATTATTGGCATGAAGCAAGACCTACTCCCTCCCATCCTAGGAATAATTGAAGAAAGTTATCTCCAGTCACCAACATTAGCATAAAAAAAGTAAAAATGGGGGGGGGGGGACATGGCACAAATACAAGGATAAGAATTCCTTCTCCAACTTCTGTACTTGGAGGAGATATGCTGCAAGCTGTGGGTCGTTGCAGCAACACTCTCCCTTGACTTGCCTGATGATCAATTGAGAATCACCCTTGAACAACAATTGTTGGACACCGAGGGACAGCACGGTCTTCAACCCAAAGATGAGATCCTCATACTCCGCCATGTTGTTGGTCGCCTTGAAGTCAAGTCGCACCATGTACTTGAACTGCTCTCCGGTTGGTGTAATGAGCAGAACCCCCGCTTCGGCACCCTGCTTCCGCGAGGAGCCGTCTAATTAGAGAGTCCAGTAGGGCCCAGTAAACAGCCGGAGCTCTAGGCTTTGGATCACCGATGTCCTGGCCCCCTGGCTGGCATGGTGGTGGAGTCCACTCTGCCACGAAGTTAGCTAACGTCTGGCTTTTCACCGCATGGAACGGTAAGAAGTCGATGCGGCCCCACGGCCTCGTCGAGCCAGGATCACGCTGAGGGGTGCTGCGTTGCACAACACCGGATAACACACATAAAAGGTACACAGAGAAAGCAAAGTTTTATTACATAAACAAGTTTATTAACATTTTTACAACAAACTATGTTCAGTCTACACTCACGGGCGTAGACTACGCACCGAGTTCACGTTCAGCCCGTGGACGTGTCCCCGCTAGCACACACGCACACTAACACGGCGGCGTGCACGACTCCCACTCGACGAGGTTTCCCTCTTGGCGTTTTGTCTCCTCCTCGGGAGTCCCTTCCTCATAAACACCCCGCAAAAGCTTCAAACACAAGCAGTGAGCATGATGGCTCAGCAAGTCTGACCCGTCTTTCCTATCCATGAAACTTCTACATGTTGGATCATGCGTATTTGGGAAAAGTAAGTTGCAAAGGACTTGCCTAATTATTTGAACCTTACTTTCAAGTTTTAGCAGCAATTGTGGAGAACCTCACGCTAAGGCATATGAGAGAGCCGCAATCAAACAAGAAACACATTTCTCTCATGTACTTTGCCCAAGGTTGAATAGAACTTTAATTCGCTCTAAACTACAGCAGGTCATTAACAATCAAGGTATAGCTTTCAATCAGCAACTTTTACATGACTCTAGCCTATTCTTTCTACGTCACGGTACAATAAACAAGTGGTACTCACTGACCGTGAGGGACGGTGATTATAATCGTTTTATACCTGCAGGGTTACCCGAATAACCCGTCACGTACACCTGTACTCGATGTTGCCTACAACAACCATCACGGACGTCGTACACAACCACCTTTCACCCGTCAGCCAAATGTTGAGCCGGTCCAATCGTCCCGAGCAAGAGGTCTCTGCGCGCGCATCCGCAGTGCCACCAGCCGATTTACACCTCAAGCTCTCAACCTACCCTCTGAACGACCAGCTATGCCTCAACACCCAGCTACCCGAGTTACATCGGTTTCCCGGTTCCCATATATCCGGTAGGTCTGCGGTACTGTTCTAGCTTGTTCAACAGGCCCGCACACGGCTTGGTCCTCAATCAACACAAGTGGAGCTATGGCACCCAGGTCCCAACGTCCCGCTGCCCTTACTCTCCGCTCGGTCTCATTTTTCTTTCCATGTGTTTCATTTGCTACCTTTACCCGAGTAGTGTGCCTCTAGCCTATTCTCGCGAGCAGTTCCAACTACTCGACTTATACTGAATCCTACACTAAGATAGCATTGAAGTAGCTAATCGAGGTTTACAAACCTAAGCCCAACCCAGGGTTTTCTTGGCTATGCATTTGGGTTTTCAGACAAGACTAATGCAAAATTGAAGTGGTTGCTCAAAGTAAGTTCTCAAAACAGTAAAAATTGTAAAAATGGTTAATGCAAACCGGAGCTTGCCTTGCGGCTGTTGGTCGTAGGCTAACTGTTTCTCTAGAGTGATGAAGTCTAAGACTTCGGGCTCCTCAACTTTAGCGACTACATGAGATGAATACATATATGTATCAATTTGAATGCATTTGAATTGAAGTTGAATTTGTGAAGACTATAAGTATTACTAGACAGGCTCAATGACTCTGAAACTTCTACTGTGCTTTGGATACAACCTAAACAGAAACTTGGCCAAGTTTCAAATGCAGCAATGCTCATTTGAGCCCTCCACAAATAATTGTGTACTTGGCCTTAATTGGAGCTCTTAGGGTGTTCTACGGATTTTCATGGAGGAAGCCACGACTTTCTGAAAACTAGATTTTTAGAGAGTTCTAGTGGAGTTGGTTTCACTTCATTTGAAGGTTCCCAGCCAAAGATATGAGCTAAACAATTTTCAGAGAAAATCTGAAAATGTTTCTGGACATTTTCCATTTTCTCTGGAACAATTTTATTAATCACACTATTTGGTGGATCAAATGAGCTCGAATGGGCCTTAAATTTTTATGGTAGCTCAAGCATATTATGATGAACATCCTGGCCAAATTTCAGAATTTTCCTTCAAAGGTTCTCCAGTTAAAATTCTAAACAGTTTAAATTTTGAAGAATTAATTCTGGGATTTTCATAAGGTGAAACTTGATTTGTTGGAAAGTACTTATAGAGCTGAATCTAACAAAATTTGGTTCACTCGATTTGGAGTTTCGTAGCCCAAGTTACGTGGGTTTGAAGTTTGAACTAAATCTGAAAATCAGGGAAAAGTTTAAATCGCTGCACGTGGGACCGGGGCTACGTGTCAGTTTCTCAGCTGCTGACACACGGGGCTACGGAGTATTTCGCGCGCAGCCGCATGAGATCCGGTGCCACAGCTGATCCCCGGTTTAAATATCCGGCCGCTGACACGTGGGACCGGAGGCTTCGTCAACCTCCCGACCTCCCGTGCTCGGCCGCCGCCCCCCTCGCCGGAGTGCTCGCTCGAGGGGCTTTGCCGTGTGCCAAAGTCCACAAATTTTGCCGCCTCTGCCTAATCCCACACGAGAAACACGGTGCTGGACTTAGCTCGACATGACAACCACCGGAACATGGCCGGCGACGAGCGGCGGCTTCGGAAGAACTTCGGCCATGTCGGCCGGACTTCCTAGCACCCCAAAAGATCGATCTAACGGTCGTATAGCATCTGTGCACCCTAGGGAAAATTGTCATGGGCTCAAGATGGCTCGGAAACGGTCCTAGGTGAGCTCTCACCGTGCGCCCGACGGCTTCCGCCATTAGCGCCAGTAGCTAAACTCGAAATGGGTGGTCTACCAAGGTTTTCTTGCTAAGACTGCGAAGGAAAGTTGTTCGCTACCAAGTCTAGCTCGTGTAGGGGCAGTTTGAGGATCTCTAAATGACTATGGAACTGGAATTTGGCGCATCCGCACCCGAAGGTTGTTCTATGCCAAATGGAAGGAAAAACAACATTCATCGCCGGTGATCGACCGGGTGAGCAACACGAGACCCTAACACGTCCCGGAATGCATTAGCTTGGGCGTGTCACTTTCCCGTTTAGGCTGTCCACGGGAGCCCGAGGTGCGGAAGAGCTTAGGTCACCGGAAAAACTTTCGGTATGGGGCGAGAGCAATCGAACTCTGCTGCTTCCTATTACGGGAAGGTAGGATGAGAGGCTCTAGTACCGTTTTGCAGCTTGGAGGGAGTGGGAGAGCAGTGGTGGCCGGTTCTACGATCGAATCCGAGAGAGCAGCGACAAGGGCGGCGTTTCTTGCGTGAGGGAGCAGAGAAGCAAACGAATACGCCTAATGCCGGCTCGGTCTCGAGGATAAGAGGGGGAGACGTCGGCTGAGTACGATGCAGGCCGAGCAGTTGCTGGCAGCGACATCCAGCTCGGTGGCGACCGCAGCTGCAGCCCGAGAACCCGCGCCGGGCAGTTTTCAGTCGGTTGAATTGCTGGTTAGGCTGACAGGTGGGATCCCCTTCCATTTTAACCTCTGAAATTAACTTTCTTCCACTGCTCTAAACAGTAGTTCCACTACCACCCTCTGAAATTTGAATTATCTACCAAATTCCCATTTGAACTTGATAGAATTCAAATTGTGAAGTGTTTGAATATATTTACAGCACATATGCAATTTGAAATTCAAATTGAATTTGAATTTGCTAAAATTGGCTCATGTCAAGATCATCTCCAAATGGAGTGAAAATTGGTGTGTGAGCTCACAAAAATGTGATGAGTGTGAATATGAATCCCACTTTTGAATTCATGGGATGAAAGTAGTTTGAATTTGAATTTGAGTTCAAACTAGCCTCTTTCCAATTATACCCAAAATACCTCAAAAAGGTTTTGGATTTGGGTGAAATTTGGCATGAGCATTCCTAGCAAGGTGTAGGAGTTTTTCATATGCTCAGCCCCTATATGATGCATGTGGAAAATACCACTTTTACATTTTGTGAGTTCATCCTCTAATGACCATATTGATTGTGGTTACTTGCTCTTCAAATGTGTTCATAAGTTGTCCTCAAATGAGGTGTGTGTGGTGTGATGAACACTTTGGATGTGTGCAAAAACCTATGCCCTTGGAGAAGTCCAGCTCGAACTCCGCCAAATCCGCAGCCCATTTAGCTATGTTTCCAGTGGTGGGGCTGTGGAGGACGGTTCTCAGTGGGTATTAGGTTACCACTGAGATCTTGTGAGCCTTGAAGTAATGGCGCAGCTTCCTTGATGCAATGAGGACTGCATAGAGCAGTTTTGTGCACCTCCAGATATCTTGTCTTGGCATCGTGGAGGACCTCGCTGATGAAGTAGACCAGACGCTGGATGGTTCGGACCCTCCTAGAGGGGTACGCAACGTCTTCTTGTAGAGGTCCGCGACTCGGGGTCCTCCGGCCCCCGGGCTCGGGACTGCACTCTGGGAGCTCGGACCCAGGTGCACACCAGTTGTTAGGTCTAGGCATCTGAGGCCTGACCAGTTCTTCTTGGTGAGGTCCGGGACCCGGGGACCCCTAGCCCCCTGGTCCGCGACTGCACTCTGGGAGCTCGGACCCAGGTGCACGCCTGTTGCGGGGTCTAGATGACTGAGACCCGACTGGTTCTTCTTGGGGAGGTTCGGGACTCGGGGCCCCTAGGCGCCCGAGTCCAGAACTGCATTCTAGGAGCTCGGACCTAGATATGCATCGATCATCAGGTCCACCTGTTTGGGATCTGACCACTTCCCCATCCTAAGGATTTTCTGCAGGGTCTGTGCCCTGGGGCTTTAGACCAACGGCAGCAGGAGCTTCTTCTGGGACTTGAGGGCGACAAGGTTCTGGTCGCTCCGCGACCAGAACCATGCTCATGACCTCGGTTGTGGCAGCGATGTAGAGGAGCAGTGGGTCGCCTTGTTCGGGGGCCACCATGACTAGTAGCTTTGTGAGGAACTTCTTCAGCTCCTAGAACGCCTCATCTGCCTCCTCGGTCCATACGGATGGACCAGACTTGCGTAGAAGCTTGAAGAACGGAAGAGCCTGCTCGGCTAGTCTAGAGATAAACCGACAGAGCGCAGCCAAGCATCCGGTAAGCTTCTACACATCCTTGATGCGGGCAGGGGGCAGAATCAGTTATATCACCTTAATCTTCTCTGGGATAGCTTCGATCCCTCGGTGTGAGACCAAGAAACCGAGCAGCTTCCGGGCAGGGACCCCAAAGACACATTTGTCTGGGTTCAACTTTGTGTGTGCGGAACGCAGTCTATCGAAGACTAGGGCTAGGTTGTCGAGCAGAGATGCTTGTGACTTAACCTTCACTATGATGTCATCGACATAAACCTCGACCAGGTCCCGAATGAGGTTCCCTGAACGTCTTGTGCATGGCACACACAAAAGTGGGAAGAGCATTCTTAAGACCATAAGGCATGGACACACAACAGTATAGACCATCTACTGTGATTAAGGCGGTATGTTCTTCATCTTCCCTAGACATTGGTATCTGGTGGAAACCTGAGTACGCGTCTACTAAACATCGTAGATCACAGCCGGATGTGGAATTGACTATTTGGTCTATACGCGGGAGAGGGAACGGATCCTTCGGACATTCCTTATTGAGGGTGGTGTAGTCGATGCACATGCGTAGCTTCCCGCCAGCCTTGTGGACGACAACAGGATTGGCCAACCATCATGGATGATGGACCTCTCGGATGAAGCCAACATCGAGAAACTTCTTGATTTCTTCACGGATGAAGTCTTGCCGCTCGATGGATTGCTTACGAGGCTTCTGTTGGATCGGCCGGGCGTTGGGATGGATCTTCAGTTGGTGCTCGATCACCTCCCTAGGGATCTCGGGCATTTCTGACGGTTACCAGGCAAACACGTCGACATTGGCCCGGAGGAAGGTGACGAGCGTGTCTTCCTATTTGCCTCCCAGGCCCCCGACGATTCGGGTGGTCTGGGTGACATCAGGACCGACTTGGACGACCTTGACTGGTACATCCTCGTCATTTGAGGGCTGCACACAGGATGCAGATGTCGACCCTCGCTGACGCATGGTTGGAGGCAGCCGGCTAGCTTCAGCGTGACCAGAGGCGGCCTCCTGTGCTGCTGCCAGCGCTTGGAGCTTTTCCAGCGCCGAGACAGCCGCGGATCTTGAGGACGCCACTCGGGATTGGCATCTTCAGACTAAGTAGCTGTAGTGGGCTACTGCCATGAACCGGTACAGAGCTGGTCTGCCGATTATGACGTTGAGGGCAGGCTGACCTCTGCAACATTGAAGACGATGCTCTCCATACGGTAGTTCTCAGGCGTACTGAATGTCATCGGGAGGGAGATACTACCGCACTGGAAGATTGGGTCCCGACCTACCGCCGAGAATGGTCTTGAGCGGATAAGAATGGACATAGGGATTTGCAGCTTCTTGAAGGATGCAAGGCTGATGATGCTGAGGGCTGCCCCGCCATCGATCAACACGTGGTAGAGCTTCACGTTAGAGATGGTCAGGGCGACGAGGAGAGGCAGCTGCACGGCGCCTGCCATGTTCTTGGGGCAGTCGGAGGCATCAAAGCTAATCGGCGTCTCCATCCATTTGCAATGTGGCGCCGGCCCCCGGGACTGGGGCGGCAGCTGCCACTGCTCGATTGAGGGTCTTGACGGCTCGTCTGAACGAGATATCGGAAGAACCTCCGTACATCACATGGAGTGTGCCGGCCGCTAGGCTGTCGGCTTGGCTAGACCTGCCTGCTCTGGAGCGGGGGGTAGCCTCGTCGTCTCCCACCTGGAGACAACGGCGAGCTGGGCGAGAGGGCTCGCCACGAGAAGTGATGTTCATCATGGTCGCGTGGAAAGCGCGGAAAGCCCCCCTACCTGGCGCGACAAATGTTGAAGCGTGAGAGAGCAGACAAACACAGGGATTAACGTGGCGTCACTCCTCTCGGCCTGCTCGGAAACAGCCCGCGAGGTTCTTTTTTTCCCGAGGGGGCTTGGCGCCCTACGCGAGCTGGACTCGAGAGAGCGGACGAACACAGGGATTTACGTAGTTTGGGCTGCCGGAGCGTAATACCCTACGTCCACGGGAGTGCTTGTTCTATTGCTTGTGAGTGCTTGTGCGTTGTGGGATCTGGGATGCAAAAATCGGGAACCCTCTACAGGGTGGTCAACCCGGTCCTTTATAGTTCAAGGCCGGGGTGGTTACAATGAGGCCTAAGGCCCGACAGGTGGCCCTAGAGCTAAGTAAACCCTATACACGATCTAGGGCTTCATCCTCTGAGTAGAGTGGCCGGCGGGAGAGTTAAGTCCCGCCGTCCGGCGTGCTGAGCGCCCCTGACCGTGTGTCAGGTGATGATGAAGACGTCGTCTTGTCGCCGCGTCTTCTCTCCCAGCTTGGGCGGCTGCGTGATGTTGGGCGGCACTGTACCGCTGTCATGCCTTGCCGTCCTGTCTTGTCATCATAATGGCGAATGGGCAAGGGACAGAGGCGTGTGATGTGTGCCATGCTTCTAGGGAAGGCGCGAGCCTTGAATGCGAAGCCTGACAGCACACTTCCTTCTTGACTTCGTCGACTCACTGCCCACGACGGATCGTGGGGCACGTGGCAGCTCTGGAGCTCTTATCGACGATCTTGGTGTCTGGGGACAGGTGGCGTCTCCGGACCTCACCTTAGCGGGGAGGCTCGGGCCGGAGCCCAGAGCACGTTTCTGCTCCAGAGCTGTTCTTAGCAGGGAGGCGGCTCGAAGCAAGGGGACACGTCTCAGCCCCGGACCTCACCTCAGCGGGGCCCAGGGCACGTGTCTGCACCAGAGCTGTCCTCACCGGGGAGGTAGCTCGGAGCCAGAGGACACGTGGCAGCCCCTGACATGACCCCACGGTCTTGTCGAGCCAGAATCACGCTGAGGGGTGCTGCGTTGCACAGCACCGGATAACACACATCAAAGGTACAAAGCGGAAGTAAAGTTTTAGAACATAAACCAGTGTATGAACATTTTTACAACAAAATATGTTCAGTCTACACTCACGGGTGTAGACTACGCATCGAGTTCACATTCAGCCCGTGAACGTGTCCCCGCTAGCACGCACACACACTAACGCGGCGGCGTGCACGACTCCCACTCGACGGGGTTCCCCCCCTGGGGTTCCGTCTCCTCCTCGGGAGTCCCTTCCTCATAGAACCCTGCAAAAGCTTCAAACGCAAGCAGTGAGCACGAAGGCTCAGCAAGACTGACCCGTATCTCCTAAACATGAAACTTATACATGAGGGGGGATAGGTGCATGAGGTAAAGTAAGTTGCAAAAGACTCGCCTACTTAGTGGAACCTTACTTTCAAGTTTTAGCAGCAGGTTGTGGAGAACCTTACGCTAAGGCACATGAGAGAGCCGCAATCAAACAAGAAACACATTTCTCTCATGTACTTTGCCCAAAGTTGAAAAGAACTTTAGTTAGCTCTAAACTACAACAAATCATTAACAATCAAAGTTCATCTTTCAATCAGCAATATTTTAACATGTATCTAGCCTGTTCTTTCTACGTCATGGTACAGTGAACAAGTGGTACTCACTGACCGCGAGGGATGACGATTATAATCGATTTACACCTGCAGGGTTACCCGAATAACCCATCACGTTCGCCCGTACTCGATGTTGCCTACAACAACCATCATGGACGTCGTACGCGACTACCTTTCACCCGTTAGCCAAATGTTGAACCGGTCCAATCGTCCCGAGCAAGAGGTCTCTGCACGCGCATCTCAGTGCCGCCAGCCGATTTACACCTCAAGCTCTCAACCTACCCTCTGAACGTCCAGCTATGCCTCAACACCCAACTACCCGAGTTACATCGGTTTCCCGGTTCCCATATAGCTGTAAAAGTCCCAAAAATGTGTATGAATAAAAACTAAGGTTTGAGTTCATATGTGTGGCAAAGACATGAAAAAATGGGACTTGCTAAAACTTTTCTTCATGCAAAGTAATACATGGATGACCATCCAAAATGAGGCGCACCTTTTTATTTAAAAGTGTTGAACCACTAAGGAGTTAAATACCTATTTGCATGTAGATCATATTTGAGATTCAAAGTTCACACATGTGGTGACCCAAAAACTTTGAATAAACATGCAGCCATATAGTTGGGTTTATAGGGAAAGGTTTTATCACCAACTTTGCATTTGTAGGGTGGGCTCAAAAAGGAGTTAAAGAGAATGATTTGCAAATTCTAGCCAAATTCAAATTTGTCATACATATTCAAACTGAATTTGGAGAATTCAAATTCTAGCCACCTTTTTAAACTCAGCATTCTAGGAATTGTGAGAATCAGCTTGAGAAGATATTTGGGAGGTAAATGTGGAGTGGGACCCACATGTCATAGAGGTAAAGAGGCTGCCTTGCTCACTAAGTCTTAGTCTCGGTGGGAAATTTCCCCGAGCAGCTCACGGGAGCCACCGAGGAGCTTGCCGCGCCAGCTCCTGCTGCCGGCCTCCCTGCGCTGGCGCCCCGGGGTCGGTCCTGACCGCGTCCTCAACGTGATCACGTGCCCTCAGATCGAACAAAAGCTCAATTGCCTTCCTCTCTCGCGAGAACGCTGAGCAAACCGAGCACCTCACCTTCGCCTCTCGGTCCGATCAAAGAAACGGCAAAACGTCGCCCTTCCCTCCTCCCCGAACTGCTAGACAACGTCCAGAGCTCGAACCCCACTTCCCCGACGCCTAAACCCTTGAGCTACGGCCTCCCCCGCCCGAGATCAACCGCCACAGCGGCGACTTAGCTCAAGAACGTGATCGGGCGCTTGTGGACAGCCCTCCAAAGGGGGTTTCACGACCGAGCGATCACGCCTACGGGAGCATGCTACGGTGGTGCTGCTCTCCTCCCATTCTTGGAGCAAACCGTGAAGCATCGACGAGGAATTCCGAGATTTTGCTCCGGCGAGTTCGACCCGAGCATCCGGTACGGATTCGGCAAATTCCCGCTCTCTGATCCTCCCTAGGTCCTCAAATCTTGCACGTAGCAGCTAGACTAGTCGGCGGTCATTTTGCTTTCAGCAACCTTAGCACGAAAACACTTCAGAGCGATGAATTTCAAGCTCTACCGTGGGCGTTCTTCGTGGAGCCAATCAGGCGCATGGTGCCGACCCCTTTTCCGCTGTTTCCGAGCTAAGCCATGACCTTGCCGAGCGTAACGATCACCCACTGGTGCTGTAGAGCTGGTTGGCCGAGGTTTTGGCGGGTTGGAACCCACGGCCGACGGCACCGAACCTCAACAGAGGCCATCTCACGTCGCCGAGACATCTCCGGTCGTCGGCAGCCCGAGACAACCCCACGGTCGTGTTCCTCGACGTCGCAAACCCCCTGGCGGCAAGTCCTAGTCCGGATGGTGGCCGGGAACGGCGGGCCGGCGAGCACCAACGTGCTCCGGCGAGGGGGGGAGCACGCGGGCGCGAAGGAGCCGACGGGAGGAAGAAGAAGACGTGGGGCCCGGCTGTCAGCAGCTCAGAATTTAAACCCCGATCTGGTGTGGCCGGGATCCCGTGTGTTGGCGCGCTGGGAAGCTGTGGCCTCGGTGTGGCCCGATTCTGATTGGCTAGGGTTTAAAACAATGGGTCCAACCATGTTTTCAGTAGGAAAATAATTCCAGGGTTGGCTCAAACTTGGGAAAATCATAACTCCCTGTAGAAAACTCCAATTTGAGTGATTCCAATTCGGTTGGGTTTATCTTTCCATGTTCTATCCAAATATGAAATCAGCTTTGTATGAAAGCCAATATTATATTCTGGAAAATTCTTTGAAGTTTTTCTGAAAAAGAATTATTGAGGGAGTTTGTTTTATCCAAAAATCCCCAAATTTTGCCAGAATATTCTTTAGCATAGTGTTGACCTACTAGCAAAATTTCAGCTCATTTGAATATCATTTGAGCAGTAAATTGCTAAATGCAAGCTACGGTGCTCAAAAGAGTTCAGAAACATTTTCAGAAAATGTTTCCCACTTCAAAAATCTATTCTGGGCAATCCATAGCTCCAAAAATCATAGTAAAATTTATGCAAGATCTCTGGGGCATACTTGGAATTGTACTTCACTTAATTGGGCATGAAAATGCACATTACTTCAGAGTTAATTCTTTTGAGTACAAATGCTTAAAGAATTGTTCTGTGAGAACTACTCAAGTAAAAGGGCTGAATTTTGGACCAGAGTACTCTCATGTGATCAAGAACTCACATGTACATTATCAGCCCAAGATGCGTTCTTGAACTCCCTGTTCTTATTCTCCATACTTATGTATAAGTGGAAATACATAAGAGACATTGTGAGAATTATGGAGGAAACAATATAACCCCACCTTAGCTGCAATTTGGCAAGATAAATCCTTAGGTAGTATAGAACCTGCTGTAAAAGTCTTGAGGCCATTGGGGTTCTTGTTCTTCAGTTGCACTCAAATCTTTTCAGCTTATCTATTATGTTCATTAGGGAAAATGGTTAGTGTATAGCTAAGGCCTTAAGGTCAATTTAGTTTAAGTCTGTTTCTTTGCACAACAGAGGCAAACCAAGCCATTCTTGGCTTTTCCACACAACCTCTGTTCCTAAGAAATTGATTTCATAACTTCTTTCCATTACATTCCATAAAACATGTGCATATACTCTTCAATAGGGACCACAACGAAGGGGATTCAAAGGAGTGATTCATTGAGGTGGATCAAACTCCAGAGAATCAAGGGTGGATCAGCAAGGACACTAACTGATTATATACGACTGCCCTGCAAAACAGGCAAGCTCCGGTTTGCATTTAACAGCTATTAAGTTTTTATTTTGTATTCACCTTTGGTTAAGATTTGAACTGTGCATTAGGTCTAGTGTTTGATACTCCTCCTGCATAACCAAATGACCCATGGAGTATTGGGTAGGTGTCTTTCACCGTATAGAACTGCCATTCTTAAGTAAGGTTAGGTAGAAGTCGAGTAGTGAGATGCTACTCGCAGGTTCAAGAACAACAGGGGCATACGGGATTGGTTCATAAATGAATTAGCAAGTTAAAGTTGAGACCGGAAGGTTGTAGGAGCAGCAGGACATAGGGGCCTGGGTGCTATAGACCTGTCCGTGTCGGTCAAGGACCGATCCGTATGCGGCCCTGTTGAACAAGTTTGAGTTGTGTACCGGACTCATGCTGGCTATATGGGACCCAGTAAACCGATGTACCTCGGGAAGTCGTCGTTGGGACTTTTCGGGTCGCCTCAGGCGGACGGTCGGTGTGCAGTATGTGGGGAACATTCTCATGACATCTCACGTCGGCAGGTGCACCATGAGAGTGGCTACTGTACGGGGCGACTTGATCGATTCAGCGGGGGTGAAACGGGGGAAAGGCTGCCACGTACGACGTCAGTGATGGTTGTTGTAGGCAACGTCGAGTACGGGCGTACGTGTCATGTTGTCCGGGTGTTATTGATTCGAATCACCGTCGCTCGCGGAATGGACTGAGCATACTTGTTCTCACAGTCGTGATGTAGTAAGAACTTGCTTGAGAAAGGAACTAATCATTTTTATGTGAAGTATCACACCTGCTTTGTATTGGATCTTGATGAATAGGCTAGTGCAAACTCGATTCTTTTATGCCATGAGCAATTTACATCGGGGGAAAGCGTTTCTTGTTTGATTGTGGACTCCCGATGTGGCATGCCCAAGGTTACTTAAAATGCTGCAATTAATACCTGAAAGTAAGGATTCACTTTTAGGTGAGTTTAATTATGCTTATGCCATCCTATTTTAGGTTCATAACCTCACATAGAGTTTCATGTTTAGGGTGACGGTTAAGTCTTGCTGAGCGTTATGCTCATGGATGCTATCCGTGTTGTTTTGCAGGTATTTGACTTCATGCTTAAGAGAAGGGATGCCGATGAGACTCGGGAACCTCCGAGTGTTTTCTCAAAGAGAATCCTCGCTGCTGCAGATTGTTCTTCGTGTTGCTAGTAAGAAACAGTCCGTGGGCTGGACTGTTTCTTTGTTGCTAAGATAGAGATGAGTCATGAGAGTTATAGTCTTCCGCTGTAGCTTACTCTGATACAAGTATTTGTAAAACTTTCTTGTATGCTTCCGCAAACTATTTATGTAATATGATGTGTTTCTGCAACCCGTGTGCTGTTGGGTGCCGCATATCACGACACCACCCAACGAGGTCCTGTCCCTCACAGCGTGGTATCGGGGCTGTGAAAATAGCCGGTAGGTCTTCGGTACTGTTCTAGCTTGTTCAA
Organism: Neostapfia colusana; assembly: GCA_030760725.1. Classification (NCBI taxonomy): domain Eukaryota; kingdom Viridiplantae; phylum Streptophyta; class Magnoliopsida; order Poales; family Poaceae; genus Neostapfia; species Neostapfia colusana. The sequence continues at coordinate 33,363,686 of JASWHV010000004.1, read as the reverse complement.
CAGAACCGCACACGGCTTGGTCCTCAATCGACACAAGCGGAGCTATAGCACCCAGTCCCCCAAAGTCCTGCTGCCCTTACCCTCCGCTCGGTCTCATTTTCTTGCCATGTGTTTCATGTGCTATCTCTACCCGAGTCGAGTGCCTCTAGCCTATCCTCGCAAGTAGTTCCAACTACTCGACTTATACCGAATCCTACACTATCTTAGCATTGCAATAGCTAACGGGGTTTTCAATCCTAATCCCAACCCATGGTTTTCTTGGCTATGCATTTGGGTTTCCAAACAAGACTCTAATGCAAGGAATAATGGTACTCAAAGTAAGTTCTCAAACAATAAAAGTTTGTAAAAAGGTTAATGCAAACCGGGGCTTGCCTTTCTGCTCTTGGTCGTAGGCTAGCTGCTCTTCTGGAGTAACAAAGTCTAAGACTTCGGGTTCCTACTCGACCTTAGCGACTACATATGAGAAATATGAATATGTATCAATTCATATGCATTTCAACTGAATTTAAACTTGTGAAGGCTATAAGTCTCACTAGACAGACTCAATGATCCTGAAATTTTTACCGTGGCTTGGTTACAACCTAAACAGAGACTTGGCCAAGTTTTAGTTGCAGCAAAGCTAATTTGAGCCCTCCACAAATAATTATGTACTTGACCTTAATTGGAGCTCTTAGGGCTTTCTAGGAATTTTCATGGAGCAAGCCATGAATTTCTGGAAACTAGATTCTCAGGGGGTTCTAATGGAGTTGGTCTCACTTAATTTGAATGTTCCTAGCTAAAGATATGAGCTAAACAATTTCAGAGAAATTCTGAAAATGTTTCTGGACATTTTCTATTTTCTCTGGAACAGTTTTATTAATCATATAATTAGGTGGATCAAATGAGCTCAAATGGATCTGAAATTTTTATGGTAGCTCAGAGATATTTTGGTGAACATCCCAGCAAAAATTCAGAATTTTCCTCCAAAGGGTTCTCCAGTTAAAATTCTAAACAATTTAAATTTTGAAGAATTAATTCTGGAGAAATAAGGATTTTCATGAAGTGAAACTTGATTTGCTGGAAAGTACTCATAGAGCTGAATCCAACAAATTTTGGTTCACTCGATTTGGAGTTTCCTAGCCAAAGTTATGTGGGTTTGAAGTTTGAACAAAATCTGAAAATCGGGAAGAGTTTAAACTTCTGCCTGTGGGCCCCACAAACAGTGCTTCTTCTTCCTCCTCGCGCCAAATACTCGGCGGCGGCGGTCTCCGGCGAGACTCACCGGAACCGAGTTCCCGACCACCTTTCGGACCGAAACCCGCCGCCTCCCCCTTCTCCGACCTCCTGAACTCGGCTGCGGGCTCGCCGGCCGCCAATGGCCGGAAAAAACCGCGCACACCGGTGACAGCACCTGCTAGGGTTCCGGTAAGGTCAGTTTTGCTCTACCGTGCACCAAATCGATCGGAAATCGTTCAGAGAGCATCATTGGAGCACGAGGAACATGAACCAGGGCTTTGTGGAAGCTAGCAACGCCGGCAACCAACCCTCGACGGTGAGCCGAGGTACTTTGCAACGGCGGCGAGGAAAACAGCCATAACACGGCCGATCCTCAACGGTTTTCCTTACTTCCTTCTCGAGCATGTGAGCTAGTACGTGTAGAACCCACTGGACAACCGGCCTGACCAACCCTAGTGTGTGGAGTCCGAATTTCACTTGGAGGTGAGCTCGGCTCATATGAACTGGCTGGCAGTAAACTTGGAAATTCTCAACCGATGGTTGATCATATGCCGAACGGATTTCGGATACACCATCTACATACAGTGACACACCTTTCTTGTGTAGAGAAGTGGACGTGATAATGGCTGCACCGAGCTGTCCACGAGAGCCCGAACGGCGGCAACGTTTGGTCCGCCTGAAAAGATGTCCGGTGGAGCTCGAGGGCGCCTGCTCACTGGCCAACACGGGGTCTAGGATGTTGCTCACGAGATCACGGTGCCGTTTTGCTGCAGAGGAGGCTGGGCTTGCGAGTGATCGGCCTGATCACGATCAGAATCGAGAGGGCGGCTGGTTGCGGTGGAGCTCAGTGTGGAAACAGACTGATCGCGCCGGGCTCAGGGGATATTTAACGGGAGCACGCCAAGGAGGATAAGGAGTCCGGGCAGCTGGCCTCCAGCGCGGGGAAATGCAGCAGGAGCTGGCACCGGCCAGCCACTCGGTGGCGCGCTCGGGCTACACCGGAGAACCGAGTGTTCTGTTCTTCAGTCGGTTCAATTTGATTCAGTGGCTGACATGTGGTTCCCACCTCCAATTTAACCTCTGAACTTAACTCCCTCTCACTGTTGTAAACAGTAATCCCAACAATACCCATGGTGATTTGAATTATCTACCCCTGAGCCATTTGAATTGGTTAGAATTCAAATTGGGTTTGGTTTGACTAAATTTTCAGCACATATTCAGTTTGTAATTCAAATAAAGTGTGAATTTGCTAAACTTAGCTCATGTCAAGATCAACTCCAAATGGAGTGAAAATTGGTGTGTGAGCTCACAAAAATGTGCTGAGTAAGAATATGCCTCCCACTTTTGAATTCATGGGATAAAACAGTTCGAATTTGAATTCGAGTTCAAACCACCCTCTTTCTAGCTACACCCAAAAGGACCTCAAAAAGGTTTTAAATTTGGGTGAAACTTGACATGGGCATTCCTAGCAAGTTGGAGGAGTTTACCAAATGTCCAGCCCCTATATGATGTATGGGGGGGATGTCACTTTTGCATTTTGTGAGTTTATTCTCTAATGAGCATGTCGATGGTGGTTACTTGCTCTTCAAATGTGTTCATCAACTTTCTTCAAATGAAGTGTGTGTGTGTGTGTGGTGTGATGAGCACTTTGAGTATGTGCCAAAAACTTAGGCCCTTACATTCCCCCCCCCCCTTAAAAGAATCTCATCCCGAGATTATAAGGTGAAAATGAGAGAGAGCACGGTGGAAAAATTACCGGATATGCGACGTGAAGAAGTCGGGGTAGTTAGCGCGAAGAAATCCTTCGCTCTCCCATGTCGCTTCATCCATGGAGTGATTACTCCACAGAACTTTGTAGAACCACAACGTACGGTTGCGTGTGGTTCGGGCCTTTTCATCAATAACTTGAACCGGTTCCTCTCGATACGTCAGATCCGGTTAGAGTTCTTCTATGTCCTCCAGCTGAATGGTAGTTGATAGCTTAAGACATTTCCTCAGCTAGAAATATGAAAGACGTCGTGCACACCGGAAAGTGCTTCTGGTAATTTCAGTTGGTATGCTACTGATCCACATATTTCTATAATCTGAAATAGACCGATGAATCGGGGTGCCAAACTTTCCTCTCACCCCAAATCTATTCATGCCCTTCATTGGAGACACGTAGTTATACGTGATCCTCGATTTCGAATTGTAGTGGGCGCCTTCTCCGGTCCGCATATTGCTTCTGTCGGGATTGAGCGGCTTTTAGGTTTGCTTGAATCAGCCAAACCTTTTCCTCTGCGTTGTTGATAAGATCAATCCTGAAGGTAACCCTTTCGCCAGACTCACACCAATTCAATGGTGTGCGGCATTTACTCCCTTATAGCGCCTCGTAAGGCGCCATCTTGATGCTGGCTTGGTACCCATTGTTATACGAGAACTTGGCTAACGGCAAGTGATCATGCCAATTCTTACCGTGGTTGATAGTGCAAGCTCGTAGCATGTCTTCTAGAATCTGATTTACCCGCTCGGTTTGCCCATCTGTCTGCGGGTGGTATGCTGAACTACGGATCAGCTTCGTATCCAATGCAGCGTGTAGCTGCTCCCAAAAATGGGACACAAATAAAGTGCCCCGATCCGATATGATTGTACGGGGTACGCCGTACAAGCATACGATCCATGAGATGTACAGTTCAGCGTACTTCTTGGCGTTGTAGTTGGTGTTGACCGGGATAAAATGGGCAACTTTGGTGAGCCGGTCGACAATTACCCACACAGAATCATGTTTCTGAAACGTGGTGGGCAAACCGACGATGAAGTCCATGCTCACGTCCTCCCACTTCCAGGCAGGAACACCCAGTGGTTGTAGCAATCCCGGTTTCCGCATATGATCTGCCTTCACCCTTCGACATGTATCACACTCGAACACGTACTTGGCGATCTCCCGCTTCATCTGTGTCCACCAAAACTTGATTCTGAGTTCTTGATACATTTTGTTGCTGCCGGGGTGAATAGAAAATTTTGACAAGTGAGCCTTATCAAAAATTTTCTTCCGTAACTCCAGGTTACGGGGTACGACGATCCGGTGCTTGAATCATAGGACGCCGTATCCGTCTTTCCGGAAACATTTAAGCTCCCCACTGTCTATACGTCTCCGCAAATGCGACATACCCTTGTCATGTTTCTGATCTGCCGCTACCTCTTCACGGATGGTGGGGATCAAAGCTAAGTTGTAGAGAGCTCCATGTGGAATCACATGCAGTGGTGGTTCGCTCTCTTCCAACGGTGTGATGGTCAGATTGTTGACGTGTGACTTGCGACTCAGCGCATCCGCCACTACGTTTGCTTTGCTGGGGTGATAATGGATTTCTATTTCATAATCCTTTATCAATTCTAACCATCTTCACTGCCTCATGTTCAGCTCCTTCTGAGTGAATATGTACTTGAGGCTTTTGTGGTCGGTATATAAATGTACGAGGTTACCGAGTAGGTAGTACCTCCACATTTTAAGTGCGAGTACCACGGAAGCGAGCTCCAAGTCGTGAGTTGGATAATTCTGCTCATGGTTTCTAAGATGCCGTGACCCATACGCGACCACCCTTCGGTCTTGCATCAGCACACATCCGAGCCCAATGCCGTATGCATCGCAGTACACATCGAACGGTTTTGTTGTGTCTAGCTGCGCCAAAACCGGTGCTGATGTTAGGTGCTTGACTAAAGCCTTGAATGCTGCTTCACATGCTGGACTCCAAACATATTTGGTAGCCTTCTTCAGCAGCTCCATCATAGGCTTGGCAATCTTCGAGAAGTTCGGAATGAACCTCCGATAATATCCTGCGAGTCCGAGGAAACTCCGTATGACGCGGCCCCGTCAACCGAGACAGGCCACTCGCCCGGGAATCGCATTGGGTGGTGCCGTGTTGTGCGGCACCCAACAGCACACATATGAGGAACAATGTATTACATAAAACAATAGCGGAAGCTTACAAGTTTTTCTTTGTAAATACTTTACATCAAGTAACTACAGCGGAAGTCTATATCAACTCACGTCGAATAACTAAGAGCACTCGAGATGAAGTCCAGCCCGCGGACTCCTCTCGCTAGCAACACGAAGACAACAGCAGCGGCTGGGTTCTCCCTGTGTTAAACGACTCGGAAGTCTCCGAGTCTCACCAGACAACCTTCTTTCTAGCATCGATGTTAACCTGCAAAACCACTTATATAGCAAGCGTGAGCACATAGGCTCAGTAAGTCTGACCCGTCTCTCCTAAACAAGAAACTCTACATGAACGACGGTTTCAATTGGGTTGGCTAGATTTGCATAAAGGACTCGCCTAAAGTTGATCCTTAACTTTCAGATTTTTAAGCCTCATTGTGCGGACCTTGAGCCGAAAAGCATCGCAACTCCACAATCAAACAAGAAACGCTTTGTTGCGATGCTCCTTGTACAAAGTGAAAGTAAAGTTTAATGAGCCTATCTCTAAATCAATCATGGTTGAAATACAAATTACATCACAGTCTTATCAAGTTCAAAAGATAACCAGTTTCAGTTTTTACTACGTCAAGACGCAGTGGGCAAGTATGCTCATATAACCGCGAGCGACGGTGATTTGAATCAGTACACGCCCGGACTACACGACACGTACACACGTACTCCGAGTTGCCGGCAGCAACCTCGACTGACGTTGTACGCAGCCACCTTGTCCAACAGGGCCAAGCACGGACGGGCCTTAACCGACACAGGCAGGGCTATGCACGCACGGCCTGCAACCTGCTGCATCTAAACCTCCCTGCCCGGTCTTCATTTCTTATGTGTGAACTTTCCTCATCCTTTCTAATTCGAACCCGTTCCGAGTAAACCAGCCCTAAACTCGCGAGTAGCTTCCAACTACTCGACTTCTAACGGACCTTTCCTACTAACATTAAGCGTAGCCGAATCCACTCGAGGGAGTGCTACTCTACCCTTTCTCTCTTAGGTATTTCTGGTCATGCAAGTGGGGTTTTCAATATCATCTAGACTTACTGCAATCAATGATGCAAAGCTATGATCTCTACAAATGAAAATGCTTTATAAAACTGTTCAAATGCAAACTGGGGCTTGCCTGTTTTGCAGGTGACTAAGGTTACAATCAGTTAGTGACGATCAATTGGAGCTTGATCACTTGTTTTCCTCCCTCCTTGATCTTCACTTCAAGTCCTTCTCACCTTCTTCGCGTATATGCTACACGATATGATCATGCATATGTATTTAATTGAAAAGCTTTTGCTAATAAGATCTAATGACAGTTTTAAAACTGGAACTCTGTTTAAGAATTTAAAATGACACTGGTGCTAGTGGTTTGGGTTGGGCTTAAACACTAAGATCAAATATTAAGTGCTTTTCCCACTTAAGTGTTGATCACCTTAAGAGGTTACCTATGACAGTGGTGATCCAGAGCTCCAATGGAGCTGGGAATTTTCATGTGGGTTACTTGTCACAAGAAAGTCCTCCGGACCAAAATTTAGCACTTTTCATGGAGTGGTTTATTCAGAACAATTCTCTAAGTCTTTAATCAAAGATGAATTAATTCTGAGTTAACACCCATGTTCATGTCAAACTCAGTGAACCGCAATTTCAATTATCATTCCTAGAGTCTACATGAATTTTCCTATGATTTTTGGAGCTAAGAATTTCCCAGAACTGAATTTACAAGTTTTGGAAATTCTCTGAAAATGTTTCTGTATTCATTTGAATACAGAAATTTACAATCTGAATTACCCTGATCAATTCAACACCAAATGAGCTGAAACTTTTACAGGAGTCTAATAACACCCTAAAGAATATTGTGGCAAAATTTTAGGATTTTTGGATAAACCAAACTCCCTCTACAATTCCTTTTTTGAAAAGATTTAAAGAATTTTCCAGAATTAAATAAAGACTTTCATACAAATTGGGTTGCATATTTGGATAGAGTTTATCAATCTGAATCTAACCCAATTTGAATCACTAAATTTGGAGGTTCCTAGCAAAAGTTATGCTCTTCTAAAGTTTGGGAAAAAATCTGGAATTTGAATAAATCCGAGAAATGTTTAAACCTGACTGTGGGACCAGGGGAACACGTGTCTGCTGCCGGGAGCGTGCCACACGGGGTCACAGAGTTATCTCCCGTGCTGTTACAATCGGTCCCGCGCCACAGAGTATCCAGCCCCCTCTCCCGAGTCGCTGACAGGCGGGACCGGCGAGGTCGTCTTCAACCTCCCGCTCCCGCGCGATCCCGCCGCCGGGCTCGCCGGAGTAGCTCCGGGATCGGTCGTCCGGCCACCCCTGATGCTGAAACTCGCCGCCAGCCCCTAATTCAACGCGAGGAACACACTGATGGGGTTTTCTTGAGCTGGCAGGGCCCCCAAACTAGCCCGCGGCAGCGCAACGGTTCGGACGAAGTCCGGCAACGTTGCCCCGACGCCCTAAGCCTTCTAGGCTTCGGTTTCCAAGCTCTAGAGCACCAGCGGACGCTAGGGATCATCGACGTGGAAAGGAAATGGCTCTAACTTAGGGTTCACCGTGCACCCGACGGTCTCTACCACAACCGCCGTTAGAAAGATCGAAATCACGTCGTGCAGAGCGGGTTTCTAGCTAGGTTCCAAAAGGAAAGTTGTTGCTAAGCAAGTCTAAATCCCATGTGTGCAATTTGAAATGCTCAAAACGAATATAACTCGAGAATTTCACGGACTCATACCCGTGGGTCAGTTTTCACCGGCCGGAGGAGATTTCCGAAATTCGTCGACCCGAGGCGAAGACAGGCTTTGTGCTTCGGTTGGAAGCTGCACGGAGCTCCTGCGCGTCCAAAAGTGGCCTCGCTTGGTCGTGAAAAGCTCTGGAGGAGGCTGTTCACGGGAGCACGTCGCCTCCGGGGTGTTCGGCCGCCGCGGGAACTCGATGTTCTCGGCGTAGAGGGCACGAACGCACTTGGCGATTGCTCGAGGAGGTCGAGGGGTCTACGGTGGTGTTGTTTTGCTGCTCAGAGGCGCTGCTCACTTGAATTGCCCGAGCTCCCGAGCGGTCAAAGCCGGGCGGCTGCGCTTTCTGTCTTTCGGTGCGAGGGAGAGAAGAACAGCACCGTGGCTTCGGTTAAGAGGCGGGAGAGGGAGTGAGGCGGTAGCTGTCGACGTCCAGCAGCTCTCCAGCGCGAAGGGGAGCCAGCAGGAGGTGGATGCGGCTGAGCTCGGTGTCGAGCGCAGATGAACCGGTCTCGGCCGTTGCTTCGTGTGGGAGGAGAGCAAATAAAGAGTGAGGACTGAAGATCTTTTGCAATTTCAGTACTCCCAATGACATGTGAGTCCCACATGTCAGTCCCTATCTCCCTCTAAAATATCTCCCAAGTTTGAATATTGATGGAATTCAATTGTGGGAATTCAAATCTGATATGCATTTGGATAATTGGGCAAGTTTCATCCAAATTCAAATGGGTGTTTGAATTCTTTGTCATTTAAAGTCCATTTTGGAAAATGGCTTGCAATTCATTTCCATAAATCATGAAACTTTGCACACCCCCTAATTTGGACTCAAGGAATTCAAATATGAAATCTGATTTAAATTTTGGCTGCTGCAAATGAGATTTGTAGCACAACAGTTTTGAATTTTCATTGTTGCTCTCATTTGAATTTTGAGGTTGAACAATTGTTCCAAATCTGAGTTTTGTTTTCTCACACCTATGGAAACTTCCCATCTTTGTTTCAGACCCCTCTTGGTTCCAAGTTTTCAAATAAACATTTGAACTCGTGTGAAGAAAACCCTCATGTGTGTTATCACATGTGGAAAAGTTTTAACAAGTCCCAATTTCATACACATGAAACCAACTTTTGCAACACAAGTGTTTCTTTGTATTCATAATTTTGTGACCTTTACATTCCTCCCCCCTTAAAAGGAATCTCGTTCCGAGATTCAAAAGAAGAACGAGACGGGAGGTAATTACAAAGTTTATGACAAAAGCTCTGGATAGTTCTTGTGGATGTAATCTTCGGTTTCCCACGTCGCCTCTTCCGGGGTATGATTACTCCACAGGACTTTGTAAAATTTCAAAGTCCGGTTCCTGGTGGTCCGGGTCTTTTCATCGATAATCTGTACAGGTTGCTCGACATAGCTGAGATCCGGCTTCAACTCGTCGATGTCTTCGGTGCGGATGGCAGCGGTAAACTTGAGACATTTCCGCAGCTGGGACACGTGGAATATGTCATGAATACCTGCAAGACTTGCCGGTAGTTCCAGCCGGTAGGCTACAGTTCTGCACTTCTCCGTGATAGTAAACGGACCGATGAATCGGGGAGCAAGCTTCCCCTTGATACCGAACCGATGAATCCCTTTCATCGGAGACACACGAAGATACACGTTCTCTCCGACATCGAAATGCAGTGGTCAACGTCTCTGGTCCGCGTAGCTCTTTTGACGAGATTGGGCAGCTTTGAGGTTCTCTTGTATTATCCGAACTCTCTCTTTGGCTTCATTGACAAGATCAACCCCGAACGTTACTCGTTCACCGGATTCATACCAATTCAATGGTGTACGACACTTCCGGCCGTATAGAGCTTCATATGGTGCCATATTAATGCTCGTCTGATATCCGTTGTTGTACGAGAACTCCACCAGCGGTAAGTGATCATCCCAGCTCTTACCGTGGTGGATGGCACACGCTCTCAGCATATCCTCTAGTATTTGATTCACCCTCTCAGTTTGCCCATCGGTTTGAGGGTGATACGCAGAGCTTCTAATCAACTTTGTCCCCAAGGATGCGTGTAGCTGCTCCCAGAAACGGACTACGAACAGCGATCCTCTATCTGACACAATGGTACGGGGAACTCCATGCTGCCTTGCGTTATACCTAGTATGCACCGGGATGAAGTGTGCTGATTTGGTTAACCGGTCCACGATTACCCAAATCGAATCATGGTTGTGGGAGGTCATCGGCAACCCGACGATGAAGTCCATACTCAAATCTTCCCACTTCCATGCCGGTACTTGCAATGGCTGCAACAGGACTGACTTCTTCATATGGTCGGCCTTGACTCTTCGACACGTATCACACTCTGAAACGTACTTTGCAACTTCACGTTTCATACGTGTCCACCAAAACTTCTTCCGGAGATCTTGGTACATTTTATTACTGCCCGGATGAATGGAAAACTTGGACAAATGAGCTTCATCCAAAATTTTCTTCCGTGGTCCCATATCCCGGGGTACTACTATCCGGTCATTGAACCACAAAATACCTTCATCATCCTTCTGGAAGCACTTCATTTCTCCGTTGTCTATCCTCCGCCGTATGTGAGACATACCCTTGTCTTTTCGTTGAGCTTCCATGATCTCCTCTCGGATAGTAGGAATGAGAGCGAGATTATAGAGAGCTCCATACGGAATGACACGGAGGCTTGGTTCTTCATCATCCAATTCAGCAATAGTTAGGTGATGGATATGCGCCTTACGACTGAGCGCATCGGCGACAACATTCGCCTTTCCTGGATGATAATGAATCTCTAGTTCATAGTCCTTAATGAGCTCTAGCCATCTTCGTTGCCTCATGTTCAATTCTTTCTGAGTGAAGATGTACTTCAAGCTCTTGTGGTCGGTGTAGAGGTGTACAAGATTTCCGAGCAAGTAATGCCTCCACATCTTCAAAGCAAGGACCACGGCAGCTAACTCAAGATCATGAGTTGGATAATGCTGCTCGTGAGTTCTGAGTTGACGAGATCCATAAGCGACCACTCGTCTTTCTTGCATCAGCACGCAGCCAAGACCGATGCCCGATGCATCGCAATAAACGTCGAATGGCTTCGTTGTATCCGGCTGAGCAATAACTGGGGCTGTTGTGAGATGCTTCACTAAAGTCTTGAAAGCTTGTTCACACGCAGCACCCCACACAAATCTGGTATTCTTCTTTAATAATTCCGTCATCGGTTTAGCGATCTTAGAGAAACCCGGAATGAACCTCCGGTAATAACCCGCTAAACCGAGAAAGCTTCGAATTTCATGCACTGACTTTGGTGACTCCCATTTCTGTACTTGGATAATCTTACTCGGATCTACAGCGATGCCCTCCGCTGAAAAATGTGTCCGAGAAATGGTACTTGATTAATCCAGAATTCACACTTGCTGAATTTTGCATAGAGCTGATGATCTCGCAATCTTTGTAGCACAATATGCAGATGTTCAGCATGTTCTTCCTCTGACTTGGAGTACACCAAGATATCGTCGATGAAGACAACGACGAATTTATCCAACTCCGGCATGAACACTGAATTCATCAGGTACATAAAGTGTGCCGGGGCGTTGGTCAAACCAAAAGACATAACGAGATACTCATACAGCCCGTATCTCGTTGAGAATGCTGTCTTCGGAATATCTTCTGCCCGGATTTTAATCTGGTGATATCCGGACCGAAGATCCATCTTTGAAAATACCTTCGCACCCACTAATTGATCGAAGAGCATATCGATGCGAGGTAGTGGATACTTGTTCTTGATGGTAACGGCGTTCAAAGGACGATAATCAACACAAAGCCGTAGTGTTTCGTCCTTCTTCTTGACAAACAATGCTGAACAACCCCAAGGTGACGAACTTGGTCGTATAAAGCCCTTGCTCATTAGGTCATTCAGCTGTGTCTTCAATTCTGCCAGTTCATTGGGTGCCATCTTGTACGGCCTTTGTGATATCGGTGTTGTTCCCGGTATAAGTTCAATCTTGAACTCAACGTCTCGTTCGGGCGGCATGCCCGGTAAATCCTCGGGAAATACATCCGGATACTCACGTACCACCGGAATGTCATCTATCTTGACAGCTTCCGTATGGTTCACTGTTGCAATCTGCTGCCGTCTGGCGCCCAGAATTAATATATGAAGACTGTGCTGTGGGGAGTTGAGCTCAACAGTCCTAGAGCTGATGTTAAGAACCGCCTGGTGGTAATTCAACCATGACATCCCCAAAATGATGTCGATCTTCAGACCTTCAAGAATAATGAGGGTCGTAGGGTATATTTTACCCCCCAAACAAAGAGGTGCTCGGGGAACAACCTCGCTTGCGGTACTGCTGCCACCGGGCGAAGATATGAGGTATTGCCTCTTTGTATAAACTGTTTGGAGCTGATGTTGAGCCACAAAAGATTGGCTAACGAAGTTGTGTGTGGCACCGGAATCAAAGAGAACTAAAACCGGTAGCTGATTCAGAGAAAACATCCCCGCTAAAGCGGCTTTTCCTTCCGGAACATCATCAATCACAGTATAGTGAATGTTACCCCTTATCTGCCCTCCTATCTGCAGATTGAGGTACGGATCGTATTGTTGTAAATATGATGACCCGTAGTCTCGAGTTCCCTCCGGACATTGCCTAGCATAATGGCTCATGCGCCCACAAGTAAAACACGGATGTCTCTCCGGTTCTTCGTTGACTTGCGGTGGACTGCTAGGTACAAATGGCTGCAGCGATGGAGCACAAACCACCGTCTGATGCTGCGGCAGTGGAGGTGGTGCAAGTTGTAGAACTTGACCAGTAATCAATATCTGAGGAATTGATCGTACAGGTGGCCTCCATCTTTCACCGGATGGCGTTTGATACACCAAACGGTACTTCTAAGGTACATAACTTGTGCTGGCCTGCTTGATCTCACTCATCTTTCTCTTCAACGCTTGCCACTCAAGTGTCGGCTTCTCTTGAATGAAAGCCGCATCGACCATGTCGGTGTAACTTCCGTTATTATGTACGGCAAGCTTTTCCCGTAATATGGCGCTCAGGCCATGGAAGAATAGGTCACACCGTGCTTCTTCTTTCGCCACATATTCAGGAGCATATTGGGCCAAAAGATTAAATCTTCTGACATACTCGAGGACACTCATGTCCCCTTGCTTCAAGCCCAAAAATTCCTCCCGCTTTTCCTTGACAATACCTAGCGGTATGTAACGTGTACGAAAGGCTTCACAAAACTCCCTCCATGTCACTTGATGGCCCTCCGGAATGGTGGCAATATGATCCACCCACCAGTTTCCGGCGGCTCCATGGAGTTGCTGAGCGGCAAACTTTGTCTTCTGGTATTCATCACACTTGAATACTCCAAATTTTGACTCCATTACACGAAGCCATTGATCTGCTTCCACAGGTTCGGTGGCTTCAGTAAAAATTGGCGGTTGAGTCGCCAAGAAATCCAGATAAGCGTCCCGAGACGGAACGACATGTTGCGTGTTCTGGAGTACGTCTTGCTGTACCAAAGCTTGGAGTAAGCGTGTGTGTTCTTGCGTTGCTTCTTGGAGTAGCCTAGTGTTCTCTTGGTTAGACTCGATGACTCGAGTCATAAGATCCATCCATCCCGTGGATGGTGGTTCCGATGGTGGAATAGAAGCATCACCACCCCGACGAGAACTTCCGGCCCTACTCCTAGAGCGAGTACGAACCATACTGCAAAATGTAGTTGAGATGAGTTAAACAAGAACTCAGCCTTATGTGAGACATGTAAACATGATTATGTCAAAACTTTATGAAAGCAGTAACAAAATTCATGTTTACAAAACTCCTTAGTAGGCATAACTATCCAGCCTATCTGTACAGGACAGACCTTTATGCACTATCTCAAGATTTTGATCTAGTTAAGAGCATTTTCATAACTCAAGTTGAATACCAAAGTCAAAGTTAACTTCAGTATCTTTCCATTGAGTACTCATATGCCCCCAGATCATATCCGGATTAAAAGTTATGATTTTCCAAAGTTGACAGAATTCCTGGATAAAATTTGCCAGCACCTCCTTTGTACGTGGCTGATTTTATCACAGTTGTATATGTAAATACAATAAGAACCTGAACAAACTTTGAACTACAACAATGTTGCACATTTCATAGCCTACCCAATGGTGTATCATAGGCTTCTTAAGGGTTTCTCTACAGAAAGTTATGGCTTAAAAACAGAAAGGTCCAGAGAGGTTTTTGCTGCTGTCCTGGTTCTGGAAAGTTTACCATCCTCTGAACTTTCTACCCATTTAGCATATGATTTGGCTCTGCAGTCTACAAAGAATTTGTAGAGTACTCGAAAATCTCTCCAGAACTGTATCATACACCTTAATTGGGTCAAGCTACTCAGAGTTATGCTCTGTTAAAGTCCAGCAAGAATTCCTGCTGAAAACAGAGCACTCTGTTTTTGCAATCTTTGAAGCCTAGTCTTCCTCTCATTTGAATCTTAGCTCAAAATAAGAGTTCAGTAACTAATATTTGTTTCAAACTTCCATTTTTAGTTGAAAGTTAGTTAATGAGTCATTTCTTTTAAGGAAAGGGGTTATTAAGTTTAGTACGGCGTCGATGCACCGTAAGAAGCATGTCGGTACTACGTAGCCTCACCAAAAGAAAATCCTAACCGGATTATACTGGTATAACATATCTTAGGTGGCACTAAACGGTCACTTGCAAACGTGTACTATTCGTACTACGGTTTCGTGGTTAATCCTGCATAAGTCACACTCAATCGTCAGGTCCGGCTGCACACCGAACCCGGTATCCATACAGTTCTTACACCCGTCCATCGTCACTCGCACAGGTGTTCTCAAGTCAAACACACCTTGAGCTACGTGTTCACGTTACTAACCACGTGACGGGGTTTCCCAAATTGCACCACGCACGCCAGGGACAGACGTTGCTCGAGTACCCCAAACGACATGAAGAGTCGTAGAGGATACTAAAGCGGATCGGTTACCTGCCACCCGTGGGGCTCCACCCTTCAGCTTGTGCACACTGGTGGACAGCGCTTACGTGCACCCCCCAGGACATAAATCGTCCCGAGATGCACGATTTTCCGACATAACAAATAAGTTAGGTTGCCACCTTCATATTAAGCTAATAGTAATCCTTATGTGGGCCTAGTACCGTATCCTCACCGTAACCTAAACTTTTGTCGTAATACCTTCCTTATTCCGTGTGCTATTACCAATGCGGCTCTGATACCACGCTGACGCGGCCTTGTCAACCGAGACAGGCCACTCGCCCGGGAATCGCATTGGGTGGCGCCGTGTTGTGCGGCACCCCAACAGCACACATATGAGGAACAATGTATTACATAAAACAATAGAGGAAGCTTACAAGTTTTCCTTTGTAAATACTTTACATCAAGTAACTACAGCGGAAGTAAATATCAACTCACGTCGAATAACTAAGAGCACTCGAGATGAAGTCCAGCCTGCGGACTCCTCTCGCTAGCAACACGAAGACAACAGCAGCGGCTGGGTTCTCCCTGTGTTAAACGACTCGGAAGTCTCCGAGTCTCACCGGACAACCTTCTTTCTAGCGTCGATGTTAACCTACAAAACCACTTATATAGCAAGCGTGAGCACATAGTCTCAGCAAGTCTGACCCGTCTCTCCTAAACAAGAAACTCTACATGAACGACGGTTTCAATTAGGTTGGCTAGCTTTGCATAAAGGACTCGCCTAAAGTTGATCCTAAACTTTCAGATTTTTAAGCCTCATTGTGCGGACCTTGAGCCAAAAAGCATCGCAACTCCACAATCAAACAAGAAACACTTTGTTGCGATGCTCCTTGCACAAAGTGAAAGTAAAGTTTAATGAGCCTATCTCTAAATCAATCATGGTTGAAATACAAATTACATCACAGTCTTATCAAGTTCAAAAGATAACCAGTTTCAGTTCTTACTACGTCAAGACGCAGTGGGCAAGTATGCTCATATAACCGCGAGCGACGGTGATTTGAATCAGTACACGCCCGGACTACACGACACGTACACCCATACTCCGAGTTGCCGGCAGCAACCTCGACTGACGTTGTACACGGCCACCTTTCCCAAGATCTTCCACATTGGACGCAGTCCAACTGCCCCGAGTACGCAAGCTCCCTCAAGGTACATACCCGCAGTGGTATGTTCTTAAGCGAGATACCTCCTGCTACCCTGACGCCGAAAGCCTAAGGCAGTTGGAAAAGTTCCACTATGGATCTCCCAAGGTACATCGGTTTCCTGGGTCCCATATAGCCAGTATGCGCCCGGTACGCAACTCAAACTTGTTCAACAGGGCCAAGCACGGACGAGCCTTAACCGACACAGGCAGGGCTATGCACGCACGGCCTGCAACCTGCTGCATCTAAACCTCCCTGCCCGGTCTCCATTTCTTATGTGTGAACTTTTCTCATCCTTTCTAATTCGAACCCGTTCCGAGTAAACCAGCCCTAAACTCGTGAGTAGTTGGATGCCCTAAACTCGTGAGTAGCTTCCAACTACTCGACTTCTACCGGACCTTTCCTACTAACATTTAGCGTAGCCGAATCTACTCGAGGGGGTGCTATTCTACCCTTTCTCTCTTAGGTATTTCTGGTCATGCAAGTGGGGTTTTCAATATCATCTAGACTTACTGCAATCAATGATGCAAAGCTATGATCTCTACAAATGAAAATGCTTTATAAAACTGTTCAAATGCAAACCGGGGCTTGCCTGTTTTGCAGGTGACTAAGGTTACAATCAGTTAGTGACGATCACTTGGAGCTTGATCACTTGTTTTCCTCCCTCCTTGATCTTCACTTCAAGTCCTTCTCACCTTCTTCACGTATATGCTACACGATATGATCATGCATATGTATTTAATTGAAAAGCTTTTGCTAATAAGATCTAATGACAGTTTTAAAACTGGAAATCTGTTTAAGAATTTAAAATGACACTGGTGCTAGTGGTTTGGGTTGGGCTTAAACACTAAGATCAAATATTAAGTGCTTTTCCCACTTAAGTGTTGATCACCTTAAGAGGTTACCTATGACAGTGGTGATCCAGAGCTCCAATGGAGCTGGGAATTTTCACGTGAGTTCCTTGTCACAAGAAAGTCCTCTGGGCCAAAATTTAGCACTTTTCATGGAGTGGTTTATCAAAATTTAGCACTTTTCATGGAGTGGTTTATTCAGAACAATTCTCTAAGTGTTTAATCAAAGATCAAATAATTCTGAGTTAACACCCATGTTCACGTCAAACTCAGTGAACGAGTGTTTCAATTATAGTTCCTAGAGTCTACATGAATGTTCCTAGGATTTTTGGAGCTAAGAATTTCCCAGAACTGAATTTACAAGTTTTGGAAATTCTCTGAAAATGTTTCTGTATTCATTTGAATACAGGAATTTACAATCTTAATTACCCTGACCAATTCAACTCCAAATGAGCTGAAACTTTTACAGGAGTATAATTGCACCCTAAAGAATATTCTGGCAAAATTTGAGGATTTTTGGATAAACCAAACTCCCTCTAAAATTCTTTTGCTGAAAAGATTTAAAGAATTTTCCAGAATTAAATAAATACTTTCATACAAATTGGGTTGCATATTTGGATAGAGTTTGTCAATATGAATCTAACCCAGTTTGAATCACTAAATTTGGAGGTTCCTAGCAAAAGTTATGCTCTTCTAAAGTTTGGGGAAAAATCTGGAATTTGAATAAATCCGAGAAATGTTTAAACCTGACTGTGGGACCAGGGGAACACGTGTCTGCTGCCGGGAGCGTGCCACACGGGGTCACAGTGTTATCTCCTGTGCTGTTACAATCGATCCCGTGCCACAGAGTATCCAGCGCCCTCTCCCGAGTCGCTGACAGGCGGGACCGGCGAGGTCGTCTTCAACCTCCCGCTCCCGCACGATCCCGCCGCCGGGCTCGCCGGAGTAGCTCCGGGATCGGTCGTCCGGCCACCCCTGACGCTGAAACTCGCCGCCATCCCCTAATTCAACGCGAGGAACACGCTGATGGGGTTTTCTTGAGCTGGCAGGACCCCCAAACTAGCCCGCGATGGCGCAACGGTTCGGATGAAGTCCGGTGACGTCGCCCCGACGCCCTAAGCCTTCTAGGCTTCGGTTTCCAAGCTCTAGAGCACCAGCGGACGCTAGGGATCATCGACGTGGAAAGGAAATGGCTCGGAGATGGCTCTAACTTAGGGTTCACCGTGCACCCGACGGTCTCTACCACGACCGCCGTTAGAAAGATCGAAATCACGTCGTGCAGAGCGGGTTTCTAGCTAGGTTCCAAAAGGAAAGTTGTTGCTAAGCAAGTCTACATCCCGTGTGTGCAATTTGAAATGCCCAAAATGAATATAACTTGAGAATTTCACGGATTCATACCCGCGGTTCAGTTTTCACCGGCCGGAGGAGATTTCCGAAATTCGTCGACCCGAGGCGAAGACAGGCTTTGTGCTTCGGTTGGAAGCTGCACAGAGCTCCTACGCGTCCAAAAGTGGCCTCACTTGGTCGTGACAAGCTCTGGAGGAGGCTGTCCACGGGAGCACGTCGCCTCCGGGGTGTTCGGCCGCCGTGGGAACTCGATGTTCTCGGCGTAGAGGGCATGAACGCACTTGGCGATTGCTCGAGGAGGTCGAGGGGTCTACGGTGGTGTGGTTTTGCTGCTCAGAGGCACTGCTCACTTGAATTTCCCGAGCTCCCGAGTGATCGAAGCCGGGCGGCTGCGCTTTCTGTCTTTCGGTGCGAGGGAGAGAAGAACAGCACCGTGGCTTCGGTTAAGAGACGGGAGAGGGAGTGAGGCGGTAGCTGCCGACGTCCAGCAGCTCTCCAGCACGAAGGGGAGCCAGCAGGAGGTGGCTGCGGCTGAGCTCGGTGTCGAGCGGAGAGGAACCAGTTTCGGCCGTTGCTTTGCGTGGGAGGAGAGCAAATGAAGACTGAGGACTGAAGATCTTTTGCAATTTCAGTACTCCCAATGACATGTGGGTCCCACATGTCAGTCCTCCCTTATCTCCCTCTAAAATATCTCCCAAGTTTGAATATTGATGGAATTCAATTGTGGGAATTCAAATCTGATATGCATTTGGATAATTGGGCAAGTTTCATCCAAATTCAAATGGGTGTTTGAATTCTTTGTCATTTAAAGTCCATTTTGGAAAATGGGTTGCAATTCATTTCCATAAATCATGAAACTTTGCACACCCCCTAATTTGGACTCAAGGAATTCAAATATGAAATCTGATTTAAATTTTGGCTGCTGCAAATGAGATTTGTAGCACAACAGTTTTGAATTTTCATTGTTGCTCTCATTTGAATTTTGAGGTTGAACAATTGTTCCAAATCTGAGTTTGTTTTCTCACACCTATGGAAACTTCCCATCTTTGTTTTAGACCCCTCTTGGTTCCAAGTTTTCAAATAAACATTTGAACTCGTGTGAAGAAAACCCTCATGTGTGTTATCACATATGGAAAAGTTTTAACAAGTCCCAAATTTCATACACATGAAACCAACTTTTGCAAACAAGTGTTTCTTTGTATTCATAATTTTGGGACCTTTACACCGTACCTCATGAACAGTTCTCAGGGATTTCCAATTCAGCACTTGTGTGATTTTACTCGGGTCTACAGCGATGCCCTCCTCTGAGATGATATGCCCGAGAAAAGGCACTTGCGATATCCAGAACTCGCACTCGCTGAATTTCGCGTATAGCTTGTGATCCCGCAGCCGTTGCAAGACTATGCGCAGATGCTTCTGGTGATCTTCCTCCAACTTGGAATATACCAGTATGTCGTCGATGAAGACCACGACAAACTTGTCCAGCTCCGGCATGAATACCGAGTTCATCAATTACATGAAGTGAGCTGGAGCATTGGTGAGGCCGAAGGACATGACCAGGTACTCATAAAGTCCGTACCTCGTCGAGAAAGCCGTCTTTGGAATATCCTCAGCCCGTATCTTTATCTGATGGTACTCAGATCTTAAATCCATTTTGAAAAAGATCTCTGCTTCGACCAACTGATCAAACAACATGTCGAACCGTGGCAACGGGTACTTGTTCTTGATGGTTACGGTGTTTAGTGGACGATAGTCCACGCAAAGCCGCAACGTCTCGTCTTTCTTCTTTACGAATAATGCCGAACAGCCCCATGGCGAGGAGCTCGTCCTAATAAAACTCTTCTCCAGGAGGTCCGTCAGCTGAGTCTTCAGTTCAGCCAACTCCTTGGGTGCCATCTTGTACGGCCTTTGGGATATTGGCATGGTTCCCGGTGCAAGTTCAATCTTGAACTCCACCTGTCTATCGGACGACATCTCCGGTAAATCATCCGGCAACACGTCAGGGAACTCTCGGATCACTGGAATGTCTTCCGATCTGATGGTTGTGGATTGATAGACGCTTGGAAGTTTTATTTCTGGACTGTCCAGAAATAAGGAATGAGATTCATGCACTTCTGAGTTTAAGTGCACAATTCGGAGGACGGTGTCTAAAACAGCGCCGTGGCGGGTTAACCATGACATTCCTAAGATGACATCGACCTTCTGTCCCTCTAAAATTATGAGAGACGTAGGGTATACTCTACCCTCTAAGCATAATGGCGCTTTTGGAACCATCATGCTTGCTGAAATTTTCCCACCCGGTGAACAAATCAAATATGGACTATCGGTGGGTAGTATTGGCAAGCTGTTTAGCAATGAAAGCTTGGCTAATAAAGCTATGCGTGGCGCCTGAATCAAATAATACTATGGCGGGATGCTGGTGGAGTTGGAACATATCCGCAAGGATCGGCTCTCCCTCTGGCACGTCCTCTATAGCAAGTTGGTGGATGGTGCCGGGCCTAGGGTTTGCCCGCCGCGCATTAGTAGGGTTCCGGGGCTGATTCCTCCCCGGAAGTTGCGGTGCAACTCCACCGCCTTGCCTCTCAGGACAACTGCTGGCGAAGTGTCCTGGACGACCACATTTGTAGCATGTGGCCGCTGCTTGTCCGGTGCCTGGGGGACGAAAGCCCGGCATGCGCTACTGAGGTGCATACGCACGCGGCATCGCCCGCTGCTGCTGTTGTTGTTGTGGAGGTGGTGCTGGCAGTGCCGGCCTGAATGCCGGTGAAGAATATGGCCGACTGCAGAATGGCATTGGCCTTTGTGGTGGCTGCCAGCGTGGACTCGATGGTGGGCGATTCACCATCCGAAATTTCTGAGAAGGACCGCCTCCTTCTCCGCTGCTTTGCAGCGCGCTTCGCTTTCTTTCCGCCGCCGCTAACTCCTTGCAGGAGTCCTCCTTAACGATCGCAGCATCAATTATGTCATTGAGGCTGCCACGATTGAACATCGCCGGATTGTCCTTCAGGACCGGGTTAAGCCCCTGGTAGAAGTGGTCCCGCCGCTTCTCGTTGGTATCGGCGTGATACGACGCGTAGAGCGCGAGATCATTGAACGCCCTAGAGTATTCCAGCGCGTTCCGGCTCCCTTGCTGCAGGTGTAAGAACTCCTGCATCTTCCTCTTCATGAGACCCGGCGGTATGTGATTGGCCCTAAAGGCCGTCCGAAACTCCGCCCAGGTCATAACTCGGTCGGTGGGCTGCGAAGCACAGTAGTTCACCCACCACGCGCTCGCGGATCCCTGGAGCTGTTGGACCGCGAACTGAGTCTTGCTCTGCTCACTCACTTGGAGCAGCCCGAGCTTCATCTCCGTCGTGCGGAGCCAGTTGTCCGCATCGAGGGGTTCATCCGCCCTTGAGAATACCGGGGGATGAGTCGCTAGAAAGTCGGAGTAGGAGCTCTGTTGACGCTCCTCACGATCATGACGCCTCTCTGGTCGAGACGTATTTTCAATAAGTGTCTGCAGCAACTCCGTGTGCTGCTGATGAGAACCCGCCATTGCCGCGACGATGTCAGCCAATGTAACCGTTGGCGGTGGCGGTGGCGGTATTTGCTGTTGCTTCTGTTGCTGCTGCTGTCCCGAGGAGTCCTCGGGAGGCTATTGGGAGGCTTCTCCCCCTTGACTAGAACCCCCAACATCCGGGTTGGCACGAGTACGAGTCATTCTGAAATTCAAAACAGCAGCGATCAGCACATGTCATACTTAAAAATTCCATATGAAACAGTAGGTATTGAAGTGACGCATGAATAATTTGCACAACATTCACATATATTGATAAAGAATAAACTTTATACAAGACACATTATTCTCGGGTCTCCGAGAAGTCGTGCTCATGTCGTCACTACCTATACATACGCTACTGCCTACACGACATGTCACTGGTTACAAAAGTTTGGGTTACTCCACTCTGGTTGCCCTACTTGGCAACGGTAACCCCCTACTCGAAGTAGAACTCGACCTCCTGCGGGTCGTCCTCCTCCAGTACCTCTGCTGGTGGCTCCGGATCTACAACCTCCTCTCTCATCTCGGGTTCTCCCATTGCCGGAAGACCCAAGACCACCGGGATGCCCAATACCGGAGGTACGAGGTCCTGCAACGCGTGCACCTCGTCCATGGCCTGGTTGTAGTCTTCTTCCCAGCCTTGCCCTTCCTCAATAGCGTCGTCCCGCTCTTGAGTAAGGACCTCGTTCTGCTGGGTTAGAGCCTGCACCTGTTCTTGCAACGCCGCGATGTCAACACACTTTTCTTCCTTGCCTTCTTCAGACGATGCAACTGATTATGCTGTTCGTTCAGTTGCTTAATCGTCGGAAGGAGCACATTGCGGAGTGCTCTGTGAGCACTCTCGAAATGGTCTCCACGGCTTGTGCTCTCCTTGAGCTTTGCGGCGAGACACTCCGTATGAACAGCTTGGCTGTCCATCACGGCCTTTCCCGCCCTTATCTGAAGGCTGAGGTTCGCCTCCGCGGGGCTGTACCTTGGGCAACCCGGATCTGTTGCCTCTATTTACCTCCCTTCCCACACATGATGAGCCCGTCCCTCCACCGGAACTAGCGCGTATGGAGTGCCCTCCATAGCTCTCACGTGCAGTTGGCAGAAGCGCGACATGGTGTCGCGGGCTGCCACTTGCCACATTCCCTCCGGTTGTCTACCTCTCATCGTAACGGTGAACGGCGCCCAACCGGGTGGCATAGGCCCTGCAGGAACTTTGACATGGATTGTCCACGTCTTGTTCCCCTCCTCGCCTTCTACTTTGGCGACGTACTGCGGCATCTTTTCATACCCGAAATATTGAAGTATTTGCCTCAACGTTTCCGGATAGCCGCTGCGGTGAGAACAGTGGGACATCACCCACCCGTTCTCCAACTGTCTATCCGCTGTCATCTGTAAAAACATATTTGAGAAATGTCAAATATTTATTTGAACAGTAAACCATTTGAGTTATAACATAAGACATGTCATTGAACTCATAAAACTTGGAAACTTAGTTCAAATTTAAACCAATTTGACTGCTGATCTGCTGCCCAACATGACAGCCCTGACCAGTTTCCATTTCAACCTGATTTAGGCCATGCTAAAGGAAAAACCAATTCTGGAGCTCAACATCAAAGTTAAAGATAACTTCAATAGATTTCCAGAAAGTATTTGCTTGGCCGAAGATCTGTGCTGGTTCAAACGTTATGAGATGTTAAAGTTAACAGAATTTCTGGAGAAAATTGGACAGTACCTCCCTGCTTCAGGTACTGATTTAATCCAAGAATTCCAGTTAATTCCATTCCTAATCTGAGAAAACTTTCTGTTACAAAGTTGTAACCCATCTCAGAAAATTTTCAGAACTACCTCATTTTCTATTTTTGGATTTTTATGCAGGAAGTTATGTTCAATTTACAGAGAGTTACAGAGATCATTTACTCTGCCCTGTTTTCTGGACAGTTTCAACTCTACTGCCTCTTTCGGTTGGTTAAGGGATGAAACACCTCTGTACCTCAACAGAAAAGTTTTAAAGCTCTTCCAAAGCTTTCCAGAAATGTATCATATGACCCCAACCTCGAAAGAACTCAACCTCTAACCTCTGATTAACTTCAGCCTTAGTTCAGCTGAAAACAGGGACTCTGTCCTTAATAGCCTATAAGTTGAAAACTTGTTAACTTTGAATATCCTGATTAAGGAAAGGAGTTACATCAAGTTTTAATGCTTTGGATTAAAACTTTCAAGTTTTATTATGAAGTTGCTCATTTACTGGGGTGTGACGTCGATGCGTCACCAGATCATGTCGGTACTACGTCCTCACAAAGAAAAACTTATACCGGACTTAGCTGGCTTCGTTATTTCAGTGGCACTAAGCGTCACTCGCACACGGATGCTACACGTCCACCATTTCGTGGTTAGACTACCTGCAGATAACTCATACAATCGTCAGACTCGGCTGCACACCGAGGTCGGTATCCCTACAGTTCATACACCCGGTCGTCATCACTCGCCCGGATGTTCTCAAGCCAAACACGCCTTGAGCTACGTGTTCACGTTACTGACCACGTGACGGGGTCTCCCAAATTGCACCACACACGCCAGAGACAGACGTTGCTCGAATACCCCAAACGACATGAAGAGTCGTAGAGGATATTAAAGCGGGTCGGGTTACCTGCCACCCATGGGGCTCCACCCTTCAGACTGTGCACACTGGTAGACAGCGCCTTACGTGCACCCCCAAGATATAAAGTGTCCCGAGATGCACGATTTTCCGACATAATCAAATAGGTTAGTATGCCACTTTCTATACACTAATAACATCCTTATAAGGGCTACTAACTCGTTCCTCACCGAATTTTTGAAAAATATGAACCTTTTCCGTGCGTTAAACCTCAAGCGAACTCTGATACCACGCTGACACGACCCCACGGTCTTGTCAAGCCAGGATCACGCTGAGGGGTGCTGCGTTGCACAACACCGGATAACACACATTAAAGGTACAAAGCGGAAGAAAAGTTTTATTACATAAACCAGTGTATGAACATTTTTACAACAAAATATGTTCAGTCTACACTCACGGGCGTAGACTACGCATTGAGTTCACGTTCAGCCCGTGAACGTGTCTCCGCTAGCACGCACACACACTAACGCAGCGGCGTGCACGACTCCCACTCGACGGGGTTCCCCTCCTGGGGTTCCGTCTCCTCCTCAGGAGTCCCTTCCTCATAGAACCCTGCAAAAGCTTCAAACACAAGAAGTGAGCACGAAGGCTCAGCAAGACTGACCCGTCTCTCCTAAACAATAAACTTCTACATGAGGGGGGATAGATGCATGAGGTAAAGTAAGTTGCAAAAGACTCGCCTACTTAGTGGAACCTTACTTTCAAGTTTTAGCAGCAGGTTGTGGAGAACCTTACGCTAAGGCACATGAGAGAGCCGCAATCAAACAAGAAACGCATTTCTCTCATGTACTTTGCCCAAAGTTGAAAAGAACTTTAGTTAGCTCTAAACTACAAAAAATCATTAACAATCTGATGTGGACATCACTCCTGCAGATATATACAACACTCACATGGTAGACATGCAAGGTCCAATTACTAGAGCTCGAGCACGAAAATTGAATTTAGAGGTGAGCTCGTTCCTGAACAATTCTTTATATGTGAATTTTGAGAGTATGTTGCTGCCTAATGGATTAATTATGATTAGGAACCATGGATAGGACATAGAGATACATGGAGAGGGGTTTGGAGGCGTGGAGGGCCAGAAAATACACCAACAAGAAGTTAGAGACTGAGCCCAACTCAAACTCGAGTCCAACTCGGGCCCAGGAGCAGTCCACCTTAAAATGGATGCACAGGAGGCATACAGACTCCGTTTTTGACGTTCTACATATGCACGGAAAGCTGATAGGATAAAATTTCCAATGGAACTGGCACCACATCAAAATTCAATCGGAGTCAACGGGAAACTTCGAAACAATATAAAGTTTAGAGTCTGTCAGGGTGTTGCATCACCTAGTTGGGCCATTGGGCCTTGTATCGAGTCCAAGTCTATTATGTACGTGTCTTAGGGTTAGGTCACGACCCCAGCACCCCCTGGTCGTCCTCCACCTCCTTTATACCCCATAGCCGCCGTCACAAACAGCTGGGTTTTACTTAATTACAATCTGTCATTGAACAGTTCGCCGATCATCGGTTGTGAGACCCCAAATTCGTGGTCAATTCAGCTTTGATTGCAACTTCTCTGTTCTTGCTTGTGTTCTTGATTGCGCTTGCAGGGATAAGCCTTCGTGGCGAGGTCATTCGTGTGACACGGATGATAACCAACGGAGCAGTGGTGTAGTGATTGCGGGGTTTCGTTCGTTCGGAGCCTTGGATCATCAACGTCGAGATCTCCACCCAATCAAGTTTACCCTACCTCTCGGAAGATCGGGACTCATCCTCCTATCAATTGGTATCAGATTTCCAGGTTCACCGTGAGGTATACTTGTGTGCTCTTTAGATTTATATCGTTTCAGTCCTATCGTCCACAAAAAGCCACAAAAAAAATTTAGTTTCCCTAACCTACAACCCCCGCTCAACCTTTTGCACAATTTAGTTTCGGAGTCCGTAGTTCTGAGTTCGTGTCCTAGGTTGTCTGGTTGCTGGTTTAGATTTGTTTTGGTTCAGTTTTGTTTCTTCCATCCGCTGCCATCTACAAAAAAAATTCCATCCACCGATTCGTTTCTGTTGCAGTTTCCACCACCACCAAAACCTGATTCGAGGTATCCTCCTTAAAACGGGCATAACTTTTTGCTCGTAACTCCGATTGAGGCGCATTTTTTTCCCAGAAAGGTCTTGAAAAAGTCCACATACAGTGTTTTCAAAAAAAATTACAAAAAATTAAGAAGGCCCTCGTTTCGAACTCCGAAGTTCCAGCACCAGTTTTTCTAATCGCTCCTGAATTTGTGCAGATCTCATCTTTCATCGGTTTGAGCTAATACTTGGTACTGTTTCTATTCTTGTGCCCCTGGTTGAGAAAAAATATCAAAAAAAATAAAGAGAAAAAAGGTTTTGATTTCTACTAGTGCTTCAAGACAGAAATAGGAGGCTAAGGGGTTTTCTAGTTGTGCTATTTCTGTGTGAGTGCTGGATACTTGCTGATATTATCCTTGTTGTTCATCATCATTCATCCTTGCCCTTGCTTGTTGCCACAACTGTTCTAATACATTCTTAGGCCAGCAACTAGGTGAAATTCTTTGGACACTTATTCAGCATTGCTATCTGTTACTAACTTGTGTGCCACATACATATACTGCATTTGAGCCTTCCAAGCTCCACCTTCTCTCGAGCAGAACAGGTAACCTTTGCAATCACACCCACTCTCTGCTTGCTTCACACCGGTCACCGTTGGCCACCTGCAGTGCTGGTAAGAAACTTGTAAGAGCGGGGTAATACGCATCTTACTGATCGATTTTCCACCCACTTTGGGGAGCGTAGTAATAGGGTTCTTCACGATCTTTTTGTCTTCGTTTCTGTTTTGTACTAACAATGACAGGAAAGAAGCCTATGGATAAGACCTCTGGTTCTACACCTCTGGATGATGATGAGTGTGTGTCCCATATGGAACTAAAGGACATGATGCGGGCAATGACCGAAGCTTTCAACAATTACCAGACCACTACAACAGCCACCTTTCAGAGGCTCCATACAAGTGTTGTTGGTCTGACCACACGGTTAGATGAGATGGAGACTCGTCTTCCCCAACAAGCTACACCCTCTATCATCCTTGATGGTGATGCACATGGTCACTACGACACAGAGGATGACTTCAATAACAATGAGGTTGATGCATAGCAGCGCCGTCGCCCTCGACAAAATCGTCAAGGTATGGGAGGTAGACCTCGTCCTCATGCTCCTGAACAAGATAATGATCCTTATGCTAAGATTAAGTTTTCTATTCCAACATTTTATGGATCTTATGATGCTGAGACTTACTTAGATTGGGAGATGACGGTAGAACAAAAATTTAGCTCTCATCTTGTTCCTGAGCGACATAGAGTTAGACAAGCCACTAGTGAGTTTAAAGATTTTGCTATAATTTGGCGGAATGAACTTATCAATACACGTAATGCACCACAGACATGGGCTGCGTTAAAAGAAGAGATGCGCGCTAGGTTTGTTCCTCCTTCATATAGACGTGATCTTCTTAAGAAATT
Source organism: Neostapfia colusana (assembly GCA_030760725.1). Lineage (NCBI taxonomy): Eukaryota > Viridiplantae > Streptophyta > Magnoliopsida > Poales > Poaceae > Neostapfia > Neostapfia colusana. Next base: position 33,335,743 of record JASWHV010000004.1, on the reverse strand, counting down.
GCAACGCTTTGATCAGGGTGACATGACTGTCCAAGAGTACTACCAAGAGTTGCAGAAAGGTATGCTTCGTTGTGGGGTAGTTGAGGATCAGGAAGACCAAATTGTTAGGTTTTATGAAGGCTTGCGGCGTGAGATTCAGGACATAGTTGACTACAAGGAATATCATTCTATTCAACGTTTATTTCAACTTGCTATGTTAGCAGAAAAAGAAGTGCAGGGTCGCCAACAGCAGCGGCGGAACAACACCTTCACGCCACGACAATTTTTGGTGCCATCCAAAGCAGCGCCCTCCTCGAGCGTACGTGCTTCTACACCACCCTCCACGGGTGTTGTTCGCAGCAGCATCGCACCTTCTACATCACGGGGACAAGATAACAGCAAGTCCCAGATGGCTCCAGGTGTTGCAGCAAAGGCGGCTGCACCCAACACTTCGACAAGTCGCAGCTCCGACATCAAGTGCCACCGCTGCCAGGGACTTGGCCATATGCAACGAGATTGCCCCAGCAAACGGGCGATCATTGCCACTGCTGATGGTGGGTATATTAGTGCTTATGATATTGAAGATGAAAATATTATTGCAACTAACATTTCAGGTTCGGATGATGGTGCTGAGGAGGTTCTTGGTACATCTACGACAAACAACTATAGGACTTTGATTGTGCAGCGAGCTTTGAGTGCCACGGTTCGAGAGGACGACAACCGCCAACGTCACAACCTTTTCAACATGTTTCTCGTCGTCAAGGACTGCCGTGTACATACCATCATTGATGGTGGTAGCTGCAACAATTTGGTGAATGTAGAGGTGGTCAAGAAGCTTGGCTTGACCACACGGGAGCATCCCCACCCTTATCACATTCAATGGTTTAACAACAATGGTAAGGTTAAGGTAACACAAACAGCAAGGATCATTTTTCCATTGGTTCTTATCATGATTTTGCTGATTTTGCTGTGGTACCTATGGATGCTTGTTCTCTTTTGTTGGGACGTCCTTGGGAGTTTGATACTGATGCTATTCACCATGGTCGATCTAATAAGTATAATCTCATGCATAAGGGCAAGAAAATTGTGTTGCTTTCTATGAGTCTCACTAAAATTGTACAATTTGAGCAGGAGAAAAAGAATAATGCTAAGCAAAAGGGTGTTTTCAATTCTGAAATTCAGCAACCTATTAAGTTGAAAAATCCTATCTTGCTTGCAACTAAATTTGATCTTGATGATTTATATGCCTCTAATGGAACTTGCTATGCTTTAGTGTGCAAACATGCTTTATATTCCATTGAGGATACATCCATTGTCTTGCCACCTGCTGTTGCTAACCTTTTGCAGGAATATATGGATGTTTTTCCATCAGAGATACCCCCTGGATTACCACCTGTGCGAGGCATTGAACACAAGATTGATTTGGTTCCAGGGGCGAGCTTGCCAAACCGTGCTGCCTACAGGACCAACCCCGACGAGACTGAGGAAATTCAGCGACAAGTCCAATATCTTCTGGACCGCAGGTACATTCGTGAGAGTCTTAGTCCTTGTTCTGTTCCTGTTCTTTTGGTTCCAAAAAAAGATGGCACTTGGCGCATGTGTGTTGATTGTAGAGCCATCAATAACATTACCATTCGTTATCGCTATCCTATTCCTAGATTGGATGACATGCTTGATGAGTTGAGTGGTTCTGTTATTTTCTCCAAGATTGATTTGCGTAGTGGGTATCATCAGATTCGTATGGCTTTAGGTGATGAATGGAAAACTGCTTTTAAAACTAAATTCGGACTTTATGAATGGTTAGTCATGCCATTTGGTTTAACTAATGTGCCCAGCACTTTCATGAGGTTGATGAATGAGGTTTTACGTGCTTTCATTGGTAAATTTGTGGTGGTTTACTTTGATGATATCCTTATTTACAACAAGTCATATGATGAGCATCTTGAATATTTGCGTGCTGTTTTTAATGTCTTGCGCGATGCACGTTTATATGGTAACCTTGAGAAGTGCACCTTTTGCACCGATCGTGTGTCTTTTCTTGGGTATGCTGTTACTTCGCAGGGCATTGAGGTGGACGAGGCAAAGATTGTTGCCATCACGAGCTGGCCACTTCCGACTACGGTCACGCAGGTTCGGAGTTTTCTTGGTCTCGCAGGTTTCTACCGGCGTTTCGTGCGAGATTTCAGCACCACTGCGGCACCTCTCCATGAGTTGACAAAGCATGGAGCGCCGTTTTGGTGGGGACCAGCACAACAACAAGCTTTTGATGTTCTCAAGTCGAAGCTCACACAAGCACCATTGCTGCAACTTCCTGATTTTGAGAAGACCTTCGAGCTTGAATGTGACGCGAGCGGCATTGGCATTGGAGGAGTGCTAATTCAAGGAGGTAAACCTGTTGCCTTCTTTAGTGAAAAATTACATGGGCCTTCGCTGAATTATTCTACATATGACAAAGAACTTTATGCTTTAGTGTGTGTCTTGCAAACTTGGCAACATTACCTATGGTCTAAAGAATTTGTCATACATTCAGATCATGAGTCTTTGAAGTATCTTAAAGGACAAGCTAATCTGAACAAACGTGATGCTAAATGGATTGAGTTCATAGAATCATTTTTTTACATCATTAAATATAAGAAAGGGAAAGAAGTGATTGTCGATGCTTTATCTAGACGTTATACCATACTATCCCAACTTTCTCATAAAATCTTTGGTTTGGAAACCATAAAGAGGTTATATGCTACTGAGTTGGACTTCAAAGATGCCTTTGAAAATTGTAGAGAGGGAAGAACGTGGCAAAAATTCCTGCTGCGTGAAGGCCTTCTCCACCGTGCTAACAAGTTGTGTGTTCCAGCTAGCTCCGTTCGTCTTCTGTTGTTGCAGGAAGCGCATGGAGGTGGTTTGATGGGACATTTTGGTGTTAAAAAGACAGAGGATGTGCTGGCCGCTCACTTCTTTTGGTCACGAATGAGGTGTGATGTGGAGCGCTACGTTTCACGTTGCACGACATGCAACAAAGCTAAGTCTCGACTTAACCCACATGGTCTTTATATGCCTCTTCCAGTTCCTAGTGCACCTTGGGAGGATATTTCTATTGACTTTGTTTTAGAATTTCCTAGAACAAAGAGGGGGAGGGATAGTGTCTTTGTGGTTGTTGATCGTTTCTCTAAAATGGCTCATTTTATACCCTGCCACAAGACCGATAATGCTTCACATGTTGCTGATTTGTTCTTTAATGAGGTTGTGCGTTTGCATGGTGTTCCCAATACTATTGTTTCTGATAGGGATGCTAAGTTTTTGAGTCACTTTTGGAGAACTTTATGGTATAAATTGGGAACAAAGTTGTTGTTTTCTACTACTTGTCATCCACAAACTGATGGGCAAACGGAGGTAGTTAATCGTACCTTATCTACTATGTTGCGGGCTGTTTTGAAAGACAATTTGAGGTTGTGGGAGGAGTGTTTGCCACATATTGAGTTTTCTTATAACAGGTCTATTCACTCCACAACCAAGTTAAGTCCGTTTATGGTAGTGTATGGTTTCAATCCTCATGCTCCAATTGATTTGCTACCTTTACCATATACTGAAATTGTGAACTTAGATGCTACACAACGTTCTGAATTTATTCTTAAGTTGCACGAAACTACTAAGTTACAAATTGAAAAAATGAATGAAAAGTATCACATTGCTGCTAGTAAAGGTAGGAAGGAGGTAAAATTGGAACCCGGTGATTTGATGTGGGTTCATTTGAGAAAAGATAGGTTCCCGGATTTGAGAAAGTCCAAACTCATGCCACGTGCTGCTGGACCTTTTAAGGTTCTTAAGAAGATAAATGACAATGCATATAAACTTGAGTTGCCTCCCGAGTTTGGGGTTAGTCCCACATTTAACATTTCAGATTTTAAGCCATACTTGGGAGAAGAAGATGAGCTTGAGTCGAGGACGACTCCAATGCAAGAGGGGGAGGATGATGTGGACATCACTCCTGCAGATATACACAACACTCACATGGTAGACATGCAAGGTCCAATTACTAGAGCTCGAGCACGAAAATTGAATTTAGAGGTGAGCTCGTTCCTGAACAATTCTTTATATGTGAATTTTGGGAGTATGTTGCTACCTAATGGATTAATTATGATTAGGAACCATGGAGAGGACATGGAGATACATGGAGAGGGGTTTGGAGGCGTGGAGGGCCAGAAAATACACCAACAAGAAGTTAGAGACCGAGCCCAACTCAAACTCGAGTCCAACTCGGACCCAGGAGCAGTTCACCTTAAAATGGATGCACAGGAGGCATACGGACTCCGTTTTTGACGTTCTACATATGCACAGAAAGCTGATAGGATAAACTTTCCAATGGAACTGGCCCCACATCAAAATTCACAATGAGTCGATGGGAAACTTCAAAACAATATAAATGTTAGAGTCTGTCAGGGTGTTGCATCACCTAGTTGGGCCATTGGGCCTTGTATCGAGTCCAAGTCCATTATGTACGTGTCTTAGGGTTAGGTCACGACCCCAGCACCCCCCTGGTCGTCCTCCACCTCCTTTATACCCCCTAGCCGCCGTCACAAACAGCTGGGTTTTGCTTAGTTACAATCTGTCATTGAACAGTTCGCCGATCATCGGTTGTGAGACCCCAAATTCGTGGTCAATTCAGCTTTGATTGCAACTTCTCTGTTCTTGCTTGTGTTCTTGATTGCGCTTGCAGGGATAAGCCTTCGTGGCGAGGTCATTCGTGTGACACGGATGATAACCAACGGAGCAGTGGTGTAGTGATTGCGGGGTTTCGTTCGTTCGGAGCCTTGGATCATTAACGTCGAGATCTCCACCCAATCAAGTTTACCCTACCTCTCGGAAGATCGGGACTCATCCTCCTATCACAATCAAAGTTCATCTTTCAATCAGCAACATTTTAACATGTATCTAGCCTGTTCTTTCTACGTCACGGTACAGTGAACAAGTGGTACTCACTGACCGCGAGGGACGGCGATTATAATCGATTTACACCTGCAGGGTTACCCGAATAACCTGTCAGGTACGCCCGTACTCGATGTTGCCTACAACAACCATCACGGACGTCGTACGCAACTACCTTTCACCCGTCAGCCAAATGTTGAATCGGTCCAATCGTCCCGAGCAAGAGGTCTCTGCACGCGCATCTCAGTGCCTCCAGCCGATTTACACCTCAAGCTCTCAACCTACCCTCTGAACAACCAGCTATGCCTCAACACCCAGCTACCTGAGTTACATCGGTTCCCCGGTTCCCATATAGCCTGTAGGTCTTCGGTACTGTTCTAGCTTGTTCAACAGGCCCGCACACGGCTCAGTCCTCAATCGACACAAGCGGAGCTATAGCACCCAGGCCCTCAAAGTCCTGCTGCCCTTACCCTCCACTCGGTCTCATTTTGTTGCCATGTGTTTCATGTGCTATCTCTACCCGAGTCAAGTGCCTCTAGCCTATCCTCGCGAGTAGTTCCAACTACTCGACTTGTACCGAATCCTACACTATCTTAGCATTGCAATAGCTAACGGGGTTTTCAATCCTAATCCCAACCCATGGTTTTCTTGGCTATGCATTTGGATTTCCAAACAAGACTCTAATGCAAGGAATAATGGTACTCAATGTAAGTTCTCAAACAATAAAAGTTTGTAAAAAGGTTAATGCAAACCGGGGCTTGCCTTGCTGCTCTTGGTCGTAGGCTAGCTGCTCTTCCGGAGTAACGAAGTCTAAGACTTCGGGTTCCTCCTCGACCTTAGCGACTACATACGAGAAATATGAATATGTATCAATTCATATGCATTTCAATTGAATTTAAACTTTTGAAGGCTATAAGTCTCAGTAGACAGACTCAATGATCCTGAAATTTTTACTGTGTCTTGGTTACAACCTAAACAGAGACTTGGCCAAGTTTTAGTTGCAGCAAAGCTCATTTGAGACCTCCAAAAATAATTATGTACTTGAGCTTAATTGGAGCTCTTAGGGCTTTCTAGGATTTTTCATGGAGCAAGCCATGACTTTCTGGAAACCAGATTCTCAGAGGGTTCTAATGGAGTTGGTCTCACTTAATTTGAAGGTTCCTAGCCAAAGATATGAGCTAAACAATTTCAGAGAAATTCTGAAAATGTTTCTGGACATTTTCTATTTTCTCTGGAACAGTTTTATTAATCACATCATTAGGTGGATCAAATGAGCTCCAATGGATTTGAAATTTTTATTGTAGCTCAGGGATATTTTAGTGAACATCCCAGCAAAAATTCAGAATTTTCCTCCAAAGGGTTCTCCAGTTAAAATTCTAAACAGTTTAAATTTTGAAGAATTAATTCTGGAGAAATAAGGATTTTCATGAAGTGAAACTTGATTTGCTGGAAAGTACTCAGAGAGCTGAATCCAACAAATTCTTGTTCACTCGATTTGGAGTTTTGTAGCCAAAGTTATGTGGATTTGAAGTTTGAACTAAATCTGAAAATCGGGAAGAGTTTAAACTTCTGCCTGTGGGCCCCACACACAGTGCTTCTTCTTCCTCCTCGCGCCAAATACTCGGCGGCGGCGGTCTCCGGCGAGACTCGCTGGAACCGAGTTCCTGACCACCTTTCGGCCCGAAACCCGCCGCCTCCCCCTTCTCCGACCTCCTGAACTCGGCTGTGGGCTCGCCGGCCGCCGGTGATGGCCGGAAACCCGCGCACACCAGTGACAGCACCCGCTAGGGTTCCGGTGAGGTCGGTTTTGCTCTACCATGCACCAAATCGATCGGAAATCATTCGGAGAGCATCAGTGGAGCATTAGGAACATGAACCAGGGCTTTGTGGAAGCTAGCAACGCCGGCAACCATACCCTCGCCGGTGAGCCGATGTACTTTGCATCGGCGGCGAGGATGACGGCCATAACACGGCCGATCCTCAACGGTTTTCCTTACTTCCTTCTCGAGCGTGTGCGCTAGTACGTGTATAACCCACTGGACAACCGGCCTGACCAACCCTAGTGTGTGGAGTCAGAATTTCACTTGGAGGTGAGCTCGGCTCATATGAACTGGCTGGCAGTAAACTCGGAAATTCTCAACCGATGGTTGATCGTATGCCGAATGGCTTTCAGCTACACCATCTACATACAGTGACGCACCTTTCTTGTGTAGAGAAGTGGACGTGACAACGGCTGTACCTCGCTGTCCACGAGAGCCCGAACGGCGGCAACGTTTGGTCCGTCGGAAAAGATGTCCGGTGGAGCTCGAGGGCGCCTGCTCACTGGCCGACACGGGGTCTAGGATGTTGCTCACGAGCTCATGGTGCCGTTTTGCTGCAGAGGAGGCTGGGCTTGCGAGTGATCGGCCTGATCACGAGCATAATCGAGAGGGCGGCTGGTTGCGGTGGAGCTTGGTGTGGAAACAGACTGATCGCGCCGGGCTTGGGGGATATTTAACGGGAGCACGCCGGGGAGGATAAGGAGTCCGGGCAGCTGGCCTCCAGCACGGGGAAATGCAGCAGGAGCTGGCGTCGGCCGAGGGGCGCGCTCGGGCTGCACCCGAGAACCGAGTGTTCTGTTCTTCAGTCGGTTCAATTTGATTCAGTGGCTGACAAGTGGTTCCCACTTCCATTTTAACCTCTGAACTTAACTCCCTCTCACTGTTGTAAACAGTAATCCCCACAATACCCATGGTGATTTGAATTATCTACCCCTGATCCATTTGAATTGGTTAGAATTCAAATTAGGTTTGGTTTGTCTAAATTTTCAGCACATATTCAGTTTGTAATTCAAATAAAGTTTGAATTTGCTAAACTTAGCTCATGTCAAGATCAACTCCAAATGGAGTGAAAATTGGTGTGTGAGCTCACAAAAATGTGCTGAGTAAGAATATGCCTCCCACTTTTGAATTCATGGGATAAAACAGTTTGAATTTGAATTCGAGTTCAAACGACCCTCTTTCTAGCTACACCCAAAAGGACCTCAAAAAGGTTTTAAATTTGGGTGAAACTTGGCATGGGCATTCCTAGCAAGGTGGAGGAGTTTTCCAAATGTCCAGCCCCTATATGATGTATTGGGGGGGGGGGGAATGCCACTTTTGCATTTCGTGAGTTTATTCTCTGATGAGCATGTTGATGGTGGTTACTTGCTCTTCAAATGTGTTCATCAACTTTCTTCAAATGAAGTGTGTGTGTGTGGTGTGATGAGCACTTTGAGTATGTGCCAAAAGCCTAGTCCCTTACATTCCTCCCCCTTAAAAGAATCTCGTCCCGAGATTATAAGGTGAAAATGAGAGAGAGGACGGTGGAAAAATTACCGGATATGCGACGTGAAGAAGTCGGGGTAGTTAGCGCGAAGAAATCCTTCGCTCTCCCATGTCGCTTCATCCATGGAGTGATTACTCCACAGAACTTTGTAGAACCACAACGTACGGTTGCGTGTGGTTCGGGCCTTTTCATCAATAACTTGAACCGGTTCCTCTCGATACGTCAGATCCGGTTTCAGTTCTTCTATGTCCTCCAGCTGAATGGTAGTTGATAGCTTAAGACACTTCCTCAGCTGGGAAATATGAAAGACGTCGTGCACACCGGAAAGTGATTCTGATAATTTCAGTCGGTATGCTACTGATCCACATATTTCTATAATCTGAAATGGACCGATGAATCGAGGTGCCAACTCCCTTTCACCCTAAATCTATTCACGCCCTTCATTGGAGACACACGTAGGTATACGTGATCCCCGATTTTGAATTGTAGTGGGCACCTTCTCCGGTCCGCATATTGCTTCTGTCGGGATTGAGCGGCTTTTAGGTTTGCTTGAATCAGCCGAACCTTTTCCTCCGCGTTGTTGACAAGATCAATCCCGAAGGTAAACCTTTCGCCAGACTCACACCAATTCAATGGTGTGCGGCATTTCCTCCCATATAGCGCCTCATAAGGCGCCATCTTTATGCTGGCTTGGTACCCATGATTATACGAGAACTCGGCTAACGGCAAGTGATCATCCCAATTCTTGCCGTGGTTGATAGCGCAAGCTCGTAGCATGTCTTCTAGAATTTGATTTACCTGCTCGGATTGCCCATCTGTCTGCGGGTGGTATGCTGAACTATGGATCAGCTTCGTCCCCAATGCAGCGTGTAGCTGCTCCCAAAAACGGGACACAAATAAAGTGCCCCGATCCGATATGATTGTACGGGGTATGCCGTACAAGCATAGGACCCGTGAGATGTACAGTTCAGCGTACTTCTTGGCGTTGTAGTTGGTGTTGACCGGGATGAAATGGGCAACTTTGGTGAGCCGGTCGATGATTACCCACACAGAATCATGTTTCTGAAACGTGGTGGGCAAACCGACGATGAAGTCCATGCTCACGTCCTCCCACTTCCTGGCAGGAACGGCCAGTGGTTGTAGCAGTCCCGGTTTCCGCATATGATCTGCCTTCACCCTTCGACATGTATCACATTCGGACACGTACTTGGCGATCTCCCGCTTCATCCGTGTCCACCAAAACTTTCTTCTGAGTTCTTGATACATTTTGTTGCTGCCGGGGTGAATAGAAAATTTTGACAAGTGAGCCTCATCAAAAATTTTCTTCCGTAACTCCGGGTTACGGGGTACGACGATCCGGTCCTTGAACCATAGGACGCCGTCTCCGTCTTTCTGGAAACATTTAAGCTCCCCACTGTCTATACGTCTCCGCAAATGCGACATACCCTTGTCATGTTTCTGAGCTGCCGCTACCTCTTCACGGATGGTGGGGATCAAAGCTAAGTTGTAGAGAGCTCCATGTGGAATCACATGCAGTGGTGGTTCGCTCTCTTCCAACGGTGTGATGGTCAGATTGTTGGCGTGTGACTTGCAACCCAGCGCATCCGCCACTACGTTTGCTTTAACGGGGTGATAATGGATTTCTATTTCGTAATCGTTTATAATTCTAACCATAGTAATGACCTTATGTCGAGCAACATTGGAAATCCACAATCAAACAAGAAACACTTCATTCCAATGTTACTTGTCTCAAGGTGGAAAATAACTTTAATTTGCTCTATCTCTACTTAATACATGGTTATCATGCAATTCAATTAACATAACAGCATATGAAACTTGCAAACTTTTGTCACACAACTTTGATTACTACGTCACAACACAGTGAGCAAGCGGTACTCATAACCGCGAGGGACGGTGATTCGAATCAAACATTGCCCGAGTTACTCGATACATACGCCCGCCTTTGAAGACAAAAATCTGGTGTCCTTCATTACGTCCTATGTGGCAACCTTTCGCAGGACACCCGAGTGTAGAACCAGTCGCACCGTCTCGGGCTCATAGGTCTAACGGGACGATGTGGTATGCCTCTACAATCCCGTTAACCTGGTACATCGGTTTCCTCAGTCTCATATACCACTAAGCATCTGGTACATAACTCAATACTTGCTCAGCGGGGCCGCAACCGAGAACGGTCCTTAACCGGCATGGGCAGAGCTACTCGACTAAGACCTCGTCTTGTCTCTACCTACACCCACCGCCCAGTCTCATCTTTGGAAACATAAACTTTAGTTTGCTTGAGTAAATCATACCCGTATGAACCCGAACTATAGCTCGCGAGTAGATTCCAACTACTCGACTTCTACCGGATGTCATAACCTATTTAGCATGGCAATAATCTACAGCAGGGAAACTTATTTCTGACAGCCGGTTCCAAAAATGAACCAAGTGAATGCATATGTGTGTCTAGGATGTTTATCACACATACACATGTATTCCACAAACTGAAATTCAGAATATAACCACGTACAAATAATGTTTAAGTACTTTATTACATTGACTCAATGTCTCACTCATGAATATCTAACTTATTCTTGCAGCGGAAGACTCTAAATGACAGCGGAAAATGACTAAAACGATGGGGCTCCACTCCGACTCCAAAGGCATGTTGACGGTAGTGCGCACGTCTAGTACTCCACCTGTTCCTCGAAGTATTCTTCTTCTGTAGCTTATGTATATGTGGGAATGCAAGGGTGAGTACATGTCATACTCAGCAAGTGCGGGAAAAGTATGACATGTAGCTTACAACAAGGTAGGCAATAAAAAGGTTCATTGCAGCAAGCAAATTTTATTTCACAAACCTGGTAAAAACAGCAACTATTTCTAGGTGAGTTTAATCCCATCATAACCAAGTAATTAAGCAACATTCCTTCACCATAATTCACCATTTATCAAGTCTCAACCAGCCATTACTCATTCTCAAGTTCATCTCATACTAATAAATATTAGTAACCATCTCATTTTCATATAACCGAAATCAAACTCATTGTCATGACCAAAAACATTCCCAAAACCAGTCCCAATAACCATACCCGAATAAACATCCCAAGTTTTGCCTTTAATCATGGAAGTTGGCCAGGTGCTTGTGACTGGAAGCACGGCTATCATGATAGTTTTACACTCTGTAGAGGTGGCACCACTTTACCCATAAGTTCGTGATTTCGTCACCCGTCGGTGACTAAAGAGAACCTCTATTATACCAGTAAACAACCATCGGTTGGCCAAGAGATCACAAAATAGCCTTTAGGGCCTACTAGTATGTACGAACCCACTGAGGTTTCATTGGCAGGCTCGAATCTCCATTCTCCCACCCACGGGCCCCCTCTTGTGCCATGCAGTTCCCAGGGCAGTCCCTCTCGACTCCCATTCCCCACACCATCCAACGGTCCATAACAAGCTAACAACACACCTAATTAGTCAGCTAAACTGCACCCATATTTGGCCTTGTGGTGGCACTGTTTTTCTGGCATGTGCTCGCATGAACCGGTCCTTAGATCTACGGCAAGTAAACCGCCATCTTATTCAGCAACATCCACGAACCAAGCTCGCCTAGATCTCCCCGATTCCATGCTCATTAACGTTATCAAGTTCTCATCATCTTTATTCATATGAGTGCAGTAGCTAACAAGTTTTATTTCAGCTTCCAGTATCCCGTAAATTAAGCGAAGCAAAAAGGAAAAACGACCATACCCGACTCATCAACTTTCCTGGCAACAAAGATGGCTATCAAAACTAGTAAACTCCTATAAAAGGGTGTCCAATCAAGTTGACACAAGCGTACGAGGTTTCGCAAGCAAAACAGTTTTGAAAACATGGGATCAATATGGTCAAGGGGCACTTGCCTTGCTCCTGCTGTTCGTGTTTCTCAAGCGTCTCGAATTCTTGGTGCTGTAACTCCTCGTAGACGGCCTCTTGAGCTTGTCCTTCTACTCACGACCACTCACATACAAAATTTATAGCAATCAATTATCATGCACAAACTTTACTCAAGATGCAATGAGGTGAATGAATGCAATTCCTATGGTGCAGTTTTACAAAATCAGTTTGCACGTGTTCTTGCATGTTTTAATAGGCTTCCATGGGGTTTTATGATGAACAAGGCTGCTGAGATCAAGTGTGGACGGGTTATGATCTTGACACAATGTGTAGATCAATTCCACCATAAAAAATTGACCAAAACATGGTCCGTCCACACACTGCATTTTCTGCTTGCAGGGGATGAAGAGAACGGGTGCGTAGAAACAGCAGCGACGTTGTAAAAGGGGTAACAAAGACCTACCTCACTTCTCTACTTGCGGCAGGACCTCCCTCCTTGCAATGGCAGCAGCGGGAGATTTTCTAGGGAGAATTATGAGGCTGCGGGTAGGGCAGAATGTCGGGGCTTCTTCTCCGGCGACAGCGAGGCGTGACGGAGCTCGATGGCGGCCAAATTCTGGCAGGGGGGGGGGTCAGCGACTTGGCAGCAAGGGGGGCGTGACTTGGCAGCAGGGGGGCGGCGGCCAAAAAAGAATAAGGGGTGGGTGGCTAGGGGGGAGAGTTATATTTATAAGGGGGAAAAGAGTTAGGGTGGCTAGGATTTTAGCAAATCAAATATCCGATGGCTGAGATTTAATTTTAAAAGAGGTGGGAGCAAGGGGCTAGGATTTTATTATTTATTTTCATCCAATGGCTAGGATTTAACTAGAAAACAAAAGCCCAATAGAGTCCAAAGGGGGGGTGGCTAGGGTTCCCCCCCTAATGTCCTGCGGCCAAGGGGGGTGGGGCCCAATTAGGGTTCCCCCCTAATTTGGTGCGGCCACAGTAGGGGGGAATTCCCCAATAATGTGGGAAAAATTCCCCCTAGGGGAATTTGGGGAAAAGCAAGAAAATTTGGAAATTTTTTTGAAAATTAGGGGAGAGGGGGATTTGGGGGGAAATTGGGGAAAAATTGGGGTGGCCTAATTTGGCTATTTTATTTATTTTTTCTTTTTATTTCTTTTCCTTTTCTATTTATTTCATTATTTTCCATTTCTATTTCTTTTTATTATTTTATTTGCTTCTATATTTCTCTCTTTATTTTTTCTTCTTTTTAAATGCTTCCCTATATAAAAAATGTATGCAATGCATGGTAGTAAAATTGAGGGTGTTACAAACCTACCCCCCTTAAAATGAATCTCACCCTCGAGATTCAGTAGAGTGGAGAAAAGATGAGGGAATTCCGCCTTGAGATCTTCCTCACGTTCCCATGTAGTTTTGGCTTCCGTACGATGGCTCCATTGTACCTTGCACCAACGGATCACTTTATTCTTCGTTTTACCCTTTCCTTTACGTCCAAGATTTTGACGGAGTGTTCCGCGTAGGTCAGATGCTCTTGAAGCTCTAGCTCATCCATCGGTACTTGTTCTTACGGTACTCTTAAGCACTTCTTGAGTTGGGATACGTGAAACATGTCGTGCACGTCAGAGAGGTGCGTTGGCAGCTCTAGTTGATAGGCTACCTCTCCTCGCTTGCTCAAAATCTTGAATGGCCCGATGTAGCGAGGTGCTAACTTTCCTTTGACGTTGAACCGTCGTTGGCCTTGGATAGGCGACACCTTAAGGTACACAAAGTCTCCAACTTCGAAGGGCAATCTTCTTCACCTATTGTCCGCATAACCCCTTTGTCGTGGCTGAGCGGCCTTCAAGTTTTAACGTATCGTTTGGACTTGCTCTTCAGCGTCTTGCAGCACTTCGGGTCTGAATACTTGGCTTTCTCCGGTCTCATTCCAGAACAGCGGCGTTCTACACCGTCTACCATACAATGCTTCGAAAGGTGACATGTTCAAGCTGGCTTGGTAACTGTTGTTGTACGAGAATTCAGTATACGGCAAGCTCTTATGCCAACTACGCCCATGTTTCAAGGTGCAAGCTCTCAACACGTCTTCCAAAATCTGATTTATCCTCTCGGTTTGCCTGTTGGTTTCGGGTGATATGCGAAGCTGAAATTCAACCGCATACCCATGGCTTCGTGAAGCTTCTTCCAGAACCTAGAGGTAAATTGAGAACCTCGATCTGAAAACTATCCTCTTCAGAACTCCATGGCGACACACCATTTGCTCCATATACAGCTCGGCTAGTTGTGCCACGGTGTACTTGGTTCTAACAGGAATAAAGTGGGCTGTTTTCGTCAATCGGTCAACGATAACCCAAATGGAGTCGTAGCCTGACTGATTACGTGGCAATCCGACTATGAAATACATGCTGATGTCTTCCCACTTCCACTTGGGTACATTTAATGGCTGCAATAATCTAGCGGGTCTTTGGTGTTCGGCCTTCACTCGTTGGCATGTGTCGCATAAGGCAACATATTCAGCAATGTCCCTTTTCATACCATACCACCAATAGCAAGTTTTCAGGTGCTTGTACATCTTTATACAGCAGGGGTGTATGGAATAAGGTGAGTCGTGTGCCTCCTTTAGGATCGTGTCGCGGATGTACTTCACATTAGGCACACAAATCCTTTTGCCTAACCAAAGCGTGCCATTCTCGTCTTCCTTGAAATCCTTCTCTATCCCTTGTCGGATTCTTTCCTTGATTTCCTTTATTTCCTCATCCGTTGCTTGGCCATCTCGTATCTCTTGTTCCAGCGTTGAGTTCAGTTCTACCACCTCCATCTCGTTCAAGAACCTGAGATTTAACCGTTCAAACTCCTTACGCAGATCGGGTGGCAGCTCCCGAACCGTGAGTTGGTGCATGCTCCTTTTCGGCTCAATGCATCAGCTACTACGTTGGCCTTTCTGGGGTGATCGTTGATTCCAACATCATAATCCTTGATCAGTTCCAACCATCGACGTTTCCTCAAATTCAGATCCATTTGCGTGAATATATACTTGAGGCTTTTGTGATCCGTATAGATCTCACATCGGTGACCAAGGATATAATGCCTCCAAATCTTCAAGGCATGTACCACGGCTGAAAGTTCCAGGTCATGTGTGGGGTAATTCAGCTCATGTTTCTTTAATTGCCTCGATGCATAGGCTACCACTTGGCCACCTTGCATGAGCACACATCCAATCCCTTGTCTTGATTGGTCACAATATATATCGAAACTCTAGCTCACGTCCGGCAATACAAAAACCGGCACTGTTCTTAATCTCTTCTTCAGCTCCTCAAAGCTGTCTTGACACGCTGGTGTCCACTGAAATGCTTTCCCCTTCATCAGCAATTCCGTCATAGGCTTTGCTATTTTGGAGAAATCCTTGATGAACCGGTGGTAGTATCCAGCCATCCCAAGGAAACTCCGAATATCCCTCACATTCTGCGGTTGGTTTCACTTCAAAAGATCCCTCACTTTTCCAGGATCAACCAATACTCCTCCTTTGGATATGATGTGGCCTAGGAACGATATCTCCTTGAGCCAAAATTGACACTTGCTGAACTTAGCATACAATTGATGCTCTCGCAGTTTCTGCAACGTTAGTCTCAAGTGTTCTTCATGTTCTCCTCGCTCTTTGAATACACCATGATATCGTCGATGAAAACCATGATGAACTTGTCCAAGTACTCCATGAAGACCTTATTCATGAGGTACATAAAGTATGCAGGTGCATTCGTCAACCCAAATGACATAACAGTATATTCATACGAACCATACCGT
Source organism: Neostapfia colusana (assembly GCA_030760725.1). Taxonomy (NCBI): domain Eukaryota; kingdom Viridiplantae; phylum Streptophyta; class Magnoliopsida; order Poales; family Poaceae; genus Neostapfia; species Neostapfia colusana. Next base: position 33,319,867 of record JASWHV010000004.1, on the reverse strand, counting down.
GTTTGAAATGCAGTTTTGGGTATGCTAGAGGGCTTAATCTTCAGCTGGAAGTATCCCGACCGAAGACCAATCTTGGAGAAAATTCAGGCACCTTTCATTTGATCGAATAAGTCCTCCATGTGGGGTAGCGGGTACTTATTCTTGATCACCACTTCGTTAAGAGACCTATAGTCCACGCATATCCTTTGGGTTCCATCTTTCTTGTCTATGAAGAGTACGGTTATCTAGCTGCTCCTGAATTTGCTTCTTGAGCTCCACTAATTCATTAGCAGGCATCCTATATGGCCTCTTCGCTATAGGTGCATTTCCGGGTACTAAATCAATGGAAAATTCAATGTCCCGGTCAGATGGCATACCTGGAAGTTCTTCCGGGAACATATCTGAATATTCTCGAACCACCGAAATGCTTTCCAATGCCTCTTCTTTGATGTGGTTCAGCGCTGCCTTCTCGGTTGCAGGTTGGGCTGCCTCAAACTCAATACGAGTACCGTGCTCACTCGTGAACTGCACGATCCTCTGAGCACATTAAATCACTCTGTTGTGCTTTCTTAACCAGTCCATTCCAAGTATTATGTCAATCCCTTAGGAATCCAAACGATAAAGTTGGCGAGAAAGTCTACCCCCTTGTTTTAATGCTTACTCTCGAAATAGAATTCAGAATTGAAAGAAGCGATTTCCCAATTATATGCACAAGGTGTATGTACTAAGCAACTTATTTTATTAATTTCAGACTATATGAGGATGTGAACAAGTGCCAAAGCATATCACATCTCTCTACTATGTGTGGATGTGGACATTCGCTGAAGCATTCCACAACTCACACCAAGCACACAAACACAATCAATCATCATGAAATTTCAGCACACCGCTCTTATTCAAGCTACCACGATCTAAGCATTTTTATTACTATTCAATGGGAAACCTAGACTTAATCGTGAGAACTGATGCTGCTCTCGCCGTGTGACGGGGGTGGTCCATACATGGGCGCACGCCATGGTGAGTCAGCAGTCCATGCAGGGATAGATGACGCTAGTGCTCCATTTGTTCCCGTGTTGGCACGAGTCTCCTCTTGTTTTTTTCCAGCAAGTACAGTTTCTTGCGGAGGTAACAGATCTCTTCTTGTGCGCTTGCATAGCGGTTTCCTAGCTCCACGAGCAACTTCTGAGACTTATCAGCAGCTTGTGGGTTGGTAAGACCTCCTCCATGGGGTCCAATGATCTCTCTTGTACCACTCTTCCGATACGGGTGCAGCCCAAAAGTAGTATTCTCAAGCTGCTCAAGGCGTAGCACAGTCCGGTGAGTGCATCCCATGCGGCATCATCAATAGCTTCTGCCCTTGTAGCTCTCCATGTGGGTGTGAAGTGCCGTGTGACAATCCTACCATTAGATAGGATGGTTACCTCAGCCTTCCACTCTTCATGTCCGAGACGAGGAACTTTCTTGAGGAGATACTCTGGATATAGGCTGCAGCAATCCAGAAACTCTTTAAGCTCCTTGGATATGTGTCCTCCCTCCATCCCGCCGGACCGGAATTCTTGAACTGAGCGGTTGGCTTGTTCATCACCTTCATTCTCGGCCTCAGCAGTGGGTGGCTCCTCTTCGGATCCATCTCCTTCCGACATAGCTTCATGAGGCTCCGCTGGGTGTAAGCCCGCGTGAAACTCCTCCTGAGGTGCGTACCAATGCTGTTCTTGTGGATCATCGTCCATCTCTTCTTCGATTGGTTCCACCTCTTCCGGATCTTCTTTCTCATGCATAGAGCTACTGACTTCATCTTCATCATGAGGTTCCATCTTCACCTCCTCCCAATATGGTTCATCGGACACCTCAATGGGGTTAAGTGCACTCCCATGTGGTAGTGGACGAGTCCTTATGTCTGCTGTGCTCCTAGTCACCAGCATCTATAAATAAGACATGAGAAACTTTAGAGAATAAGAAAATAACTCCAAAACTTCAGAAGCTATGAAGCAAGAAAACAAAACCGTTGCTGTCCAAAAGAAGAGAAAAAGAGAGGGACTGAAAATAGCACTTTGCGGTGGCTGAATTGACAAGTAAAGTACAGCAAGCAACTTTCGAAAATAATAGTTTAGAGGAGTGTTTCTATGTGTTTTAGAGTGTCCATTCTACCTAAGCTTGCGTCCTACGGTCAACGTGACTCTGATACCAATTTGTGACACCCGGTTCCGAAAATGAACCAAGTGAATGCATATGTGTGCCCAGGATGTTCATGACACATACACATATATTCCACAAACTGAAATTCAGAATATAACCACGTACAACTAATGTTTAAGTACTTTATTACATTGACTCAATATCTCACTCATGAATATCTAACTTATTCTTGCAGCGAAAGACTCTAAACGACAGCGGAAAATGACTAAAATGATGGGGCTCCACCGACTCCACAGGTATGTTGACGTTAGTGCGCACGCCTAGTACTCCACCTGTTCCTCGAAGTATTCTTCTTCTGTAGCTGATGTATATGTGGGAATGCAAGGGTGAGTACATGTCGTACTCAGCAAGTGCTGGAAAAGTATGACATGTAGCTTACAACAAGGTAGGCAATAAAAAGGTTCATTGCAGCAAGCAAATTTTTTTTTCACAAACATGGTAAAAACAACAACTATTTCTAGGTGAGTTTAATCCCATCATAACCAAGTAATTCAGCAACATTCCTTCACCATAATTCACCATTTATCAAGTCTCAACCAGCCATTACTCATTCTCAATTTCATCTCATACTCATAAATATTAGTAACCATCTCATTTTCATATAACCAAAATCAAACTCATTGTCATGACCCAAAACAGTCCCAAAACCAGTCCCAATGACCATACCCGAATAAACATCCCAAGTTTTGCCCCTAATCATGGAAGTTGGCCAGGTACTTGTGACCGGAAGCACAACTATCATGATAGTTTTATACTCTGCATAGGTGACACCACTTTACCCACAAGTTCGTGATTTCGTCACCCGTCGGCGACTAAAGAGAACCTCCATTATACCAGTACACAACCGTAGATGTATGGACAATAGACCACAAAATAGCCTTTACAAAGGGGCTACTAGGATGTGCCCACTGAGGTTTCACCGGCAGGCTCAAATATCCATTCTCCCACCCATGGGCCCCCTCTTGTGTCATGCAGTTCCCAGGGCAGTCCCTCTCGACTCTCATTCCCCGCACCATCCAACAGTCCATAACAAGCTAGCAACACACCTAATTAGTCAGCTAAGACGCACCCATATTTGACCTTGTGGTGGCACTGTTTTCCTAGCATGTGCTCGCATGAACCGGTCCTTAGATCTACGGTAAGCAAACCACCATCTTATTCAGCAACATCCACGAACCAAGCTCGCCAAGATCTTCCCGATTCCATGCTCATTCACATCATAAAGTTCTCATCATCTTTATTCATACGAGTGCAGTAGCTAACAAGTTTTATTTCAGCTTCCCGTATCCCATAAATTAAGCGAAGCAAAAAGGAAAAACGGCCATACCCGACTCATCAACTTTCCCGGCGACAAGGATGGCTATCAAAACTAGTAAACTCCTATAAAAGGGTGTCCCATCAAGTTGACACAAGCATACGAGTTTTCGCAAGCAAAACAGTTTCGAAAACATGGGATCAATATGGTCAAGGGGCACTTGCCTTGCTCCCGCTGTTCGTGTTGCTCAAGCGTCTCAAATTCTTGGCGCTGTAGCGCCTCGTAGATGGCCTCTTGAGCTTGTCCTTCTACTCACGACCACACACATACAAAATTTACAGCAATCAATTATCATGCACAAACTTTACTCAAGATGCAATGAGGTGAATGAATGCAATTCCTATGGTGCAGTTTTATAAAATCAATTTGCACGTGTTCTTACATGTTTTAATAGGCTTCCATGGGGTTTTATGATGAACAAGGCTGCTGAGATAAAGTGTTGACAGGTTATGATCTTGACACAATGTGTAGATCAATTTCACAGTCAAAAATTGACCAAAACAAGGTCCGTCCACACGCTGCATTTACTGCTCGCAGGGGATGAAGAAAACGGGTGCGTAGAAACAGCGGCGACGTTGTAAAAGGGGTAACGAAGACCTACCTCACTTCTTCGTTGTGGCAGGGCCCTACTTGCAATGGCAGCAGTGGGAGATTTTCTAGGGAGAATTTTGAGGCTGCGGGTAGGGCAGAATGTCGGGGCTTCTTCTCCGGCGACGGCGAGGCGTGAAGGAGCTCGACGGTGGCTAAATTCCGGCTGGGGGGGTCGGCAACTTGGCAGCAGGGGGGGCACGACTTGGCAGCAGGGGGGCGGCGGCCAAAAAATAAAAAGGGATGGGCGGCTAGGGGGGAGAGTTATATTTATAAGGGGGAAAAGAGCTAGGGTGGCTAGGATTTTAGCAAATCAAATATCCAATGGCTGAGATTTAATTTTAAAAGAGGTGGAAGCTAGGGGCTGGGATTTATTATTTATTTTCATCCAATGGCTAGAATTTAACTAGAAAGTAAAAGCCCAAAAGAGTCCAAAGGGGGGCGGCGGCTAGGGTTTCCCCCCCAATGGCCTGCGTCCAAGGGGGGTGGGGCCCGATTAGGGTCCCCCCTAATTTGGTGCGGCCAAAATAGGGGGAAGTTCCCCCCAAATTCACCAAAATTCCCCCCAAATTCACCAAATTTTCCCCACATTTGGGGGGAACTTCCCCCCTATTTTGGCCGCACCAAATTAGGGGGGACCCTAATTGGGCCCCACCCCCCTTGGCCGCAGGCCATTGGGGGGGGGAAACCCTAGCCGCCCCCCTTTGGACTCTTTTGGGCTTTTATTTTCTAGTTAAATTCTAGCCATTGGATGAAAATAAATAATAAAATCCCAGCCCCTAGCTTCCACCTCTTTTAAAATTAAATCTCATCCATTGGATACTTGATTTGCTAAAATCCTAGCCACCCTAGCTCTTTTCCCCCTTATAAATATAATCTCCCCCCTAGCCGCCCATCCCTTTTTTTTTGGCCGCCGCCCCCCTGCTGGCAAGTCGTGCCCCCCCTTGCTGTCAAGTTGCCGACCCCCCCAGCCGGAATTTAGCCACCGTCGAGCTCCTTCACGCCTCGCCGTCGCCGGAGAAGAAGCCCCGACATTCTGCCCTACTCGCAGCCTCATAATTCTCCCTAGAAAATCTCCCGCTGCTGCCATTGCAAGGAGGGAGGCCCTGCCGCAAGTAGAGAAGTGAGGTAGGTCTTCGTTACCCCTTTTACAACGTCGCCGCTGTTTCTACGCACCCGTTCTCTTCATCCCCTGCAAGCAGAAAATGCAGTGTGTGGACGGACCATGTTTTGGTCAATTTTTTATGGTGGAATTGATCTACACATTGTATCAAGATCATAACCCGTCCACACTTGATCTCAGCAGCCTTGTTCATCATAAAACCCCATGGAAGCCTATTAAAACATGCAAGAACACGTGCAAACTGATTTGAGGCTCAGTGAAGGCCGGCCTCATTCCTCCGGCGAAGCCACGGCGAGCTGCTCTGTTTCAGGGCTGGAGGAGGAAGACAAGTGTGGGTCCCGTCGGTCAGCAAGAGGAGTCCTTCCTCGGTTGAAACTTTAGAACTTCATAACTTTTCCTAGTAAACTTCAAATTGGGTGATTCAAATTTATTTTGATTCAGCTTGGAAATATATATCAAATTTTCAACCCAATTTGTATAAAGTCAATAATAAATTCTGCAAAATTCTTTGAAGCTTTTCAGTAAAAGAATTTTTTGAGGAAGTTTGGTTCATCCAAAAATCCTCAAATTTTACCAGAATATTTCTTAGAATATTATTGAACTATTGCTAAATTTTCAGCTCATTTGGATTTGATTGGGTAGGAATTTGCTGAGTACAAGTTGTTGTGCTCAAAGTGGTCCAGAAACCTTTTCAGAAAATGTTTCCACTTTGTAAAATCCACTCTGGGCAATTCCTAGCTCCAAAATTACTAGGAAAATTCATGCATGCTCCCTGAGCTATGATTGAAATTGTGGTTCACTTGAGTTTGCATGAAAGTGCAAAATTATTCAGAATTACTTCCTTTTTGCCTTAATGCTTAGGGAATTGTTCTGGATGAACTACTCATTGAAAAGTTCTGAATTTTGGTCCAGAATGTTTTCTTGTGACAAGGAACTCACAGAAAATTTCTCAGATAAATTTGGGCTCTGTATCAGTACTTTCTATATACCTTTCTTAGTGCAACAATTAGGAAGAGCACTTAGCACTTGATCCCACTTTGCTAATCTAGCTTCATCAACTAGGGTCCTCTCAACCCTAGCTCCTAATCAGAGTTCTATTCTCCACTTTGTAACAAATATTTAATCACAAATCATCTATACTTAAATATATGTGCATGTTCATAATTTGTAGTGATTAAGTGGAGGAGTGGGAAGGAAGTAAAACTTGGATCAAGGATCAAGAAGAGCACGTGATTAAACTTCAAGTCATCAGCAACTAACTGCATATTATATCTGACTTTAGTCCCCTGCAAAACAAAGGTAAGCTCCGTTTTGCATTTAAGTTGTTTATAAAGGTTTTACTTGGTTCACTACTATGGTTTAGAGTTTGTTTGTGCATTAGGTCACGAATGATTTATATTCCAACTGCATGACCAAATGAACCCTGGAGTCAAGGGTAGAATAATTTAACACCCTCAATTTTACTACCATGCATTGCATACAATTTTCATATAGGGAAGCATTTAAAAAGAAGAAGAAATAAAGAGAGGAATAGAGAAGCAAATAAAATAATAAAAGGAAATAGAAATGGAAAATAAATAGAAAAGGAAAATAAATAAAAAGAAAAGGAAAAAGAAAAAATAAATGAAATAGCCAAATTGGGCCACCCCAATTTCCCCAAATTCCCCAATTTCCCCCCAAATTCCCCTCCCCTAATTTTCCAAAAATTTTCCAAATTTTTCTCAATTTTCCTCAAATTCACCAAAATTCCCCTAGGTTTAGAGGTAGGTTAACTCGTTGGTGAGGTCGGCGATGAGCTCCGGTCACCGGAAATGGTGCAGCGACGGTGACCTAACCGGGGTAAACTCCGGCGACCCTTTTATTGACGCACAATCCATGGTTTTGGGTGGTACAAAGTGTCACAGCTCCAGGAGGACATGGAGAACAACAGCACAGCATTGGTTTTGATTGGAAATGGCTCTAACATAGCTCGCACCGTGGAGGTCATCTCGGTTGTAAGGAGCAGTGGGTAAAGCTGGGAATTCGGATTCTGTGGTGCAAATTTTTTGGGGAAATTTGGTTCTACAGCTCCACAACAGAGTGTAGAAGACATGCTAGGATTTAATTGAACCCTAAATCTTGCTGCAGAAAGAAATCTCGAAATTACAGAGAGGTTGTTCAAAGTGCTCACCAACAGAATTTCGCACAGAACTCGACGATCGTTGGACAAAACTCAAATTAATTTCGCAGGCAGATACTAGACACCAAGGCGCACAGAAACCTCCATTGGAGTGTGGCTTGAAAAGGCTTGGTTGAGGCTGTCCACGTGAGCTTCTCGGCGCACTGGTTTTCTGTTTTTGTGAGGAAAGCAACGAAGAACAGAAGCTGGCTTCAGTGCACGGCCATTACAGAGGAATCAAGCAAGCACACTGGTGAGTCTTGTTTGTATGAGACGCGGTGGCAACCAGGGAACCATCGAGGATTTCCTCCTTTGCGTGCGCTCGTGCAATGGACAGAGGGAAGTTCACTTCTATGCCTGCCTCACTCACTGCCATGTGGGCCCTACCTTGCTCAAGCTCATCCAAACTCTGCTCTCAATTTTCTGGGTGTAAATTAACCCCACTAAATACCTGAATTTGATATTTGTATTGAATCCAAACTGCATCATTTTGAGCTTCAATTTCAAAAGAGTTTCTTTATGAATGTGGACTGATTTCTTGCTCTGGATTTTTGCCCACTATATTGTTCAAACTTCATTTGGGGACTTGTGATGAGATCAAAATTGAAATATTCCATATTTGAAGTGATCATCCAATCATAAACTGAAATTCTTTTATTCCTTTGTCCTGAACGTAATACTTTCTTTTGTCCAACAAACCTCCCCTATTTGTAGGACACTAAACCAAATCATGTTCACCCAAGTTGCATACATAATTTGATGTAAATCAGTTTTGATCAACTATCTCAAATCAGTTCTGAATTCCTGTTATGCAAAGCTTTATATATTTTTTCTGATTTTTGGGCCCCCTTGAATTCAAAACTTGCTAATATGATTCACCTCAAAATCAGCACTATGAGAGTGCAAGTGTGTCCGTATTTTTGGCAGTAAGTTCATGTAAACTTTTAGTTCAAATCTGAACTAATCTTCCTAATTGGCTTAAGCTAATCCGCACATGATGTTTAACCACAATAGGTTGAAACATTCAATTGAATATGAGAACCAGTGTTGATGAACAATGTAACCCTGCTGAAAAAGTTTTTTGTTAAGTCCCATTTTCTTGAACCTGAATCATAACATTATTCATAATTCAAGATTTTTCCTTTACACTTTTTGGGACTTCTACACAACTGCTCCCAAAAACAGGACACAAATAAAGTGCCCCGATCCGAGATAATAGTGCGGGGTACGCCATGTAAACATAAGATCGGTGAGATGTACAATTCAGCATACTTCTTGGTGTTGTAATTTGTATTGACCGGGATAAAATGGGCAGATTTCATGAGCCGATCGATGATTACCCACATGGAATCATGTTTCTGAAATGTGGTGGGTAAACCGACAATGAAATCCATGCTCATGTCCTCCCACTTCCAGGCAGGAATCCCTAGTGGTTGCAACACTCCCGGTTTCTTCATGTGATCTGCCTTCACCCTTCGGCATGTATCACACTCGGACATGTATCTAGCGATCTCCCACTTCATCCATGTCCACCAAAACTTGCTCTTGAGCTCTTGATACATGTTGTTGCTGCCAGAGTGAATAGAAAACTTTGACAAGTGAGCCTCGTCAAAATTTTTCCTCCGCAGTTCCGGGTTACTGGGTGCGACTATTCTATTTTTGAACCACAGAACACCGTCTCCGTCCTTTCGGAAGTATTTCAACTCCCCACTGTCTACACGTCTCCGCAAATGCGACATACCCGTGTAATTTTTATGGGCTGCTGCTATCTCTTCATGGATAGTGGGGATAAGAGCTAGGTTGTAGAGAGCTCCATGTGGAACCACATACAAGCTTGGTTCACTCTCTTCAACCAGGGGGTGGTCAGATTATGTACGTGTGACTTGTGACTCAACGCATCGGCCACCATGTTTGCCTTGCCGGGATGATAATGGATCTCTATTTCATAATGCTTTATCAACTCCAACCATATTCGCTGCCTCATGTTCAACTCCTTCTGAGTGAATATGTACTTGAGTCTCTTGTTGTCGGTATATAGATGTACGAGGTTTCCTAGTAGGTAATGCCTCCACATCTTGAGTGCGAGTACCACGGCAGTGAGTTCTAAGTCATGAGTTGGATAATTCTGCTCACGCCACTCCTCGGTCTTGCATCAGCACACATCCGAGCCCAATGTCGGATGCATCGCAGTACACATCAAACTGTTTTGTTGTGTCTGGCTGCGCCAAACCGGTGCTGATGTTAGGTGCTGCACTAAAGCCTTGAATGCCGCTTCACATGCTGGACTCCAAACATATTTGGTAGCCTTCTTCAGTAGTTCGGTCATAGGCTTCACAATCTTCGAGAAGTTTGGAATGAACCTCTGATAATATCCCGTGAGTCCGAAGAAACTCCGTACCTCGTGGACAGACCTCGGGGACTTCCAATTCAGAACTTGTACAATGTTGCTCGGGTCTATCGCGATGCCCTCCGCTGAGATAATATGCTCGAGGAAGGGTAATTGCGATATCCAGAATTCGCACTTGCTGAATTTAGTGTACAACTTGTGATCTCGCAGCCGTTGCAAGACTATACACAGGTGCTTCCCGTGTTCTTCCTCTGACTTGGAATATACCAATATGTCATCGATGAAGACCACGACAAACTTGTCCAGCTCCGGCATGAATACCGAATTCATCAAGTACATGAAATGACCTGGAGCGTTGGTGAGGCCGAAGGACATGACAAGGTACTCATAGAGCCCATACCTCGTCGAGAAAGCCGTCTTCAGAATATCCTCAGCCCGTATCTTAATCTGATGGTACCCTGATCTTAAGTCCATCTTGGAAAAGATCTTTGCTTCTACCAACTGATAAAACAACATGTCGATCCGTGGCAATGGGTACTTGTTCTTGATCGTAACGGCGTTTAGTAGATGATAGTCTACACAAAGCCACAACATTTCGTCCTTCTTCTTGATGAATAATACCGAACAGTCCCATGGCGAGGAGCTCAGCCTAATACACCCCTTGTCCAGCAGGTCCATCAGTTGTGTTTTCAATTCTGCCAATTCCTTTGGCACCATCTTGTTTGGCCTTCGGGATATTGGCATTGTTCCCAGTGCAAGCTCAATCTTGAACTCCACCTCCCTGTCGGGCAGCATACCCGGTAAGTCATCCAGGAATACGTCGGGAACTCACGGACTACTGGAATGTCTTCCAAGCTGATGCTGGTGGATAGGTATATGGCTGGAAGTTTTATTTCTGGACTGTTCAGAAATAAGAATAAGACTCGTGCATCTCTGGGTGCAAATGCACGACTCGAAGGATGGTGTCTAAAACAGCACCGTGACGATTTAGCACAACATTCCTAAGATGACATCGACCTTTTGTCCCTCTAAAACTATGACAGACGCAGGGTATACTCTACCCCCCTAGGCATAATGGTGCTTGGAACCATCATGCTTGCTGAAATTCTCCCACCCGGTGAACAAATTAAATATGGACTCTCGGTGGGTAGTATTTGCAAACTGTGCTTAGCAATATACGCTTGGCTAATGAAATTATGCGTGGCACCCGAATCAAATAAAACTATGGCGGGATGTTTGTGGAGTTGGAACATACCCGCAAGAATAGGTTCTCCCTACGGCACGTCCTCTATGGCGAGTTGGTGGACATTGCCGGGCTTGGGGTTCACCCGCCGTGCATTGATGGGATTCCAAGGCTGATTTCTCCCCGGAAATGGTGGTGCCGCTCAGTTGCCTTGGTTCTTGGGGCAATTGTTTGCAAAGTGTCCCTAGCGACCGCACGTGAAGATGTGTACAGTGGCTGGCCGGTACTTGAGGGACGAAAGCCCGACATGCGCTGCTGAGGTGCTAACGCACGCAGCATCGCCCGCTGCTGCTGTTGCTGCTGCGGAGGTGCTGGTAATGCTGGTCGGAACACCGGCTGTGGATACGGCCGATTGCGGAATTGCATCGGTCGCTGGGGTGGCTGCCAGTGTTGACCTGATGGTGTGCGATACACCATCTGATATTTCTGGGGAGGACCTCCTCCCTCTCCACCGCTCTGCGGCATGCTGCGCCCCCTCTCTGCTGCAGCTAACTCCATGCTGGAGTCTTCCCGAACAATCGCAGCATCAATCATTTTGTTGAGTCTGCCGCGATTGAACATCGTCAGCTTGTCCTTTAGAAGCGGATTCAACCCCTGGTAGAAGTGGTCCCTTCTCTTTTCATCAGTATCATAGTGATACAACACATAAAGAGCGAGATCGTTGAATGCCCGGGCATATTCCAGCGCGTTCCTGTTCCTTGCTACAGGTGGAGGAATTCCTGTGTCTTTCTCTTCATCAGACCCGACGGAATGTGTTAGGCCCTAAAGGCCGCCTGGAACTCCACCCAGGTCACCACTCGCTGGGTGGGTTGAGAGGCAAAAAAATTTGCCCACCAAGCATTCGCGGACCCCATAAGTTGCTGGGCTGCGAATCGGGTCTTCATCTGCTCACTAACATGGAGCAGCCCAAACTTCATTTCCATCATGCGGAGCCAGTTATCCGTATCGATGGGCTCATCCACCCGCGAGAATACCGGGGAATGTGTCACAAAGAAATTCGATTAGGAACTCTGTTGGCTTCCTCTCGGTCTTCGCGATCAAAGTTTGCAGCAACTCTGTGTGCTGCTGGTGCGAGCCCGCCATGGCCGCAACTATATCGGCCAACATGACCGTTGGCGGTGGTGGTGGTTGTGGTTGCTGCTTTTGCTGTCCCGAGGAAGTCTCGGGAGGCTGTTGGGAGGCATCTCCCCCGACTGGAACCCCCAACCTCTGGGTTGGCGCGAGTGCGAGTCATTCTAAAATTCCACACGGCGATGATCAGCACATGTCATACTTAAAAATCCATGAAAAACAGTACGTATTCCAGTGATGAATGAGAAACTTGAACAACATTCACATATATTAATAAAGCAAAAACTTTATGCAAGATATAGGATTCTTGGGTCAAAATTACAGCCACTTTTGATCACCCGAGACGTCGTGCTCATATCGTCACTATATACTCACACGCTTCTGTTTTTCTAACGACATATCGCTGTTACAAAAGCTACGATCTGTAGAAAAATATTTGAAAAGGTAAAATATTCATTTATACAGTAAAACTGTGAGTTATAACATAAACATGTCATTGAACTCCTGAAACTTGGAAACATAAATCAAACTTAGAACAAATTTGATTTCTGGTCTGCTGCCCAAACTGACAGTACTGACCAGTTTCCCTACTACCCAGATTTAGACCATGTTAAAGGTAAAATCAGTCCTCGAGTTCAAAAGAAAAGTTAAAGTTAACTTCAATATATTTCCAGAATGTATTTATATGCCCTCAGATCTGTTTTGATCAAAAGTTATGAGATGTCAAAGTTCACAGAGTTTCTGGAGAAAATTGGGCTGCACCTCCCTGCTTGAGGTACTGACTTGATCCAAGAATTCCAGTTAATTATATACCGAATTTGACAAAACTTTTGGTTACAAAGTTTTAACATACCTCATGAACGTTTAAGAACTGTATCATTTTCTACTTTTGGATTTTTATGCACGAAGTTATGCTCATTTTACAGAGAATTCCAGAGAGTATTTACTCTGCCCTGTTTCCTGGACAGTATCAACTCTACTAAAGATTTCGACCAGTTAAGGGATGAAACACCTCTGGACATAAATAGAAAAGTCGTAGAACTCTTTCAAAGCTTTCTAGAAATGTATCATACGACCCCAACGTCGAAAGAACTCGACCTCTACACTCTGTATAACTTCAGCATTATTTTAGCTGAAAACAGAGAACTCTGTTCCTAGTATTACATAAGTTGAAACCTGCTTAATTTTGAAGTTCCGATCAAAGGAAGGAGTTTAATCAAAGTCTTAGTGCTCTGGGTCAAAATTTTCAACTTTTACAGTGATGTTGATCATTTAGTGGGGTGTGACATCGAAGCGTCACCGAAGTCATGCTGGTACTACGTTCCTCACAAAGAAAAACTTATACCTGATTTAGCCGACTTCGTTATTTCAGTGGCACTAAACGACTCTCACAGACGTGTTCTACTCGTCTGCCGATTCGTGGTTAGACTACCTGCATAAGCTCACACAATCATCAGGTTTAGCTGCACACTGAACCGGCCTCCATAACAGTTTCATACACCCGTCCGTTGTCAGTCGCACGGGTGTTCTTAAGACAAACACGCCTTGAGCTACGTGTTCACGTTACCAACCACGTGACAAGGTCTCCACATAGTTGCCCATAGCACGCCGGGGACTGGCGTTGCTCGAATACCCCAAATGACATGAAGAGTCGTAGAGGATACCTAAGCTGACCAGGTTACCTGCCACCCGTGAGGCTCCACCCTTAAGCTTGTGCGCCCTGGTGGACAGCGCTTACATGCACCCCCAAGACATAGAAAGTCCTGAGATGCATAATTTTCCGACATAACAAGTAGATTAGTGTTGCCACTTTCTATAGACTAATAACATCCTTATGTCGGCTAATAACTCATTCCTAAACGAGTTTTTGAGAATCTAGTCTTCTTCAGTGCGTTAAACCTCAACGGAGCTCTGATGCCACGATGTGAGGACCAGATGGTCTCGACATCCAGGATCTCACTGAGGGGTACTGCGATGACAGCACCAGATAACACACATCGAAGACATAAAAACAGAAGCTAAATTTTATTACATGAACTTGTTTATAAACATAATTGCAACAAAATATCGTTGTAGCCTACACTCTCGGGTGTAGACTAAGAAAAAGGGTTCACGTTCAGCCCGTGAACGTGATCCCACTAGCTACACACACACGACAATGTAAAAGTCCCAAAAACTTGTAAATGAAAAACTTGAATTGTGAATAAAGTTGGGTTCAAATTCCAGAAAATGACTTACAAAAACTTTCTTACATGGGATGGTGTACATGGGATTCAACAACATGGGTTCAAAGATTCATTTGAATGTGTTGGACCTATGTTGAGTTAAATCCATGTGTAATCATGCATATGCATGAGAAAGATTAAAAATCAGATTTTCAAACTTAAAGTTCACCTCAAAGTGTTGCCAAACTTTTGAATACACATGCAGCCTCATACTTTTGAATTTGAGGAAATTCAGGTTGGCAACCTTTTGACTTTAGGGTGGGCTAAAAAGAAGTAATTATATTCATTTGTGAATTTGAGCTGAATTCAAATTGGACAAGCAAAATTCACACTGAATTTGGATAATTCAAACTCCAGCCCATGTTTGAATTCAAGAATTATCAGACTGAGTGGATTTACATGATTGAAGATTTTTGGTAGATATTTGAGAGGATGAACAGGGATGGACCCACATGTCATAGGAACGAAGTGACTTGCACCCGAAGGCTCTCTGTTCAGTGCCGAGCACAGACCGAAGCAATCCTCCGAGCGCCACTGAGGCTCACCCTGAGGCCACCTCCCGTGATTTCATCACGCTGGCGAGCAGCTCGGGTGTTTGCCTAACGTTTGGCACGATCTTTTGCTCACACAAGGAATCAACTCGGGCTTTGTCTCTCCCTCGAGCAGAAACGAAGCAGCTCACCGCCGCCGCCTCGGTTACAACCGGGAAACCGCGAAACCGTGCGTGCAACACCTCCCCGAGCTGCAAAACGGCATGGCGTGGTCGTCCTTCACCTTCTCGGAGCAAAAACCAGCAGGTTCCAGCGTTCCCCACCCTAGAACGGCCTCTTCGTGCGGTGACCTAAAATAACCGGAACCGAGGGTCCCGTGGACAGCTCGCACCGAAGCTTTTCACGGCCGAGCGAACACACTCCAAGATGCGCCAGAACATCACACTGCTCCTCCCCAAAGTTCAGCTGAAGCCGTGCACCATAGCTCGAGAATTTTGAGTTTTTCTCTTGGCCCGGGAAGACCTAACCACGGGTAAGAATTTCTGAAATTGATGCTCATATTTCGGTTAGGGTTCATCATTTTGCGCACACATGAGCTAGACTGAGTAGGAAACCTTTTTTTCCTTTAGAAACCTAGCTTATAACCAGAGAGCCATAGCTAATTTCAAGCTTTTCGAGCGGCGGTCATGGCGGGAACCGCCGGGCGCACGGTGAGATCCTACTTAGAGCCGTTTCCGATCAAGTTTGCATCCACGTTGAGCGTACCCATGACACCCTGATGCTGTAGAACCAAAAAAACCGCTGGTTTGGAGGGCTAGTGAGGGCGCTACACGTCACCGGAGTGAAACCCAAGCCGCCGCACGTCGTGGGGTGGGTTAGAGCCGTCGCCGGCCTCCGGTGAGTGTGGGGACGTGTTTGTGGCGGACCGGAATCCACTCATCCAGGATCGCAGAGGGTGGTGCCGCGCGATGCGACACCCGACAGCACACGTCATAAGAACACATTATATTACATGGGAAAACAAACTGAATGTACGAAGTAGTACACTTCTCAGTTACAAACTAGAGTCTTTATTACACAGCGGAAGTTTCTTTTATACAACTCACGCCCGCCTATCTAGCAGAAGTGGTTGCCAGCCCTAGGGCAACCCACACTAGCTGCACTCCTCAGCTCAGCGCAGCGTGTACGGCTCCCACTCAGCCGTGGTCCCCGACGGAGGGTAACCCTCGCCGGTGGACTCGTACTCCGAGTCCGTGGGTGGCTCCTCACCTGAAAAACACTTAAGCAGCAACCGTGAGCACGAAGGCTCAGCAAGGCTTAACCGACTCACCTAAGCATGAAACTCTACCTGAGGTGTACAAGGACATAGGATAGCAATGTTGCAGCAATTGGACACGCCTACAGGTTCATCCTTAGTTCATATTTTAGCAACAAGTTAACAGTTCATGAAGCTGAAATTTAGTGAGCAATATTTGGTGGCACACATGTAGCAATACAATTATATCATAACAGCAATATTGAATCATAACATTTCATTCATTAGTCTACGTTACGACGCAGTGAACAAGCGGTACTCGTCACCGCGAGGGACGGCGAATCGACTCGATATACACCTGCAGGGAAACCCAAAGAGCACGTCACGTACGCCCACCTGTGGAGCTGCACAGCACGCTCACTCGATGTCGTACGGGATAACCTTTCACCCAACAGCCCAAACGTCGAACCGGTCGCACCGAAACGAGCAGGAGGTTCCCCACACAGAGCATCTCTCTATGCCCGTTGGCAGATTTCCACCTTGCTGCCCTCAGCCTACATCTATAAATCGGTGCGTTATGCCTCGACGCCCGGAGGTTTAGGCTACATCGGTTTATCGGGACACATATATCCGATATGCCTTCGGTACGTTCAATACTTGTTCAGCAGGGCCGCACACGGTTCGGTCCTCAATCGACACGGACAGGGCCGCGCACACAAGACTCCCTCTTGCTGCGCCCTAGCCCCTTCCTAGTCTCATTTTCATTACTAAAGTGATCTCACATCACTCCACCGAACCCGTGTGTTCCCAAGCCTAAACTCGCGAGTAGATTCCAACTACTCGACTTGTACCGAAGTCCTATGAAACATTAAGCATAGCCTGTCTACTCGAGGTCTTAGACACTACCCTCACTCTTTTAGGAACCTTTGGTTATGCAAGTGGGGTTCCATTCATCCTACACCTAATGCACAATCATACTTCACATGACTCATGTAAACAAAGTAAAACTTATAAAAGGGTTAATGCAAACCGGGGCTTGCCTTGTTGCTGCTGGTCAGTAGTTAGCTCATCTTCCGGAAGGAGGAAGTCCAGCACTTCCGGAGTCTCTTCTTCAATGGCTACACGTTATTGAAAGACTACATGTAAATTTAAATGCAAAGTGCATACAAGTTTGTTGTAAGGTTACTGCTATTAGTTCTAATTAGGGATGGCAATCGCACCCGCGGGTGCGGGTACCCGACAGGTTTTGCACCCGACGGGTGCGGGTAGGATTTTCCACCCGCGGGTCTAACCCGCACCCGACCCGACTTGTCGCGGGTGCGGGTGCGGGTTTTATTTTGCACCCGCGGGTACCCGACGGGCACCCGAAATGATTTATGTTTATATTTTTAAAGTCAAATTCGATTGTGTTATATTATTTAATTGTTTCATATTACTTATCAAGACCTATATTTATAATCTTTATAAGTAACTTAATATTTTTTGTTGTATTGTAATTCAAAATGGATGATTTTTTAGACTTATTTTATTAAATATTTTAGTATGTTTATAAAAAAAGTCAAACCCGATGGGCACCCGAAACCCGCCCGAAACCCGACGGGTGCGGGTGCGGGTGCGAATTTTCACCCGCGGGTGCGGGTCTCAAATTCCACCCGCAACCTTTTTTGTTTCGGGCGGGTTTTTGCTCCACCCGACCCGAACCCGACCCATTGCCATCCCTAGTTCTAATAACCAGTTCTAACAACTGGAACTCTGTTTAAGAATTTAAAAATGAACTGGTGTTGGTGGTTTGGCTTAGACTTAATCACATGGTTAAATGCTAAGTGGTTTTCCCCCCTTTTCCATATTAATCCCTCAAGTGGTTAAACAGGACAGGGGTGATCCAGAGCTCCAATGGAGCTGAGAATTTTTGTGTGAGTTTCTTATCACAAGAAAACTCTCTGGACCAAACACCAGCACTTTTCATGGAGTGGTTTGCTCAGAATAATTCTCTTAGCAAATAAGCAAAGAAGAATTAATCCTGAGATAACATCCCTGTTCATGCCCAACTTAGTGAACTACAATTTAAATTATAGCTCATATAGTTTGCATGAATTTTCCTAGCATTTTTTGGAGCTAAGACTTGCCCAGAACTGAATTTCCAAGTTTTGGAAATTCTCTGAAAATGTTTCTGTATTCAAATGAACACAGCATCTTCAAATTTGAATTGTTCTGACCAAATCAACTCCAAATGGTCTGAAACTTTTACAGGGGTTCACTAAAGTATTAAAGAACATTCTGGTAAAAGTTGGGGATTTTTGGATGCACCAAACTCCCTCTAAAATTCTTTTTCTAAAAAGATTTAAAGAATTTTCCAGAATTAATTAATGGGTTTCATACAAATTGGGTTTCAGATTTGGATTGTACTCGGAATTCTGAGTTCAGCAAAATTTGGTTCATCGCATTTGGAGTTTCCTAGCTAAAGTTCTATGCCTTTGAAGTTTGAACTAAAACTGGAAATTCCAAAAATGTTTAAATCCTGCGGGTGGGTCCACCGCACACGTGTCGACCGCTGCAGCCGAGCCACACGGGGCTACAGACTCCTTCCCGCGTGGCCGCACTGGATCCTGGACCACAGAGAATCCCGCAGGCTACCTCCAGCCGCTGACGCGTGGGGCCTCCCCCCCTTCTTCTTCCTCCGGCCACCCGCGTAATCCCGCCGCCGAACTCGCCGGAGAGGGGTTCCGGCCTTCGGAGCTTGCTGATTCTCGCTGCCTGTGCCTAACTCGACTCGGAGAACACGCTGGTGCCCTCACCGGAGCTTGACAACGGCCGGAACAGTGCTCCCGACGGCAACAGCGGCCAGGAGCTCACCGGCGACGTCAAACTCAGCATCCCCTGCACCTTTTTCGATGCGGTTTGCTCGGGGAGCTCCGCTGACACCCGCTGATCATAGATATGGGCACTGATCCCCGTGAAAACGGCTGCAACTACGACCTCATCGGCGACCTAGGCCGGATATCGACTGTGCTCAGAGAACTTCGAAGAATCGTCACCCTAGCCCACGGTTCTTACTGGTTTTTGATCCTAGGTGGTCGTGGCAGTGTGTAGATCGTGTGTTTAGCTCGGCACGCCTGGTGATAAGCCAACACCCGTGAATTTTTGGATTTGGTGGAGCTCGGCCTTAAGAACCCCGTAGCATTCCCGGAAGAAATTCTCGCCCGACGGTGCATGAAATGCCGAACGGTAAGGATCAGCAGAACCAGCACCTTGTGGCGGTCGTTTCTTGTGTTGAGCGTCGGGCACGAGGAAGCCTGTGCTGTCCGGGCGCCGGCGTTCAGAGGGCGGCGACTCCGGGTGCGCTGCTTCGGATGTGGGCGGGTGGAACCGAGAGAATGGGGAGGGGATTCACGCCGACCAGGGTGCGATCGCGTGTTTTGTAGCCGGCGCCCTCATCCCCCCGAGCAGGAGGTGGCGCGGTGGCTGCGTTGGGACGGGGTCGACCCCGTGCGCTGTCGGCCGCAGGGTATTCGACCGCGTGCCCGAGTCGGTTTGCTCCCCAGGGTGGCTGACCAGTGGGCCCTCTTCTCCCCTCTAATTCTTTCTCCCCCTTTCTTTTGTAAATATCCCAGCTACTGAGAATTGAATGGGAGACTTAGCCCCCAAGTATTGGTTTGAATTTGGGTTCTCAAATTTAACTTTGTTGGGTTAAATTTGCTTCATGTTTAAACTGAAATTCAAATTCAGTTTTGAATTATTGCAAATTTAGCTCCCGACAAGATGAACTCCAATAGGGATGAAAATTGGTGGGCTAACTCAGAAAAATGTGCTGAGTTTGAATATGAAGCTAACTTTTGAATTTGAGTGATGAAAGTTGCTGCAATTTGAATTTACATTCAAATTGGCCTCCTTTTCAAATACCTCCAAAAGTGCCTCAAAAGGTGTTGGGTTTGCATGAAACTTGGCTTGAACCCTTCCAAGACTTTTTAAGTCCTAGGGGTGAGCTCAACCTCTCATGTTCCTGTGTAGAAATCCTACTTTGTGAAAGTGAAGGCTTTCCCCTCTAATTACCCTTTTGATGGAGGTTACTTGCTCTTCACACTTTTTCCTAAGATATCCACAATAAAAACTGTGGTGTTGTGAGGTGAAGATTGCAAGTCCCTTTTCTTGGGCTTTTACATCCCTCCCCACTTAAAAGAATCTCGTCCCGAGATTACAAAAGAAGAGATAGCGATGTAATAGGGACTTACCCGTGTTGAGAAGTCATGAACTCCGGGTAATTTGAGCGAAGGAATTCCTCGCTCTCCCACGTCGCTTCTTCGGTGGTGTGGTTGCTCCAGAGTATTTTGTAGAACCACAACGTTCTGCTACGCGTGGTCCTGGCTCTTTCATCAAGAATGGCCACCAGATACTCATCATATGTTAAATCCGGTTTCAGCTCGCCGATGTCTTCGGTAGGAACAGCAGCTGTATGCTTCAAACATTTTCGCAGTTGTGAAACATGGAAAACATCATGGACACCAGCAAGGGATGCCGGTAACTCCAATCGATACGCCGCTGGTCCACAGTTCTCGGTGATGGCATAGGGTCCAATAAAACGGGGAGTGAGCTCCCCCTTCACACCGAACCGGTGCACACCCTTCATCGGAGACACGCGGAGGTACAGGTGTTCACCAACGTAGAAGTGCAACGGTCTACGCCTCTTATCAGCGTAGCTCTTCTGCCGGGATTGAGCGGCCTTCAAATTAGCTTGGATCATCTTAACACGCTCTTCGGCGTCGTTCACCACATCAACCCCGAACCTGACCCTTTCACCGGACTCGCACCAATTTAATGGGTGCGGCATTTCCGACCGTAGAGAGCTTCTTAGGGTGCCATCTTGATACTCGCCTGATAGCCGTTGTTGTACGAGAATTCCGCCAATGGTAGGTGATCATCCCAGTTCCTACCATGGTGGATGGCACATGCTCTCAACATGTCTTCTAATACTTGGTTTACCCTCTCTGTTTGCCCATCTTTTTGAGGGTGATAAGCGGAGCTCCTAATCAACTTAGTACCCAATGCAGCGTGTAGCTGCTCCCAAAAGCGAGATACAAATAATGCACTTCGATCAGAGACAATGGTCTTGGATACCCCGTATAGGCATAGAATCTTCGCTATGTATAGCTCCGCATATTTGCCGGCATTGTAACGTGTATTCACCGGGATGAAGTGAGCCGTCTTGGTTAACCGATCAACGATTACCCATATGGAATCATGCTTGTTGGATGTTAGGGGTAATCCCACAATGAAATCCATGCTCACATCTTCCCATTTGCATGTCGGGATCTTCAGGGGTTGCAACAGCCCTGATTTCTTCATGTGATCAGCCTTCACTCGTCGGCACGTATCACACTCGGATACGTACTTCGCTACCTCCCGCTTCATCCGTGTCCACCAAAATTTCTTTTTCAAATCTTGGTACATCTTGTTGCTGCCCGGATGAATGGAGTACTTGGACAAGTGAGCTTCATCGAGGATCTTCTTTCTCAACTCCATATCCCGGGGTACGACTATGCGGTCATTGAACCACAGCGTCCCCTCATCATCTTTCCGGAAACATTTAATTTCTCCATTGTCTATCCGTCTCCGGAGATGTGCCATGCCTTTATCCGTTTTCTGAGCTGCAATGATGTCCTCCCTAATAGCAGGGATGAGGGCAAGGTTGTACAGCGATCCATAAGGAACCAAGTATAAACTTGGCTCTTCCTCCTCCACCGGTGTAATGGTGAGGTGATAGACATGTGATTTCCGACTCAGCGCGTCGGCGACCACATTCGCCTTGCCGGGGTGGTAGTGAATCTCAATTTCATAGTCCTTGATTAATTCTAACCACCTCCTTTGCCTCATATTCAGCTCCTTCTGGGTGAAAATGTATTTTAAGCTCTTGTGGTCGGTGTAGAGGTGCACCAGATTCCCCAGGAGATAGTGCCTCCACATTTTTAGCGCCAACACCACGGCAGCAAGCTCAAGATCATGAGTAGGATAATGCTGCTCATGGTTCCGAAGTTGGCGTGAGCCATATGTGACCACACGTCCTTCCTGCATCAATACGCAGCCGAGCCCAATACCGGATGCGTCACAGTACACGTCGAAGGGCTTTGTTGTATCCGGCTGAGCTAAGACCGGGGCTGTTGTGAGATGCTTCACCAATGCTTGGAACGCTCCTTCAGACACCGTGTTCCAAACATACTTCGTCCCCTTCTTCAGCAATTCTGTCATCGGCTTAGCGAGCTTGGAGAAGCTTGGAATGAATCTCCTATAGTATCCCGCTAACCCAAGGAAGCTTCTGACTTCGTGAACTAAAGTGGGAGCTTTCCATTTCAGCACTTGCTCTATTTTGCTTGGGTCAACCGCAATGCCTTCCGCTGAGATAATATGTCCCAAGAATGGCACTTGGCTGATCCAAAACTCACATTTGCTGAACTTGGCGTAGAGCTTGTGGTCTCACAATCGTTGAAGAACGATTCTCAAGTGTTCGGCATGTTCGGCTTCTGTCTTGGAGTAAACCAAGATATCGTCGATGAACACTACCACAAACTTGTCCAGCTCCGGCATGAACACCGAGTTCATGAGATACATGAAATGAGCTGGAGCATTTGTGAGACCAAAAGACATGACGAGATATTCATATAATCCGTATCTCGTCGAGAAGGCCGTCTTTGGGATATCCTCCGCCCGGATCTTGATCTGGTGATATCCAGAGCGAAGGTCCATCTTGGAGAACACACTTGCCCCCACAAGTTGATCAAACAAAATGTCAATACGGGGCAGTGGGTACTTATTCTTGATGGTGATGGCGTTGAGTGGCCGGTAATCCACACACAGCCTCAGGGTTTCATCCTTCTTATTTACAAACAGCGTCGAGCATCCCCAAGGCGAGGAACTCTGCCTAATGAAACCCTTGCTCAACAGATCATTAGCTGTTCTTTTAATTCAGCCAGCTCGTTCGGAGCCATCTTGTATGGTCTCCATGATATGGGCGTAGTCCCGGGTGCAAGTTCAATCTTGAACTCGACATCCCGCTCAGGTGGCATGCCCGGAAGATCATCCGGGAACACGTCAGGATACTCCCGGACTACGGGGATGTCTTCTAACTTGAGAGCTTCAGTATTGTTGATCACTGAAACTTCCCGGACTGGATTATCTAATAAGAGGGACTGCGGACGGTGTAATGGGGAATTGAGGTGAACCGTCCGTGATAGGGTTTCCAAGACAGCGTCATGGTAACTTAGCCATGACATTCCCAAGATTGCATCAATCTTGTGCCCCTGAAGGATAATCATAGTGGTGGGATATATCTTCCCACCTAAGCACAGTGGTGCTTTTGGAACCATCATCGTTGCTGAAATCTTTCCTCCCGGTGAGCAGATCATATACGAACACTCGGTTGGAAAGGCTTCCAGCTGATGCTTAACCACGTACGATGCACTTATAAAGTTGTGGGTTGCACCAGAATCAAACAATATGATGATGGCTTGATGGTTGAGAGTAAACGTACCCGCCAGTACGTTGTCTTCCTCTGGGGCGTCCTCATTGTCGAGGTTGCGGACGCCCCCAGTCCGCTAACCAACCTTCTTCACCGGAGGTCGGCCTCGAGCACCGCCCTGGAACTTGGCTTGCCCGCTGCTCTGCTGCCCCTGGGGACAGTCCTTCGCGAAGTGGCCTGCCTGGACACACGTGAAGCAGGTAAAACGGGGCGGTCCCCCGCTGATCGGTGGATGGAATCCCGGGGCGCGTTGTGGCGGTGGAAACGCCCGGGGTACCGTCTGCTGCTGCTGCTGTTGCTGTCTTGGTGGTGGCATCGGCGGACGGAACGAGGGTGACTGGAAAGGACGTCCCCCGAACCGTTGAGGTTGCGCCGGTGGATGCCACTGCTGCCCGGATGGTGTCCGATACACCATACGGTACTTCTGTGGCGCGCCACCACCACTGCTAGGTGGAGCGCTGCGCTTCCTCTGCTCAGCTGCCAACTCCCGCTGAGCATCCTCTTTCATAATCGCGGCATTGACTAGGTCGTTGAAAGTGCCGCGATTCCACTGAACGAGGTGCGTCTTCATTTCGGGGTGTAACCCCCGATAGAAATGCTCCCTCTTCTTCTCCTCCGTGGAGATATAGTCTGACGCGTATTGCGCCAGATGGTTGAAGGCACGGGAGTAGTCATGGGTACTCCTCCCGCCCTGCTTCAGCTCCATGAATTCTTGGAACTTCCTCTTCATGATTCCGGGAGGAATGTGATAGGCACGGAACGCCTCCCGGAACTCTTGCCATTCCACGGCATGGCCAGCCGGACGTGAGGCGACATAGTTCGCCCACCACGCACCAGCGGCACCGTGGAGTTGCTGCGCTGCGAACAGAGTCTTCTGCCGCTCCGTACATTGGAGCAGCCCGAACATGGACTCGATAGTCCGCAGCCAGTTGTCCGCCTCCAGTGGTTCTTCGGCTTCGGTGAACACTAGAGGGTGTGTACTCATGAAATCCGAGTACGACACTTCACGGGGCTCACGAGGCCCTCTATCTTGACGTCCCCCCGCCTGGGACGTATTCTGCACGATCATGCGGAGCAGGTCAGTCTGCTCCTCACGACCTCCCACCAGTGCCGCTATCACATCTGCTAGAGTAAGCGGAGGCGGCGGTGGTGGCTGCTGCTGCGGGGTGCTGTCGTAGGCCGTTGGCTGGGAGTCGTCACCTCCCTGTTGGCTAGAGCCACCACCCTCGTGCATGGTCCTAGTACGAACCATCTGCAACCACACGACAGTAATCATCAGTCCCGCAACATTTTGCATGCAGTCCAAAGAAAATAGGCGTAAAACATAATGACAATAATTCATGCGATACATCTCGTATGTAGATAATGTAATAACTTTGCACAAGCTACACCATTACCAGACCAAACACAAGATAGTTTAATCCAACTTGATGAACCTCCTCTTTGGAAGCTCACCATAACTAGGTTTGGTCACTACGAGATATTACTATCGCTTTGTCATCACGTATACCACCCTTAGGGTACCACACCCTCTCCAATGAGTTCAACTGTCATTCTTCTGTCAGAATGACCAGTTTCTACCTAATCCAAATTTTTATCTGGTTCTGGGCATTTTTATGACTCAAGCTGAATACCAAAGTTAAAGTTAACTTCAGTATCTTTCCAACTAGTACTCATTTGCCCTCAGATCAGCTCTGGTTAAAAAGTTATGCTAATTCAAAGTCAGCAGAATTTCTGGAAGAATTTTAACAGCACCTCCCTTGGAAGTGGCTATTTTCATCCCTGGTTTCCACTGA
Source organism: Neostapfia colusana (assembly GCA_030760725.1). NCBI lineage: Eukaryota > Viridiplantae > Streptophyta > Magnoliopsida > Poales > Poaceae > Neostapfia > Neostapfia colusana. Next base: position 33,294,573 of record JASWHV010000004.1, on the reverse strand, counting down.
AATCTGTGCTGAAACTTCAGAAACTTTGAATTGCAAAGATGTCACCCATCTTCTACTCTTTATAAGGATGTATTATATGACAATTTTAGATTTTTCTACTGAGAGTTATGTTTGAAAAACAGAACAGTCCAGAGAGTGGTTAACTCTGTCCTGGTTCTGGACAGTTTACATTCCTCTGGGATTTCAGCCATCTTAAGTTGAGTTTCAGCTCTGGAAGTCTACAACAAAGTTGTAGAGTACTTCAATACCTTTCCATAACTATATAGCACACCTCTCTCGGCTAAAAGACCTGTGAGTTGTGCTCTGTTGAAGTTCGGCAACCTTGCTGCCCAAAACAGAGCACTCTGCTTTTCATACTTTTGGCTATACTGCCCCACTATCCCATTATTATACCCAACCAGGGTCCTAAATGTTAAACCTATAGATTTTAATTCCTTGTTATCATTATTTTCATGCATATGCCTACAGTATCTCGGTACTACGTTCCTCACAAAAGAAAATCCTAACCGGATCATACCGGCATATACGTCTCAAGTGTGGCACTAAACAGTCTCTCGCACACGTTTTCTACACGGATACATACGTGGTTAGTACCTGCAGAAGACCACACAATAATGTTGCACTCAATGGTTTTGTTTCCATTTCAGGAAGTACCATATTTAAAAGTAAATACAAATGCCCGTATCATTGTCATACGGCCGTCCTTGAGCTAAGTCACGTCTCAAGGCACGTGATCGTGTTTCAACACCACACGACGGGGAACCCGAGTAGGTCATGAACGGGTCGTCACGGTTGGGAATGTTATCAACCCAACAGATACCACCTACTTCCCGGCAGGGCACGCCGATGGCAAGCGCTGCGTATGTCCTCCTGGGCTATTTCCAGACGAACACACTCTCGCGTTACTGACCACGCGATGGGGTCTCCACTTACTTGCCTAATGCACGCTAGGGATCAGCGTTTCATATGAACTCAGGAACATGAAGAGTTCAAGAGGTTCATATTGACGTCTCACACCAAGCTGTGAGACAAATCCCTGAACCACATTCCTCGTCAGGGGGAGCTAACCGAAATTGAACCGCTTTCGGTGGCGTTCCTTACCATACTTACCAGAGCGTAGGTGCGTCGTTACATAATTGAAATTCAGAATTATAACACATAAGTTAGTCTTTGCCACTTTAAGTAACTATGCTAGTATAGTCCTTACTTGGACAACTACCGAATCCTCACCGTATACCTAAGTTTTTCCCATAATGCAGTACTTAAGTACTGTGCTATCCCCACTGTGGCTCTGATACCAGGCTGTGGCGGACTGGAATCCGCTCATCCAGGATCGCAGAGGGTGGTGCCGCGCGATGCGACACCCGACAGCACACGTCATAAGAACACATTATATTACATGGGAAAACAAACTGAATGTACGAAGTAGTACACTTCTCAGTTACAAACTAGGGTCTTTATTACACAGCGGAAGTTTCTTTTATACAACTCACGCCCGCCTATCTAGCAGAAGTGGTTGCCAGCCCTAGGGCAACCCACACTAGCGGCACTCCTCAGCTCAGCGCGGCGTGTACGGCTCCCACTCAGCCGTGGTCCCCGACGGAGGGTAACCCTCGCCGGTGGACTCGTACCCCGAGTCTGTGGGTGGCTCCTCACCCGAAAAACACTTAAGCAGCAACCGTGAGCACGAAGGCTCAGCAAGGCTTAACCAACTCACCTAAGCATGAAACTCTACCTGAGGTGTACAAGGACATAGGATAGCAATGTTGCAGCAATTGGACACGCCTACAGGTTCATCCTTAGTCCATCTTTTAGCAACAAGTTAACAGTTCATGAAGCTGAAATTTAGTGAGCAATATTTGGTGGCACACATGTAGCAATACAATTATATCATAACAGCAATATTGAATTATAACATTTCATTCATTATCTACGTTACGACGCAGTGAACAAGCGGTACTCGTCACCGCGAGGGACGGTGAATCGACTCGATATACACCTGCAGGGGAAACCCAAAGAGCACGTCACGTACGCCCACCCGTGGAGCTGCACAGCACGCTCACTCGATGTCGTACGGGACAACCTTTCACCCAACAGCCCAAACGTCGAACCGGTCGCACCAAAACGAGCAGGAGGTTCCCCACACGGAGCATCTCTCTATGCCCGTTGGCAGATTTCCACCTTGCTGCCCTCAGCATACACCTATAAATCGGTGCGTTATGCCTCGACGCCCGGAGGTTTAGGCTACATCGGTTTATCGGGGCCCATATATCCGATATGCCTTCGGTACGTTCAATACTTGTTCAGCAGGGCCGCACACGGTTCGGTCCTCAATCGACACGGACAGGGCCGCGCACACAAGACTCCCTCTTGCTGCGCCCTAGCCCCTGCCTAGTCTCATTTTCATTACTAAAGTGATCTCACATCACTCCACCGAACCCGTGTGTTCCCAAGCCTAAACTCGCGAGTAGATTCCAACTACTCGACTTGTACCGAAGTCCTATGAAACATTAAGCATAGCCTGTCTACTCGAGGTCTTAGACACTACCCTCACTCTTTTAGGAACCTTTTGTTATGCAAGTGGGGTTCCATTCATCCTACACCTAATGCACAATCATACTTCACATGACTCATGTAAACAAAGTAAAACTTATAAAAGGTTTAATGCAAACCGGGGCTTGCCGTGTTGCTGCTGGTCAGTAATTATCTCTTCTTCCGGAAGGAGGAAGTCCAGCACTTCCGGAGTCTCTTCTTCAATGGCTACACATTATTGAAAGACTACATGTAAATTTAAATGCAAAGTGCATACACGTTTGTTGTAAGGTTACTGCTATTAGTTCTAATAACCAGTTCTAACAACTGGAACTCTGTTTAAGAATTTAAAGATGAACTGGTGTTGGTGGTTTCGCTTAGACTTAATCACATGGTTAAATGCTAAGTGGTTTTCCCCCCTTTTCCATATTAATCCCTCAAGTGGTTAAACACGACAGGGGTGATCCAGAGCTCCAATGGAGCTGAGAATTTTTGTGTAAGTTTCTTATCACAAGAAAACTCTCTGGACCAAACACTAGCACTTTTCATGGAGTGGTTTGCTCAGAATAATTCTCTTAGCAAATAAGCAAAGAAGAATTAATCCTGAGATAATATTCCTGTTCATGCCCAACTTAGTGAACTACAATTTCAATTATAGCTCATAGAGTTTGCATGAATTTTCCTAGCATTTTTTTGGAGCTAAGACTTGCCCAGAACTGAATTTCCAAGTTTTGGAAATTCTCTGAAAATGTTTCTGTATTCAAATGAACACAGCATCTTCAAATTTGAATTGTTCTGACTAAATCAACTCCAAATGGTCTGAAACTTTGACAGGGGTTCACTAAAGTACTAAAGAACATTCTGGTAAAATTTGGGGATTTTTGGATGCACCAAACTCCCTCTAAAATTCTTTTGCAGAAAAGCTTTAAAGAATTTTCCAGAATTAATTAATGGGTTTCATACAAATTGGGTTTCAGATTTGGATTGTACTCGGAATTCTAAGTTCAGCAAAATTTGGTTCATCGCATTTGGAGTTTCCTAGCCAAAATTCTATGCCTTTGAAGTTTGAACTAAAACTGGAAATTCCAAAAATGTTTAAATCCTGCGGGTGGGTCCACCGCACACGTGTGGATCGCTGGAGCCGAGCCACACGGGGCCACAGACTCCTTCCCGTGTGGCCGCACTGGATCCTGGACCACAGAGAATCCCGCACGCTACCTCCAGCCGCTGACGCTTGGGGCCACCCCCCTTCTTCTTCCTCCGGCCACCAGCGCAATCCCGCCGCCGAGCTCGCCGAAGCTCTCGCCGGAGAGGGGTTCCGGCCTTCGGAGCTTGCTGATTCTCGCCGCCTGTGCCTAACTCGACTCGGAGAACACGCTGGTGCCCTCACCGGAGCTTGACAATGGCCGGAAGAGTGCTCCCGACAGCAACAGCGGCCGGGAGCTCACCGGCGACGTCAAACTCAGCATCCCCTGCACCTTTTTCGATGCGGTTTGCTCGGGGAGCTCCGCGGACACCCGCTGATCATGGATATGGGCACCGATCCCTGTGAAAACGGCTGCAACTACGACCTCATCGGCGACCTAGGCCGGATATCGGTTGTGCTCAGAAAACTTCGAAGAATCGTCACCCTAGCCCGCGGTTCTTACTGGTTTTCGATCCTAGGTGGTCGTGGCAGTGTGTAGATCGTGTGTTTAGCTCGGCACGCCCGGTGATAAGCCAACACCCGTGAATTTTTAGATTTGGTGGAGCTCGGCCTTAAGAACCCCGTAGCGTTCCCGGAAGAAATTCTCCCCCGACGGTGCATGAAATGCCGAACGGTAATGATCAGCAGAACCAGCACCTTGTGGCAGTCGTTTCTTGTGTTGAGCGTCGGGCACGAGGAAGCCTGTGCTGTCCGGGTGCTGGCGATCAGAGGGCGGCGACTCCGGGTGCGGCTGCTTCGGATGTGGGCGGGTGGAACCGAGAGAATGGGGAGGGGATTCACGCCGACCAAGGTGCGATCGCGTGTTTTGTAGCCGGCGCCCTCATCCCCCCGAGCAAGAGGTGGCGCGGTGGCCGTGTTGGGACGGGGTTGACCCCGTGCGCTGTCGGCCGCAGGGTGTTCGACCGCGTGCCCGAGTCGGTTTGCTCCCCAGGGTGGCTGACCAGTGGGCCCTCTTCTCCCCTCTAATTCTTTCTCCCCCTTTCTTTTGTAAATATCCCAGCTACTGAGAATTGAATGGGAGACTTAGCCCCCAAGTATTGGTTTGAATTTGGGTTCTCAAATTTAACTTTGTTGGGTTAAATTTGCTTCATGTTTAAACTGAAATTCAAATTCAGTTTTGAATTATTGCAAATTTAGCTCCCGACAAGATGAACTCCAATAGGGATGAAAATTGGTGGGCTAACTCAGAAAAATGTGCTGAGTTTGAATATGAAGCTAACTTTTGAATTTGAGTGATGAAAGTTACTGCAATTTGAATTTACATTCAAATTGGCCTCCTTTTCAAATACCTCCAAAAGTGCCTCAAAAAGTGTTGGGTTTGCATGAAACTTGGCTTGAACCCTCTCAAGACTTTTTAAGTCCTAGGGGTGAGCTCAACCTCACATGTTCATGTATAGAAATCCTACTTTGTGAAAGTGAAGGCTTTCTCCTCTAATTATCCTTTTGATGGAGGTTACTTGCTCTTCACATTTTTTCCTAAGATATCCACAATAAAAACTGTGGTGTTGTGAGGTGAAGAAAAGTTTTTGCATGTCCCTTTTCTTGGGCTTTTACAGTGTTCCTCACGTCAAGTTTGGGGTTAGCATCAAGAATTAGGCCGGGAATCCACTGGAGAATGGAGTTCTGAGGAGCGCCACCGCTGCTGGCGAGAAGGGAGGCGCGCGCGGGACGAGCTCGGGAGGAAGAAGAAACCGCGGGTCCCAGCGGTCAGTGACAGTTAGTTGTAATCCGGGATTTGCTGTGGCTACTCGATGTTTTGTGGATACAGCTAAAATGTGTGTGTACCGCAGTGTGGCTACACCAAGGAACCGCCACGTCACCCCGGAACCTGGCTGTCAGGCTTTTAAACTTTTTTTCCGGATTCTTTGAATTGCAGATTTAGTTGAATCTTTAGAACCTCATACCTTTTGCTAGGAAACTCCAAATTTGGTGATTCAAATTGGGTTAGACTCAGATTGAAAAGATATATCCAAATTTGCATCCCAATTTGTAAGAAAGTCAACAATAAATTCTTGAAAAATCTTTGATATTTTTCGGTAAAAGAATTTTGGAGGGAGTTTGGTTCATCCAAAAAACCCCAAAATTTTCCAAAATATCTCTAAGGATATTATTGGGCTCCTGCTAAATTTTCAGATCATTTGGAGTTGATTTGTGTATGCAAATTCAGAATACAACTTGCTGTGTTCAATAAGTCCAGAAACTTTTTCAGAGAAAATCCCCACTTTGAAAAATCAGTGCTGTGCAATTCTTAGATCCAAAAATTCCTAGGAAAATTCATGCATGATCCTTGAGCTATGTTTGAAATTGTGGTTCACTTGAATTTGCATGAAAGTGCAAATTTATTCAGAATTAATTACTTTCTGCCTAAATGCTTAGGGAATTGTTCTGGATGAACTACTCATTGAAAATTTCTGAATTTTGGTCCAGAATGTTTTATTGTGACAGGGAACTCACAGGAAACATCTCAGATAAATTTGAGCTCTGGATCAGTATGTTTCTATATACCTTTCTTAGGTGAAAATGCAACAATTAAGAAGAACCCTTAGCACTTGATTCCACTTTGCTAAATCCATTCTTCATCAACTAGGATCCACTCCATTCCTGCTTCTAAACAGAGTTCTGTTCTCCACTTGTAATTAGGTCTTGATCACAAAGAATTTATAATTTAATACATATGCATGTTCATAACGTGTAGTGATTAACGTGGAGAAGTGTGAAGGAAGTAAAGCTTGGATCAAGGAGCAAGAAGAGCACGTGATTAAGCTTCAAGTCATCAGCAACTAACTGCATATTATATCTGACTTTAGTCCCCTGCAAAACAAAGGCAAGCTCCGTATTGCATTTAAGTTATTTTATAAAGTTTTTACTTTGTCAACTACTATCGTTTCGAGTTTGTTTGTGCATTAGGTTAGGAATGATTTATACTCCAAATGCATGACCAAAATGAAACCTGAAGTCAAGGGTAGAAGAGGTGTCCCCGCTGTAGAATATTGCCATGCTAAATAGGTTATGACATCCGGTAGAAGTCGAGTAGTTGGAATCTACTCGCGAGCTATAGTTCGGGATCACACGGTTACAGATTAAGAAGCAAACTAAAGTTTATGTTTCCAAAGATGAGACTGGGCAGAGAGTGTAGGCAGCGACAAGACGAGGTCTTGGTCGAGTAGCTCTGCCTTTGTCGGTTAAGGACCGTTCTCGTGTGCGGCCCCGCTGAGCAAGTATTGAGTTGTGTACCGGATGCTTATTGGTATATGGGACCCAGGAAACCGATGTACCAGGTTAACTGGATTGTAGAGCATACCACATCGTCTCATTAGACCTATGAGCCCGAGACGTATTGAAGGTTGCCACATACGACGTAATGAAGGACGCCAGATTTGGGTCTTCATAGGCGGGCGTATGTGTCGAGTAAGCCAGGAAGTGTTTGATTCGAATCACCGTCCCTCGCGGATATGAGTACCATTTGCTCACTGTGTTGTGACGTGGTAATCAAAGTTGTGTGACAACAGTTTGCAAGTTTTATATGCTGTTATGTTAAATTAAATTGCATGATAACCATGTATGAAGTAGACATAGAGCAAATTAAATTTATTTTCCACCTTGAGACAAGTAACATTGGAATGAAGCGTTTCTTGTTTGATCGTGGATTTCCAATGTTGCTCGGTGCAAGGTCATTACTATGATGGCTAAAATCTGAAAATTAAGGATGAACTTGTAGGCGAGTCTTTTATGCATCTTACATGTTTATGTCTTAAGTTACCTTAATGTAGAGTTGCATGCCTTAGAAAAGATGGTTAAGCCTTGCTGAGCCATCTTGCAGAGTTGTTGTTTCGCAGGTAATCCGTCGTATACCGTGAAGGTTTAAGCCTGACACTGCCATTCTTGGCTGCATGGTCACAAGACACCCTGCTCGCCGCTGACTCAATTTCCTGCTGCTAGAAAGTGTTATCCTTGGGCACGATAACTCCTTTGCTGCTTAGTTAGGTTCGTGAGAGTAATCACAGTTGTAATTCCACTGCAACTTTGATTTTTTATTCTGCTGCTGTACATTAGAGTGTTCAATACTATTTGTAAAACAAATCTCTTGTTTAATACACACTTGTGTATGTCTGGGATTTATTTCTGTGTGTGCTAGTCGGTGTCGCCTAACACGGCACCACCCATTGTGATTCCTGGAGTGTCGGGGCATCCAGCCCCCACACACACACTAACACGGCAGCGTGCACGGCTCCTACTCGACAGTGGTTCCCTCTGGGGGACCTGTCGGTACTCTGCAGACCGGGTACCCCCGCGTAGTGGGTAAAAGACAGTCTGGGCCCTGCCTCTATGCTGAGGTAGGCCCCTACAAAAGCCACGTTCTCTGGACCCCGTGGTCAACCCCTGGGGCTACCGCGTGCACCTGAGCTCCGAGTAGAAATGTGCCCTGGGCTCCGACCTGAGCCTCCCTGCTGAGGACAGGTACAGGGCTGCCACGTGTCCCCGGCTCCGAGTCAACTCCCTGAAGAGGACAACACCGGGGCTGACACGTGTCCCAGGCTCTTACCTGAGCCTCCATGCTGAGGTGGGGTCTGGAGCTGAAACGTGTCCCCTGGCTCCGAGCCGCCGCCCTGCTGAGGACAGCTCCGGTGCTGACATGTTCCCGGGCTCCGGCCCCAGCCTCCCCGCTGAGGTGAGGTCCGGAGCTCCCACGTGTCCCTTGGTTTCGAGCCTCCTCCCCGCTGAGGAAAGCTACGGTGTTGACCCGTGCCCCGGGCTCCGGTCCGGGCCTCCCTGCTGAGATGAGGTCCGGAGCCGCCACGTGTCCCCAGACACCAAGCCCGTCGATAAATGCTCCAGAGCCACCACGTACCCTTACGATCCGTCGTGGGCCCTGGGTCGATGAAGTCAAGAAGGAAGGGTGCTGTCAGGCTTCGCATTTAAGGCTCATGCCTTCCCCAGAAGAATGGCGCACAGCACACGCCTCCGTCCCTCATCCGTTCGCCACAACGATGACATGACAACAGCGAGGCGTGACAGCGGAACAATGCCGCCCAACGGCACACAGCCGCCCAAGCAGGGCGAGGAGACGTGGCGACAAGACGACGTCTTCATCATCACCTGACACATGGTCAGGGGCACCCAGCGCGCCAGACGAAGGGACTTCACTCCTCTGCTGGCGACTCTACTTAGAAGAGGAAGCCTAGATCGTGTATAGGGCACTCAAAGCTTTGGGGCCACCTGTCAGGCCCCAAGCCTCATTGTAACCACCCCGGCCTTGAACTATAAAAGGACTGGGGTGACCACCTTGCAAAGGCTTCCGTTTTCCCCGCACTCAAGATCACACACTGCACAAGTGCTCACGCTCAAGCAATAGAACAAGCACACCCGTGGACGTAGGGTATTACGCTCTGGCGACCCGAACCATGTAAATCCTCGTGTTCATCCGCTCCCTTGAGCCTAGGTCGTGAAGGGCGCCAAGCCCCCTCCATAAAAAAAGAACCTCGTGGGCTGCTTCCGAGCAGGCCGGGAGGAGTGTCCCAGCTCACACTCCGACATTTGGCGTGCCAGGTAGGGGGGTTTTACGTGCTCTCCTCGCGATCATGGTGAGACTTCTCGCCCACCTCGCCATCATCTCCAGACGGGAAACGATGAGGCTACCTCCCACTCCAGGGAGGGCAAGTCTGGTCAGGCCAGCGGTCAGACGACCGGCGTGCCACCAGCATCCCCAGCGCCTAAATCTGGCCCAACCGGTGACCAGAATGCTGGAGCCCCTGAGGCACCCGTGGCGCCCAGGTCGGGACGGACCGGCAACCGTGTGGATGGTGCACTGTCGGTGTTCACACCGCCGGTGGTCGCTTTCTCTCAGCCAACCACTTCCCCGGCAGTGGCGACAACACCGCCACGCCCAATCCCGGAGAGTGTGATGGCCGCAGCACGCGCTCTGCTCCACAACCCTATGGATGAGGGTGCCACCCCCGAGGCGGTGGAGCAGTTGTGACATGACGTTGACCATCTCGTTGCCGACGCCATGAACTCTCCTGCCTACAGGAGACAGCTGGCTGAGCCCTCTCTGGCCCAGTCACGTACGCCGACGGTAGCTCGTGGGGTAGCAGCTCCGCACGTGACGGCCTCATCCGACCTCAGGGTCGAGTTGAACCGTTGCCTCGCGAGTGACGATGGTCACACCACCATCGAGCGACGCCACAAGAGGGGACACAACCTCGAGGGGGGTACCACTCACCGAGCGCCTTACCGGCGGGTCGCGCTCCGCCTACCCCTGCCTCTCCGGGGGCAGTAGGAGTCTGCATGGCGCTCGCCCCACTCCATCGTATGGTGGTCTGGCCACACAAGTTCTGACCCCACTTGCCGGAGATATACGACGGGACAGTCAATCCCGCCGAGTTCCTGCAGATCTACTCCACCTCCATCATAGGTGCAGGAGGGGGTGAGGCCGTCATGGCCAACTACTTCCCCATGGCTTTGACCAACACAGCCCGATCATGGCTTATGAACCTTCCCCCAGGACCCATCACATCCTGGGAAGAGTTGTGTTGGAGATTCACAGCCAACTTTGGGAGTTCCTACAGGTGCCCCAGCACTGAGCTCGACCTCCATGCCGTGCATCAGCGCATTGGGGAGTCGCTGCAATCCTTCATCCAGCGGTTCTCCCAGGTCAGGAACACTATCCCCGCATCTCCAACGCCTCCGTCGTCGTCGCCTTCCGGCAAGGCGTCCGCGACAAGAAGATACTCGAGAAGTTAGCCACGCATGATGTACAAGACGTCTCCGAGCTCTTCAGCCTGAGCGAAAAATGTTCCAGGGCGGCGGAAGGTCGAGACTGGCACTCGCGACCCATCTCCGCGGCAGGGAGTGCCGGAGAGGCTGCTGCTTCACGCGGCATCAAGAAGAACAATACCGGAGGCAGGAACAAGCCTCTGGCGGAGGCACCAACAGCTGCTCTGGCAGCGACCGGTGGGAGCCGAGCCCTGCACCAGACAAGCGTCCGCGACCAGTGGTGCCCGGTACACAACACTGGCAGCCACGGCGCTAACGACTTCCACAAGATCAAGAAGCTCGCGGAGTGCTTCCGCGAGCTGCAACAGCAGCAGCCGCGCCAAGACGGTGCACCCTCCCGCCAGTGGGAGGGCAAACAAAAGGCCAAACCTGAGGCTGACGATGAGCAGGGTATAGAGTATCAATACACCGAGAGGGCGTTGAAAGCCGTCTACGGCCACTCCGACTCCGACTCCAGCGATCACAGCGAGCGTCGCAAGATGCTCCACGCCTAACCAGGCGTACCCCCCCCCCCCCTCCATCATGTGACAAGGGAAAACGCCCTCTCACATTGGTGTAGGGGGTTGAGGTCGCCCTTCCTTAGAACACACCAAGGGCTCACCCGACGTCCAGATATATGGCGAAGCCACGCAGGATCAGCTTCTGCGTGAAGAAATCGACTCGTCGACGAGGCAACATGGCTAGATCCTTCTAGAAATGTGCTACACCACAAAATGCTGCGGCAACGGTACGCGCAGAGTAGGTAGCCTAAGGTAGGGCCACCTAGTGCCTCGGCCAATGCTTTCTCGAGAAGGTGTGACAAACCCTCCCCCCAGCTGGAGGGTCCCTTCCGACCAGTACAAGTATGCCACTTGAGATGCACTCGCCTGGCTGCAGGGGATGGGTATCTCTACCCAGACCACAGGACGTAGAACACCTCTGTAAGTTCTACCCTTAGCGCAGAGGTAGGATATTTTTTCTTTTTCTATTTCTTGTAAGGGTGTTATAGTGTCTAGGAACAGCGCTTAGAACAGCTAAGTCCTGGAGGGGTTCATATACTCTTGTCATCCGGGGCGGGTCGCTGCCTTCTTACACGGTCTATTACCTCCTATTACCTGAAGGAAGCCAGAAATAAGAAAAGTTTATCCTACCCTGTGCACTTTATTTATAGTTTGTGCTAGCTCATGCATATAAACTGTAAACGGCATGTCCGGAGCCTGTCCTACACACTTGTCCTAGGTTCCATACCACTGGAAGGTCTCCTCGCTGAAAGGTTAACGCCAGCAGAAGGTCCAGGGTGTGTAGTCTGCCACGCCTTGTTTTGTACCCTTAGCGTGCACATCCTGCCTCCCTAGCGCTACAACTGAGTACTTGGGGGCCAGAAAGAACATGCCTACGGGCAAGAGAAGTAACCAGGACCCCAAACATTACCCCCATACTTTTCGTGCTTTCTTTCCATACTGCTCCGGCTGTGTGGCCAATTACTTTTCCTTGTGTCCAACCGTAGCAAGAGCTGTGCTATCCTTGTACTGGCGGGCCTGCTTGAAGTTTCTGTGGCGTACTAGGGGATCCTGCGGTTATCTCATTGCTCGGGGGCCTTATGGCGCCGAATGGTCCCTCCCCCAAAAAGCTGATGCTAGCGGGAGGTCCCTGGGCGTAGCCTGCTATGCCTGGTTCCGTACCCTTAGCATGCATACCCTGCCTCTCCAGCGCTACAACTCGGTACCGAGGAGCCGGACGGCTCATACTCCCGAGCAAAGTCTTGACCGTAACTTAAGGGATCTTTAGTTTATCTCATTGCCTGGGGGCCAAATGGCGCCTAACGGCCCTCCCCCGAAAAGCTTACGCCCGAGGGAGGTCCAGGGGCATAGCCTTCTATGCCTGCTTCCGACCCTTAGCGTGCATACCCTGCCTCTCCAGCGCTACGGCTCGGTACCGGAGAACCGGATGGCTCATACCTCTGGGCAAGGCTTTAACCATAACCCAGGGGACCCACATCAAATTACCCAAGCCTCGCAGCTTAACAAGGACCGTAAGCCACAACAAAGCTATCAAACAAGGAAGAGTAACCACAGAGCACGACTACTCCTTCTTTCTGCCATGACTGCAGGTCCGCACAGGTCCTTGGCATTTCAGATCTCCCAGGGGGTCCGGTGCTGACGTCCTGCCTCACTCAAATGGTAGGAGCGCCCTAACACACGGGCCACTCCTACAAGGGGGCCATCACGGTGTGCCACGCGGGCAAGACATTGGACCACTGCAGCAGCGAGCAGAAGACTCGGAGCGCCAGCTACAGCAAGCTGAAGACAAGGGCCGAACTTCCCTCCGGTCCTTACGTCGCTAAGGACCCGGAAGGAGTGGTAGCCACACTGCTGGAGCGCCCTGGGCCCTTACACTGCTAAGGACCCAGAGGAACAAGCTCTGGGCATCGACAAAGAGCTGCCCACGTCAAGTTATTCCAAACCTTTGCGCTGCCAAGGGTGCGAAGTCTACATCAACAACTCAAGGTAACATAAGACTTGAAACAAAAAGTCTTCGATAACAGTAGAGCTCCGGCATACACAGGAGGATGCAAAGCAGGCGGGAGACCTAGGAGCTACTCGCGTTGGAATCTTGCAGCTACAAGTTGGGCGACTTCCTCCACGGAAGACTTCGCCGCCTCCGACAGCTCTGCGTTGTGTCCCTGTACCACAGGTTCCAGCGAGATGTCCGGGCCGGAGCTACGAAGGCAGGTGAGCATATGCCCTGCCACCATCCGAGCCAGAGCCTTTCCATCGGCCTCCAGATGCTCCCCCACGACATTCTCCAGCGTCAGGAGCTTCTCCCCGACTGACTCAAGGGCAGGGAGCACCTGGCTCACCTCCTGGACCGGCCCTCCGTGGCGCAAGGGGCTGAAGCCGAAGGGTTCCAGGGCCGCCTCTGCATGGCCGAGGAATTTCCAGACCTTCTCTGCCTCTGCAGCATGAGGAAAAGCCTGGAGATCTTCGACCTCCTTGATGAAAGAAGCCAGCTCCCCCGCCGAACTCATCCTTGCTAGCTCCTGTTCCCGAGTGGCTAGCCCCTGCTCCAGAGCAACCAGGGCCTGCTCCCTAGTGGCCAGCCGTGCACCCCACTGTTCCAAGTAAGACTCCCTGGATGCAAAGTAGACCTCCCAGCCATGGACGCCCTGAAGCCGCTTCTCCAGGCGCATCTGCTCCGCCTCATAGGCAGCCAGACGGTCGGAGAGCTCCCGCTCCCTTGCCTCCGCCACCTCCTCCCGATGAACGAGTGTCTCTCGGAGCTTCTTCAGGGCTGCGAGACGTGCATCGGCGGAGGCATGGAGGCTCACGGCCTCGGCGTGGAAGTTCTCCGCATGCCTTTGAAGGGCTGCGACAGCGGCCTCTTTCTCCTCCAGCACCTCCTCCCGAGCCTCGAGCCGCTCCGCCTGAGCCCGAGATTTTGCCCTGGCGAACTGGACCCGCGCCTTCAGTAGGTCGTCCTAGTCTTGGAGGCGCTCCCGCTCCGACCTTAGTTCGGCCACTCTTGCTCAAGTGTATCCTGCATCTGGTTCAGACTAGAGCGGACGACCCTTGCGGCCCTGGGAACCGGGACAGCCTTCGGCATCGTCAGGCGAGGGACTGCCTCGACTCCCTCCGGCTCTTCAGCCACCAGTGGAGTTGCCACCATGGAAACTTGCAAAGGGAGAGGAGGAGGGCTAGTGGCCCGTCCAGTGGCAGCCACACTGCTACCAGAGGAAGCTACACTTGCCGGTTGGCTGGCCTCGGGGGCCTGGGTGTTGACATCCGGAGCTGCTACAGGCACAGGCTCTGGCACCGCCACCGGTGTTGGAGCTTCGACGGACAGGGAGCTCTGGCTTCCGGCCTGCTGTGGTGGAGGAGGAGCAGAGGTGCCCTGCTGAGAAGTCCTACATAAAGGAGCACCAAACATCAACTACAGCATCCAGCGGCTCAGTACACAACCTTGTAAGGTTGAGCCGTACCTGGAGGCCTGGAAGATCCACTCCACGCGCAGCTTCTTACACAGGGGCTCGAGCCACTCGTCCCGCCAGCGTCAGGGTCACCTCCGCTGGCTTCGGAGCTGGTGGAACCTTAGGGGTCATTCTCAACGAAGACACCACTTCAGGAGTGTTCCCTGTCAAGGACCCCGATGTCGAAGATGCACCCTGAGCTGTGTCGGCCCTCGATGGCTGAGAAGCCGATGACGTTTCTGGGGTCTGCCTTGGAGGCCCTGCAGCACCATACGCCCTACCCGTGGCCATCAGGACTGCTCCGACAGCGGCGGCTCCAGAGCTTCCCCCGGCGCTAGTCACCGGACCCGGTGTGGGACCATGAGAAGCCTTGGAACCCCTCACCTGAGGGCCGGAGACGAAGCTTCCATCAGGACGGACTAGCTTCCTCTTCGAAGCTCCAGACTCCGGGGCATCCTTGGGTGGTGAACGGGGGGCACGCCCTAGACTCAGGCCTCCCTGCCGACTCCCTCCCCCTGCCTGGGAGTGAGTCTGGCGCAGGCCCTTACGGACCACCGGTGCCATCTGTTACAGGGATTTCGATGCCCCACGAGGGATCCCCAATCTGTCGCACTGCGACATCGATGTCGTCCAATGTGGGCAGTTCCCTCAGCAGCCTTGACCGCGCCTGCGGGTTGAGGTAGATGGGCTGGCAGCTCGCCGGCGGGGTGATGGAGTCATCGGTAATTGAGTCACACGAGAGCTTCTGCAGAGTTACCTCCAACATCTCTTTACTCAGCGACGACCTGCTCCGCGCTCCAACCGGGTCATGTCGCCCTCCCCGGTGTACTGCCAAGCTGCACGGATACGCTGCTGGAGGGGAGTGATCCTGCGGGACAGGAAGTCAGCCAAGACCATCAGCGAGGTCAGGCCTTCCTCCACCAGGTACTTGATCCTCTCCAGCACCGGCGTGTAGGCGTCCTGCAGGTCGGGGATCTCATCCCTAACGGCCACTTGGATATTGGCGGGCTGCCCGGCAGCTCCAGGCGATCATGGACGTTAGTTTGGGCAATGACCCAGTCCTCCCTCCAGTGCTCCCACTTCCCAAGAGTGAAGGGAACGATGTAGGGCGTGGATTGCCTTCCGCGGTATTGGAAGTAATAAGCCCCCATCTGGCTTGTGCTTCTCCCTGAGGCCCTCAAGGAGAAGAACACCCTGAAGAGCCACACTGAAGGCCGTATGCAAACAAACATCTCACAGAAGTGGACAAAGACGGCCACTATCGCGAGAGCGTGTGGCATAAGGTGCTGCAGCTGGAGCCCATACACCTCCAGTAGGGTGAGGAAGAAGGATGACGCCGGGAGCGCGAACCCGGACAACACATACGAGGTGAAGAGTACCACCTCGCCGGGTCACATGTCAGTCAGTGGGACCCTCCCACGGCAGATCTTTCCATCAAACATGGCTGATTGCCAACCGAGCAGGCGCCTCATGATAGTGATGTCGTCATCGCTCCTGATCCTGGATGAACGGAGGATGGAAGACATGGTGGTGAGGAAAGGTTGTAAGCGCTAGGGAGCAGAGGCTTCGAGCGTGCAGGAAGAAGGCGAAGATTGCAAAAGACGGAAGGGAACTGTCCTTCTCCAGAAGGGTTCCCTTTATACGTCCGCAACCTCTGGTAGGGCAATAGGCGCGACGTTTAGGTTTCCATCGTGCCACGCCGCAGGTTACCTGCCTCCCCCAATGATGAGTAGGACCCAGGTCCACCTGTCAGACACTGGGGGCCAGGTGGGTAACTTCTAGGGAACGTCCGACGGTTCCTGAGAAAAGCGGTGTGGTGGAGCTGCAGCGGCCGACTCAAAGGCTGCCACAGTAACTGCCCCGGGGCAACCCCTCAAGCACGTCGCCACGACCCTCCAGTCAGGGGCGAGCACGCGTCCACTACACCGGCTACGTGTTGTCACTTCGACTGGCGAGTATGCCCACTACGCCGAGGACGTGCAACCTTTTCGTCTCCTAGGTACAACCACTCGTCCATAACGCGAAAATCTCGCCACCACTTCGGTTTCCAAAGCGCAGGTTCAAAACCACCACGCGGGAGAGATGGGGGGCCCCACCTGCGGTCTCAATGCCTCCCCTGAGATTGGCCTGGGGGACACTGTCGATACTATGCAGACTGGGTACCCCCACGTAGTGGGTAAAAGACAGTCCTAGCCCCGCCTCCCTGCTGAGACGGGCTCCAACAAAAGCCACGTGCTCTGGGCCCCATGGTCAACCCTGGGGCTACCGCGTGCTCCTGAGCTTCGGAGTAGACACGTGCCCTGGGCTCCGACCTGAACCTCCCCGCTGAGGACAGGTCCGGAGCTGCCACATGTCTCGGGCTCCGACCTAAGCCTCCCCGTTGAGGTGGGGTCCAGAGAAGACACGTGTCCCCTGGCTCCGAGCCGCCTCTCTGCTGAGGACAACTCATGTGCTGACATGTGCCCAGGCTCTAGCCCGGGCCTCCCCGCTGAGGTGAGGTCCGGAGCTGCCACGTGTCCCTTGGTTCTGAGCCGCCTCCCCGCTAAGGACAGCTCCGGTGCGGACACGTGCCCCGGGCTCCGGTCCGGGCCTCCCTGCTGAAGTGAGGTCTGGAGCCGCCATGTGTCCCCAGAAACCAAGCCCGTCGATAAGGGATCCAGAGCCACCACGTACCCCACGATCCGTCGTGGGCCGTGGGTCAACAAAGTCAAGAAGGAAGTGTGCTGTCAAGCTTTGCATTCAAGGCTCGTGCCTTCCCCAGAAGCATGGCGCACAGCACACGCCTCCGTTCCTCACCCGTTCGCAATAATGCTGACAAGACATGACGGCGAGGCGTGACACCGGAACAGTGCCGCCCAACGACACGCAGCTGCCCAAGCAGTGCGAGGAGATGCGGCGATAATACGGCATCTTCATCATCACCTGACACAAGGTCAGGGGTGCCTAGCGCGCCAGACGGAGGGACTTAACTCCCCTACCGGCGACTCTACTCAGAGGAGGAAGCCCTAGATCGTGTATAGGACACTCAAAGCTTTGGGGCCACCTGTCAGGCCCCAATCCTCATTGTAACCACCCCGGCCTTGAACTATAAAAGGACCAGGGTGACCACCCTGCAAAGGGTTCCATTTTCCCCGCACTCAAGATCACACAACGCACAAGCGCTCACGCTCAAGCAATAGAACAAGCACACCCGCGGACGTAGGGTATTACACTCTGGCGGCCCGAACCATGTAAATCCTCGTGTTCATCCGCTCCCTCGAGCCCAGGTCGCGAAGGGCACCAAGCCCCCTCCGGGAAAAAAGAACCTCGCGGGCTGCTTCCGAGCAGGCCGGGAGGAGTGTCGCAGCTTACACTCCGACAGGACCCGTCTCTTCCTCGGGAACCTCCTCTTCCTCATAAGATCCTGCAAACGCTTCAACAACAAGCAGTGAGCACAAAGGCTCAGCAAGACTAACCCGTCTCACCTAAACATTTAACTCTACATGTTGGAATTGAAGTGTACAATAGGAAAGTACTTTAAAGAAAGACTCACCTAATTAGTTGACTCTTACTTTCAAGTTTTAGCCTCAAGTTAGTGGAGAACCATGTGTTAAGCTGCATAGGAAGTCCGCAATCAAACAAGAAATGCATTCCTCATATGTGCTTTGCATAAGGTTTTAAGGAACTTTGATTTTCTCTAATCTAAAACACTTCATTAACATTAACATAGGACTTTCAAACAACAACTTTATATCATGACAACTAGCTTGTTCTTTCTACGTCACGGTACAGTGAATAAGTGGTACTCACTGACCACGAGGGACGGCAATTATAATTGATTTACACCTGTAGGGTTACCCGAATAACCCGTCACGTACGCCCGTACTCGATGTTGCTTACAACAACTAACCTGGACGTTGTACGCAACACCCTTTCACTCGTTAGCCAAGTGTTGAACCGGTCCTATCGTCCAGAGCAGGAGGTCTGTACACGGAGCATCCTATGGTACCCGCTAGCCGATTTACACCTCTCTGCTCTAAACCAAACCTCTGGACGACAAGAAATGCCTCACAATATCACCCGAATTACATTGGTTTCCCGGTTCCCGTATAGCCGGTAGGTCTTCGGTACAGTTCTAGCTTGTTCAACAGGCCTGCACACGGCTCGGTCCTCAATTGACACAAGCAGAGGTATGGAACCCAGGCCCCAACGTCCTGCTGTCCTTACACTCTTCTCGGTCTCATTTTCTTGCCATGTGATTTATTGTCTATTTCTCTAACCGAGTAGCGTGCCTCTAAGCCTATTCTCGCGAGTAGTTCCAACTACTCGACTTGTACCGAATCCTATACCCTTTGAGCATTGCAGTGGCTACTAGAGGTTCAAATTCTAGACTAAGTCCCCTGGTTCTCTTGGCTATGCATTTA
This sequence comes from Neostapfia colusana, assembly GCA_030760725.1. Lineage (NCBI taxonomy): Eukaryota > Viridiplantae > Streptophyta > Magnoliopsida > Poales > Poaceae > Neostapfia > Neostapfia colusana. Next base: position 33,275,711 of record JASWHV010000004.1, on the reverse strand, counting down.
GGTTTCAAATCAAGACTCTAATGCACATAGTAGGTACTTCATAATGTACGTGATCAAAACAAAAGACTTTATAAACAGGTTAATGAAAACCGGAGCTTGCCTTGCTGCTGGTCATCGACTAAATTTTCTTCCCGAGGGATAAAATCTAATATCTCCGGTTCTTCCTCGACCTTAGCGACTACACGAATTGAAAATGCAAATGCATGCCAAATTCAAATGCAAGGTGTTGAAATGAAGAGGGAAAGACAATAACTCTAGCTAAAAACACTTTTGACTCTGAAATTTTTACTGTGGTTTGGAGACAACCTAAACAGAGACTTGGCTAAATTTCATCTGAAACAAATTTCATTCGAGTCCTGCACAAATAAATGTATAAAAGACCATAATTAGGGGTTCTAAGGTTTTCTAGGGATTTTCATGTAGAAAGCCCTTACTTTTTGGAAACTAGAGTTTGATATGGTTCTAATGGAATTGGTTTAATTCAATTTGGAGAATCCTAGAGAAAGTTGTTGGCTAATGAAGTTCAGAGAAATTCTGAAAAATGTTTCTGGACATTTTTCTTTTTCTCTGGATCAGTTCACTTAATCACACCATTAAGGGAACTTAGTTAACTCGGATGGATCTGAAATTTTTCATGTGACTCAAGAATATTAAAGTGAACATCCTGGCCAAATTTCAGAATTTTCCATAAAGGGAATCTCCAGTTAAAATTCCAAACAATTTAAATTTTGGGGAATTAATTATGGAAAAATAAAGAATTTAAAAGGCCCAAAATGGTTTTATTGAAAAGTACTCAGAAAGCTGAATCCAAAAAAAATTTGGTTCACTCAATTTGGACAATCCTAGCCAAAGGTATGAGTGTTTGAAGTTTGGGGAAATTCTGGAGAAATGAAAACCCGCAAAATGTTTAATTCTGACCGCGGGTCCACTGGTGACGTGGCGCTACCGGAATACAGGACACACAGGTCCACAAACTTAATCATGCGTTGTGACAGAGTAATCCCGAGCCACAGAGGATCCGGCACTCGAAATTCCGAGGCTGACGTGCGGGGCCCGCGGGTTGTCTTGAACCTCGCGCTCCCGCGCTTGGCAGCCGCTCTCCTCGCCGGAAAGCTCGCCGGAAGGGTTCTGCAGACCCCCAAGCTCTCTGATTCTCGCTGCCTCTGCCTAATCCCGTCCGGAGAATATGCTGCTTCCCTTAGCTCGACACGAGAATTACCGGAACATGGCCGGCGACGTGCGGCGGCTTCCTGACAAGTTTCGCTGCATCAGCTAGCCTCCCTAGCACCCCAAAAGCTCGAGCAAAGGTTCCTACAGCATCAGCACACCCTAGGGAAGATCATTGTGTTTGCAAATGAGCTCGGGAATGGCTCTAAGTAGTATGTCACCGTGCGACCTAGTTTACCCGACATGGTGGTGATCGGAAAACTTAGAAATAGTCCTTCTACAGTTGGTTTCCCGCTAGGGTTGTGAAGAGGAACTGAATGGTTGCCAGTCTAGCTCCTTCGTGCATGATTTGGTGGTTCTAAACTAGAATCGAAGTGAAATTCGACAGATTCTAACCCAGAAGTTCTTTTGCACCTGCTGAAAGAAAATTGGTGAATTCACGGGTGACGGTGCACGGCTTGATCAGTGAGTTGGGGAGGAGCAGCGTGGAAGCCCGGCGCTTCTCTGGACGTCCATGATCAAGCGTGGAAGCTTCTGAGCTCGGCTTCCCAAGTGAGCACCAAACGGCGACAGTTTCCGGTCGCCGCGAAAACGTTCGGGTGTGGGCGAAGAAGGCCGATCTCAGCTCGTTTTTTGTGCCAAGTATGTCGGAGGAGAAGCTAGGGTACCATTTTGCAGCTCAGGGAGGATCCACATTGGTTGAGTTCTTGCGAGAGAGAGAGGGAACTCGGGTGTTTCGGTTTGGTGAAAGATCAAGCCGTGGGTGAAAAGAGCGTCGAGCAGCTGGTCTCCAGCGCGATTGGGCGAAGCGGGAGGTGGCGACCGGTTCTGCTCGGTGGCGTGCTTGTAACCGCCGGAGAACAGAGCAACCGAGTTCAGTCGGTTTATAACAAATGGGTGGCTGACCGGAGGGCCCTCAAGAACTAAATTTCTACTGCTCTGAATATTGGGGACGCTAATACCCTTTGCACTTTGATCAAACCACAATTTGGCCATTTGAATTGAACAATCCAAAGTGTGAAATGGTTTGGATGAATTTGTAGCAAATGTGAAGCTGAAATTCAATTTTTGGTTTGAATTTTCTCAAAATAGCTCATGTCAAGATCAATCCCAAATAGGATGAAAATTGGTGGATGAGCTCATAAAAAATTGCTGAGTATGAATATGAATCTATCTTTTGAATTCATGTGATGGAAGTAGATTGAATTTAAATTTGAGTTCAAACTAGTTCCTTTAACAATTGTATCCAAAAGTACCTCAAAGAGGTTTGGATTTGTGTGCAAATTGATATGAGCATTCCTAATAAAGTTTAGGAGGTATTTGTGATATCAGCCCCTCATGCCTACATCTGAGAAATCTCTCTTTTGGATTTGGTGAATTCATCTCTTAATGACTCATTTATGGTGGTTACTTGCTCTTCAAATGTGTTCATGTGTTTACCACAAATAAGCTGAGGTGTGTGTGTGATGAACACTTTTAGCAAGTGAAAAACTTGGGCCCTTACAAAGGCTTCCGATGCGCCGCCGGCATTGATGAAGGCTCCTGAGGCGCCGTCGGATCTGAAGCCAACGGGGGCAGCCCAAGCACCAGATGCGCCTCCGGCCCTGAGGCTGGGAGTGAGGAAGACCTCTGACGCATCTCTGGCGCTGAAGCCGGCGGGGGGCGAGTGGCTTGAGCCCCCCGCGCAAGAAGCTTCACGCATCTTGGAATTGCCAGGCTCCCAGGTACGATGCAAGGCTTTAGGATAGGTTGTCGCGCAGGGTTCTTTGCCTGTGTGATTTACTCCCATCCTCTTCTCACAGGGCTTCTCTGCAGGTTGCAACTCCTCCTTCACAGCAGCCCAAAGGCTATTGCTCCTTCACCGCTTGAGGTTGAGGAAGTTTAGCGCCGGCGCCAACGCCGGAGCCAATACCTGAGCTGGCCCGGGACGCTAACTCTCGGGCCCCCGAGACCAGCTGGTCAACGGACGTGGATGTCCCTAGCGGCGTCGTGGCCGCCCCAAGGCAAGCTATGAGTCCACTTTCTTCCCCTCCGTAGGCTGGCGTGGTGGCTGCTCCGTCAGAAGACGAAGAAACGGTGGAGGCTGTGGCGGTCCCCCTTCTGCAGATGACGGAGGCAGTCCCACTCCCCAAGGCCATGAAGGGGCGTACTCCAGCCTGGAACAGGGGCAGGAGGCGCTTGGCCGGGAGTGGGCCGAGCTGAGATCCAAGCGGGAGTGCCTCCGGGACTGGGGCAAGCTGCTGAAGGAGCGGACCCTATCTGCCCAGGAGAAGGCGCAGGCGGGAGCGGCTAGAGGTCATGCAGGAGACCCTCGACTTGGAGCGGGCCGCAGTCGGGAGGCTCAATAAGATGGCGGTGGACCTCCTGGCTGAATCCAAGCAGCTCCACGCTGCCGCAGATGCGTGCACTGAAGCTCTGTCGGGGTTGTGGGAGATCCTCAACCGGCGGGAGTAGGAGGTGCAAGCGAAGGAGAGGGACCTCTCAATCTGCCAGGCAGCATATGAAAGGGAGTGGGAGCACCTGAGGAAGCAACTCCAGGATGTCCGTGAGCGCGAGCTCACAGCCACGTCCAAGGAGGCCTCCCTGGATCGCCGAGCTGCAGAGTTGGCCACCAAGGAGCAGGAGCTGGCCGCCACCGTGAAGACAGTGCAGGAGCTCCAGGCTTCTCGCGTCGTCGAGGTAGAGAAAGTCTGGGACTTCCTTGGTCGCGTGGAGACAACGCTGGAGCCCTTCGGCTTTAGTCCTTTGCGCTTTGGCAGTCCGGTGCAAGAGGTGAGCCAGGTGCTCCCTACTCTAGACTCGGCCAAAGCCAACTGTTGGCGTTGGAGGGCGTCATCGGGGAGGAGCTGGAAGCCGAAGACAAGGCCCTGTCTCAGCAGGTGGCTGAGCATGTGCTCACATGCTTCCGGAGCTGGGACCCAGCGTCTCCCTCGAGCAAGTGGTGCAGGGCCTCATTGCACAGACGTTGGAGGCAGCCAAGTCTACTGTGGAGGAGACCGCCAAGCTCATAGGTGCTAGGTTCCAACGCCAATAGGCTTCTAGGGCTCTAGCTCGCCTTATATGCTAAGTTCCCTTTTATGCCAGTGCTTCTCCTTGAATGAATAAAGACTTATTGTTGAACTCTTCATGTCTTGTGTTGTTGATGTGTCTTCGTGTCCTTGGCAGCGCAAGGGCCCAGAGTAACTTAGCCGAAGTAGCTAGTTCTCTGCCGATGTTGTGAGCTTGTCTCTCCAGGTCCTTAGCAGCGCAAGGACCCGAAGAAGCTCCTGTAGTGTCGTTAGATCGTTGTAGTTAAAGTTCCGAGTCTCTGCTTGTCGCCATGGTGGTCCCAACGTACTGCCTGCGTATTTCACCGTGATGGCCCCCTGGTAGATTTGGCCCTTAGGTTGGGGCACACCTACCAAGCAGATGACTGAGACAGGACGTCGGCGGCGGACCCCTTGAGAGGTTCGGGATGCCAGAACCTGTTTGGACCTGCAGACATGGCAGAGAAAAGGAGTAGTCGTGCTCACTGGTCACTCTTCTCTGCTCCTAGTTTCATTGTGGCTTACGGTCCTTAGTCGAGCTGTGGGGCTTGGGTAATTCGGTGTGAGAGCATCCGGGTTATGGTTATAACTTTTGCTCAGGGGTATGAGCCGTCCAGCTCCCTGGTACTTAGCTGCAGCGCTGGAGAGGAAGAGTGTGCACGCTTAGGGTATGAAACCATGCTAAGCAGGATACACACCCTGAACCTCCCGCTGGCATTAGCCTTTCGGGGGAGGGACCATTCGGCGCCATAAGTGCCCCGAGCAAGGAAATAACCAAAGGACCCCGGGAACACCACGGGTAACTCAAGCGGACCCGCATGCAGAAGGATAGCACAACTCCTACTGTGGGTAAGTGCAAGGAAAAGGGACTGGCCATACGGTAGGAGCGGTATGGAAAGTAAGCATGAAAATGAAAGGGGCGATGCCCGGGGTACGGTTACTCCCTTGTCTCATAAGTGTGTGCTATCCGCCCCAAGTACTCAGTTGTAGCTCTGAGGAGGCAGGCTTAGGGTACAGAACCAAGCTAAGCAGGCTGCACGCCCTGGACCTCCCACGAGCGTTCACCTTTCAGCGAGGGCACCTTCCAGCACCACGGAACTTAGAAAAAGTATGTAGGACGAACCTCGGACATGCCATAATACAGTTGATATGCATGAGTAAGCACAAACTGTAATGTAAAGAGAGGGGGGTAGGGACACGCAGGGTAAGATAAATTTTATTCATATTAGGTTTATTCATTGGAGGAAATAGGCTTTACAAGAAGGCAGCGACCCGCTCCAGATGACAAGAGTATAAGGACCCCTCCAGAGATTAGCTGTTCTAAGCGCTGCTCCTAGACTCTATGATACCCTACAGAGAAAAAAGAGTCATACCGCTGCGCTAAGGATAGAACTTACGGAGGTGCTCTATGTTCCATGGATTGGGTAGAGGTACCCCATCCTCTGTGGCTAGGCGGACGCACCCGGGACGACATACTTGTGTCACTCGGAAGGGACCCTCCTAGCAGGGGGAGAGTTTGTTCGCCCCTTCGCGAGAAAATATTCGCTGAAGCAACAGGTCGCCCACCTCTAGCTGTCTACTCCGCACAAACCGCTGATGATAACGCCAGAGCGCCTGGCAGTACCGTGCATTTCGAGCAGCTGCTTGCCACCTTCGCTCATCGACAATGTCGATATCTTCACGCCAGAGCTGGTCCTGCGTGGCTTCGTCGTATGCCTGGACGTGGGGGAGCCCATGGTGATCTCTGGGGGGGGGGGGGGGGACGGCCTCAGCCCCACACACTAGGAAGAAGGGTGTTTCCTCTATCACTCGGCTAAGGGACGTCCGGCTAGCCCACAGTGCGCACGAAAGCTTTTCTACCCAACTGGCACCATGCTTTTTCAAGCAGTTGTAGGTGTGCGTCTTGAGTCCCCTGAGTATCTTAGCATTTGCCCTCTCGACTTGACCGTTGCTCTATGGGTAAGCAACAGAAGCGTAGAAAACTTGGGTGTCGAGGTCTTCGCAAAACTCTTGAAACACTGCACTAGTGAACTAGGTACCTTTGTCGGCGATGATTCTGTTCGGGACCCCGAACCGGTAGATGATTAACTTGATGAACTTGACTGTTGACTGCTCGTTGATTGTTACTACAGGGGCGGCTTGCGGCCACTTGGTGAACTTGTCTACGGCAACGTAGAGGTACCGCTACCCTCCGACGGATATGGGGAATGGCCCCAGAATGTCCAGCCCCCACACAGCGAAGGGCCATGAGAGCGGGATCATCTGCAGCGTCTACGCTGGTGTGTGGATCTGCTTGGCGTGGAACTGGCGCGCCTTGCATCTCTTGACCAGCTCAACGACATCTTGGAGAGCTGTCGGCTAGTAGAAGCCATGCCGGAAGGCTTTACTAACCAGCATGCGGGAAGATGCATGGTTCCCAAACTCGCCTCCATGGATCTCTGCGAGCAAGTCACAACCCTCCTCCTGGGTTATGCACCACAATAGGACGTCATTGGCGCCACGCCGGTAGAGATCCCCTTCTACCAGTGCGTATCTCTTAGCCAACCAAATGATGCGTTCAGCGTATAAATGTTCATCGGGAAGGATATTGTCTTTCAAGTAGTCCCAGACCTCCGTGATCCATGCGTCGGGACCTACTTGAGCTTCTGGATCTTGAGCGCTGGGTTGCACGGAGTCCCCAGTGACGCTTACGATCCTTGGCGGGCTCCATGGTAGCAGGGCCGCTGGGTCCACAAGCTTCGAGGTGCTGATCTTGCCCCCTTCACCTGGTTCAGTAGGCCAGGCGGTAGGTCGCGGCAACTTCCTTTGAAAGACTCCCTCAGGCACCGAAGCCCAGGTGGAAGCGTTCGTTGACAGGTCATCGACGATTGTGTTGTTGGCGCGAGGGACATGGCACAGGTCCAAGACTTGGAAGTCCTTCTCCAACTTCTGCACTTAGAGGAGATAGGCTGCAAGCTGAGGATCGTTGCAGCAGCATTCTCCCTTGACTTGCTAGATGATTAGCTAAGAATCACACTTGACCAACAACTGCTGGACACCGAGGGACATGTGGGGACCCTTTCGGGATCCACACTTCCCGGGAATCGCATTGGGTGGTGTCCTACGATGCGACACCCAACAGCACACATATAAAGACATCATATTACATAAATCATTTGCGGAAGCATACACAGTGTTATGTTTACAAATACTTTACCTCAAAATGAACTACAGCGAAAGACTATATTCATCTCACGTCTCATATTTAAACTAAGCAACAGAGAAGACGTCCAGCCCGCACACTCTTCTCACTAGCAACACGAAGTCATATAGCAGCGGCAGGGGTGTCTCTGAGTTTACCACTCGGAGGGTTCCGAGTCTCATCGGACAACCTCATCATAAGCACATCAGTTATTACCTGCAAAACAACTAGGATAGCATCCGTGAGCACAAAAGCTCAGCAAGACTTATCCGTCTAGTCCAAACTGCATGACACATACACCCATTCCCGAGTTGCCATCGGCACACTCGACCGATGTTGCACACAGCCACCTTTCCCAAGTTCATCCACACCGGACGCAGTCCCATCGACCCAAACAGCAAGATCCCTCAAGGTACATCTCCGTTGTGAGATGTTCTTGAGTGAGTTATCTCCTGCTGTACTTACGCCGAAAGCCTAAGCCGATCGGCAAAGTTCCAATATGGATATCACAAGGTAAGTCAATTTCTTGGGTCCCATATAGCCAGTATGCGCCCGGTACACACCTCAAACTTGTCCAACAGGGCCAATTACGGACATGCCTTAACTGACACAGGCAGGGCTACGCACGCACGGACCTCGTCCTTCTACTCCCTACATTCCTGCCCGGTCTCAAATTCTCATTTGTGAATTTTCCTCGAGGTTCTAATCCTAACCCATACCGATGAATCCCAGCCCTAAGCTCGCGAGTAGATTCCAACTACTCGACTTTTACCAGTCCTTCCACATGAACATTTAGCCTAGCATCACTCACTCGACAAGGTGCTAATCTACCCATTCTCTCTCATGTTCAATCTGGTCATGCAATTGGGTTCCAAATCATTTAGACCTAATGCACAATATCACATCATACCTAAAGTATCTATAAAACTTTATAAATATTGCTGAAATGCAAACCAGGGCTTGCCTATTTTGCAGGTGACTAATAGTATATAATTCAGTTAGTTTGTTGATCACTTGACGCTTAATCACTTGATCTCCTTGCTCCTTGATCCAAGCTTCACTTGCTCCAAAATTCTCCACGTCAATCACTACACATTATGAACATGTATATGCACTTTATTATAAATACTTTATTATCAAGGCCCAATGACAATGTTGAAAACAGAACCCTGTTTAGAGGCTGGAATTGAGATGATCTTGGTGGAAGAAGATGGATTTAGTAAAGTGGATAAAGCACTAAGTGTTCTCCCTAATTGTGGTTTATTCACCTAAGAAATGTATACAAAAAAGTAATGATCTAGAGCTCTAATGTGAGGACTCAATGGTCCCGACATCCAGGATCTCGCTGAGGGGTGCTGCGATAGACAACACCGGATAACACACATCAAAGACATCAAAGTGGAAGCTTATGTTTTATTACATAAACTTGTTTATAAACATAGTCACAACAAAATAACGTTATAGTCTACACTCACAGGCGTAGACTAAGCAAAAAGGTTCACGTTCAGCCCGTGAACGTGTTCCTACTGGCACACATGCACACACTAACACAGCGGTGTGCACGGCTCCCACTCGACGGTGGTTCCCTCTAGGGGACCCGTCTCCTCCTCGGGAGCCTCCTCCTCATAATCTCCTGCAAACACTTCAGCAACAAGCAGTGAGCACGAAGGCTCAGCAAGACTAACCCGTCTCATCTAAACATGCAACTCTACATGCTGGAATTGAAGTGTACAATAGGAAAGTACTTTGCATAAGGACTTTCCTAATTAGTTGACTCCTACTTTCAAGTTTTAGCCTCAAATTGGTGGAAAACCTTGTGCGAAGCCACATAGGAAGTCCGCAATCAAACAAGAAACGCATTCCTCTTATGTGCCTTGCCTAAGGTTAAAAAGAACTTTGATTTGCTCTAATCTAAAGCAAGTCATTAGTAATCAACATAAGACTTGCAAACAACAGCTTTTATTCATGACATCTAGACTGTTCTTTCTACGTCACGGTACAGTAAACAAGTTGTACTCACTGACCGTGAGGGACGGCGATTATAATCGATTTACACCTGTAGGGTTACCCGAATAACCCGTCACGTACAACCGTACTCGATGTTGCCTACAGCAACCATCCTGGACATCATACGCAACCACCTTTCACTCGTTAGCCAAGTGTTGAACCGGTCCTATCGTCCCGAGCAGGAGATCCCTACGCGGAGCAACCTACGTGCCCGCTAGCTGATTTACACCTCGCTGCTCTCAACCAACCCCTTTGGACGACAAGCAATGCCTCAACATATCGCTACCCGAATTACATCGGTTTCCCGGTTCCCATATCGCTGGTAGGTCTTCGGTAAAGTTCTAGCTTGTTCAACAGGCCTGCACACGGCTCGGTCCTTAATCGACACAAGCAGAGCTATGACACCCAGGCCCCAACGTCCTGCTGCCCCTACTCTCTGCTCGGTCTCATTTTCATGCCATGTGATTCATTGTCTATCTTTCTCACAGAGTGGTGTGCCTCTAAGCCTATTCTCGCGAGTAGTTCCAACTACTCGACTTGTACCCAATTCTATACCATTTGAGCATTGCAGTGGCTACTCGAGGTTCCAATCCTAGACTCAATCCCCTGGTTCTCTTGGCTATGCAATTGGGTTTCAAGTCAAGACTCTAATGCACATAATATGAAATTCATAATGGAAGTGACAAAACAATAAACTTTGTAAACAGGTTATGTAAGGGCCTAAGTTTTTGGCACATATTCAAAGTGTTCATCACCACACACACACTTCATTTGAAGAAACTTGATGAATACATTTGAAGAGCAAGTAAACAGCATCAACATGCTCATTAGAAAATAAACTCACAAAATGCAAAAGTGGCATTTCCCACATGCATCATTTAGGGGCTGGACATATGAAAAACTCCTACACCTTGCTAGGAATGTCCATGCCAAACTTCACCAAATCCAAAACCTTTTTGAGGTCTTTTTGGGTATATCTAGAAAGAGGGTGGTTTGAACTCAAATTCAAATTCAAACTATTTCCATCCCATGAATTCAAAAGTGGGAGGCATATTCTTACTCAGCACATTTTTGTGAGCTCATACACCAATTTTCACTCTATTTGGAGTTGATCTTGACATGAGCTAAGTTTAGCAAATTCAAACTTTATTTGAATTTCAAACTGCATATGTGCTGAAGATATATTCAAAGAAAACTCAATTTGAATTCTATCCAATTCAAATGGCCAAGGGGTAGATAATTCAAATGACCAAGGTTAATTGGGTCTCTACTGTTTAGAGCAGTGGGGAAAATTTAATTCCAGAGGTTAAACCCCAGGTGGGACCCACATGTCAGTCTCTATAGCAATTCAACCGACTGAAGACCGGACACTCGGTTTCTCGGGCTTCATCCGAGGGCGCCACCGAGCTGGTAGTCGCCAGGACAGCTCCTGCTTGGGCTGGCTGCGTCGACCGACGTCGCCCCTCCCTCTTATCCCCGCAGCCGACCCGATCGAAGACAGAACCGCTCAGCCCTTGCTCCCTCGCACAAGAAACTGTTCAGAGCAGCCACTGCTCCTTGGATCGTCAGCCATCCGCAAATCTCGCATACCAGCCTCGGCTTAGCAGCAAAACGGCACCACAGAACTCTCCACTACCCCCTCAAACCATCATCAAGTGAGCTCGTGCTCCATACCCAAGAATCACACCGATCCGCAGCAGTCGCCACGAAGCCGAGAAGAGGTGCTATCATGGGCAGCCTCATCCCGGGCTTGTCACGATTAAGCCAAGCTGTTTTTGGACGCGTAAGAACCTCCTGCAGCTCATCTCCGAAGCTTGAGCCAAGGGGTCGAGCATCGACGACGAATTTTACAGTTTGCTGCCAGCCGGTGCAAAGTTACCTTCGGGTAAGAAACATTGAAATTCCCGTTTGATTCTCGTTTAAACCCCACCAAACTTCGCACATAGGAGCTAGACTTAGTGGCACACAAGTTGGTTTCACAACACCTAGCGTGAGGACCCCTGTACATGGCGTAATTCCAAGCTTGCCAAGGGCGGCTTGTTCGGGCAGCATCAGGCGCACGGTGAGACCCACCTTGGAGCTCTCCCCGAGCCTGTCCATCACCATGTCAAGCTTCCTGAACCACCACTGGTGCTGTAGAGCCACTTCACCAGGCGTTTGGCAAACTAGTACCTCAGAGCGACATCACCGGACTCTTCCCGAGCCGCCGCACCGTCGCGAGCTCAGTTAGAGCCAACGTCGATGAGGGAAACCCTACCAACGTGTTCAGCACACCCAATTAGGGGCTGGCGGCGAGTTAGATCTTGGGAGCTGACCGGAGGATCAAGTTCGGCGGTGCTCCGGCGACCTCGGCGGCGCTACCGCGCGGGAGGCGCGAGGTAGAAGACAACTGAGCCGGGCCCGCTGTCAGTGAGAGGAAACCAGGCGATTTGATCTTCTGTGGACATGGATCGACTGTGGCAGCAAGGGAATTAAACCTGTAGCCCCGTGTGGCGTTGCTTCAGCACCCGACACGTGTATTCGTGGACCCACCGGCAGATTTAAACATTTCCCCGATTTTCAGATTTAGTTCAAATTTCAAACCCACATAACTTTGGCTAGGAAACTCCAAATTGAGTGAACCAAATTTTTTTAGATTCAGCTCTCTGAGTACTTTCCATAAAATCAAGTTTCACTTCATGAAAATCCTTAGTTCTCCATAATTAATTCTTCAAAATTTAAACTGTTTATAATTTTAACTGGAGAACCCTTTGGAGAAAATTTCTGAAATTTTACTGGGATGTTCACAAAAATATTCCAGAGCTACCATAAAATTTCAGATCCATTTGTGCTCATTTGATCCACCTAATGCTGTGATTAATAAAACTGTTCCAGAGAAAATAGAAAATGTCCAGAAACATTTTCAGAATTTCTCTGAAATTGTTTAGCTCATATCTTTAGCTAGGAACTTTCAAATTAAGTGAGAACAACTCCATTAGAACCCTCTGAAAATCTAGTTTTCATAAAGACATGGCTTGCTCCATGAAAATCCCTAGAACACCCTAGGAGATCCAATTAAGGTCAAGTACATAATTATTTGTGGAGAGCTCAAATGAGCTTTGCTGCAAATAAAATTTGGCCAAGTCTCTGTTTAGATTGTAACCAAACCACAGTAAAAATTTCAGATTCATTGGGTCTGTCTAGTAAGACTTATAGTCTTCACAAGTTTTAAATTTAATTCAAATGCATTTAAATTGATACATATACATGTTACCTCATGTAGTCGCTAAGGTTGAGGAGGAACCTGAAGTCTTAGACTTCGTCACTCCGGAAGAGCAGCTAGCCTACGACCAAGAGAAGCAAGGCAAACTCCGGTTTGCATTAACCCGTTTTACAAATTTTTACTGTTTTGAGAACTTAATTTGAGCACCCACTTACTTCTTGCATTAGAGTCTTGATTGAAACCCAAATGCATAGCCAAGAAAACCCTGGGTTGGGATTAGGTTTGAAAACCTCGTTAGCTACTGCAATGCTAAGTTAGTGTAGGATTCGGTACAAGTCGAGTAGTTGGAACTACTCGCGAGGATAGGCTAGAGGCACTCGACTCGGGTAAAGATAGCAAATGAAACACATGGCAAGAAAAATGAGACCGAGCAGAGAGTAAGGGCAGCAGGACTTTGGGGCCTGGGTGCTATAGCTCCGCTTGTGTCGATTGAGGACCGAGCCGTGTGCGGGCCTGTTGAACAAGCTAGAACAGTACCGAAGACCTACCGGCTACATGGGAACCGGGACCCGATGTAACTCGGGTAGCTGGGTATTGAGGCATTGCCTGTCGTTCAGAGGGTAGGTTGAGAGCTCGAGGTGTAAATCGGTTGGCGGCACTGCGGATGCGCACGCAGAGACCTCTTGCTCGGGATGATAGGACCGGTTCAATATTTAGATAAAGGGGTGAAAGGTGGTTGCGTACGACGTCCGGGATGGTTGCTGTAGGCAACATGGAGTACGGGCGTACATGATGGGTTATTCGGGTAACCCTGCAGGTGTAAATCGATTATAATCGCCGTCCCTCACGGTCAGTGAGTACCACTTGTTCACTGTACCGTGACGTAGAAAGAACAGGTTAGATACATGTTAAAAGTTTGCTGATTTGAAAGATATACTTTGCTTGTTAATGTCTTGTTGTAGTTTAGAGCTAATTAAAGTTCTTTTCAACTTTGGGCAAAGTACATGAGAGAAAAATGTGTTTCTTGTTTGATTGCGGCTCTCTCATGTGCCTTAGCGTAAGGTTCTCCACCACCTGCTGCTAAAATATTGAAAGTAGGCGAGTCCTTTGCAACTTATTTTACCTCATGTACCCAAAAACCATTCATGTAGAAGTTTCTTGTATAGGGGAGACGGGTCATACTTGCTGAGCCATCGTGCTCACTGCTTGTGTTTGAAGATTTTGCAGGGGTTTATGAGGAAGAGACTCCCGAGGAGGAGACGGAACCCCAGGAGGGGAACCCCGTCGAGTGGGAGTCGTGCACGCCGCCGTGTTAGTGTGTGTGCGTGCTAGTGGGGACACGTTCATGGGCTGAACGTGAACTCGATGCATAGTCTACGCCCGTGAGTGTGGACTGGACTATTTTGTTGTAAAAATGTTCATAAACTGGTTTATGTAATAAAACTTTGCTTCCGCTTTGTATCTTTGACGTGCGTTATCCGGTGCTGTGCAACGCAGCACCCCTCAGCGTGATCCTGGCTCGACAAGGCCGATGGGGTCGTGTCAGCATGGTATTAGAGCTCGCTTGAGGTTTAACGCACTACAAAGGTCATCTTTTTCAAAAATCCAGTGAGGAACGAGTTAGTAGCCCATATATGGATGTTATTAGTGTATAGAAAGTGGCATACTAACCTATTTGCTTATGTCGGAAAATCGTGCATCTCGGGACGCTTTATGTCTTGGGAGGTGCACGTAAGTGCTGTCCACCAGTGCGCACAAGCTGAAGGATGGAGCCCCACGGGTGGCAGGTAACCCGTCCCGCTTTAATATCCTCTACAACTCTTCAAGTCGTTTGGGGTATTCGAGCAACGTCTGTCTCTGGCGTGCTTTGGGCAATTTGGGAGACCCCGTCACGTGGTCAGTAACGTGAACACATAGCTCAAGGCATGCTTGGCTTGAGAACATCCGGGCAAGTGATGACGGCCGGGTGTACGAACTGTATGGATACCGGGCTCGGTGTGCAGCCGAGTCTGACGATTGTTTGAGTTATCTGCAGGTAGTCTGACCACGAAACGGTAGACGTGTAGCATCCGTGTGCGAGAGATGTTTAGTGCCACTGAACTAACGAAGCCGGCTAAATCCGGTATAGGTTTTTCTTTGTGAGGACGTACGTAGTACTGACATGATCTGGTGGCCCATCGACGTCACAACCCACTAAATGATCAACTCATGGAAAAACTTGAAAGTTTTAATCTATAGTACTAAAACTTGATGTAACACCTTCCCTTAATCAGGACATTCAAAGTTAACAAATTTTCAACTTATAAGATACTAAGGACAGAGTCCCCTGTTTTCAGCTGAATTAAGGCTGAAGTTAATCGGAGGTTAGAGGTTGAGTTCTTTCGATGTTGGGTTCATATGATACATTTCTGGAAAGCTTTGGAAGATCTTTAAAACTTTTCTGTTGAGGTCGAGAGGTATTTCATCCATTAACCAACCGAAAAATGCAGCAGAGTTAAAACTGTCCAGAAAACAGGGCAGAGCAAACACTCTCTGTAACTCTCTGTAAATTTAGCATAACTTCCTGCATAAAAATCCAAAAATAGAAAATGAGGTAGTTCTGAAAAGTTTAAGATATGGGTCACAACTTTTAAACATAAAGTTTTGTCAAATTTGGTGTAGAATTAACTGGAATTACTGGATCAAATCAGTACCTCAAGCAGGGAGGTGCTGTCCAATTTTCTCCAGAAATTCTATCAACTTAGACATCTCATAAATTTTGAACCAGGAAATATCTTAGGCCAAGCAAATACTTTATGGAAAGCTATTGAAGTTAGCTTTAAATTTGATGTTGATCTCCAGAATGGGTTTGCCTTTAGCGTGGTCTAAATCAGGTTGAAATGGAAACTGGTCAGGGCTGTCATATTGGACAGCAGATCGGCAGTCAAACTTGTTTAAGTTTGAACTATGCTTCCAAGTTTTATGGGTTCAATGACTTGTTTTATGTTATAACTCAATGGTTTACTGTTTAAATAAATATTTGACATTTCTTAAATATGTTTCTACAGATGACAACAGATAAACAATTGGAGAACGGTTGAGTGGTGTCCCACTGTTCTCACCGCAGCGGTTATCCGGAAGTGTTGAGGCAAATGCTTCAATATTTCGGGTATGTTGAGATGCCGCAGTACCTCGCCAAGGAAGAAGGTGAGGAGGGGAACAAGACATGGACGATCCATGTCGAAGCTCCTGCAGGACCTACGCCGCCCGGTTGGGCGCCCTTCACTGTTACGGTGAGAGGTAGACAGCCGGAGGGAATGTGGCAAGTGGCGGCCCGCGACACCATGTCGCGTTTCTGCCAGATACACGTGAAAGCTATGGAGGGCACTCCATACGCGCTCGTTCCAGTGGAGGGACGGGCTAATCATGTGTGGGAAGAGAGGTACATAGAGGCAACAGATCCGGGTTTGCCCAAGGTACAACCCCGCGGAGGCGAACCTCAGCCTCTAGATAAGGGCGGGAAAGGCCGTGGTGGACAGCCAAGCTGTTCATACGGAATGTCTTTCCGTGAAGCTCAAGGAGAGCAACAGCCATGGAGATCATTTCGAGAGTGCTCACAGCGCACTCCGCAATGTTCTCCTTCCCATGATCAAGCGACTGAACGAACAACATAATCAGTTGCATCGTCTGAAGAAGGCGAAGAGAAAAAGCCGTGTCGACATCACGGCTTTGCAACAACAGGTGCAGGCTCTGACCCAGCAGAACGAGGTCCTCACTCAAGAGCGGGATGATGCTATTGAGGAGGGGCAAGGCTGGGAAGAGGACTACAACCAATCCATGGACGAGGTGCATGCGATGCAGGACCTCGTACCTCCGGTAATGGGCATACCGGTGGTAGGTGCTGTACCCGTGGTCTTGGGTCTTCCGGCAATGGGGGAACCCGAGCCGGAAGAGGAGGTCGTGGACCCAGAGCCACCAGCAGAGGTACCAGAGGAGGACAACCCGCAGGAGGTCGAATTCTACTCCGAGTAGGAGGTTACCGTTGCCAAGTAGGGCAGCTGGGTCATGTAACCCAAACTTTTGTAATCATTGACATGTCGTGTAGACAGTAGTGTATGTACAGGTAGTGACGACATGAGCACAACTTCTCGGATCCGAGACTAATGTATCTTGTATAAAGTTTATGCTTTATCAATATATGTGAATGTTGTGCAAATTATTCATGCGTCACTTCAAATACTTACTGTTTCATATGGAATTTTAAGTATGACTTGTGCTGATCGCTGCTGTTTTGAATTTCAGAATGACTCGTACTCGTGCCAACCCGGACGTTGGGGGTTCCAGTCGGGGGGGGGGGGGGGGGGGAGAGACCTCCCAACAGCCTCCCGAGGACTCCTCGGGACAGCAACAGCAACAGCAACCACCGCCACCCCCAACGGTTATATTGGCGGACATTGTGGCAGCGATGGCGGGCTCTCATCAGCAGCACATGGAGTTGCTGCAAACCCTTATTGCAAATACGTCTCGACCAGAGAGGCGTCAATATCGTGAGGAGCGCCAACAGAGCTCCTACTCCGACTTTTTGGCTACTCATCCCCCGGTATTCTCAAGGGCGGATGAACCCCTCGGTGCAGACAACTGGCTCCGCACGATGGAGATGAAGTCCGGGCTGCTCCAAGTGAGTGAGCAGCGCAAGACTGAGTTCGCGGTCCAACAGCTACAGGGATCCGCGAGCGTGTGGTGGACGAACTATAGTGCTTCGCAGCCCACCGAGCGAGTTATGACCTGGGCGGAATTCCGGACAGCCTTCAGGGCCTATCACATACTGCCAGATCTCATGAAGAGGAAGACACAGGAGTTCTTACGCCTGCAGTAAGGGAGCTGGAACGCGCTGGAATACTCCAGGGTGTTCAATGATCTTGCGCTCTACGCTTCGTATCACGCCGATAGCGACGAGAAGCGGCGAGATCATTTCTACCAGGGGCTTAACCCGCTCCTGAAGGACAAGCTGGCGATGTTCAATCGCGGCAGCCTCGACGATATAATTGATGCTGCGATTGTTCAGGAGGACTCCGGCAAGGAGTTAGCGGCGGCAGAAAGGAAGCGAAGCGTGCCGCAAAGCAGCGGAGAAGGAGGTGATCCTTCTCAGAAATACTGGATGGTGAACCGCCCACCATCGGGTCCACGCTGGCAGCCACCACAGAGGCCGATGCCATTCCGCAGTCGGCCATATTCTCCACCGGCATTCAGGCCGGCACTGCCAGTACCACCTCCGCAGCAACAACAGAAACAGTGGACGATGCCGCGTGCGTATGCACCTCAGCAGCCCATGCCGGACTTTCATCCCCCAAGAACCGGCCAAGCAGCAGCCACATGCTACAAATGTGGTCGTCCAGGACACTTCGCCAACAATTGTCCTGAGAGGCAAGGCGGTGGAGTTGCACTGCAACTTCCAGGGAGGAATCAGCCCCGGAACCCCACTAATGCACGGCAGGCAAACCCTAGGCCCGGCACCGTCCACCAACTTGCCATAGAGGACGTGCCGGAGGGTGAACCAATCCTTGCGGGTATGTTCCAACTCCACCAGCATCCCGCCATAGTATTATTTGATTCAGGCGCCACACACAATTTTATTAGCCAAGCTTTCATTGCTAAACACAGCTTGCAAATACTACCCACCGAAAGTCCATATTTGATTTGTTCACCAGGTAGGAAGATTTCAGCAAGCATGATGGTTTCTAAAGTACCATTATGCTTAGCGGATGGAGTGTACCCTACGTCTCTCATAGTTCTAGAGGGAGAAGGTCGATGTCATCTTAGGGATGTCGTGGTTAACCCGCCACGGCGCTGTTTTAGACACCGTCCTCCGAGTCGTGCATCTACACCCAGAAATGCACGAGTCACATTCCTTATTTCTGGACAGTCCAGAAATAAAACTTCCAAGTGTGTATCAATCCACAACCATCAGATTGGAAGACATTCCTATGGTCCGTGAGTTCCCTGACGTGTTCCTGGATGATTTACCGGGGATGCCGCCCGGCAGAGAGGTGGAGTTCAAGATTGAACTTGCGCCGGGAACCATGCCAATATCCTGAAGGCCGTACAAGATGGCGCCCAAGGAGTTAGCAGAACTGAAGACTCAGCTAACGGACCTTCTGGAGAAGGGTTTTATTAGGCTGAGCTCCTCGCCATGGGGCTGTTAGGCATTATTCGTGAAGAAGAAAGACTAGACGTTGTGGCTTTGCGTGGACTATCGTCCACTAAACGTCGTAACCATCAAGAACAAGTACCCGTTGCCATGGATCAACATGTTGTTTGATCAGTTGGTCGAAGCAAAGATCTTTTCCAAGATGGACTTAAGATCCGGGTATCATCAGATTAAAATACGGGCTGAGGATATTCCGAAGACGGCTTTCTCGACGAGGTACGGACTTTATGAGTACCTGGTCATGTCCTTCGGCCTCACCAACGCTCCAGCTCATTTCATGTACTTGATGAACTCGGTATTCATGCCGGAGCTGGACAAGTTTATTGTGGTATATTCTAAGTCGGAGGAAGAGCACAAGAAGCATCTGTGTATAGTCTTGCAACGGCTGCGGGATCACAAACTATATGCGAAATTCAGCAAGTGCGAGTTCTGGATATCGCAAGTGCCTTTTCTCGGGCGTATTATCTCAGCGGAGGGCATCACTGTAGACCCGAGTAAAATTACACAAGTGCTGAATTGGAAATCCCTGAGGACTGTTCACGAAGTACGGAGTTTCCTCGGACTTGCGTAATTATCCAACTCACAACTTGGAGCTCGCTGCCGTGGTGCTCGCACTTAAAATGTGGAGGCACTACCTACTTGGTAACCTCGTACATTTATATACTGACCACAAAAGCCTCAAGTACATATTCACTCAGAAAGAGCTGAACATGAGGCAGCGAAGATGGTTAGAGTTGATAAAGGATTACGAAATAGAGATCCATTATCACCCTGGAAAGGCAAACGTGGTGGCGTATGCGCTGAGCCGCAAGTCACACGTCAACAATCTGACCATCACCCCGTTGGAAGAGAGTGAGCCACCATTCCATGTGATTCCACATGGATCTCTCTACAACTTAGCTTTGATCCCCACCATCTGTGAAGAGATAGCGGCAGCCCAGAAACAAGACAAAGGCATGTCGCATTTGCGAAGACGCATAGACAGTGGGGAGCTGAAATGTTTCCGGAAAGATGGTGACGGCGTCCTATGGTTCAAGGACCGGATCGTCGTACCCCGTAACCCGGAGTTACGGAAGAAAATCTTTGATGAGGCTCACTGGTCAAAGTTTTCTATTCACCCCGGCAGCAACAAAATGTATCAAGAACTCAGAAGCAAGTTTTGGTGGACACGGATGAAGCGGGAGATCGCAAAGTACGTGTCCGAGTGTGATATATGTCGAAGGGTGAAGGCAGATCATATGCGGAAACCGGGACTGCTACAACCACTGGGCGTTCCGGCCTGGAAGTGGGAGGATGTGATGGACTTCATCATCGGTTTACCCACCACTTTTTAGAAACATGATTCTGTGTGGGTGATCGTCGACCGGCTCACCAAAGTTGCCCATTTCATCCCGGTCAACACAAACTACAATGCTAAGAAGTATGCTGAATTGTACATCTCATGGATCCTATACTTGTACGGCGTACCCCGCACCATCATATCGGATCGGGGCACTTTATTTGTGTCCCGTTTTTGGGAGTAGCTACACACTGCATTGGGGATGAAGCTGATCCGTAGTTCAGTGTACCACCCGCAGACGGATGGGCAAACCAAGCGGGTAAATCAGATTTTAGAAGATATGCTACGAGCGTGCGCTATCAACCACGGTAAGAATTGGGATGATCACTTACCGTTGGCTGAGGTCTCGTATAACAATGGGTACCAAGCCAGCATCAAGATGGCGTCTTACGAGGCACTATACGGGAGAAAATGCCGCACACCACTGAATTAGTGTGAGTCCGGCGAAAGGGTTACCTTCGGGATTGATATTGTCAACAACGCGGAGGAAAAGGTTCGGCTGATTCAAGGGAACCTAAAAACCGCTCAATCCCGACAGAAACAATATGAGGACCGGAGAAGACGCCCGTTACAGTTTGAAGTCGGGGATCACGTATATCTACGTGTGTCTCCAATGAAGGGCGTGAACAGATTCGGGGTGAGAGGAAAGTTGGCACCCTGATTCATCGGTCCATTTCAGATTACCGGAAGATGCGGATCGGTAGAATACCGGCTGAATTTACCAGAAGCACTCTCCGGTGTGCACGACGTATTTCACATTTCCCAGCCGAGGAAGTGTCTTAAGCTATCAACTACCATCCTGCTGGAGGATATAGAAGAACTGAAACCGGATCTCACGTATCGGGAGGAACCGGTTCAGACTATTGATGAAAAGGCCCGAACCACACGCAACCGTACGTTGTGGTTCTACAAAGTTCTATGGAGTAATCACTCCATAGACGAAGCAACATGGGAGAGCGAAGGATTTCTTCGCGCTAACTACCCCGACTTTTTCACGTCGCATATACGGTATTTTTTCAACCGTCCTCTCTCTCATTTTCACCTTATAATCTCGGGACGAGATTCTTTTAAGGGGGGAGGAATGTAAGGGCCTAAGTTTTTGGCACATATTCAAAGTGTTCATCACCACACACACACTTCATTTGAGGAAACTTGATGAATACATTTGAAGAGCAAGTAAACACCATCAACATGCTCATTAGAGTATAAACTCACAAAATGCGAAAGTGGCATTTCCCACATGCATCATTTAGGGGCTGGACATATGAAAAACTCCCACACCTTGCTAGGAATGTCCATGCCAAATTTCACCCAAATCCAAAACTTTTTGAGGTATTTTTGGGTATATCTAGAAAGAGGGTGGTTTGAAATCAAATTGAAATTCAAACTATTTCCATCCCATGAATTCAAAAGTTGGAGGCATATTCTTACTCAGCACATTTTTGTGAGCTCACACACCTATTTTCACTCCATTTGGAGTTGATCTTGACATGAGCTAAGTTTAGCAAATTCAAACTTTATTTTAATTTGAAACTGCATATGTGCTGAAGATATATTCAAATAAAACTCAATTTGAATTCTATCCAATTCAAATGGCCCAGGGGTATATAATTCAAATGACCAAGGTTAATTGGGTCTCTACTGTTTAGAGCAGTGGGGAAAATTTAATTCCAGAGGTTAAACCCCAGGTGGGACCCACATGTCAGTCTCTATAGCAATTCAACCGACTGAAGACCGGGCGCTCGGTTTCTCGGGCTTCATCCAAGGGCGCCACCGAGCTGGTCGCCGGAACAGCTCCTGCTCAGGCTGGCTGCATCGACCGACGTCGCCCCTCCCTCTTATCCCCGCAGCCAACCCGATCGAAGACAGAACCGCTCAGCCCATGCTCCCTCGCGCAAGAAACTTATCAGAGCAGCCACTGCTCCTCCGATCGTCAGCCAACCGCCAATCTCGCGTACCAGCCTCGGCTGAGCAGCAAAACGGCACCACAGAACTCTCCACTACCCCCTCAAACCATCATCAAGTGACCTCGTGCTCCATACCTGAGAATCACACCGATCCGCAGCAGTTGCCACCAAGCCGAGAAGAGGTGTTCTCGTGGGCAGCCTCATCCCGGGCTTGTCACGATCAAGACAAGCTGTTTTTGGACACGTAAGAACCTCCTGCAGCTCATCTATGAAGCTTGAGCCAAGGGGTCGAGCGTCGACGACAAATTTTACAGTTTGCTGCCAGCTGGTGCAAAGTTACCTTCGGGCAAGAAACGTTGAAATTCCCGTTTGATTCTCGTTTAAACCCCACCAAACTTCGCACATAGGAACTAGACTTAGTGGCGCACAAGTTGGTTTCACAACACCTAGCGTGAGGACCCCTGTACATTGCGTAATTCCAAGCTTGCCAAGGGCGGCTTGTTCGGGCAGCATCGGACGCACGGTGAGACCCACCTTGGAGCTCTCCCCAAGCCTGTCCATCACCATGTCAAGCTTCCCGAACCACCACTGGTGCTGTAGAGCCACATCACCGGGCGTTTGGCAGGCTAGTACCTCAAAGCGACATCACCGGACTCTTCCCGAGCCGCCGCACTGTCGCAAGCTCAGTTAGAGCCAACGTCGATGAGGGGAAACCCTTCCAACGTGTTCAGTGTAAAATCCCCAAGAATGTAGCAAGAAAATTCAGCTCATGTACACTTACGAAAAATGAGGGGAATTAAAACTTTGAATTATAATGGTGTAAGTTCAAAGTTTGGGCTTAGACTTCCCAAAAACTTCCAAACATGGAGATCTAACTGCACAGCTTGGATCTTCATACACCAAATCTTGCTCTTGTCGGTATGGGGCGTTATATTATCTTGCTCTTGTCCTGACCATAAGAGAGGAGATTATGGAAGCTCAGAAGAAAGACATGAGAATGTCGCACATTCGGAGAAGGATGGAGAATGGCGAGATGAAATGCTTCCGAAGGGATGAACACGACACTCTATGGTTTAAAGACCATATAGTGGTACCCCGTGATATGAAGCTTCGGAAGAAGATCTTGGATGAGGCTCATTTATCCAAGTATTCTATTCATCCAGGCAGCAACAAGATGTACCAGGATCTGAAAACCAGGTTTTGGTGGACACGGATGAAAAGAGAAATCGCAAAGTACGTATCTGAATGTGATACGTGTCGGTGTGTGAAAGCCAACCATATGCGTAAAGCCGGACAACTGCAACCATTGAACATTCCGGCGTGGAAGTGGGAGGATATCAGCATGGACTTCATTGTTGGTTTACCTCTCACGTCTCACAAGCATGACTCGATTTGGGTGATAGTCGATAGACTAACCAAGTCGGCTCATTTTATCCCCGTACATACAAAGTACGTGGCCAAGCAATATGCGGAGCTGTATATCACAAGGATCTTGTGCTTGCACGGTGTTCCCCGCTCCATTATTTCAGATCGTGGTGCGCTGTTCATCTCTCGGTTTTGGGAACAGCTGCACGCATCGTTGGGGACCAAACTGATCCGAAGCTCCGCGTATCACCCACAGACGGATGATCAAACTGAACGGGTGAATCAAGTGCTTGAAGACATGCTACGCGCTTGTGCCGTCCACCACGGCAAGAATTGGGACGTTCATTTGCCGTTGGTGGAGTTCTCTTACAAAAATGGCTATCAAGCTAGCATTAAGATGGCGCCGTATGAAGCTCTCTACGGACGGAAATGTCGCACACCACTCAACTGGTGCGAGTCTGGCGAGCGAGTTATCTACGGCATTGAACTTGTGAATGAAGCTGAAGAACGAGTGCGAGTAATACAAGCTAACATCAAGGCTGCTCAATCTTGTCAGAAAAGCTATGCGGACAAAAGACGCTGCCCTCTCCACTTCGACATCGGGGACCATGTTTATGTCCGTGTGTCTCCGATGAAGGGAGTTCATCGTTTTGGAGTGTAGGGTAAACTGGCACCACGGTTCATTGGTCCGTTCACCATCATTGAAAGATGCGGACCCGTGACCTATCGCCTGGAGTTACCGGCGTCGCTCGCAGGGATTCACAACGTCTTCCATATCTCTCAGATGAGGAAGTGCCTCAAACCCTCCGCTGAAATCCGCACTGAAGACATAGAAGTTCTTTAACCGGACCTCACGTACACGGAGTATCTAATCCGAATTATCGATGAAAAGACTCATGCCACAAGAAACCGGACCTTATGGTTCTACAAGGTCTTGTGGAGCAACCATACCGCTGATGAGGCGACATGGGAAAGCGAGGACTATCTCCGAACATATTGTCCGGACTTGCTATCATCGTATACCCGGTAAAGTTTTCCCCACTTTGCTTTTCCTTTGGAATCTCAGGACGAGATTCTTTAAGGGGGGAAGGATGTAAAATCTCCAAAAATGTAGCAAGAAAATTCAGCTCATGTACACTTATGAAAAATGAGGGGAATTAAAACTTTGAATTATAATGGTGTAAGTTCAAAGTTTGGGCTTAGACTTCCCAAAAACTTCCAAACAAGGAGATCTAACTGCACAGCTTGGATCTTCATACACCAAATATTCAACCTTCCAAATTTCAGCTCATTTGGAGGAGTTTCAATAATTGTTTGGGATTAAAAGGAGAAAACCCTCTAATCTGAATTTCAAATTCAGTTTCAAATTCCAATTCCCCCAATTTGCAAATCTGGTTCCACAAATGTGTGCTCCACATTTGAATGAGCAGCCATGCCAAAAATTGGAAATTTTGGAGCTGGTTTGCTATGTTCTTGGGACAATACAAAATGGAGAATTCAAATGCATTTCAAATTCAAATGATCAAATGCAATTCAAACTTTCACACCAGAATTCAAATCATTTGAATTCATAAAGTTTAAACCATGACTTGGTGTGAAAGTTTAGCCTTAAATGTTGAGTTGCTGGGGAGGAAATATCAGTGGAAAATTGGGAAAAAATTAGTAGTGGTGGGACCCCTTTGTGCGCCACACAGGTGATCTACCACCTCTGTTTTCATCGGCCAATCGCCGAGACGCCGCCAGCTCCCGGTGAAAACCCGCTCCCGAGGACTCCACCGCGCCACCCTCTGGTTTCCTCGATCGACAGCTGCTTCAATACCCCACGGTCACAGCAACAAAGTCGTTCTTCACTTCTCTCGGTTGCTCGCCGCTCCCTCCGCTCTCTCTCCCGCGAGAAAATGCCTTTGCGCCGTTTCTGTTTCTCCCTTGCCCACGCTCGCCCGAGCTCGGATGATCGAGCTCCAAGCAGTGAAAAGAAGCGCAAGTGTGTGCTCCAGCCTTGACCATTATCCCACCTAAGTTCCCTAGCTTGTGCTACGCACAAGCCAACAATTGGTGCCGGCATTCGGAGGTGCCCGGCGAAACCATGTTCGGTTCACCGTGGTCAGCGCGCTACCGCCAGTTTCGCCACCCCTTCCCTACACAAGAAAGGTGTGTTGTTGTCCGTAGTTCGTGTTGCCGAAAGCCTCATGTCAATTGATCAACCGGTTAGTGAGAATTTCGGGTTTTACCAAACCCTAGTTCATAGCGACCCCTCTCGGTCTATGATTAAATTTATCGCACAGCAGTATCTAGGGCTCCTTCTGGTCTAGAAGAAGCTCCGCTAGATCCCTGCAGTCCTTCTCGCTCAAACAGCGCCAGAAACCATCGAGGACTGAAGGAGTTCTCCGAGTTTTTGTCGTCGCCGGCATTTTGCGGACTCGGGTCGCCGGTGAGGTCCCCTCCCCGGTGGTTTCCATGGAGAGTGGGCTATGGGTCGATGTTGTTCATGCGATACTGGTGCTTTTAGAGCAAACCCTAGTCCAAAAGACCCACTGTCAAGGGTGAACGAGGTCGCCGAAGTAAGGTCCGACATGGTCACCGGTGCAAGCACCGTTCCGGCCATTGTCATCGGCTCCCGACCCCACCATCGTGTTCAGCACGGTGTAAAACTCACAGGCGGCGAGTTTGAAGAAGTTCGGACCACGGGAACCCCGTCCCGGCGAACCTCGCCGGCGTGCGCCGCCGCGGGAGAGCGGGCAGCGCGAGGAAGACGAAGGAGGGCCGGGTCCCACCGGTCAGCCTCTGTGTACGCGCGGGGATCGGTCTGTGGCACCGGATCCGGTGTGGCTGCACGGGAAATAACCCCGTGGCCTCGGTGTTGCCGTTATCTGAATGGATAGCGCCACAGGTGGGGCCCACAGACAGAATTTAAACATTTCCATATTTTCCTAATACAGTTCAAACTTTGGGGACCCATAACTTTATCTAGAAAAACTCCAAAAAGGGTGGGACAAATTTTATTGGAATCCTTAGGAGGAGTACTTGACAGGGGAACAATTTGCTTGCTATGAAAATGCCCAGAGATTTCTGTAGAATTGTTTTTAGTAAATCATTTAGGGATTTATTACGGGAGCAATTCTTTATGAAACATCCTCAAATTTGGGCAGATAATCATTGTCCTAGTTACTAATCTATAGTACAAATTTGGGCTTCATTGAAGTTCATTTGCTAGGCTAAACTGCCTTCCCAAGTTCAGCCTTTAATTGGAAATTCAAATTTAAACAGAAACTTTTCAGAACTCCTGCCCAACTTCAAAAATTCATATCTCTCTGATGGTAGCTCCAAAAATGGTGAAACAAATTTTGTTAGAACCATGGAGACTTACCCTACTCAGATCTTCCACTATTAGCTATGTGAAAGCTCCTGATTTGGGCTCAAAATTCAGAGAAGCATTGTACTTGTAGAAATTTTAAAGACTACATTGTGCAATGACAAGTCTCCAAATTTTGCTCAGATCATCCTTCGAGGGTCTAGTCTTTGTTGAGTACTTCTGGAGGTTTATCAAAGTTTAGTTTCCTTATGTTTCAAGGAAATAAAGCACACATGACAAGAACCAGGGGTGTGTCCTGAGTCACATGTGTTGCACCGAGTCCTAGTGTGTGTGAAGGTGTTTGGTTTGATTTTTAAACACAACCCGGGGGGTTTGGGCCATACGTGCATGGCACATGCATGTGCTGCATGTTTTTAAATTTGTATGGTGCAAAACCCGGGCTAAGGTTGTTGTAAACGTGTGGCTTTCGGCTAATAAAAAGGGGAGAACGCGCTGGTGTTTGTTGAGCGCCGCCACAACTCATCCGACTCATTCTCTTTCGGTTCTCCACTCGAGTTCTTGGATCTAAACCAAACCTCTTGACTTCCAACACGATTTGCATCACAAATCCGTGAGTGTTCTGTGAGGGAAACACCCAACAATTGGCATCAGAGCCGACTACGTTGCCTGGAACCGTGACGCGGCCATTGAGTGGGCGCTGATGTCGCGGAGGAGATCTTCATCGCCAGCCCGACGTTCATGGAGGGACGTCACACCGCCGGGAGGCACCAGCAGGGCAGGATGAGGATCAGGGGCATTGTTGATTCATCGCATCACGAAGGAAGTCAGCAGTGGTGGTACATACTCGATGCTCACGAAGACAAACTATCATGATTGGTCGGCACTTATGCGGGTGATGTTGCAAGCGAGAGGCTTGTGGACTGCGGTGAGCCTTGGCACCGATGATTGCATTGAAGATCGGATGGCTTTGGAGGCTCTCACCAAGGCTGTGCCACCAGAAATGATAGGGATCATTTCCGGGAAGGAGTCGGCCAAGATTGCATGGGATGCGATCAAGTTGCACAACGTGGGAGCCGAACGTGTGCGCAAGGCCAGGGCAAGCACATTGGGTCGGGAGTTTGATGCACTCAGATTCCACGATGGTGAAACTGTTGATGAGTTTGGTGTGCGTATGAGCCGGATCACGTCTCAACTTGCGGCACTTGGGAGTGAACGTTCGGAGGAGGATATTGTCCGGAAGTTCCTTCAGGCGGTACCACAAAAGTTTGAGCAGATTGCGGCCTCCATCGAGACATTGCTTGACTTAAGTGATATGTCCGTTGATGAGTTGATTGGTAGACTCAAGGCTGCAGAAGAAAGGCTTGGTGCAAGCTCTTGGGAGGGTAACACACAAGAGAAGTTGCATCTGAGTGAATAAGAGTTACTTGCAAGGTTGTCAACACGTCTCAAGATGTCCATGGGAGCTGGACAGGAACGGCACAAAGACTCACTTGCACCGAGGAGAGATCATGGCCGAGGACGTGGCCGTGGTCGAGGTAACCGTGGTGGTGGAAACTCAGGCCATGGAGTGGCCAAAGATGAGTGCCGCTACTGTGGTAAGAAAGGTCATTGGGCTAGAGAATGCAGGAAGAAAAAGAATGATGAAGAGGTGAACACAGCTCAAGTTGTTCATGAGTTTGAATCCAGCCTCTTGGTGGCGTGTGCCAACACAAAGGCTGAGCAAGCCACGTCCCTGGAGGAGGTATGCCTCAACAATGATATGTTACACGTTCAAGTAGGAGACTTGGAGGGAGGAGGCAGTACTCGGTGGATCCTGGACTCTGGTGCAACAAATCACATGACCGGGAAACGGGATGTGATCACAAAACTTGATAACATGGTGCATAGTACTGTGCATTTGGGAGATGGCTCAGCGACAGAGATTGATGGCCAAGGAACTGTGGTGTTCCAAGGAAAGAGAGGTGGTCGAAAGGAGTTGGCTGGGGTCTATCTTATTC
This sequence comes from Neostapfia colusana, assembly GCA_030760725.1. NCBI lineage: Eukaryota > Viridiplantae > Streptophyta > Magnoliopsida > Poales > Poaceae > Neostapfia > Neostapfia colusana. The sequence continues at coordinate 33,247,020 of JASWHV010000004.1, read as the reverse complement.
CTCAGCTCAAGACAAATATCATCAGTCTTAGACAGCTTGAGGAGGAGGGACACCGAATCTTGATGGTGGATGGTTATGTCAAGATTTGGGATAAAGATGGAACCCCTGTGGCAATGGTGAAACGGGGTGTGAACCGGTTGTACACCATTGATCTTAAGGTAGTGCAACCAAGGTGTCTCATGGCACAAGGGAGCAATGCAACATGGATGTGGCATGCAAGGATGGGGCACCTAAACTTTCGGAGTCTAAGAAGACTTGCCGAAGAGCAACTTGTATATGGATTGCTAACCATCACTCAAACTGAGGAGAAGTGTGATAGCTGTTTGGCTGGGAAACAAAGACGTCAACCGTACCCGTGCATGGCAAAGTACCGAGCTGAGAAGAAACTTGAACTTGTGCATGGAGACCTCTGTGGACCAGTGAAGCCGGCAACTCCAAGAGGCAGCAGGTTTTTCTTTCTTCTTGTGGATGATCTCAGTAGATACATGTGGGTGTTTTTGATCAGCACAAAGGATCAAGCAATGAGTACTTTCATGGCATTTCAAACAAGTGTTGAAGCTGAGGCAGGAAGGAAGATTGGAACTTTTCACACAGATCGTGGTGGAGAGTTCACAGCTCGGGCTTTTGTTGAGTATTGCACCAAGGAGGGTGTTCAACGTCTTGACAGCTCCATATTCTCCTGAGCAAAATGGTATAGTTGAGAGAAGGAATCAAACTGTCATGGGAATGGCAAGAAGCATGTTGAAAGCAATGAATATGCCCGGTTGGTTCTGGGGGGAGGCAGTGACCACAGCTGTGTATGTGTTGAACCGATCTCCTACTCGGAGTGTTGAGACAAAGACTCCATATGAGGTATGGCATGACAAGAAACCTAGTGTACATCATTTGCGCACTTTCGGTTGTGTGGCACATGTGAAACAGGGAAGCAAGCGCCTTAGCAAACTTGAAGATCGAAGTATTCCAATGGTCTTCATTCAATATGAGCAAGGAAGTAAGGCGTGGAGGTTTTACAATCCAAACACGGAGAGTGTTCACGTGTCACGTGATGCTGTGTTTGAAGAAAACCACCCATGGAAGTCGTATGCTGCTGAGTCAAGTGAAGTGGTGAATGGTGAAGACATCTTTCGGGTAGAATACATCTTTCGCGATGAGAACCCTGGTGTAGTAAGTTCTTCCTCTTGTGACACAGGTCAGGGTGACAAAACCCCGGCTAAGGGAGTGTCTTCTATGACACAACTGAGGCTACAAGCATCCAAGGATGTGGAGTTTGTGTCACCTCCTTCCATGTCACCAGAAATGGATAGTGAGCTAAAAGAAGCACCACTTCGTTATCGTTCCATGAGAAATATCCTTGAGATGGTGCCAAGCTGTGAACCAGAAGAAGGAGGAGTAGATGAACTTCTTGTTGTCATAGGTGAAGAGCCATGCACAGCAGAAGAGGCCTTGTGGACCAAGGAGTGGCGCATTGCCATGATTGAGGAGCTCACATCCATTGAAGAGAACAAAAATGGTCATTGGTACAACTTCCGGAGGGTTATCGTGCCATTGGCTTGAAATGGGTTTTCAAGTTGAAGAAAGATGAACATGGGAATGTCATACGCCACAAAGCAAGGCTTGTTGCAAAGGGGTATGTGCAGAAGCAAGGAGTTGATTTTGAAGAAGTTTTTCCACCAGTTGCCAGGATGGAGTTTGTGAGGATTGTGTTAGCTATTGCAGCTCATTTTGGGTGGCATGTTCATCACATGGATGTGAAGTCAGCTTTCTTGAATGGGAGTCTAGAAGAGGAGATCTATGTCACTCAACCTCCGGGCTTCATAGCTGAAGGCAAGGAGAAGTGGGTTTTAAGACTTCACAAGGCATTGTATGGCTTGAGACAAGCTCCTCGAGCATGGAACTGCAAACTTGATGAAAGTCTCAAGCAGCTCGGTTTCACACGGTGCAAATCAGAACATGGCTTGTATACTAAGCTTGGAGGTGAGGCAAGACTCATTGTGGGTGTGTATGTTGATGACTTGCTTATTGTGGGGGAGAACATGGAACAAATCAGTCGGTTCAAGGAGAAAATGAAGGAGAAGTTTTGCATGAGTGATCTTGGAAGCTTGTCTTACTATCTTGGTATTGAAGTAAAGCAAGGAAGACATGGTATTGAATTGTGTCAAGGGGCTTATGCTGCAAAGTTGCTGGAAAGAAGTGGGATGATAAGTTGCAATGGGTGTGCCACTCCCATGGAATCCCGGTTGAAGCTTACCAAGAGAAGTACAACACCACTCACTGATCCAACCACTTATCGTAGTATAATTGGTGGACTCAGGTATCTTTTACATACTCGGCCTGATCTTAGTTTTGGAGTTGGGTACTTGAGCAGGTTCATGTCAGAACCTCAAGAAGAACACATGGTGGCTTTGAAACATTTACTTCGGTATGTGGCAGCTAGAATGAGGTATGGCTTGTCTTACAACCGAGGTGAAGGAAGTCTTGAGTTAAGAGGCTATAGTGATAGTGATTTTGGGGGAGATGTGGATGACAGAAGAAGCACAACAGGAGGCATCTTCTTCCTGAGTGAAAATCCTATCAGCTGGTTATCTCATAAGCAAAAGGCTGTGGCAAAGTCCACATGTGAAGCTGAGTATGTGGCTGGAGCAGCTGCAGCAAGCCAGGCTGTTTGGCTCAGGCATGTGCTAGAAGAAGTGACAAGAATTCAAGTACCTCCACCAGTGATTAAGATGGATAGATAACACAGCAGCAATTGCTTTGGCAAAGAATCCAGTCTTGCATGATATAAGTAAACACATTGACATCAAGTTTCACTTTGTCAAAGAATGTGTTGATAGAGGAGAAGTCATCTTGGAGCATGTTGGGACAAAAGATGAACTTGCTGATATCCTCACAAAGCCACTGGGACGTACACATTTTTAGGAACTTCCTGAGAAGATTGGAGTTCAGGAGATCAAACCTCAGAAGTAGGGGGAGATTGTTGAGTACTTCTGGAGGTTTATCAAAGTTTAGTTTCCTTATGTTTCAAGGAAATAAAGTAGACATGACAAGAACCAGGGGTGTGTCCTGAGTCACATGTGTTGCACCGAGTCCTAGTGCGTGTGAAGGTGTTTGGTTTGATTTTCAAACACAACACGGGGGGTTTGGGCCATATGTGCATGGCACATGCATGTGCTGCATGTTTTCAAATTTGTATGGTGCAAAACCTGGGCTAAGATTGTTGTAAACGTGTGGCTTTCGGCTAATAAAAAGGGGAGAACGCGCTGGTGTTTGTTGACCTCCACCACAACTCATCCGACTCATTCTCTTTCGGTTATCCGCTCGAGTTCTTGGATCTACACCACACCTCTTGACTTCCAACACGATTTGCATCACAAATCCGTGAGTGTTCTGTGAGGGAAACACCCAACAGTCTTAACTGTAAAAATCCTAAAGCCAATTAAGGATCCTAAATAGCAGTATGTAACACCCCAAAATCCTGTCAAGAGGGGAATTTAAAATTTTTTGGACGTGTTGCATGTATTGCAAAACTTTAAATTCAAACTGGAATTCAATTTAAACTCAAAACAGAAAAGAAATAGAAAAAGAAAAAGGAAAACAGAAAAAAACCGGCCAGTGGGCCGAAACCCACCAGACGGCCCACCCCGCCCCCGCGCCAGCCCGCAGCCGCGCGCCCGCGCTCCCTCTCGCAGACAGGTGGACCCACCTGTCATCCCTAACCCCCGATCGTCCGAAACCCGGACTGTTCCCCGCACGCGCGCGATCGCAACAGACCGGATTTCCGGCCAAATTCTGGTTCCGGAGGACTCCAACTCGATCTAAACAAACCCGCCGCCCTCGCCCGTCTATAAAAACCCCGGCATCGTCCCGTTTTTCCCACGCGATCTTCCGTTTTTACTCCGGTGAGAACCCGAACCCCTCTGGCGAATTCTGGCCGATCTACGCTCGGAAATTCCGATCTAACTCGCTGGTCCTGATCCACCGCCTCCGGGGAACCTCGCAGGTGCAGAAAACTCGGTGGTTTGCGGCTCAAACACAGCGCCGACGAGCCTCGCCGTGAATTCACCTCGGACCTCATCGCCGACCGCTTTTCAGGACCTCCGAGCTCAAGAAAACCCCCGAGGTGAGATCCCCAACCTCCCCTCTACCGATCTATGCCATAAAATCACAGTTCTAGGAATAATTTACGAAGATCCGAAACTCTCCGGCGAGATCGCCGCCTCCCGCCGCCGTGCGCCGCCGGGCAGCGCCGCCCGCGCTCGATCAGAGCGACGTGGCCGCTTGTGCGCCGTCTATTTTAAATCGCACGGTAGAGTTTAAATCCCCGCGTACCGGTTCGATGTTATAATCTCAGCCGTCTGTTTTAAATCGGACGGTCCACGTCAGCCCCGTGTTATAAAGACTGGAATTCTTACGTGCTACCCCCTGGGGTTCTCGGGAAATAAGAGCTAGCCCTGGAAACTTCTGATCTAGCCCCTAGAACTCTAGAAAATCATGTAAATTCATTTAAAAATCAGTTTTAGCCCCTGGACTTAATAAAAATTAGGAAAAACCCCTCTGTTATGTGTAGCTAGACCCCTGAAAATTCTTAAAATAATATTATAGACCCTGTAGTGGGTGAGTTTACCTTTTTGACCCTATTTGATATTAAATTTAGGAAATTGAATATGTGGTTAGTATTTAAAATTTAAAAGGTGGGACAAACATATTGTCTAATTCAAATTAAAAACTTTCCCAGTACTTAGAAAACCTTGGAGTGAGATAAAAAATATATTTTTGGCTGAAATGAATCTGTTTAATTTATTATTCACATTTATTAGTTATAGGAACACATTTTTAAGTAGAGAATAATTCTGAAAATTAGAAAAAATAAATGTAAAATAGTTTACATCAGAGGAAAAGATCAAAAATATATTATTAACTATTTTGGATCAGAACCTATCCTGTTTAGATGATGTGTCTTACTATTCTCATAATAAAGTACACATTTAGGCATAGGAAGTAAATTTGAAAGCTAGGTATAAATAATTAGAAAATGATAAATGAAGATTCCAAAATCCAAAGAATTCAGTTTAGGGTTGGTAGAAGGGTGAAGACACATATGTAGTAGGAAAATAACTTTTCATGCATACTTGATAGCTAAAAGGTGTAGTAATTGAATATAAGGAATTTATTTAAATTGGAAACTCATATATATAGTATGCAAGCATAAATGTGAATACAAAAGTAGGAATCATATATACATGATTAAAAGTGCATGTAAGCCACAAATCAACACACATAGAGTAACCACAACACATATAATTGTGAATGACTTTCATAAATGTGAATGTGTGGTTTGTATGAAGTGGAAGTGTGAACTATGTCTTATGGATTGTTGTTTTTCTTTTGCTATGTGTGATGGTATGATGTAGAACCTGCTCCAGAGCAAGTTTTTCCTTTCCAAGATCAGGACTACCCATTTCAAGAGCAGCAGGAAGGAGGCAAGTGTCCTTGACCACTTTGATCCTATGCTAGGATGTGTAGCTAGAATTATTTGCATTGTCAATTGAAATATGAAACCCATGCTAGGAAGTTTCCCTAGAATTGCATTACCTTGTTTCCTTGTAGCTTGGGTTGGGATTTATTTTATCATGTCATTTATTATTATGCATATGCTTAGCCATGCTTAGAATGGGATATTTGGGGATATGAGATCATCAGTTTATTTTACCATACTCTTGAATGAGATATTGTGAGTTATGTAGAGGTAGGGATCAAGGCAAGTTGGATGTTTTGGTTGTGTGCTGGGTGCACGAGACTTGGGTTTGTGTTTAGTACTTGCCTGGATCCTAAGGACCGGTTCATGGAGCATGTAACCTGGCTTTACCGTGCCAACCACATGCTGAGATGGGGCAGCTTGGCCAATTAATTAGGTGTATCCCCGGCGTAGTATGGGTGTGTTGGATGGTGCGGGGAGTGGGTGTCAGCTGGACTACCATATGAACCGCGAGGCTCAAGAGGGGGCCACTGCAGCGGGGTTGGAGCCTCTTGTATGCTGTTAGGGGTGAAACCTTAGTGGGCCCACGCTCATCGGGAATCCCTTTGTAAAGGCTTCGTAGTGATCTCCTGGCTACACACCTGGGAAGTGTGAATGTGGTTCGTAGCCACTGGCATAATGGAGGTTCCTTTAGTCCACCCGGCAACGGGGGATGAAATCACTATATGTGGGTACAGTGGTGCAAACTCTGCAGAGTCGAAACTGTCATGACAGCCGTGCTCACGGTCAAGAGCGGCTTGGACTTATTCATGATTAGAGTATGATGGCTTGGCAAGTTGTGGATGTTAAGCGGGGAGCTTAACATTGGAAATGATGTTATGGTTATTTGATTATGATGATGGGATGGGAGTTTGGGACCATTTCACCTGTGCAGTAATGTAGGTGCTTAATAAGCTAAGGTGATAGGTATTAATTGCATAGTGCTTTAACCATGAGTTCAACCTCTCCTTGCTCTAGCCATGCATGACATAACTTTCCCACACTTGCTGAGTACCATTGGTACTCAACCTTGCATATTTGTTGGTTTATATTGCTGCTCAGGTCAAGATAATGAGGTGGTGTATAATGATCAAGACTTTGGACCCGAAGAAGGTTTCTAGGTTCATGGAGTCCCCCGGGCAACGCCTGTGACGGAGCCCACGAGAATAATTATTCCGCTACTAGTTTATTTACTTGTGATGAACTTATTATTGTCCATCGAGACATTTGCTATGTAAGACTTATTTATATTCGACACCTGGCTTGTAATAAATGATGCTTCACTATTTGTCATCACATGTATGAGAAAATGATCCTGGCATACATGTGATATTCACTTGGTTGTTCTTTGGAAAAACCGGGTGTGACACAGTAGCTATGAATAGAAGTTCAATTCTTATAAGTACTTAATGCTTACACATATATTTGGTTACATTTCATAATAGTGACCGAAGTTGAGGACGCACCGGAGCCCTTGGACGTCCTCCTACCAGAAGCTGACTTCCCATTTAACTCGCAACCAGGCGAGCCCCGGTTTGCACTTATGTACCTTTTATAAAGTTTTTCATTTGTATCACTTATGTCTAGGTTGAAATGTATGCATTAGAGTTAGGGTGATTGAAACCCCACTTGCATAACCTTTAAATCCTATGGAGGGTTGGGTAGTTTACAGACTCGACGAGTAGAGAATGCCATGCTAATGTTTAGGATCTCGGTAGAAGTCGAGTGGTTGGAAGCTACTCGCGAGATAGTACTTATCACACGGGATGAGAAGAGGTAGAAAATGGCTTGAGTTGTGAAAATGAGACCCAGCAGGGGGGATAGGATGCAGTGAGCAGGTCTCACGTGCTTAGCCCTGTTGGTGTCGGTTGAGAACCGTCCGTGTGCGGCCCTGCTGGACAAGTATCGAATAGTACCGGATGCATACTGGCATATGGGAACCAGAAAACCAATGTAATTGGTTAACCTGGGTGCCGAGGCTTACCCAACCGTAAATAGGAGTGGGTTGAGGGTAGCAAGGTGTAAATCTGCCGGTGGGCACAGTCACGATCCACGCGGGGACCTCCTGCCGTTACGTATGGACCGGTTCGGCATTTGGGTTGCCTTTGAAAGGTTGTTGCATACAACAGAGTAGGAAGGGGTGCGGAATCACGCTTCTGAAAGTGGGTGTATGTGACGTGTTATCCGGGTGTGTCTTGATTGCAATCACCGTCCCTCACAGTTATTTGAGTACCCGCTTGTTCACTGCACTGTGATGTAGTAAGAAGTGAAATAAGCCAACTGAAAATGCTGCATTGAATTATAAATGTCTTGAAACCTTGTATGCTGTAGTTATAGAGCTAATTAAGTTTATATTCCACTTTGGGCATCACCACATCGGAGGAAAGCAATTCTTATTTGATTGTGGACTTCCGGTGTGAGGGCCGCCTAAGGCTCATTGAACTGTTGCTATAAAACTGAAAGTAAGGATCAACATGTAGGCGTGTCTTTATTGCAAAGTCCTTTTTTCCTATCTTACACATCCTTGCATGTAGAGTTCCATGCCTAGGGTTGACGGTTAAGACTTGCTGAGCCTTCATGCTCACGGTTGCAATATTTGAGCTGTGTGCAGGTGAGAGTTATGAGGAAGGTTCCGAGGACGAGGCGATGCCCCCATCGGGGTACACGGCCGAGCTAGAGCCCTGCACGCCGCCGTGATCTCCGGTTACTTGCTGCTAGTGTGTAGCGTCTCCGGGCTGGACGGCTGCACTTTTGCATAGTTAGGATGAGAGGCCATCTATGTATAATACTTCCGCTGTTAATTAGGTTTTGTAAAAGACTTCCGCTGTTCTATATTAAATAAAAGTTTGTATGTTGTTCTTAATTCTTTTCGTGTGTGCTGTTGGGTGCCCCATCGCACGGCACCACCCTATGCGATCCTGGAGTGGGTGAACCACGGGGTGGTCTCCACATTCAGTGCACCCAATTAGGGGCTGGCGGCGAGTTAGAGCTCGGGATCTGACCGGACGATCAAGTTCGGCGGTGCTCCGGTGACCTCGGCGGCGCTACCGCGTGGGAGGCGCGAGGTAGAAGACAACCGAGCAGGGCCTGCTGTCAGTGGGAGAAAACCGGGCGGTTTGATCTTCTGTGGATACGGATCGACTGTGGCAGCGCGGAAATCAAACATGTAGCCCGTGCGCCGTCTCTTCAGCACCTGACACGTGTATTTGTGGACCCACCGGCAGATTTAAACATTTCCCCGATTTTCAGATTTAGTTCAAACTTCCAACCCACATAACTTTGGCTAGGAAACTCCAAATCGAGTGAAGCAAATTTTGTTTGATTCAGATCTCATATTACTTTCCAGCAAATCAAGTTTCACTTCATGAAAATCCTTAGTTCTCCAGAATTAATTCTTCAAAATTTAAATTGTTTAGAATTTTAACTGGAGAACCCTTTGGAGGAAATTTCTGATATTTTGCTGGGATGTTCACCAAAATATCCCTGAGATACCATAGAAATTTCAGATCCATTTGAGCTCATTTGATCCTACTAATGGTGTGATTAATAAAACTGTTCCAGAGAAAATAGAAAATGTCCAGAAACATTTTCAGAATTTCTCTGAAATTGTTTAGCTCATATCTTTAGCTAGGAACCTTCAAATTAAGTGAGACCAACTCCATTAGAACCCTATGAAAATCTAGTTTTCAGAAAGACATGGCTTGCTCCATCAAAATCCCTAGAACACCCTAGGAGCTCCAACTAAGGTCAAGTACATAATTATTTGTGGAGAGCTCAAATGAGTTTTTCTGCAAATAAAACTTGGCCAAGTCTCTGTTTAGGATGTAACCAAACCACAGTAAAAAATTCAGAGCCATTGGGTCTGTATAGTAAGACTTATAGTCTTCACAAGTTTAAATTTAATTCAAATGCATTTAAATTGATACATATATATGTTACCTCATGTAGTCGCTAAGGTTGAGGAGGAACCCGAAGTCTTAGACTTCGTCACTCCGGAAGAGAAGCTAGCCTACGACCAAGAGCAGCAAGGCAAGCTCCGGTTTGCATTAACCCTTTTTACAAATTTTTACTGTTTTGAGAACTTAATTTGAGCACCCACTTACTTCTTGCATTAGATTCTTGATTGAAACCCAAATGCATAGCCAAGAAAACCCTTGGTTCGGATTAGGTTTGAAAACCTCGTTAGCTACTGCAATGCTAAGTTAGTGTAGGATTCGGTACAAGTCGAGTAGTTGGAACTACTCGCGAGGATAGGCTAGAGGCACTCGACTTGGGTAAAGATAGCAAATGAAACACATGGCAAGAAAAATGAGACCGAGCGGAGAGTAAGGGCAGCAGGACTTTGGGGCCTGGGTGCTATAGCTCCACTTGTGTCGATTGAGGACCGAGCCATGTGCGGGCCTGTTGAACAAGCTAGAACAGTACCGAAGACCTACTGGCTATAGGGGAACCGGGAAACCGATGTAACTCGGGTAGCTGGGTATTGAGGCATTGCCTGTCGTTCAGAGGGTAGGTTGAGAGCTCGAGGTGTAAATTGGCTGGCGGCACTGCAGATGCGCGCGCAGAGACCTCTTGCTCGGGACGATAGGACCGGTTCAATATTTGGCTAACGGGTGAAAGGTGGTTGCGTACGACGTCCGGGATGGTTGCTGTAGGCAACATGGAGTACGGGCGTACGTGACGGGTTATTCGGGTAACCCTGCAGGTGTAAATCGATTATAATTGCTGTCCCTCGCGGTCAGTGAGTACCACTTGTTCACTGTACCGTGACGTAGAAAGAACAGGCTAGATACATGTTAAAAGTTTGCTGATTTGAAAGATATACTTTGCTTGTTAATGTCTTGTTGTAGTTTAGAGCTAATTAAAGTTCTTTTCAACTTTGGGCAAAGTACATGAGAGAAATGCATTTCTTGTTTGATTGCGGCTCTCTCATGTGCCTTAGCGTAAGGTTCTCCACCACCTGCTGCTAAAACATTGGAAGTAAGGGTCAACTAATTAGGCGAGTCCTTTGCAACTTATTTTACCTCATGTACCCAAAAACCATTCATGTAGAAGTTTCATGTATAGGGGAGACGAGTCAGACTTGCTGAGCCATCGTGCTCATTGCTTGTGTTTGAAGATTTTGCAGGGGTTTATGAGGAAGGGACTCCCGAGGAAGAGATGGAACCCCAGGAGGGGAACCCCGTCGAGTGGGAGTCGTGCACGCCGCCGTGTTAGTGTGTGTGCGTGCTAGCGGGGACACATTCACAGGCTGAACGTGAACTCGATGCATAGTCTACGCCCATGAGTGTGGACTGGACTATTTTGTTGCAAAAATGTTCATAAACTGGTTTATGTAATAAAACTTTGCTTCTGCTTTGTATCTTTGACGTGTGTTATCCGGTGCTGTGCAATGCAGCACCCCTCAGCGTGATCCTGGCTCGAGAAGGCCGATGGGGTCGTGTCAGGTTAATGCAAACCGGAGCTTGCCTTTCTGCCGGTCATCGACTAACGATTCTTCTTGAGGGATAAAATCCAGAATATCCAGGTCTTCTTCGACCTTAGCGACTACATGAAATGACAATAACAAATGCATGTCAAATTTAAATGCAATGTGTTGAAGTGATGAAAGTCGCCTAGAGGGGGGGGTGAATAGGTGGAATATCTGAAATTCGGCTTAATATAAACTGATTAGTTCACAGAGTGCGGACTAGTCCGGACTTGGGGCGGACTAGTGCGAGGACCCGACGGTCTCGACTAGCCCGGATCACGCTGAGGTGTGCCGAGGTCTCTGCACGGCGCATCCGCAGTTCCCGCCAGCCGATTTATACCTCACTGCTCTCAACCTACCCTCTGGACGACAAGCAATGCCTCAACAGATCGCTACCTGAAGTACATCGGTTTCCCGGTTCCCATATATCTGGAAGGTCTCCAGTACTGTTATAGCTTGTTCAACAGGCCTAAACACGGCTCGATCCTCAATCGACACAAGCGGAGCTATGGCACCCAGGCCCCAAAGTTCTGCTGCCCTTACTCTCCGCCCGGTCTCATTTTTCTTGCCATGTGATTCATTTGCTATCTCTAACCGAGTGGTGTGCCTCTAGCCTATTCTTGCGAGTAGTTCCAACTACTCGACTTGTACCGAATCCTACACTATCTTAGCATTGCAGTGGCTACTCGAGGTTTAAAACCTAAGCCCCAAACCCTGGTTCTCTTGGCTATGCAGTTGGGTTTTCAAACAAGACTCTAATGCACATTTGAAAGGAATACATAAAGTAAGTTCTCAACATAATAAAATTTATGAAACGGCTAATGCAGACTGGAGCTTGCCTTTCTGGTGGTCATATGCTAGTTGTTCTTCCGGAGTTATGAAGTCTAATACCTCGGGCTCTTCTTCAACCTTAGCGACTACATGACATAAACATATATGCGTGTCAATTTAAATGCATTTGAATTTGACGTTGATATTGTGAAGTCTATAAGTATAGCTATACAGGTCTAATGACTATGAAATTTTTAATTTTGTTTGGATACAACCTAAACAGAAACTTGGCCAAATTTCATTTGAAGCAAAGCTCATTTTAGACCTGCACAAATAATTGTGTATTTGGCCCTCATTAGAGCTCTTAGGGTGTTCTAAGGATTTTCATGGAGCAAGCCATGAGTTTATGGAAACTAGATTTTCAGAGGGTTCTAATGGAATTTGTTTCATCTAATTTGATGATTCCTAGCAAAAGATATGAGCTAAACAAGTTCAGAGAAAATCTGAAAAATGTTTCTGGACATTTTTCATTTTCTCTGGAATAGTTTCATTAATCACACCATTAGGTGGATCAAATGAGCTCGGATGGATCTGAAATTTTTATGGTATCACAGGGATATTACAAGGAACATCCTGGCCAAATTTCAGAATTTTTCACTAAAGGGTCTCCAGTTAAACTTCTAAACAGTTTAAATTTTGAAGAATTAATTCTGGAGAAATAAAGATTTTCATAGAGTGAAACTTGATATGTTGGAAAGTACTCAGAGATCTGAATCCAACAAAATTTGGTTCACTCTATTTGGAGCTTCCTATCCAAAGTTATGTGGGTTTGAAGTTTGAACTAGAAACTGAAATTCAGGAAATATTTAAATCCCTGCCCGTGGATCCCATACGTCTGGCTTTCTTCCACCTCGCGCCAAACGCGCCCGACGGCGGTGGTCTCCGGCGAGGTTCGTCAGAATCGCCTTCCCGGCCACCTCTCCGGCCGAAACTTGCCGCCTCCCCGTTATTTGCCACGCTGAACTCGTCTGTAAGGTCGCCGGCAGCCGGCGAGGCCCGGAAAAGTGCGCGCACCAGCGACAGTTAGGGTTTCGGCGACCTCGGCCGAGCTCAGTTCTTCACCAAACTTTCAGATTTCTAGCTCTAGAGCACCGGTGAATCGTGAGGAAGGTGGAAATGGCAGCCAACACTGGTGAAACTGCCGGCAAACCCAAGCTCCACGGTGACCCGAGGCCGTTTCCCCATGGCGGCACGAAAAACAGTGATAACTCGGGCATTTCTGGATCTTTTGCTTGGTTCCTCTTTGATGAGGGGCGCTAGGGAGTGTAGAAGCTACCTGCAAGTCATCTCGGATGTTGATTGATCGTGTAACTCGAATTCGACTCTAAACCGAGCTCGTTTATTCTACACTTGGGTTTGGGAAGAAGCAAAATTCTCGCTCTAGGGCTGATCATTTGCCAAACGGCTTTTGGCTACACCTTCTAAGCACGACGACGCACCTTTCTTGTGTAGGGAGGTGAAGGCGAGGGTGTCCGTAGCGTGCTATCCACGGTGAGCCGGGTTCGGTTCCGCCGGGGTACCTCGGAAGTTCGGCGCTGTTCTTCGATTTGTGGCCAACAGCAGCCAGCAGTGCCAGAGTGGAAGAGGTAGCACGTAACAGCACACTGTGGCAATCGTTTTTGCTGTGGGGAGCTCGATCAACCGAAGCTCGAGTGGCGAGGGCAATCGGGCGACAGAGAATCGGCTATGGCGTGTTCTTCGCGGGAGGAAATTCACCGAGGGCGCACATGTGAGCGAGGAGAGGTAGGAAACTCGAGTTAAGATGCTCGTGTGTGTGATGAGGACGCCGGTTGGGAGCTGGAAGAAGCTGCTATCGATGCTCCTGCGCCGTGGCGCTCGCTACTGCAGCCCGAGAAACAGAGCACCGGCTCTTCAGTCGGTTTGCTCAAGTGAGAGGCTGACAGGAAGGCCCCACTCCCTAATTTTAACCTCAAAACTTCAATTTTCCACTGCTCCAAATATTGGTGACCCTCAGACCTTTGCAATTTGATCAAACCACAAAATGGCCAGTTGAGTTTGAATAATTCAAAGTGCAAAGTGGTTTAAATGAAATTTCAGCAAATGTGCAATCTGAATTTCAAATTCAGTTTGAATTTGCCCCACTAGCTCATGTCAAGATCAATCCCAAATGGGATAAAACTTGGTGGAGTAGTTTATAAAAATGTGTCTGAGTGTGAATATGAATCCTTCTTTTGAATTCATGTGATAAAAGGAGTTTCAATTTGAATTTAAGTTCAAACTAGCCCTTTTACTAAGTGTACCCAACAATACCTTCAAAAGGTTTTGGATTTGTGTGAAATTTGGCATGAGCATTCCTAACAAAAGTTAGGAGTTAAACACATGCTCAGCCCCTATATGATGCATGTGGGAAATACCACTTTTTCATTTTGTGAGTTTACCTCCTAATGACTTTCTTGATGGTGGTTACTTGCTCTTCAAATGTGTTCATATGATTTTCTCAAATGAGGTGAGGTGTGGTGTGATGAAAACTTTTAGCAAATGAAAAACTTGGGCCCTTACAACTAGTCCGATCACAAGGAAATTTAACCCAAAATTGGGGATCCCCAAGTTTTTGCTGATCTATTTGGTAAGTAGTGAAGTACTATAGCCCAACAATTTAGTGGTGAGGTAGATCGGGAAAATAACAAACTAGAACTAGGTGGATCGCAAGACTTAAATAATAAATGTGAAGAACTTTAAAATGATCTAGCATGAAAGGAGAGACAAAACGAAAAGGACAAAGCACACGATTTATCCCATGGTTCAGCTTCACCGAGAAGCCTACATCCACGTTGAGGAGTCCACAAAGGACCAGGTTGCTCTCAACCCTATCCTCACCAAGCCACCACAAAGGTTGGCTTGTTATTCCACTAGATCACGAAGACTTCACAACAATTTGTGGGGCGACTCACAAATTGAGGCTCCCACAAGATTTCAGCTCAAAGAACTTACAAATCAGCACCCTTAACAACTCAACTACCCAGTCAATGTGAGAGAATCAACCAAGAGCTCAATACTAATCACTCCCCTTTTTCTCCTCTTTCCAAAGCTCACAAACCCTCAAGAATCACTCTTAGGGTTCAAATAATTGAGGAGAAGGGGCTATGAAAGCTCTAGGAAGTCTATGCCGACGCTGGGGTTCAAGAGTATACTTTAAAGGCCCGAGTATCCCCTTTTTATAGAGGTCCCGGTAAATAGCCGTTGCCACCAGAAAAGTCCGGACTGGTCCGGCCTTTAACCCCGGACTAGTCCGACCTATGGGACCGGTGATGTCACACTTCACCAACCAAACGGTCACCGGTGATGTCACACTTCACCAACCAAACAGTCACCCGCCTCCTTTTGAATTCAAACGGTCACAACACCATGGGCTAGTCCATTCAATAACTGACTAGTCCGATCTCACACAGAAACAACTGTTCCGATTGAGAACGGACAAGTCTGGTCCACCGGACTAGTCCGGCCTCAAAGGGCTGACAAATCCAGCCATCCAGGACTTAGTCCCCGCAGCCACTTCCAAGTTTCAAATGGACTAGTCCGATCTCACACAGAAACTCTTGTTCCGGTTAGAAACGGTCTAGTCTAACAAGGCGGACTAGTGCAGCTCCAAAGGGCGGACTAGTCCTGTCCTTCAGGACTTAACTCCTGAAGGACTCAGACACACTCACCACGGACTAGTCTGTCCCCAAACAGACAAGTCCAAACTCACACAGAAACTCCTGGTCCTTCTAACATCGGATTAGTCCGATATGACCGGACTAGTCCGACCCAGTTCTTAGGGCTGTCTCAACTCTTCTCTCCACCTAACCTAAACTTGGACTAAGAGCTCTTAGATGATTCCCAGCACTTGGAACCTATTAACACACTCATACTAAAAGACTAAACTCAACGCAAGAGAATTTAAACCCTAAATTCTATTCTTCGTGTATTTTCGCCCTTTTCTCCTCTTTTACCTTTTTGAGTGCATCCATCTCCGTCGATTTTTTAATCACCTATACTTACACTTGTAATGCTCATTAGTCCCTTAAGCGTCTCATCAATTATCAAAACCCACGGAGATTTAGCCTAGATGCACTTTCAATCTCCCCCTTTGGTGTGATTTGATGACAACACATTGAGGTTTTTGATAAAAATGTAAATGAGTTGGTTTTCATAACACATAAATGTATAAATAGCTCCCTCTAGATTTGTGCATAAATAATTTGCAATAAAAGTAATGCACGAGAGTAAGTTCTATGGGATATTTATAGAGTTGTGTTATGGTGGGGTGCCTACGTGTGATGTAAATGTTGAGATGTGATGGATAGAAGTGAAACATGCATCTTGATTGGAATTAAGGAATCATCACACATAAGGAATAATATGTAATCCAAGTAGAGTGATATTTAATAGAGTCAACATAGAGAAACATAGCATAATGTTATGACAACCCAAATATGAAAGTGTAGCAACCATAGTGTTTCAAAATATGACATAGTAGTTCATGGTACTCTCCCTCATTCCTCCCTCAATCTCTCCTCCTTTGGCATCAAGACACCAAAAAGGAAAAGACTAAGAGAGAAGAGAGCCTAAGTCTAGTCATCATCGCTCTCACTCTACTCACCATGATATTCATCGCTCTGGGTTGATTCTTCATCGTCCTCCTCATCATCTTGATCTTCCTCTTCTTCCCCAATGGCGGGAACAGCACTAGAGGGACCACCCCCATCAGCAAGAAGAGCAGCCTTCGCCTCCGTGAGATCCGGGAAATGTGTTAGCTCCTTGTCATCGGAAGCCTCTGGGGACATAGCAATGTCCGCTTTTTCATAGAGCTTCTTGAGGTATTTGTATTGCCTCTTAGCCATCTTCTGAGTTTTGAGTTCAACTTCGCGGCAAGAAGTGAAGATATACTTCAAGAATTTGAGTATAGCACTTGAAGAATCACCAGAGGAGGAAGAGACAGGAGTGGGTGGAGGAGGAGGTGCATTGGGGGCACCCCTCCTAGAAGCTCCGCCAATCTTTGGCACGATAGGAGGAATTTGAGGGTGAAGGGGTCTATGCTTGACATCCTTCACAAACTCCAATCTTGACACCTTCTCAACGAGGCACATAATGAATGGAGTGTATCCACGCGAGCGGTTGGGGGTGTGGGATATGTTGAAGATGTCATTGTAGATGTAGTTAAATACATTAAATTTCTCATCTTCACAGATTAGCTTCAGCAGGTGGCGGAGGTGGCCTTGGATCATCCCCACATCCCCGTCTTTAGGTGCTAGAGTCTTTCTCAAGATCCGGTTTATCAAACTAAAGAATGGACGGAGGATCTTGGTTGTGGGGGGATTGTAAAATCCACCTCGTACATGAATTCCATCTCCCCCAAATCTATCGCCGAAAGGTTGTGAATGGTCAACTCATTGCTCAGAAACTCCTCAAGTCCGAGAATCCTTGCAAACTCATTATATAGGACGGAGTATTGATCTGCGTCCATCATCCATGAGATCTTCCTGTCTCCAAAGGTGGAGAAGTAGCATGTGGTGTAAAAATGAGCCACAATCTCTGTGTTCCAGTCATATTGAAAGCCAAGAAGTTCCTTGAGACCATGATGCTCAGCTGCTTGTACAACTGCGTTGAAAGCTTGATGATTTTTCTTCTACATATAGGGTCAATCAACCCACTGACCATCAGCAACCGGCGTCTTCATCCTCAAGTAGACAAGGCGATAGTAATCGCAATGGAAATCACACCAGAAGCAATAATCTGGTGTAGGGGTGGGCATGTTTAACCGTTAACCGCAAAACTAACTGAACCGCACCGACCCGAACCGAAATACGCGGTTAACCAAATTTTTTGATCTAGTGCATTTATCATTTTGTGTATTTTGTTTAACTAAATTTTATGCGGGTATCATGTCGTATTATTCAAATAACCGATTAAACCAAAATTTTAACCCACATTATCATATAAGTCAAAAAATATAAAGTTTAATAGTATTAATCTTTATCCTCACCAAATTTTTTCTCATAGTACAACCTAATCTTAATAATTTCCACACATCACCGACACATATATGTCATTTTGGTATATTCATTGCTTATCTTTTATGTGTTTATTATCATTTTGCCCAGTAAACTATGTTACACAATAAAATGTGGTTAACCGCAAAACCAAACCGAATTAACCGCAACCGAATTGCATGATTATTACTTTTTTTAGATCAAATGTGGTTACCAATTCTTCATAACTGAAATTTCTCTTAACTGAATTAACTGAATCGAATTAACCGTATTAACCGAATGCCCACCCCTAATCTGGTGTGGCCTTCTCATACTTGTAGGGAACCTTTTCCCTAAGTCTCCTCGCCTTTTCAGAGCCTTTCCCGTGCAAGATGTTGCTCGAGAGCTCTGGTTGCCGGTTGGGGTTATTCATGGGAGGAGTCATGACCAAGGGCCCAATGGGGCCTCGTGGGGGAGCACTTGACCCCACAGGATGGTCTCGAATGACTAGTCCCCTGCTGGCTAGTGCCTTTCTCCTTGGTGCGGCCTTTTTTGGCGGGCACCTTCTTGACCGGGGCCTTGCCTTTGCCCTTTACTGTTTCTCCTTCATTCATGGGTCCTTTTCCTTTGTCGGCCGCTTGGGCCCTTTCCTTTTCTCCCACGGAGACTAGCCTGTTCCTTCGGCTAGATTTCTCTTTTGCAGCTTAAGCTTGAGCTGCCTCTCTCTCGTGTTGCTTTTGGTTCTAGCTTCAAGACGATCCAGCTCTTGTGCAATTGCTGCGTCCTCCTCTCCCCGACGGCGGTAAATATCTTGGCGAGCCATTTCTCGCTCCAGGTCGGAGAGGGTGTGAAATCCCAAAATTCTAGCAAGTGGAGCTGCCAATCACCCCGAGGAAATGAGAGCGAATTTGAACTTTTAAATATAAAGGTGTGAGCTCCAAGTCTAAATTAAACTTGCAAAAAAATTACTGAACACGGAGATCTAAATCCACAATTTGGTTCTCCACACATCCATGGGTAGCCCGGCAAATTTTCAGATCATTTGGAAAGGATTTCCTATTTGTTGGAATTAAAACGGGAGGCAATTCGAATTTGAATTTAAATTTCAGTTTCAAATTCCAACTTCACCGAAATCCAAATTTGAGTGCACCATTGTGTTCCTCACATTTCTTTTGGCCTATTCTCCAATTTTGATCAAATTTGGAGTTTGTTTGCTAATTCAAATGGAATCTGGAAGCAAATGAAGAGGGGAGAGGTGGACCCCACATGTCATACACAGGAAGAAGTGAACCGCCTCTGTTTCACCGAGTGGCCGCCACCTTCTGCTCGCCGCGCCCGAGCAAAGTCCACCGCACCACCTCGTGCTAAGCCCGTGGCAACGTCGAGTGAAGTGGTCAGCACGTTCCTTCCCACGTGAACTGACCCTCCCTCATCCACAACGCCTTCGCTCAGCTCCGAAAGAAACCACTGCCGCTCGGTTGCCTCGGTTCCCCGGCGCCCGGACGCTACAAGCTCTCTCGTGGCCGACGCCCTACACGAAAAAGAACTGCCCCCAGGTGCTCAACCCGACGGTGCAAACCTCCCCTTCTCTCTTGCACGACCGGTGGATAATTTCTCCGTTTATTGTTTTGGTGTTCATAGAACTGAGCCGCCCAACAATCCAAAATTCGTGGTGATCAGTCCACCGAGGCTTGTGCCAAGATACAAACATGTTCTAGACCGTACCATGTTCCTCTAGGATCAAAAACCATCAAAATTCATCGAGTTTAGGCACTGTTCTTCAAGAATTCCGAGATGCCGCCGGTTTTTACCCTAGGTCGCCGATGAACTCATGTTTGCAGCCCCTTTTGAGCTGATTTGAGCGCATAACGATGCTTAGGGTTCCACCATGGTGCTTTAAGAATAAGAACCGAAGCTTTTGAGCACTTGTAGAGGGAGTTGGACGCCGCCGAAGTTGAGCCGTCGCCGACGCATTTCCGGTGGCCGGTTGCCTCGGCCGACCCCAAAAACAAGTTTCCCGTGGTCCAAAAGTAAGGAGCGGTGAGTTTGGGCCCTAGGGGCGACCAGAAACGTCGGTCTGGCGAACCTCACCGGTACACACCGCTGCGCGCTGCCCACCTAGCTCTTCCCACGCGCGAGTAAGAAGAAACCCGAGTGGTGGGGCCCGTGCGCAAGTTTTAAACTTTTCCTCGAATTTCCAGATTTAGTTCAACTTCAAATGCTTATAACTTTTAGTAGGAACCTCCAAAAATTGTCAAATAAATTTCATTGGATTCCTCTCAATGAGTACTATCCAGGGGTGCATCCCAATATTTATGAAAATCCATGGATTTGGCTCAATAATTCAATTAAACAAATCTTAGGGAATTAATTACAGGAGTTCTGTTTATTGGAAATCCCCAATTTTGGGCAGAACCTTCCTCTGAATACACTTGAACTCCAGTAAAAAATTCAGAGGCATTGGACCTCATTTGCTAGGCCAAATGATGATTCAATCTTGTATGTCTCTGAAAATTAGAAAAAATAACAGAAACATTTTCCAGGTTTTAGCTCAATTTTATAAATTCCATATCTCTGTGTAGGGAACTCCAAAAAGTATGAAACCAAGTCATATAGACTCATAAGAATCCCAAGATTCTGGAAAACTAAATTTGGAGCATGCCAAGACCCTAGAATTGCCATAGGAATTCAGAGAAGCCAAATAACTAAGAAAATTCTTTAGGCCATATATTACATCAACATTGTCTGAAATTTTGCAAGCCATACCTCTGTATGATATATTGACCACTGTAAAAAGTTCAGATCAAGTTGAGGTCATCTTCTCCAGTTTTCTGCTAATTCTTTCCAGCTTCATACTATTGTCCATTATATAGTTCTTTGAACTTTAGTCCAAAAACATCCACTGCTCAAAATGTCTTTCCTCTGTTTCAGCACATAGCAAAACCCAATTCTCAAGTCTTAGTTGATCTGAACCCTTCTTAAGTCATAAAACTTTTTTGTTTTATAATTTGCTTACTCGCAATATAAACTTGTGCATATTCATATCGGTAGGAAACACGGCGAAGGAGATCGACGAGGAACTCGATTTGGAGCACCAACTTGAGGCTTAAAGTTTCGCCAAGATACTGACTTTAAAGTAGGATTAAACCTGCAGCAACATAAGGCAAGCCCCGGTTTGCATTTAACAGCTTTTAGTTATATTTTACTTTGTATCACTTTCATTGGTCTAGTTTGTATTGTGCATTAGGTCAAGGGTGATTGATACTCCAAATGCATGACCCACAAACCCTTGGAGTTGAAGGGTAGAACATGTTATCTTCATGTAGTTTTTGCTAGGCTTAAGTTGTATAGGAAGAGGTACAAGTCGGGTAGTTGGAAGCTACTCGTGAGGATAGGATTTTGGTTCAACGGGCTATGGTTCTAGAGAATGGAATACTGGAATGGAAAATGAGTCCGAGCAGAGAGTAGGAGCAGCAGAACGGGGGCCTGTGTTGCTGTAGCTCTGTTTGCGTCGGTTAAGGACCGATACGTATGCCGCCCTGTTGAGCAAGTTTGAACAGTACCGGATGCATACTGGAATTATGGGGTCCAGGAAACTGATGTAACTTGGGTACTCTCGTGTCGAAACTTACACCGCCATCCTTTGGGGGTTGGTGTCAGAGGTGTAAACCCACTAGCGGAGCAACTTCGACGTGTTCCGGGTAGTGGCCCTTCTAATGGGTCGGTAGAACTGGTTCTGCATTGGAGTGACGGGTGAAAGGTTGTTGCATACAACATAAGAAAGATCTCTTGTGTGAGTCTTTCGAGGCGGGTGTAGGTGTCGTGTGTTACGGGTGTGTCCTGATTCGAATCACCGTCCCTCGCAGTTATAGGAGTACCACTTGTTCACTAAGATGTGGCGTAGTAATTACTTCCACATGAAGTGAGATAAATCATTGCTGTTGTGAAGTTCTTAAGTTCATTGTATTGCAAACCATGTATGCTATAGTTGTAGAGCTCGCTAAGTTTATCTTCCACTTTGGGCATAACCACATCGGAGGAAAGCATTTCTTGTTTGATTGTGGACTTCTGATGTGGGGGCTGCCTAAGGCATATTAATCTGCTGCTATAAAACTGAAAGTAAGGATTAACATATAGGTGTGTCCTTATTGCAACATACTTTTCCTATGTTATTAATCCCTACATGTAGAGTTTCATGTTTAGGAGTGTCGGTTAAGTCTTGCTGAGCTTTCGAGCTCACGGTTGCATTATTAGTGTTTTGCAGTTTATATTAAGTTTATTATTAAGATGGTTGTTCGGTGAGACATCGGGGACACCGGAAACCCTGCCACTGCACTCACCTTTGTTGAAGCTAGTAAGAAGCGTCCGCAGACTGGACGTCTTCTCTTTTTCATAGTTAGGACCGAGAGTATGTGTGTATGTATATTCCGCTGCGTGTAGCTTCGTGGTACGTTATGTTGTAATTAACACTATATTGAGAAATAAAAGACTTTGTATGTTTATGGTTTCTTTTCGTGTATGCTGTTGGGTGCCGCATCGCACGGCACCACCCAACGTGTATCCTGGAGTGTGGATCCGGGAAGGGGTTCCCCACAGAGGGGTGGAGAGTTGTTGTGTTGAGACATGCTGGAAGAACAATTAAGCGAAGGTATGAGTTTCGGACAGAAGATTATTGCGATAGAGGCGCAGCAAAAACACCAAGTTAGGGGTTAACTCTAGGTTTGGCCAGACTTGTCCGGTCTCTGACCGCACTAGTCCGGTTAGGAACAGACTTTTCCGCCTTGTGTCCGGACTAGTCCGGACCACCCAGGGTTAATCCCTAACTAGATGATTTTGCTACAAATCCTACCAATAGTTCACAATTGATACGGTGAAACCCAAGGGTGGCCCGGTCTTCACGGCAGTAGGTACGACGAAGGGCAAATGGAAAGATCGGACAGCGGAACGAACATTGGTAACTAGCTGAAAACAGCGGGGTAACTAGCTTTATACCTGCCAAGGTTGGATGCGACCAAGTGACGGGGAGAGAGGCACCAAAGTCTTTGAGAACCTTGACTAGATCTCCGAGTGACCACAGAACCATAATCTGAGATAACTAGCTTTATACCAGCCAAAGTTGGTTGCGACCAAGCGACGGGGAGAGAGGCACCGAAACCTTGAGGATTTTGACTCGGTCTCCGAACGACCGCAGACCACAAACTGGAAACTAATCCACATAAAAGGCCCGGAAGCCTAGAGCACGAATTAGGGGACCCCTGAGGGATCACTTCACAAGTCCATAAAGAACCAGGAAGAACAATGGTGTACAAGGCACTCAGAATTATATTGTTTATTAAATGATCAATGGTTGTTTTTCTAGGAGCACAAAGGTGATATTTATACTAGGAACGACCCTCCTAGCTAGGTGTGAATTGAAGTCACCACGTTTTAAGGTGGGAAACCAGCTACTGAGCAATTCACAAAGTAGTCTATTATCCTCGCGCGTCTTCTCACCTTCTGCGCAGTCTTTAGTAATTTAGCCATAACTTCTGCTTGAAAAGTCCAAATGATGCACCGTTTGTTGCGTTGGAAAGTAGACTTGATAATATTTCACACCATGTGTATTATGGTCCGTGGAAAGTGATAGATTGGTACAGGATTATACGTGAAGTTGAGGTTTCTGCAGTGTACCCGTTCTCAGTTCGGACAGGGCGAACTATCGCGCCAACGAAAGTTCGGACAATCCGAACTGACTTGGTTCTTTTTTTGTGCCAGCCAATAATGTTCTTTCATGGATAAACCTGAGTAACACATAATTATAATAATTAGGTAGCATATCATTTTATCAAAATTAAAATATAATCCAGAGAAGAAAGAATTCACCTCTTGTTTGAGTTTTTGAACACGAGTGTGCATAGCAAGTACTTTATAAGCTCCTGTACGTGTATGTGATGCTGGGATGTCCATATCATCATCCACCTCTTGAAAAGGAGTCGTCCTCGACTCTTGTAATCCATAGTAGGGAGATAGATCAATAACATTGAAAGTTGTACTCATCATCCCACCTCTCTTGAAAATGAGTTGAACTCGATACTTCAAAATCTTCTTGTTTGTCTGTTCTTGATGTTAAAGTTTCTTGAAAATTTTAGCACAATTGCTTGTTTCAACAGTCTCACATTTCCTTGCGCCTAATGTTTGTGGATGGCATGTTGTAGAAAATAGCAGCCGTTTCCCAAGATTGCCCCATAATGTCTTCCAAAAGTAAGTAAAAAAATTGGTGTTATGCTCTGAAACAATAGTCCGTAGCTCACCATGAAGTCGTATGATTTCCCTGAAAAATAAGTCAATAATATGTGATACATCATCGTTCTTAATATAAGAAATAAAATGAGCTATTTTGTTGAAGTGATCAATCACAACAAATATTTAATTGCTCCCCTCTTGTTCGATGTAAATCAAAAACAAAGTCCATAGAAACATCTACCCATCGAAAACAAAGAAATGGTAGAGGAATGTATAGACAATGGGGATTCAAGAGTGACTTAGCTTTGTGGCAGGTGACACACCATAGAACATGTCTTTCCTCGTCTCTTATCATGTTGAACCAAAAACAATTATCGACCAGCACTTGCTCCGTTTTCTTGACACTAAAGTGATCAATCAATCCCCCGACATGAGTATTCTGCACAAACATTAGACAAACAGAACAATCTAGAGTGCAAACTTTGTTAGCCCCAAATAAAAATCCATTATGCATATGAAACCTTTTCCATCCCTTTCCATCACAACACTTGGAAAATGGTTTAGAAAATTACGAATCAGTGGCATACAAGTCTTTGATATTTTCTAAGCCAAGAACTTTTGCATCAAGTTGATACAACAAAATATGGCGTCTAGATAAAACGTCTGCAACAACATTGTCCTTTCCTTTTTTGTACAAGAAAATGTAAGAAAAAGTCCCAATGAGTTGACTCCATTTGGCATGTCTTTTGTTCAATTTTAATTGAAACTTAAGATGTTTCAAACATTCATGATCTGCATGTATCACAAAAAATTTAGAAAAAGATAGAGCTGCCAAGTTTCCAAATACCCCACAAGAGCATACAATTGTTCATCATAAGAAAAACAATTTGGAGTTGGACCACTTAGCTTTGCACTAAAGTATGCAGTTGGATAACCTTCTTGCATAAGCACTCCTTCGATCCCTAAATCAATTACATCACAAAAAGTCTTACCAAAATCTGAAAACGCAAGGAGTTGGGCTGTTGCCAACTTTATTTTCAGCTCTTCAAGTGCTTTTTCTTTTGGTTTTCGTGAACAAAAATGTACATCCTTCTTTATCAACTCATTGATTGGGACAACAGCACTTGAAGATTGGGCCAGCAACAACCACCCATAAACAGCTGTAATTTTTTCTTCGTTGACCTCTATGCCCTGAGCTGAAGCAACAAAGCAAAGAAAAACTACCTTGTCGGTGCAAAAGGTGCACTTGGCAAGGTTAGCATAAGAGCATTTCTTCCTCAGAACAGCGAACACACATTTATTTCATTAACATGTTTGTCAAGAAATTTGCTGTAAAATAGGATACCGTCAAATTTAAATTCAACAAATTTTTCAATGAAGGCTTTAAGAACAGGATTCATTAATCTCAAAAAAGTACTAGGAGCATTTGACAATCCAAGAAGCACTATCAACTAGCCATGTAAATCATGCTTTGTTTTAAAAGTTGTTTTACACTTATCTCTTTCTCGCATTTGGATTTTTTGATAGCCAGTTCTCACGTCAACTTTTGTGAAAATGATAGCATGTAACACCCCAAAATTTTGATTCAAAACCTTAAATCATGTTAAGAGGGGAATTTAAAAATTTTTGGACGTGTTGCATGTTTTGCAAAAATTCAAATTCAAACTGGAATTCAAATTAAACTCAAATCAGAAAAGAAATAGAAAAAAGAAAAAGAAAACAAAAACCTAACCGGCCAGTGGGCCGAACCCACCAGCCGGCCCACCATTTCCCCCCCCCCCCCCGCCAGCCCACAGCCGCGCGCCTCTCCCTCTCACTGACATGCGGGGCCCGCCATCATCTTCTTCCTCGCGCGCGATCGGCCGACCCCGGGACACCTCTCTCTCCCGAATCAAAACTACCCCCTGGAAACCGCGTCCCCCAGCCGAATTTTGGTCCCGGACGACTCGAACTCGATCACAACCGACACACCGCCCTTCCCCGTCTATAAAAACCCCGGCCTCGTTCTGTTTTTCCCACGCGATCGCCGATTTTTACTCCGGTGAGAACCGAGACTTCTCCGGTGAATTCTGGCCGATCTAAGCTCGGAAACTCCGATCTAACTCGCTGGTCTTGATCCACCGCCTCCGGGGAACCTTGCAGGTGCAGAAAACTCGGTGACTTGCGGTGTAAACACAGCGCCGACGAGCTTCGCCGTGGTTTTGCCTCGAACCTCGCCGCCGATCACCTTCCAGGACCTCCGAGCTCAAGAAAACCCCCGAGGTGAGATCCCCGACCTCCCCTCTACCGATCTATGCCATAAGATCACAGTTCTAGGCAGAATTCTCGAGGATGCGAAAGTTTCCGGCGAGATCGCCACTTCCCGCCGCCGTGCGCCGCCGGCAGCGCCGCCCGCGCTCGATCAGAGCGACGTGGCCGCTTGTGCGCCGTTTATTTTAAATCGCACGGTAGGGTTTGAACCCCCGCGTACCGGTTCGGCGTTATAATCTCAGCCGTCGGTTTAAAATCGGACGGTCCACGTCAGCCCCGCGTTATAAAGACTGGAAATCTTACGTGCTACCCCCTGGGGTTCTCGGGAAATAAGAGGTAGCCCCGGAAACTTCTGATCTAGCCCCTGGAACTTCAGAAAATCATGTAAATTCATTTAAAAATCAGTTTTAGCCCCTGGACTTAATAAAAATTAAGAAAAACTCCTCTGATAAGTGTAGCTAGACCCCTGGAAATTCTGAAAATAATATTATAGACCCTGTAGTGGGGTGAGTTTACCTTTTTAGCCCTGTTTAGTAATTAATTTAGGAAATTGAATATGTTGCTAGTGTTTAAAAATTAAAAAGTGGGACAAACATATTGTCAAAATTTAATTAAAGACTTTCTCAGTGTTTAGGAAACTTTGGAGTGAGATAAAAATATATTTTGGGCTGAATTGAATCTGTTTAATTTATTATTCACATTTAGGGACATATTTTTAAGTAAAGAATAGTTATAGAAAATAGGGAAAATAATTGTGAAATAGTTTACATCAGAGGCAAAGGTCAAAATATGTTATTAAATTATTTAGGACCAGAACCTATTCTGTTTAGATGATGTGTCTTACTATTTTCAATATAAAGTACACATTTATGCATAGGAAAATAAATCTGAAAATATAGCAACTAGTAAATGATAAATGGAGTTTCTAAAATCCAAAGAATTCAGTTTAGTATTGGTAGAAATTCTGAAGACACATATGGAGAAGAAAAATACCTTTCATGCATACTTGGTAACTAAAAGGTGTAGTAAATAAATATAAGGAAAATTATTTAAATTGGAAACTCATATATAAAGTATGCAAGCATAAATGTGAATACAAAAGTAGGAATCATATACACATGATTAAAAGTACATGCAAGCCACAAATCAACACACATAGAGTAACCACAACACATATAGTTGTGAATGACTTTCATAAATATGAATGTGTGGTTTGTATGAAGTGGAAGTGTGAACTATGTCTTATAGATTGTTATTTTTATTTTGCTATGTGTGATGGTATGATGTAGAACCTGCTGAAGAGCAAGTTATTCCTTTCCAAGATCAGGACTACCCATTTCAAGAGCAGCAGGAAGGAGGCAAGTGTCCTTGACCACTTTGATCCTATGCTAGGATGTGTAGATAGAATTATTTGCATTGTCAAGATTAATATGAAACCCATGCTAGGAAGTTTCCCTAGAATTGCATTACCTTGTTTCCTTGTAGCTTGGGTTGGGATTTATTTTATCATGTCATTTATTATTATGCATATGCTTAGCCATGCTTAGAATGGGATATTTGGGATATGAGATCATCAGTTTATTTTACCATACTCTTGAATGAGATATTGTGAGTTATGTAGAGGTAGGGATCAAGGCAAGTTGGATGTTTGGTTGTGTGCTGGGTGCACGAGACTCGGGTTTGTGTTTAGTACTTGCCTGGATCCTAAGGACCGGTTCATGGAGCATGTAACCTGGCTTTACAGTGCCAACCACATGCTGAGATGGGGCAGCTTGGCCAATTAATTAGGTGTATCCCCGGCGTAGTATGGGTGTGTTGGATGGTGCGGGGAATAGGTGCCAGCTGGACTACCATATGAACCGCAAGGCTCAAGAGGGGGCCACTGCAGCGGGGTTGGAGCCTCTTGTATGCTGTTAGGGGTGAAACCTCAGTGGGCCCACGCTCGTCGGGAATCCCTTTGTAAAGGCTTCGTGGTGATCTCCTGGCTACACACCTGGGAAGTGTGAATGTGGTTCGTAGCCACTGGCATAATGGAGGTTCTTTTAGTCCACCCGGCAACGGGGGATGAAATCACTACATGTGGGTACAGTGGTACAAACTCTGCAGAGTCAAAACTGTCATGACAGCCGTGCTCACGGTCAAGAGCGGCTTGGACTTATTCATGATTAGAGGCGTGATGGTTTTGGAAGTTGTGAATATTAAGCGGGGAGCTTAACATTGGAAATGATGTTATGGTTATTTGATTATGATGAGGGTACGGGAGCTTGGGACCATTTCATCTATGTAGTAATGTAGGTGCTTAAAAAGCTAAGGTGATAGGAATTAATTGCATAGTGCTTTAACCACGAGTTCAACCTCTCCTTGTTCTAGCCATGCATGATATAATTTTCCCACACTTGCTGAGTACCATTGGTACTCAACCTTGCATATTTGTTGGTTTATATTGCTGCTCAGGTCAAGATAATGAGGTGGTGTATAATGACCAAGACTTTGGACCCGAAGAAGGTTTCTAGGTTCATGGAGACCCCTGGGCAACGCCTGTGATGGAGCCCTAAAGAATAATATTCCGCTGCTAGTTTATTTACTTGTGATGAACTTATTATTGTCCATCGAGACATTTGCTATGTAAGACTTATTTATATTAGACACCCGACTTGTAATAAATGATGCTTCACTATTTGTCATCACATGTATGAGAAAATGATCCTGGCATACATGTGTTATTCACTTGGTTGTTCTTCGGAAAAACCGGGTGTGACAGAAGTGGTATCAGAGCCAAGGTTGCCCGTAGGAACGTGGACCTAGGTAGAAATGGACGTATTTAAGGGCCCTATTTTCTTAAAAACTATTTTACAAAGTGTGTGTTTAAAAGTGTTATTTAATGGAGGCACTTTCTTCATCTTACCCCAACTTTCATTCAAAATAGGATTTTTGTTTGAAGAGTTTATCTAACCTAATTTTAAATTCTTTTTGTTTTAGATGGTTCGTATGATTCGCACCGCTCGCAAGTCCACAGGAGGGAGAGTTCCCTTATTTGCCCTTGCCGAGAGGGAGGAGAGCCGTTCGGTGGCGTACCTTTCCTACGGATTGGCAGTAGGAGGCTTATTGCGCCGTCTTCGACGTATGCTCGAAGCCGCCGGCAACACAGGCAAGCTAATCATCCACTATAACTCCACCAGGACCATCCGTGAGAAGAGGGAAGAATGGAGTTCAGAGATGAGGATTATACACGAAAATCAGCTGCTTAAGGTTCACCACTCTCCAGCTTGTCGAGCGACACAGGTCGATGCGGAGAAAGATGTCACCTGGGAGGCCATCACCTGCCAGAGTCACATCTATCGTCGCCACTTGGACAAAACTGAGTACATGTATGTCCTCCAACGTGAGAGTGGTACCACGGAGTACAAGTACCCGCCGGTGCAGCAAGGGACTTCCCATGAGCACATGGACTTGTGCTTGGAAGATGCTTCTATGCTCAGCACTCGACTGCAGGAGTGTCAACAAGAGCTTCAGGATGTCCGGGACACCCTGAAGGAAACGGAGGCGTTGCTGCGAGCCTGTTTGAGGGCGAGAGAAAGAGGAGATGGGAATGAACTGTGTGTCACTGTGAATGATACATGGACTCCTGACTCCCCAGATCGCCGAGCGATCAGGCGTCGTCGCACTTCTCCACCAGCAGCCTCCCCACCCAAAGCAGAGTCAGAAGGCAGCCGAAATGATGAGGAAGATCCCGAGGAGCCAGCTCAAGAAAACGAGTAGTGTAGAGTCTTTCCCTTAGTTAGCAAGATGCCAAATAGTCGAGTCGTTACGTTAAGTTAAGGGTGTGTTAATGCTTGGTGTGTGACGTGAGTTGTGGAAGCCATGAGCAATTGTCGACAGCCTCGTCTTCAGATTGTTTTGCTTTGGTGTGTGAACCCACAGGAAATAATATTACCTTCATTTTTGTGTGAGAAATGAACCCTCAGAAAAGTATAACAAAGCCTCAACATTTCAAAGTACAAACAAATGAAAGTAGTAAGATGATACTAAATGCTTTCAAATTAACATTGGTTGATTCTGCCAGATGGCCGGAAGAGGAAAATGACGTGCTGCCAACCCCGCCAACAACAACAATGAGGCATGCAACCCTCATCTTTCTGGAGGCCAGGACCGGGGTGGTCGCCGTGAAGGAGTTGATCCCCTCCACCAAATGCTGGAGAATCAGAATCAGCTCATCCAGAACTTGACTCAAGTGGTGGCCAACTTGCATCAAGTTCCACCTCCACAAGCTGCACCACGCCAACCAAGGTTGAGTGAGTTTCTAGGAACTCAACCTCCAAAGTTTGCAAGTGCTGCTGAACCTCTGGAGGCAGATGATTGGCTGAAGACCATTGAAAGTAAGATGAGGATTATACAGTGCCAAGGGTATGAAAGGGTGTTGTTTGCCTCTCATCAATTGCATGGACCTGCTGCTGATTGGTGGACCGCCTACGTGGCCGCCCATCATGACCCTGAGAACATCACTTGGGAAGAGTTCAAACGCAGCTTCCGCAACCATTACATCCCAAGAGGTGAACTCAAAAACAAGAGGAAGGAGTTTTTGGGACTGCAGCAGGGAAACATGACGGTGAGGGAATACCTCACTAAATTTACTCAACTATCCCGTTATGCCCCACGAGACATAGAGACTGATGAGCAGAAACAAGATTGTTTCGTGGAAGGACTTACCACGGAGATGCAGTGTGCAATGTCCTCAAATGAGTATAAAAGCTTCCAAAAGATGGTGGACAGAGCATTTGTGGTAGAAAGGAAGCTAAAGGCCTTGGAAAATGAGAATAAGAGGAAGGCCGGGTGGTCACATCAAGCCTCAGGAAGCAACACCCGCCCACGTATGATGCAGCAACCTACGGGGCAGACGAGCCGTGCTGCGGTACCCTATTCAGCACCAAGAGGGTACAACCCAAACTACAGGCCTCCCGCAGCACCAGCACAGCCGCAACGTCAGTTTGTGCAGCAGCCTCGCCCCGCATATCCACCTCGACCAGCAGTGCAAGGACCCCCAAACCAACTCCAAGACAACAAAGGCCAGGCATCTAAGGTTGGGGTGCAATGTTTTAGCTGTGGTGAAGTGGGGCACTACGCCCATAAATGCCCAAAGAAGAAGCCTGTGCAGCCACAACAGCAGAATGTAATGAGAGGACGGGTGAACCACGTCACTATGGAGGAAGCACAAGAGGCACCCGACGTGGTAGTTGGTAAGTTTCCTGCCAATTTACACCTTGCAACCTGCTGTTTGATTCTGGTGCTACCCACTCATTCATTGCTCAAGGGTTTGTTAAGAAGCATGACCTAGCAACCACACAAATGAACCATATGCTAGCTGTAAACTCTCCAGGTAGAGAAATAAGGACAAAACAAGTGTGTCCCAAAGTGAACCTAGACATTAATGGGGTAGTATTTACTGCTAACCTCATAGTGATAGATTCACAAGGGATAGATATTATTTTGGGTATGGATTGGTTGACCAAACATAAAGGAATCATCCATTGTTCGACCAGAACGGTGGAACTAACTCACCCTAGTGGCACAAGAGTAAAGTTCATAACAATACACGAGCCTAGGAGGGACATTAAATTAAATCAAGTTGAGGTGAAAGTTGAGGAAATCAGGACTATCAGGGAATATCCAGATGTTTTTCCGGAGGAGTTGCCAGGTATGCCTCCCCACCGTGAAGTGGAATTCGCAATTGAGCTAGTACCAGGAACAGCCCCGATATACAAGAGACCTTATCGGATGGACTCCAAGCAGCTAGAAGAACTCAAGGATCATTTGAGAGAATTGACGGAGAAGGGGTATATTCGCCCTAGTTCCTCACCATGGGGAGCTCCGGTGATATTTGTGCCCAAGAAAGACGGAACCCAAAGGTTATGCGTGGATTACCGTGCTTTGAATGAGGTAACCATCAAGTACCCATTGCCTCGCATTGAAGACTTGTTTGATCAGTTGAGGGGAGCTTGTGTGTTCTCGAAAATTGATCTCAGGTCGGGATACCACCAACTCAAGATAAGGCAATCTGATATTCCCAAGACAGCTTTCGTATCTCGGTACGGACTGTATGAATACACTGTCATGCCTTTCGGGCTAACCAATGCCCCGGCATACTTCATGTATCTCATGAACAAGGTATTCATGGAATATCTGGACAAATTTGTGGTGGTTTTCATAGATGACATTCTCGTCTTCTCCAAAGATGAAGAAGAACATGAGAAACATCTAAGGTTGGTGTTGCAGAGGCTGAGAGAACACCAACTATATGCCAAGTTGAGTAAGTGTGAGTTTTGGCTGAAGAGAGTTCCCTTTTTAGGACATATAATCTCGGAGGGAGGAATCTCCGTAGACCCCGCCAAAATTGAGGATATCCAGAAGTGGAAGACCCCTGAAAATGTCGGGGAAGTTCGAAGCTTTTTGGGACTGGCTGGGTACTATCGACGGTTTATTGAGGGATTCTCCAAGATCTCGAGACCTCTCACCAAACTGTTGGAGAAGGGAATCACATCCACCTGGACGCCACAATGCGAGACGAGCTTTCAGGAGCTAAAGAAGAGATTGACAACAGCCCCAGTGTTGGTTATGCCAGATATGCAGAAGAATTTCACAGTGTACTGCGATGCCTCTGGAAACGGGTTGGGATGTGTTCTCATGCAAGAAGGACATGTCGTGGCTTATGCATCCCGGCAGCTTCGGAAACACGAGAAAAACTATCCTACACATGACCTAGAACTAGCCGCAGTGGTACACGCGTTGAAAATTTGGTGACACTATTTGATGGGGAAGAGGACAGAGATATATAAGGATCATAAGAGTTTGAAGTACATTTTCACACAGCCAGATCTCAACCTCAGACAAAGGAGATGGTTAGAGCTAATCAATGACTTTGATGTGGGCATCAACTATCATCCTGGGAAAGCAAACGTAGTGGCCGATGCTTTGAGTCGGAAAGTGCAGGTCAATAAGTTGAGCTTGAAGGACATGCCTGCAGAATTGAAGGATGAGGTTATAAGGCTCAATCTATGTCTAGTAAATAGTGGTGAAGCCATCGCCATGGAAGTGGACTCCACACTCGAGCGAGACATACGCGAGGGCCAAAAGAATGATGAGAAGATACAAGAGATCAGACAGCTCATCAAGGAAAATAAAGCTCCTGGTTTTAGAGAGGATGAACAAGGAACGGTGTGGCACGGGAAAAGAATCTGTGTGCCAGAAGTAAAGGAGATCCGTGAATTGATTTTGAAGGAGGCTCATGATTCCGACTATTCCATTCATCCTGGGAGTACGAAGATGTACCAGGACCTCAAGAGCAGGTATTGGTGGTATGGCATGAAGCGAGATGTCGCGGAACATGTTGCCCTATGTGACACATGTCAGTTGGTGAAAGCAGAACATCAACGACCCGCGGGATTATTGCAACCACTCAAAGTGCCTGAATGGAAATGGGAAGAAATCAGCATGGATTTCGTCGTGGGATTGCCTAGGACCCAATCAGGGTATGATTCAATATGGGTCATCATTGATAGGCTAACCAAGGTAGCTCATTTCATCCCCGTGAAAGAAAGCTACAGCGGATCCAAATTGGCAGAATTGTACATTTCAAGGATCGCGTGTTACCATGGAGTGCCAAAGAAGATAGTGTCGGACCGAGGGACACAGTTCACCTTGAGGTTTTGGCAGAAGTTGCATGAAACCATGGGAACCCATCTGAACTTCAGCTCTGCCTATCATCCCCAAACTGACGGGCAGACGGAGAGAACCAATCAGATCCTTGAAGATATGTTAAGGGCATGTTCACTCAAAAACAACAGGAGTTGGGACAAGAACTTACCGTATGCGGAGTTTTCCTATAACAACAGCTATCAAGCTAGTATGAAAATGTCACCGTTTGATGCTTTGTATGGAAGGAAGTGCAGAACTCCCCTATTTTGGAACCAAACAGGAGAAAGTAAAGTGTTTGGTCCAGAAGTGCTACAAGAAGCCGAGGCGAAGGTGAGGGAGATTCGCAACAACTTGAGGATAGCACAGACACGCCAAAAGAGCTATGCCGATGTACGAAGAAGAGAGCTCGTTTTCAACGTGGGAGACTATGTTTATCTCAAGGTGTCCCCTATCAGAGGACTTTGTCGGTTCAAGGTGAAAGGGAAGTTGTCACCTCGATACATCGGACCCTTTCAAGTTTTGGAAAGGAAAGGCGAAGTGGCGTATCAACTAGAGTTACCGATTCATCTATCGGACGTACACGATGTATTCTATGTGTCACAACTCAAGAAATGTCTGAGGACGCCTGAAGAGGTGTTACCCATGAATGAAGTGGATGTAGCTGAGGATTTGTCTTATGCCGAGCAACCATACAAGATTTTGGAGACAATGGAACGCCTCACCAGAAATAAAAGAATCCGGATGAAGGTGCAGTGGAAGCATCACTCAGAAGAGGAAGCCACCTGGGAGCGGGAAGATGAGCTCAAGGCACAATTTCCGGAATTGTTTTCTTAAAAACACCAATCTCGAGGACGAGATTTCTTTTAAGGGGAGGTAGAGCTGTAACACCCCAAAATTTTGATTCAAAACCTTAAATCATGTTAAGAGGGGAATTTAAAATTTTTTGGACATGTTGCATGTTTTGCAAAAATTCAAATTCAAACTGGAATTCAAATTAAACTCAAATTAGAAAAGAAATAGAAAAAAGAAAAAGAAAACTAAAACCTAACCGGCCAGTGGGCCGAACCCACCAGCCGGCCCACCATTTCCCCCCCGCCAGCCCACAGCCGCGCGCCTCTTCCTCGCGCGCGATCGGCCGACCCCGGGACACCTCTCTCTCCCGAATCAAAACTACCCCCTGGAAACCGCGTCCCCCAGCCGAATTTTGGTCCCGGACGACTCGAACTCGATCACAACCGACACGCCGCCCTTCCCCGTCTATAAAAACCCCGGCCTCGTTCTGTTTTTCCCACGCGATCGCCGATTTTTACTCCGGTGAGAACCGAGACTTCTCCGGTGAATTCTGGCCGATCTAAGCTCGGAAACTCCGATCTAACTCGCTGGTCTTGATCCACCGCCTCCGGGGAACCTTGCAGGTGCAGAAAACTCGGTGACTTGCAGTGTAAACACAGCGCCGATGAGCTTCGCCGTGGTTTTGCCTCGGACCTCGCCGTCGATCACCTTCCAGGACCTCCGAGCTCAAGAAAACCCCCGAGGTGAGATCCCCGACCTCCCCTCTACCGATCTATGCCATAAGATCACAGTTCTAGGCAGAATTCTCGAGGATCCGAAAGTTTCCGGCAAGATCGCCGCTTCCCGCCGCCGGCAGCGCCGCCCGCGCTCGATCAGAGCGACGTGACCGCTTGTGCGCCGTTTATTTTAAATCGCACGGTAGGGTTTGAACCCCTGCGTACCGGTTCGGCGTTATAATCTCAGCCGTCGGTTTAAAATCGGACGGTCCACGTCAGCCCCGCGTTATAAAGACTGGAAATCTTACGTGCTACCCCCTGGGGTTCTCGGGAAATAAGAGCTAGCCCCGGAAACTTCTGATCTAGCCCCTGGAACTTCAGAAAATCATGTAAATTCATTTAAAAATCAGTTTTAGCCCCTGGACTTAATAAAAATTAAGAAAAACTCCTCTGATAAGTGTAGCTAGACCCCTGGAAATTCTGAAAATAATATTATAGACCCTGTAGTGGGGTGAGTTTACCTTTTTAGCCCTGTTTAGTAATTAATTTAGGAAATTGAATATGTGGCTAGTGTTTAAAAATTAAAAAGTGGGACAAACATATTGTCAAAATTTAATTAAAGACTTTCTCAGTGTTTAGGAAACCTTGGAGTGAGATAAAAATATATTTTGGGCTGAATTGAATCTGTTTAATTTATTATTCACATTTAGGGACATATTTTTAAGTAAAGAATAGTTATAGAAAATAGGGAAAATAATTGTGAAATAGTTTACATCACAGGCAAAGGTCAAAATATGTTATTAAATTATTTAGGACCAGAACCTATTCTGTTTAGATGATGTGTCTTACTATTTTCAATATAAAGTACACATTTATGCATAGGAAAATAAATCTGAAAATATAGCAACTAGTAAATGATAAATGGAGTTTCTAAAATCCAAAGAATTCAGTTTAGTATTGGTAGAAATTCTGAAGACACATATGGAGAAGAAAAATACCTTTCATGCATACTTGGTAACTAAAAGGTGTAGTAAATAAATATAAGGAAAATTATTTAAATTGGAAACTCATATATAAAGTATGCAAGCATAAATGTGAATACAAAAGTAGGAATCATATACACATGATTAAAAGTACATGCAAGCCACAAATCAACACACATAGAGTAACCACAACACATATAGTTGTGAATGACTTTCATAAATATGAATGTGTGGTTTGTATGAAGTGGAAGTGTGAACTATGTCTTATAGATTGTTGTTTTTCTTTTGCTATGTGTGATGGTATGATGTAGAACCTGCTCAAGAGCAAGTTATTCCTTTCCAAGATCAGGACTACCCGTTTCAAGAGCAGCAGGAAGGAGGCAAGTGTCCTTGACCACTTTGATCCTATGCTAGGATGTGTAGATAGAATTATTTGCATTGTCAAGATTAATATGAAACCCATGCTAGGAAGTTTCCCTAGAATTGCATTACCTTGTTTCCTTGTAGCTTGGGTTGGGATTTATTTTATAATGTCATTTATTATTATGCATATGCTTAGCCATGCTTAGAATGGGATATTTGGGATATGAGATCATCAGTTTATTTTACCATACTCTTGAATGAGATATTGTGAGTTATGTAGAGGTAGGGATCAAGGCAAGTTGGATGTTTGGTTGTGTGCTGGGTGCACGAGACTCGGGTTTGTGTTTAGTACTTGCCTGGATCCTAAGGACCGGTTCATGGAGCATGTAACCTGGCTTTACAGTGCCAACCACATGCTGAGATGGGGCAGCTTGGCCAATTAATTAGGTGTATCCCCGGCGTAGTATGGGTGTGTTGGATGGTGCGGGGAATAGGTGTCAGCTGGACTACCATATGAACCGCAAGGCTCAAGAGGGGGCCACTGCAGCGGGGTTGGAGCCTCTTGTATGCTGTTAGGGGTGAAACCTCAGTGGGCCCACGCTCGTCGGGAATCCCTTTGTAAAGGCTTCGTGGTGATCTCCTGGCTACACACCTGGGAAGTGTGAATGTGGTTCGTAGCCACTGGCATAATGGAGGTTCTTTTAGTCCACCCGGCAACGGGGGATGAAATCACTACATGTGGGTACAGTGGTACAAACTCTGCAGAGTCAAAACTGTCATGACAACCGTGCTCACGGTCAAGAGCGGCTTCGACTTATTCATGATTAGAGGCGTGATGGTTTTGGAAGTTGTGAATGTTAAGCGGGGAGCTTAACATTAGAAATGATGTTATGGTTATTTGATTATGATGAGGGTACGGGAGCTTGGGACCATTTCATCTATGTAGTAATGTAGGTGCTTAAAAAGCTAAGGTGATAGGAATTAATTGCATAGTGCTTTAACCACGAGTTCAACCTCTCCTTGTTCTAGCCATGCATGATATAATTTTCCCACACTTGCTGAGTACCATTGGTACTCAACCTTGCATATTTGTTGGTTTATATTGCTGCTCAGGTCAAGATAATGAGGTGGTGTATAATGACCAAGACTTTGGACCCGAAGAAGGTTTCTAGGTTCATGGAGACCCCCGGGCAACGCCTGTGATGGAGCCCTAAAGAATAATATTCCGCTGCTAGTTTATTTACTTGTGATGAACTTATTATTGTCCATCGAGACATTTGCTATGTAAGACTTATTTATATTAGACACCTGGCTTGTAATAAATGATGCTTCACTATTTGTCATCACATGTATGAGAAAATGATCCTGGCATACATGTGTTATTCACTTGGTTGTTCTTCGGAAAAACCGGGTGTGACATAGCACCATTAAGGTCATCAAGTATGTCATCAAGCAAAAGTATGGGATGCTTATACCTTATTGTAATATTATTTATTGCATGAAAATCAGCAAATATTTTCCATGAGCCATGTTTTCTTTGGAACTATGAAAGCAAAATTTGCACAAGGTGAAAAACTTTCATGCACATACCATTTGTCGATGAGGTCCTGCTCCTGGCATCGAATTTCTTTTGTTTCTTTCAGATCGGTGCAGTATGGTGCATGGGTTGGAAGTGAAGCACCAGGAACCAAGTCAATTTGATGTTAAACTCCTCTCTTAAGTGGCATCCCTGGTGGTTCTTTTTTTGGACACATATTGTAAAAGTCCCAAAACTTGTAAATAGAAAACTTGAGCTAGGAATAAAGTTGAGTTATATACAAGAAATGGGACTTGCAAAAACTTTTGTTTACTCATGAAAGTGTTGGCATGTGCAATAAAGCTTTTGAATTCAGTTTGAATTAAGAGGGTCACTTCAAAAAGAAGAAGGGCATTTTCAAAAGAGGAAATTCAAACTGTTGTTTAAGAAGTTGTATTTGCAATGGCGAACTGAAGCATCAGAGGGCATAATTGAATTCTTCAGGTTCAAATTATGGGGAAGGCAAACTTTGGGCAAATTTGGAAATGCTTTGATAGGTATATCAAAGGGGCTTGTAAATTTATTCCAAATTTGAATTTAAATTTGAAACTGTGGCACAACTTGTCAAATGGCCGAAGGGCTTTTAAATTTGGATCCCTCATGGCTGAATTTACAATGTGCCAAGATTTGGAGATAATTGTGAGAGTTTTGGGGATAAGAAAGGAGGTGGACCCCACCTGTCATAGTGACATTCAGACTTACCCTCGAAGCAATCTTGCTGTTTCCCTCGAGCGGCCGAGACTTTCCCCCGGACGACACCGGGGCGCCACCGAGGCTACCGCCTCACCCTCCCCCTCGCGCTGGCGACCTCCTAGCGTCGGTCATCACGTCTCGGCGTGATCTTTTACCCCAGACGACCCCCACTCGGGCCTATTCGTCCCGCGCCGAACACCGAGAACCGCCGCTCGACCAAACCTCAGCGCCGATCCTCACTGGGCGCCGCTCGTCCCTTGCACGGCCATCTAAGCTCGTGGAAACGTGCACAAGAGCCCACTGATCCTCCTCGAGCTACCCAAACCGACCCACCAGCCCTTGTGCGCAGTTCACAGCAAGAAAGTGCCGGGGAGCTTCAGTTCAAGCCACCGCCGTTCCTTCAAAATGCCCTGGCGAAACAGGGCGTGTCACACCGCGGGCTGAACGGCAAAAAGGTGCGCCACTCTCTCCTCTTCACACTGCCAAAGACCCCGGGCAAATTCATCCATGGTAGCCCCGGGAATTTCTAGAAAACCGACGAGGTGTCCATAAGCCGTGGTTGGGGAATTTCCCAAAATTCGTGATCCATAGCTCTTCTTTGCTCATGCTGAACATAGAATAGGCTAGAGAACCCCTTGTGAGTCCCTGACCAAAAATCTAGAAGAATCATAGAGCCTCGATGGTGTTCTTCGAGTTTTAGCTTCGGCCGCCAGTTTTCGAGCTAGGGCGCACGGTGACTTGGTAGTTGGGGGCGTTTACGAGCTCTGTTGCTTGCATGAAGACCTTTGCCATGAGTCACTGGTGCTCTAGAGCAAGAAAGCTGCGAATTTGGGTCGGTAGGGAAGCCAGCCGACGTCGCCGGACATGGACCGAGGCCTCCGCCCGTCGCCCGACCCTTTGCGGTCCTCTACAGCCCACACAGACCACGGAAATGGCTTTCCCGCCCTCGAAAACCCCCAGGCTGCGAGTAGCAGGCCGAGGGGCGGCCAGGGAGTCGGGTTTCGAAGTCCTCTGGCGACCTCCGGCGGCGGGATCGCGCGGGCGTCGAGAGGAGGAAGACGACCGAGGGCCCCGCATGTCAGTGACGATATTTTAAATCGTTGATCTGCTGCGGCCCCGGGATCCAGTGTGGTGGCGCGGGAAAGGTCCTGTGGCCCCGTGTGGCTCAGTTCCAGCGGCTGACACGTGTAGGATGGACCCACAGTCAGAGTTTGAATATTTCCCGATTGCTTTGAATTTCCAGATTTAGTTTAAACTTTAGAACCTCATAACTTTTGCTAGGAAGCTCCAAATTTAGTGATTCAAATTGGTTTGAATTCAGGATGAAAAGATCTATCCAAATGTGCAGCCTAATTTACATGAAAACCAATAGAAAATTCTGACAAATTCTTTAAAGCTT
The DNA here is from genome assembly GCA_030760725.1 of Neostapfia colusana. Lineage (NCBI taxonomy): Eukaryota > Viridiplantae > Streptophyta > Magnoliopsida > Poales > Poaceae > Neostapfia > Neostapfia colusana. The sequence goes on along the minus strand of JASWHV010000004.1, from coordinate 33,206,552 downwards.
CTCAGCAAAAGAATTTTAGAGGGAGTTTGGTTCATCCAAAAATCTTCAAAATTTGCCAGAATATTCTATAGGATGTTAGGAGACTCATGTGAAAGTTTCAGCTCATTTGGAATTGATTTAGTCAGTGTAATTTTAATTTCAAGTTTCTGTATTCAAATGAATACAGAAACATTTTCAGAGAATTTCCAAAACTTGGAAATTCAGTTCTGGGCATTCCTTTGCTCCAAAAATATTAGAAAAATTCATGCATGCTCCCTGAGCTATGAAGGAAATTATAGTTCACTTGAATTTGCATGAAAGTGCAGATTTGTTCAGAATTAATCACTTTTGGCCTAAATTCTTAGGGAATTGTTCTGGGTGATATGCTTAGTGAAATATTCTAAATTTTGGTCCAGATGATTTTCTTGTGACAAGGAACTCACATGAAATTTTTCAGCTCCATTGGAGCTCTGGATCCCCACTATCCTGTTCAACCTATTTAGATGAGTAGCACACAAGTGATGAAATGAAATTATCACTAGATCATGTTGCTTCACCTAAACCAAACCACCACCCCCAGTGTCACTTTAAATTCTTAAACAGAGTTCCAGTTTTAAACTTGTCTTTAGAACTTGTTAGCAAAAGTTTTATAATTAAACTTGTATGCATATTCATAACGTGTAGTGTTTAAACGTGGGAAAGTGAAGAAGGAGAAGTTGAGCTTGGATCAAGAGGCAAGAAGGCAGTGATTTAACTTCAAGACATCAGAAACTAACTTCATACTCTTCTGACTTTAGTCACCTGCAAAACCAAGGCAAGCCCCGGTTTGCATTTAAATTGTTTTCTCAAGTTTTTACTTTGTACACTACTATGGGTCTAAGTTGGTATGTGCATTAGGTCAAGGATGTTTTACACTCCAAATGCATGACCAAATAAACCTTGGATTTAAGGGTAAAAAGGGACATCGCTGTAGAATAATGCCGTGCTAAATAGCTTAGGACATCCGGTAGAAGTCGAGTAGTTAGAATCTACTCGCGAGTTATAGACGGGATTACACGGGTGTAGTCGGAATTGAGGCAAACTAAAGTTCACATTTCTAAAGATGAGACCGGGCAGGATGGTTAGGCAGCGACAAGACGAGGTCTTGGTCGAGTAGCTCTGCCTGTGTCGGTTAAGGACCGATGCGTGTGCGGCACCCAGAAGCAGGTATTGAGTTGTGTACCGGATGCTTACTGACATATGGGAACCAGGAAACCAATGTACCAGGTTCACTGGGTTGTAGAAGCATACCACATCGTCTCGTTAGACCTATGAGCCCGAGACAGCGCGACCGGCTCTACAGTCTAGTGTCCTGCGAAAGGTGGCCACATACGACGTAATGAAGGACGCCAGAGTTGGGTCTTCAGAGGCGGGCGTATGTGTGGAGTTATCCGGGTAGTGTTTGATTTGAATCACCGTCCATCGCGGTTATTGATTACCGCTTGCTCCCTGTGTTGTGACGTAGTAATCAAGTTGTGTGGAAATAGTTTGCAAAGTTTTAAATGCTGTTATGATAATTGTAAATTGCATGAAAACCATGTTTGAAGTAGAGATAGAGCAAACTAAAGTTATTTTTTCCACCTTGGGACAAGTAACATCGGAATGAAGCGTTTCTTGTTTGATTGTGGAGTTCCAATGTTGCTGGGCGCAAGGTCACTACTATTATGGCTAAAATCTGAAAGTTAAGGACGAACCCGTAGGCGAGTCTTTTCGCAAATTACAGGATAGGTCTTAAGTTACCCTCATGTAGAGTTGCATGCCTTAGGAGAGACGGTTCAGTCTTGCTGAGCCTTTGTGCTCACTCTTGCTATATAAGTGGTTTTGCAGGTAAACCTCGACGCTATAAAGAAGGTTGTTGGTGAGACTCGAGAACTTCCGAGTCATGTATCACCTGGGGAACCTAGCCGCTGCCAAGTCTTCGTGTTGCTAGCGAGAGGAGTCCGCGGGCTGGACCTCTTTTCGTGTGCTTCTTAGATATACGACGTGAGCTGTTTATAGACTTTCGCTGTAGCTATTTTATGTAAATTATCTACAAAGAACAATTGTAAGCTTCCGCTTGATTTATGTAATACATTGTTCCTTATTTGTGTGCTGTTGGGTGCCGCATAACATGGCACCACCCAATGCGATTCCCGGGCGAGGTGCCCCGTCCCTGTGACGTGATGAGACGGCGGTGCCCTCACACATATATTCAAATTCCTGTGACACATCAAAACATGCACTTGGCAAAGTAGAGTGTAAGTCATTAGGAGAAATAAAATTGTCCTTGCACAGGAGTACAAATAACATGGCATTGGGTTCACTCAATTTTTCTAAATCCCCTTTTGTAGCTATCATGACTAAACCCTCTTTTCCCTTTGGCTCGGTCATTTGCGGCTGTGGGGTTTTATTTGGCTTTGGAGACACTCTATTACTATGTTTGTGGGTCACTCGCAAGTGGTTCTCACTCTCTCGCTGAATTCTTTTCAAATTTTTCTTCTCAATTTCTTCCAATGGCCAAGGAAGTAAAGTGGGAGGCTCATCATTGTTCATGAAGATAAGTTTGTTAACACGATCACAAATCTGAACTGCCGGAAAATATAACCAAGGTATTTGCAAAAGCAGTTTGTATGCATGCATAGGATCCACATCACATTCCACTTTGTCTTTATACTCCCCAATATAGGAAGGAACAATCATGATGTTGGTTACACATATTTGTTATAATCTTGAATTTTGATTCTGTAATGATGCACCTACGTTCTGGTAAGCATGGTAAGGAACGCCACCGAAAGCGGTTCAATTTCGGTTAGCTCCCCTGACGAGGAAAGTGGTTCAGGGCTAGATCTCACAGCTTGGTGTGAGATGTTAATATGAAACTATTGGACTCTTCATGTTCCTGAGTTCATATGATACGCTGATCCCTAGCATGCATTAGGCAAGTAATTGGAGACCCCATCGTGTGGTCAGTAACGCGATAGTGTGTTCGTCTGGAAATAGCCCAGGAGGACGTACGCAGCGCTTGCCATCGGCGTGCCCTGCAGGGAAGTAGGTGGTATCCGTTGGGTTGGTAACATTCCCAACCGTGATGACCCGTTCATGACATACTCAGGTTCCCCGTCGTGTGGTGTTGAAACATGATCACGTACCTTGAGACGTGGCTTAACTCAAGGATGGCCGTATGACAATGATACGGGTGTTTGTTTTTACTTTCAATTATGGTACTGCCTGAAATGAAACTACCTTTGAGTGCACCACTATTGCGTGTTCTTCTGCAGGTACTAACCACGTACATGTCCCGTGTAGTACACATGTGCGAGAGACCGTCTTAGTTCCACTTCTAAAACGTATATGCCGGTATAATCCGGTTTAGGATTTTCTTTTGGTGAGGCAACGTAGTACCAACATGATTCTTATGGTGCATCGACACCGTACTAAACATATAATCCTCTTTCCTATGAAGAAATGATTCATGAACTAACTTTCAACTAAAAATGGAAGTTTGAAACAAGTATTAGTTAATGAACTTTTATTTCGAGCTAAGATTCAAATGAGAGAATTACTAGGCGTCAAAGTTTTTTAAAAAAAAACAGAGCGCGCTGTTTCTAGCAGAAATTCTTGCTGGACTTTAACAGAGCATAACTCTGAGTAGCTTTAATCAATTAAGGTGTATGATACAGTTATGGAAAGATCTTTAAGTGCTCTACAACTTCCTTGTAGACCTCCAGAACAAAATCACATGTTAAGTTGGTGAAAAATTCAGTTGAAGGCAAACTGTTCTGAACCAGCACAGTAGCAAAAATCTCTCTGGACCTTTCTGTTTTTAAGCCATAGCTTCCTGTAGAAAAATCCTTAAGGAGCACATAAGTACTAGTTGGAAATATACTGAAGTTTACTAAAACTTTGGTATTGAACTCAAGTCAAGAATCTGTAGATAACTTGAGAAAAATTTGGAGTTTGTGTGAACTGCTCAGGTTAGCCCCCCCCCCCCCTGATTAGTTTAGCGTACTTAAGATTTGTTTAAACATGAATGTGGTTATGATTTCATAAAGTTGACATGTTCATGTTTTACTTATCTTTACTTACTACTGAAATAGAATTTTGATTGACTCAAAATTTTGTTTTGTGCAGTATGGTACGCACACACTCTCAAATGGAGAATGGAGGTTCAAGTCGAGGTGCGAATGACTCGACTTCATCACAAGAGCCATCGCCAACTGGATTGGCTGAAATTATGGCAAAGATGAATGAAACTCTCCAAACTCTAGTTCAGCAGGGAATAAATCGAGAAGCTCAACGTCACATGCCAACCCAGAGCACGTATCTGAATTTCTTGGCGACACAACCGCCGGTATTCTCTGAGGCGGCTGACCATTGTGAAGCAAATCACTGGTTACGTGTCATTGAGTCCAAGTTTTGGTTGATCCAATGTGATGAATTCTCAAAGACTCTATATGCCGCTCAGCAGCTTCACGGCATTGCTGGAGCATGGTGGGCAGACTACCTTGCTGTCCAACCAGCAGGGCATCGTGTCACATGGACGGAGTTCCAGGCTGCATTTCGTGCTCGTTTCATTCCTGCGGGCATAATGCAAACCTGCCTGGATGAATTCTGGAGTCTGAAGCAAGGGGACATGAATGTTATTGAGTATGTGAAGGAATTCAATCGTTTAGCTCAATATGTCCCTGACTATGTGAAATCACCATCCTTGAAGGGTTATCATTTCTACCGAGGGCTGACCGCTAGGCTGCGATGTGAATTGGCTCAGGTTAGCCAAGAGAATTTTGATGAGTTTGTGAGCTGTGCTATCACTCAGGAATATTATTCCAATCTCTACCTCAAAGCAAAGAGGGAGAGGGACTCATCACAGGAGGAATGCAATCATCTACCTCAGAAGTATCGGTTGGTAATCCGTTCACCTTCCGGTCGAGAGATTCCACAAGAGGTGAAATCATTCTGGGAATGTGACGACTCTTCTACTCCACAGAGGTCTTATTCACCTCCACCACAGCAGCGACTTGTTTCTCATGCACCTCAGTATCAACAAGGTGCATCAGAATATTATTTCCCTCAAAAGGTTGAAGATGAACAAGGTGATTTCTCAGCTGAACCGAGTGCTGTCCCACTTCACATTGACAATGAGCTCAACGTCAATGAAGCAACTGAACCGAGCAGCAACAGTGTGTCTGCGGGTCCAGTTCCACAGTGTGATCTTGGGCAGCAAAGAAAAGCTATGTCCAAAGTGGGGACATTTAATTATGTGTCAGTCGATGATCTGCCAAAGGGAGGACCTATTCTTGCCGGCAGGTTCACCTTAAATGACAACCCGGTTGTCATTTTATTCGACTCTGGTGCAACACATAACTTCATTAGCAGGGCAACGGTGATCCGGGACCAGATATCCACCACTATCACCAAAGGTTCATACATTATTCATTCGCCAGGTGGAGACATATCCACTAATGAAGTCGTCTCTCGAGCACCACTCTGTTTGGGTGGAAAAATTTATCCTACCACCCTCATTATTCTCGAAGACCAAGGAATCAATGCCATATTGGGAATATTATGGTTGACCTTCCATAAGGCTGTTCTGAACATCGAGAACAGGAGTGTTCACTTGGACTCTCCACTTCACGGACGTCAAACATTGTATCTCGGCGAAGCGGTTTCCAAAGACCCGAAAGTATGTAATGCCAAGGTTTGCAAGTTAGAAGACATTCCGGTAGTCCGTGAATATCCGGACGTGTTTCCCGAAGATCTTCCAGGCTTACCACCTGAGAGCGAGGTGGAATTCAAAATAGAATTGATACCGGGGACCATGCCGATTTCTCGGAGACCATAAAAAATGGCTCCGAATGAACTAGCAGAACTGAATGAGCAACTCAAGGATCTGATGGACAAGGGGTTTATTCGTCGAAGTTCATCACCATGAGGTTGCTCAGCTTTATATGTGAAGAAGAAGGATGAGACGCTGAGGCTATGCGTCGATTATCGTCCTTTGAATGCTGTGACAATAAAGAACAAGTATCCACTACCAAGAATTGATATTATCTTCGATCAACTAGTGGGTGCTAAAGTCTTCTCCAAGATGGACTTAAGGTCGAGATATCATCAAATCAATATTCGAGCGGAAGATGTCCCGAAAACAGCATTCTCGACAAGATATGGACTCTATGAGTATCTTGTCATGTCATTTTGGTTGACCAATGCTCCGGCTCATTTTATGTATCTTATGAACTCGGTGTTCATGCGGGAGCTGGATCAGTTCGTCGTGGTATTCATCGACGACATCTTGGTCTATTCCAAATCTGAAGAGGAACACGCTAAACATTTGCATATTGTGCTTCAACGCTTGAGAGATCACAAGCTTTATGCAAAGTTTAGTAAATGTGAATTCTGGATCAACCAAGTGCCGTTTATTGGACATATTATATCAGCTGAAGGCATTTCTGTTGATCCAAGCAAGATTGAACAAGTGCTGAAGTGGAAATCTCCAACATCAGTCCATGAAGTTTGTAGCTTCTTGGCTTTGGCGGGATATTATCGGAGGTTCATCCCGAGCTTCTCAAAAATCTCCAAACCTATGACGAAGCAACTGAAGAAGGGCATTAAATATGGTTGGAGCAAGCCGTGTGAGGAAGCTTTTCAAGCGTTGGTGAAACACCTCACAACAGCCCCGGTTCTAGCTCAACCGGATACAACCAAGCCATTTGATGTTTATTGTGATGCGTCCGGCATCGGACTTGGTTGTGTACTCATGCAAGGAGGGCGCGTGGTCGCATATGGATTAAGGCAGTTACGTAATCATGAGCAACATTATCCAACTCATGATCTCGAGCTTGCTGCCGTGGTATTGGCTTTGAAGATGTGGAGACATTACCTATTGGGAAATCTGGTTCATCTCTACAACGACCACAAAAGTTTGAGGTACATATTCACTCAGAAAGAGTTGAATATGCGGCAACGGCGATGGTTGGAGCTGATCAAGGACTATGAGATTGAAATTCATTATCATCCGGGCAAGGCAAATGTGGTTGCCGATGCACTCAGACGGAAGTCTCATATTCATAATCTGACCATTACACCGATAGAAGAGGAAGAACCAAGTCTCTACTTGGTGCCATATAAAGCTCTACATAATCTAGCTCTCATAACCACAATAAGAGATGAGGTTATGGGAGCTCAAAAGAAAGACAAGGGCATGGCTCATATCAGAAGGAGGTTAAAGAACGGGAAGATGAAATGTTTCCGGTTAGATGATGAGGACACCCTATGGTTCAAGGACCGGATAGTCGTACCCTGTGATATGAGGCAGCGGAAGAAAATTTTGGATGAGGCTCACTTATCCAAATTTTCTATTCATCCGGGCAGCAATAAAATGTACCAAGACCTCCGGAAGAAGTTTTGGTGGACACATATGAAACGTGAAGTTGCAAAATACGTTTCAGAATGTGATACGTGTCGAAGAATTAAGGCCGGCCACGTGAAGAAGTCGGGCCTGCTGCAACCGCTACAAATACCGGCATGGAAGTGGGAAGACTTGAGTATGGATTTCATCGTTGGGTTGCCGATGACCTCCCACCACCATGACTCGATTTGGGTAATCGTGGACCGGTTGACCAAATCGGCACGCTTCATCCCCGTGCATACCAGATACACCGCCAAGCAGTATGCGGAGTTATACATAGCACGGATCTTGTGCCTACATGGAGTTCCCCTGACGATCATCTCCAATCGAGGCGCGTTGTTTGTTGCTCGTTTCTGGGAACAGCTACACGCATCCTTGGGAACCAAATTGACTCGAAGCTCCGCGTATCACCGTCAAACCGATGGGCAAACTGAGAGGGTGAATCAAATACTTGAAGATATGCTGAGAGCATGTGCCATCCATCACGGTAAGAGCTGGGATGATCACTTACCGTTGGCAGAGTTCTCATATAACAACGGGTATCAAACAAGTATCAAAATGGCGCCTTATGAAGCTCTCTACGGCCGGAAGTGCCGCACACCCTTGAACTGGTGTGAATCCGGCGAGAGAGTTATTTACGGGATTGATCTCGTAAATGAAGCAGAAGAGCGGGTGAGGCTTATTCAGGAAAATCTTAAAGCCGCTCAGTCCAGACAAAAGAGCTATGCCTATAAGAGGCGTCGTCCTCTGGAATTTCAAGTTGGGGACCACGCATACCTCCGCATATCTCCTATGAAGGGCATTCACCGATTCAGAGTGAAAGGAAAATTAGCTCAATGTTTTATCGGTCCCTTCGCCATCATTGAAAGGTGTGGACCCGTGGCATACTGTTTGGAGCTACCGGTAGCCTTAGCCGGGGTTCATAATGTCTTCCACATATCTCAGTTGTGGAAGTGTTTGAAAGTTCCAACGGAGATTCTCACGGGAGACATAGCAGATTTGAAGCTGGACCTCACTTATGTTGAGCATCCAACCCGGATAATTGATGAAAAGACTCGCGAGACCAGAAACCGGACATTGCGATTTTTCAAGGTGCTATGGGAAAATCACACGTCCGATGAAGCTACATGGGAAAGCGAAGAATATTTACAACGCAATCATCCGGAGTTGTTAGAGGCTTATGTGAGTAGTTGTCCTCTCCATTGTGCCTTAATCATGAATCTCGGGACGAGATTCTTTTTAAGAGGGGGAATGTAAAAGTCCCAAAACTTGTAAATAGAAAACTTGAGCTAGGAATAAAGTTGAGTTATATACAAGAAATCGGACTTACAAAAACTTTTGTTTACTCATGAAAGTGTTGGCATGTCCAATAAAGCTTTTGAATTCAGTTTGAATTAAGAGGGTCACTTCAAAAAGAAGAAGGCATTTTCAAAAGAGGAAATTCAAACTGTTGTTTAAGAAGTTGTATTTGCAATGGCCAACTGAAGCATCAGAGGCATAATTGAATTCTTCAGGTTCAAATTATGGGGAAGGCAAACTTTGGGCAAATTTGGAAATGCTTTGACAGGTATATCAAAGGGGCTTGTAAATTTATTCCAAATTTGAATTTAAATTTGAAACTGTGGCACAACTTGTCAAATGGCCGAAGGGCTTTTGAATTTGGATCCCTCATGGCTGAATTTACAATGTGCTAAGATTTGGAGATAATTGTGAGAGTTTTGGGGATAAGAAAGGAGGTGTACCCCACCTGTCATAGTGACATTCAGACTTACCCTCGAAGCAATCTTGCTGTTTCCCTCGAGCGGCCGAGACTTTCCCCCGGACGACACCGGGGCACCACCGAGGCCACCGCCTCACCCTCCCCCTCGCGTTGGCGACCTCCTAGTGTCGGTCATCACGTCTCGGTGTGATCTTTTGCCCCAGCCGACCCCCACTCGGGCCTATTCGTCCCGCGCCGAACACCGAGAACCGCCGCTCGACCAAACCTCAGCACCGATCCTCGCTGGGCGCCGCTCGTCCTTCGCACGGCCATCTAAGCTCGTGGAAACGTGCACAAGAGCCCACTGATCCTCCTCGAGCTACCCAAACCGACCCACCAGCCCTTGTGCGCGGTTCACAGCAAGAAAGTGCCAGGGAGCTTCGGTTCAAGCCGCCGCCGTGCCTTCTCAACGCCCCGGTGAAACAGGGCGTGTCACACCGTGGGCTGAACAGCAAAAAGGTGTGCCACTCTCTCCTCTTCACACTGCCAAAGACCCCGGGCAAATTCATCCACGGTAGCCCCGGGAATTTCTAGAAAACCGACAAGGTGTCCATAAGCCGTGGTTGGGGAATTTCCAAAAATTCGTGATCCATAGCTCTTCTTTGCTCATGCTGATCATAGAATAGGCTAGAGAACCCCTTGTGAGTCCCTGACATCAAAAATCTAGAAGAATCATAGAGCCTCGACAGTGTTCTTCGAGTTTTAGCTTCGGCCGCCAGTTTTCGAGCTAGGACGAACGGTGACTTGGTAGTTGGGGGAGTTTCCAAGCTTTGTTTCTTGCATGAAGACCTTTGCCATGAGTCACTGGTGCTCTAGAGCAAGAAAGCTGCAAATTTGAGTCAGTAGGGAAGCCGGCCGACGTCGCCGGACATGGACCGAGGCCTCCGCCCGTCGCCCGACCCTTTGCGGTCCTCTACAGCCCACACAGACCCCGGAAATGGCTTTCCCGCCCTCAAAAACCCCCAGGTGGCGAGTAGCAGGCCGAGGGGCGGCCGGGGAGTCGGGTTCCGATGTCCTCCGGTGACCTCCGGCAGCGGGATCGCGCGGGCGTCGAGAGGAGGAAGACGACCGGGGGCCCCGCATGTCAGTGACGATATTTTAAATTGTTGATCCGCTGCGGCCCCGGGATCCAGTGTGGTGGCGCGGGAAAGGTCCTGTGGCCCCGTGTGGCTCCAGAGTTTGAATATTTCCCGATTACTTTGAATTTCCAGATTTAGTTTAAACTTTAGAACCTCATAACTTTTGCTAGGAAGCTCCAAATTTAGTTATTCAAATTGGGTTGAATTCAGGATGAAAAGATCTATTCAAATGTGCAGCCCAATTTGCATGAAAACCAATAGAAAATTCTGAAAAATTCTTTAAAGCTTCTCAGAAAAAGAATTTTAGAGGGAGTTTGGTTCATCCAAAAATCTTCAAAATTTGCCATAATATTCTTTAGGATGTTAGGAGACTCCTATAAATGTTTCAGCTTATTTGGAGTTTATTTAGTCAGTGTAATTCTAATTTCAAGTTTCTGTATTCAAATGAATACAGAAACATTTTCAGAGAATTTCCAAAACTTGGAAATTCAGTTCTGGGCATTCCTTAGCTCCAAAAATATTAGAAAAATTCATGCATGCTCCCTGAGCTATGAAGGAAATTATAGTTCACTTGAATTTGCATGAAAGTGCAAATTTGTTCAGAATTAATCACTTTTGACCTAAATTCTTAGGGAATTGTTCTGGGTGATATGCTTAGTGAAATATTCTAAATTTTGGTCCAGATGATTTTCTTGTGACAAGGAACTCACATGAAATTTTTCAGCTCCATTGGAGCTCTGGATCCCCACTATCCTGTTCAACCTATTTAGATGAGTAGCACACAAGTGATGAAATGTAATTATCACTTGATCATGTTGCTTCACCTAAACCAAACCACCACCCCCAGTGTCACTTTAAATTCTTAAACAGAGTTCCAGTTTTAAACTTGTCTTTAGAAAATGTTAGCAAAAGTTTTGTAATTAAACTTGTATGCATATTCATAATGTGTAGTGTTTAAACGTGGGAAAGTGAAGAAGGAGAAGCTGAGCTTGGATCAAGAGGCAAGAAGGCAGTGATTCAACTTCAAGACATCAGCAACTAACTTCATACTCTTCTGACTTTAGTCACCTGCAAAACCAAGGCAAGCCCCGGTTTGCATTTAAGTTGTTTTCTCAAGTTTTTACTTTGTACACTACTATGGGTCTAAGTTGGTATGTGCATTAGGTCAAGGATGTTTTACACTCCAAATGCATGACCAAATAAACCTTGGATTTAAGGGTAAAAAAGGGACACCTCTGTAGAATAATGTCGTGCTAAATAGCTTAGGACATCCGGTAGAAGTCGAGTAGTTGGAATCTACTCGCGAGTTATAGACAGGATTACACGGGTGTAGTCGGAATTGAGGCAAACTAAAGTTTACATTTCTAAAGATGAGACCGGGCAGGATGGTTAGGCAGCGACAATACGAGGTCTTGGTCGAGTAGCTTTGCCTGTGTCGGTTAAGGACCGATGCGTGTGCGGCACCCAGGAGCAGGTATTGAGTTGTGTACCGGATGCTTACTGACATATGGGAACCAGGAAACCGATGTACCAGGTTCACTGGGTTGTAGAGGCATACTACATCGTCTCGTTAGACCTATGAGCCTGAGACGGCGCGACCGGCTCTACAGTCTAGTGTCCTACGAAAGGTGGCCACATATGACGTAATGAAGGACGCCAGAGTTGGGTCTTCAGAGGCGGGCGTATGTGTCGAGTTATCCGGGTAGTGTTTGATTCGAATCACCATCCATCGCAGTTATTGATTACCGCTTGCTCCCTGTGTTGTGACGTAGTAATCAAGTTGTGTGGAAATAGTTTGCAAAGTTTTAAATGCTGTTATGATAATTGTAAATTGCATGAAAACCATGTTTGAAGTAGAGATAGAGCAAACTAAAGTTATTTTTTCCACCTTGGGACAAGTAACATTGGAATGAAGCGTTTCTTGTTTGATTGTGGAGTTCCAATGTTGCTGGACGCAAGGTCACTACTATTATGGCTAAAATCTGAAAGTTAAGGACGAACTCGTAGGCGAGTCTTTTCGCAAATTACAGGATAGGTCTTAAGTTACCCTCATGTAGAGTTGCATGCCTTAGGAGAGACGGTTCAGTCTTGCTGAGCCTGTGTGCTCACTCTTGCTATATAAGTGGTTTTGCAGGTAAACCTCGACGCTATAAAGAAGGTTGTTGGTGAGACTCGAGAACTTCCGAGTCATGTATCACCTGGGGAACCTAGCCGCTGCCAAGTCTTCGTGTTGCTAGCGAGAGGAGTCCGCGGGCTGGACCTCTTCTCGAGTGCTTCTTAGATATACGACGTGAGCTGTTTATAGACTTTCGCTGTAGCTATTTTATGTAAATTATTTACAAAGAACAATTGTAAGCTTCCGCTTGATATATGTAATACATTGTTCCTTATTTGTGTGCTGTTGGGTGCCGCATAACACGGCACCACCCAATGCGATTCCCGGGCGAGGTGCCCCGTCCCCGTGACGTGATGGGACGGCGGTGCCCTCACACATATCTTCAAAATCCTGTGACACATCAAAACATGCACTTGGCAAAGTAGAATGTAAGTCATTAGGAGAAATAAAATTGTCCTTGCACAGGAGTACAAATAACATGGCATTGGGTTCACTCAATTTTTCTAAATCCCCTTTTGTAGCTATCATGACTAAACCCTCTTTTCCCTTTGGCTCGGTCATTTGCGGCTGTGGGGTTTTATTTGGCTTTGGAGACACTCTCTTACTATGTTTGTGGGTCACTCGCAAGTGGTTCTCACTCTCTCGCTGAATTCTTTTCAAATTTTTCTTCTCAATTTCTTCCAATGGCCAAGGAAGTAAAGTGGGAGGCTCAGCATTGTTCATGAAGATAAGTTTGTTAACACGATCACAAATCTGAACTGCCGGAAAATATAACCAAGGTATTTGCAAAAGCAGTTTGTATGCATGCATAGGATCCACACCACATTCCACTTTGTCTTTATACTTCCCAATAGAGGAAGGAACAATCATGATGTTGGTTACACAGAGTGCCCCACAATCATGAAAGCTCTGCATCTTGTATGGATAAGGAAGATGCCGCTGTTTGAACTCCAATTTCTCCACAAATTCCTGACTTGCAATATTATTACAGTTGCCATGATCAAGAATAATTTTGCATAGCTTCTACTTGATCATGCCTCCAGAGTGCAATAAATTGTGTTGTTGTTCATTTTCTGCAGTTGCACTAGTAACATTAAGAGCTCGATGAGAAATGATGCAATTATTACCATCTTCATCGGGCTGGATCATATTATCATCGTCTACAATTTCCTCATCAAATATTGATGCATCTTGTGGTTCGTTCTCAGATTCCCCTCCACCTTATTCATTAATAATCATGGTCTTCCGTGTAGGACATTCAACAACTATATGTCCACAACTTGGCACTTGTGAAAATTAATCACTCGACTATGCGAGGATGATACAACCACCGATGCAATAGATGGGGCTGATATGCTTGCAGCGTGGAGTTGTTGTTCTTGCCGAATTGTAGGTGAAGAAACAGAAGAAACTGATATCTTCACAGCACCAATAGATGGAGAATATTTAGCTGCAGCGCCTTGAGATTTACCCACAATAACAGAGGTATAGGGTTGCTGCCGGTGGCACCAATCTGAGATATATCGGCTACCATAGGAGCGACCATGTTCTCCAACATAGTCAGCACCCCGACGGTGATCATGCTGATGATCAAATTGCCCGACGGTGATCATGCTGATGATCAAATTGCTTATGATCTGCAAAAGGGTTTTCATATCTGTCATAAAATAATCATGTACCTTTTGCTCATCATCAAAGCGAACACGATGGCCTTGACCATGCCCTTGAGTTCTTCCTCTACGCTGATATTTGAGACCCGCACGTCTTCCATCACCATGGCCACCACAATCATTTCTGAAATGGTTACGGAAACCAATCCAAAAATCTGAATTTTTTTCACCAAATTCTTCATGTTGATGTAGTGGAGCCCTTCCACCGGCTGGTGGGAGACGTTCATTAAACATCCTTTCCATGGTCTCTAGTAGTGAGTTTCCGAATTGGCGTAGCTCGGTTCATGAAACTCGTGGTTCTTTTTCAGAATTACCACCACGAATGATTGAAGCAGATCCTGCCATGTTAGAACAATGGAGGGAAATGGTATAGGAAGTTTTAGTGGAATCACAAAATCTCACAACTTGCTTACCAAAGTTCTTACCTGTTCTCAAGGACTGTGAGTGTGCAAAATGTGGTAGTATTCCTTGCTGTGATTAAGCTGTTGAAAGGTTCACGAGTCGGGAGATCCGGTTATGGATTTTTGTGGAGCTTGGATGGCTAAACAAGGAAGGCTTGTAGCACCGAAAATCAATCGTAAACCAAGTCAAAAGATGAGTAAACTTTGTTGCCCAATCTCAATTTTTTTTCAACAATGATTATATCCTTGCAGCTCTTAAATCTTTTCTTTTACTCTTTTTTTGTAACTCTTTTTTTTTCACTTGTTTTTTTTATGCGAACAAGATGTGGGCTGACTAACACAATGCAGATTGATATGGCAAACAACAAATGATATAAATGATACAAGACCAGCGGTAATACACAATGGTTTGGTTACTTTTTTGGTGGTTTAATGAACTATAGGTATGGCATGAAAACAAGAGATGGGAAAAAGAAAATTGGTGAAAAACAAATGGATGATATGAGGATCGTACCTACCGTGGAAACCTGAAATCTGATTCCGAATGATACGGTGAAACCCGGGGAGTGGCACGATCTTCACGGCAGTAGGTACGACGAAGGGCAAATGGAAAGATCGGACAATGGAACGAACATTGTTAACTAGCTGAAAACAGCGGGGTAACTAGCTTTATACTTACCAAGGTTGGATGCCACCAAGTGACGGGGAGAGAGGCACCGAAGTCTTTGAGAACTTCGACTCGATATCCAAATGACCACAGAACCACAATCCGAGATAACTAGCTTTATACCAGCCAAGGTTGGTTGCGACCAAGCGACGGGGAGAGAGGCATCGAAACCTTGAGGATTTTGACTCGGTCTCCGAACGACCACAGAACCACAAACTGAAAACTAATCCACACAAAAGACCCGAAAGCCTAGAGCACAAATTAGGGGAGCCCTGAGGGATCACTTCACAAGTCCATGAAGAATCAGGAAGAACAAAGGTGTGCAAGGCACTCAGAATTATATTTTTTATCAAATGATCAATGGTTGTTTTTCTAGGAGCACAAAGGTGATATTTATACTAGGAACAACCCTCCTAGCTAGGTGTGAACTGAAGTCACCACGTTTTGAGTTGGGAAACCAGCTACTGAGCAATTCACGAAGTAGTCTTTGATCCTCGCGCGTCTTCTCACCTTCTGCGCAGTTTTAGTAATTTAGCAATAACTTCTGCTTGGAAAGTCCAAAGATGCACCATTTGTTGCGTTGGAAAGTAGACTTGATAAGCTTTCACACCATGTGTATTATGGGTACAGGAACGTGACAGATTGGTACAGGATTACACGTGAAGTTGAGTTTCATGCAGTGTACCCGTTCTCAGTTCGGACAGGGCGAACTATCGCACCAATGAAAGTTCGGACAGTGCAAACTGACTTGATTCTTTTTTTTTGTGCCAAACAATGATGTTCTTTCATGAGTAAACCTGAGTAACATGTAATTATATTACTTAGGTAGCATATCATTCTTATCAATATTAAAATATAATCCAAAGAGGAAAGAATTCACCTCTTGTTTGAGTTTTTGAACACGAGTGTGCATAGCAAGTCCTTTATAAGCTCTTGTACATGTATGTGATGCTGGGATGTCCACATCAGCACTAAACCTAGGAAAGAATCACAATGAGTTGATGAATCACTAAACATCATAGTTTATGGGAGAAACAACCTAGAATCGAAGGATTTGAAGAGATTGGGTTTTGCCCCAAGAACGCACCTTGACGGTTCAAATCCAAAGAAATCGCTGGATTGAAGGGCGAAGAAGTCCGGAGATTGACTTCTCGGGGCTCCAAAGGGTAGAGGACTCGGATCGTTTGAAAGTTTTGGTGGAAATTCTCAAAAATCGCCAAAGGGGGGTGAGTTTGAGGGAGGGCACGCGTTGAGATGTGTTGTGGATGGAGTGGAGGGACTTGGGCCCGGCAGTTGGGTTAAGTCCCAAAAGTCTGGACTAGTCCGGTGGGAGATACCGGACAAGTCTGGTCGTCGGACCAGGTCCGGACTAATCTGGTTGTCCGGATAAGTCCAGTGACAGGGCGGACTAGTCTGATGTGGACTTGTTTGAACCTGTCCGAACTTCTCTAGGACGCCGAACTTGTCCGGCCCGTCGGGCAGACTAGTGCGGCCTTTGACACCCAACTCTCATATATACGAAGAGATTTGTAAGGAATGATCCATATGGACAAATTTTTCACAGGTATTCTCAATGAACATGGCCAGTAGAGCACACAAATAATCACATAATGACCATGATTCAAGGAGATAATAATCGAAAATAGTTTGATAGAAAATTGAGAGAGACAATTTTTTTAAAACATTCTTAGTTTTGAAGATATTAAATGACTAACAATCAGATGTGCAACATCTCAAGCCACATTTCGAGAATCAAGGATATTTAGCTCATTCCTAAGTTCGCAAAAGTATTTTTCATCTAGTGGCTTGGTGAAGGTGTCGGCTAATTGTTTTTCGGTCATAACATGTGAAATAACAATGTCCCCTTTATTGAGTGATCTCTCAGGAAGTGGTGCCATATGTCAATGTGTTTCGTCCTAGAGGGTTCAACAGGGTTATGGGCAATCTTAATAGCACTCTCATTGTCGCATAGGAGTGGAATATGGTTCATATTGAGACCATAGTCCCTTAGAGTTTGTCGCATCCACAGAAGTTTTGCACAACAACTTCGGGCTGCGACATACTCTGCTTCGGCTGTGGATAGGGCAATGGAATTTTGTTTCTTGGATGACCATGATACTAGGGACCTGCCCAGGAATTGGCAAGTACCGGAGGTACTTTTCCTATCTACTTTGCATCCGACATAATCAGCATCGGAGTATCCGATAAGATTGAACTTAGACCGCTTAGGATACCACAACCCTAGGTTAGGTGTATGAACTAAATAGCGCAAGATTCTCTTTACAACTGTTAAATGACATTCTTTAGGAGGGGCTAGAAACCTTGCACACATGCATACACTTAACATAATATCAGGCCTAGATGCACAAAGGTAAAAAAGGGATCCAATCATGGAACAATATACCTTTTGATCCACGCTAGGGCTGTCTTGGTTGAGGTCGAGGTGTCCATTTGTCGCCATTGGCATTTTGATGGGTTTGGCCTTCTCCATGTCAAACTTCTTAAGTACATCTTGAATGTACTTGGTTTGATATATGAAGGTGCCTTCCTTGAGTTGTTTCACTTGGAAACCTAAGAAGAACTTCAACTCTCCCATCATTGACATCTCAAACCTCTCCGTCATGATTTTGATAAATTCTTCACAAAACGATTGATTAGTATAACCAAATATTATGTCATCGACATAAATTTGGCATACAAATAGGTCATCATCCAAGTTTTTAATGAAAAGTGTATCATCCTAAAATCATTGTCAATGAGGAAATCTCTAAGACACTCATACCAAGCCCTAGGAGCTTGTTTGAGGCCATAGAGAGCTTTGTGAAGCTTAAAAACATGGTTAGGATACTTATGGTCCTCAAAGTCGGGCGGTTGCTCCACATACACCTCCTCCTTGATTGGTCTATTGAGGAAGGCGCTTTTCACGTCCATTTGATACAACAACAACAACAACAACAACCAAGCCTTTATCCCAAGCCTGTTGGGGTCGGCTAGACATGAAACCCAATATCAATGAAGTAAAAGAGAGGAAGAGTTATAAGAACAAGGAAAAAAGAAAAAAAGGTAAAAAAGAAAAAAAGAAAAAAAAGAAAAAAAAAAAGAAAAAAAGAAAAAAAGAAAAAGAAAAAAGAAAAAAAAAAAAAGAGAAAAGAAAAAAACAAGACTACGATTCTGGCACATGGATTGCTACTTTCCATGCGGTCCTATCATGAGCTAAGTCTCTGGATACATTCCAATCTCTCAAATCTCGTTTTACCGCCTCCTCCCAGCTCAACCTTGGTCGTCCTCTACCCCTCCTAATATTTTCTCTACCTCTTAAAATCCCACTGTTAACCGGTGCTTCTGGAGGTCTCCGTTGGATATGTCCAAACCACCTAAGTCGATGTTGGACTAACTTCTCTTCAATCGGCGCCACCCCTACTTTATCTCGAATCGCCTCATTCCTTATTCGGTCTCTTCTCGTGTGCCCGCACATCCACCGTAGCATGCGCATCTCTGCGACACTCATTTGTTGGACATGTTGCCATTTAGTTGGCCAACATTCCGCCCCATAGAGCATCGCAGGTCTGATCACCGTCCTATAGAACTTCCCTTTTAGCTTTTGTGGGACTTTCCTATCACATAGGATTCCAGAGGCTTGTCGCCATTTCATCCACCCTACCTTGATCCTGTGGCAAACATCCTCATCAATATCGCCATTGCTTTGTAACATTGATCCTAAGTATCGGAAAGAGTCCCTTCTAGGTACTATTTGTCCTTGTAGACTAATATTTCCCTCTTCACGACCAACACCACTAAAGTCACACCTCATATACTCGGTTTTGGTCCTACTAAGTCTAAACCCCTTGGACTCTAAGGTTTGTCTCCATAACTCTAATTTCTTATCAACACCATCTCTAGTTCCATCTACCAGCACTACATCATCAGCAAAGAGCATGCACCAAGGGATATCCCCTTGTATATCCTTCGACACCTCATCCATCACCAAGGAAAAGATGTATGGGCTCAAAGTTGATCCTTGATGTAGTCCTACCGTGATAGGAAATGCATCAGTCTCACTATCACTTACGCGCACACTTGTCCTAACATTATTGTACATATCCTTGATAAGGGTAATGTACTTCGTTGGCACTTTATGTTTCTCTAGTGCCCACCACATGACTGACCTTGGTATCTTGTCGTACGCCTTCTCCAAGTCGATGAACACTATATGCAAGTCCTTCTTCTGCTCCCTATATCTCTCCATAAGCTGACGAAGCAAGAAAATCACCTCCATTGTAGACCTCCCAGGCATAAAACCAAACTGGTTTTTAGTGACATTGGTCACTTTCCTCAGGCGGTGTTCAATCACTCTCTCCCAAAGCTTCATAGTATGACTCATAAGCTTAATGCCTCGATAATTAGTACAACTTTGAATATCTCCTTTATTTTTGAAGATAGGTACTAATATACTTTTCCTCCATTCTTCAGGCATCTTGTTTGACCGAAAAATGTGGTTGAATAGCTTTGTGAGCCATACTATTGCCACGTCCCCAAGACATCTCCACACCTCAATAGGGACATCGTCAGGGCCGAGGGCCTTTCCTCCTTTCATCCTTTTTAAGGCCTCCTTAACCTCAAACTCTTGTATCCTCCGCACGAACCGCCTGTTGGAGTCATCAAAGGAGTCATCCAACTCAACCATAGTGCTCCCATTCCCATCATTGAATAGCCCATTAAAGTAATCACGCCATCTATTCTTAATCTCTTCATCCTTCACTAGAATGCGGTTAGTCTCATCTTTGATGCATTTAACTTGATTGAGATCCCTCATCTTTCTCTCGCGGATTTTTG
Organism: Neostapfia colusana; assembly: GCA_030760725.1. Lineage (NCBI taxonomy): Eukaryota > Viridiplantae > Streptophyta > Magnoliopsida > Poales > Poaceae > Neostapfia > Neostapfia colusana. Next base: position 33,186,622 of record JASWHV010000004.1, on the reverse strand, counting down.
CTACCTTGTATATGTCTTTTTCACCTTCTTTTGTCTCTATTCTCTCATATAACTTATCATAGGCCTGTCCTCTTGCCTTACTCACAGCCCACTTTGCATTCTTCTTAGCCTCTTTGTACTTAAGCATGTTGCTTGCGCTTCTATTATTATGCCAACTCTTGTAACACTCCTTCTTGTCCTTAATGGACTTTTGTACATCCTCATTCCACCACCAAGTGTCTTTATCTACAAGTTTCTTTCCCTTTGTCACACCGAACACCTCACTAGCTACCTTCCTAATGCAAGTTGCCATCTTCATCCATATACTATCTGCATCTCCATTTTCTACCCATGGTCCTTCTGTGATCACCCTATTTTTAAAGGATTCTTGTGATTCTCCCTTCAACTTCCACCACTTTGTTCTTGTGATTTTGACACCTTTGTCCCGCAAAGAGCATGTATGGAAGCGAAAGTCAGCTACCACAAGCTTATGTTGTGTCACAACACACTCCCCCGGGATCACCTTACAATCTAGACACTCCCGTCTATCCTTTCTCCTAGTGAGGACAAAGTCAATCTGGCTAGAGTGATGGGCACTACTAAAGGTCACTAGGTGAGATTGCCTCTTTCTAAAGAGGGTGTTAGCTATCAACAGATCATAGGCTACGGCAAAGTCTAGGATGTCCTTACCCTCTTGATTTCTATCGCCGCATCCAAAACCTCCATGCACTCCCTCAAATCCTAGGTTAGTTGCACCCACATGACCATTGAGATCTCCCCCTATGAGGAGTTTCTCGGTTATCGGTACACTACTAACCATATCCTCCAAGTCCTCCCAAAATTGCCTCTTAGCACTCATGTTGAGCCCAACTTGTGGGGCATAAGCACTAATGACGTTCAAGACAATGCCCCCAATTACTATCTTGATTAAGATGATCCTATCCCCTCGTCTTCGAACATCCACTACTCCATCCGTAAGACTCTTATCTATTAGAACACCTACGCCATTCCTAGTCCCAGCCGAACCAGAATACCAAAGTTTGAAACCGGTATTCTCGACTTCTCTCGCCTTTTGACCCGCCCATCTAGTCTCTTGTACACAAAGGATATTTACTCGTCTCCTAATGGCAACATCTACTAACTCACGTAGCTTCCCCGTCAAGGATCCTACATTCCAACTACCCACCCGAAATCTATGTTCCTCGGCTAGCTTCCTTACGCTTTGCACCCGTCGAGTAAGATGCAAAGACCCTTGCTCACTTATCACTACATCCGGGCGATGATGTAGCGCGCCACTAAGGTGGTGGCGATCCGGCCCTTGCTCATTTAACACCATATCCGGGTTCCGATATGGCGCGCCACTAAGGCGGTGGCGACCCGGCCCTTGCCCACTTAACACCATACCCGGGTTCCGATATGGCGCGTCGCTAAGAGGGTTACGCCCCAACGAATTTCTATTGGGTTTCACGTCCATTTGATACAACATGAAATCATTGTGAGTAGCATAGGCTAATAATATACGAATTGATTCAAGTCTAGCTACGGGAGCAAAGGTTTCGTCAAAGTTCAAACATTTAACTTGTGAGTATCCCTTGGCCACAAGTCTAGCTTTATTTATTGTCACTACTCCATGCCCATCTTGCTTGTTGCAAAAGACTCACTTGGTGCCTACTACATTTGCATTTGGTCTTTTCACAAGCTCCCATACTTTGTTTCTTTTGAAGTTGTTGAGATCCTCTAGCATCACCATCACACAATCCGAGTCTCGTAGGGCATCTTCAACAAGAAGACACAAAAGAGTAGTGAGCACAAAAGTTAGCCATACGAGAGCGAGTCATTACCCCCTTGGAGATGTCTCCAACTATGTTGTCAACGGTATGATCCCGTTGAACACATTGGGGTACTCTAGGGTGTGGCACACTTGGACTTGAGTCAACTTCTTCTTCCTCTTTATCTCCCCCTTAATCACTGCCACCATCTTGACCTTCGATGTCTTGAACGTGGTGATCTTGATCTTGTTCTTGATATAGGGGATCTTGTGCTTGGGTCACTTCTTGTGATGAGGATGGGTCACTTTGGTCTTGTTGCTCTTGTGGTCGTATGTCACCAAGTGCCATCCTTCTTAACGCCATACATGGTGCTTCTTCTTCATCTAGTGCACATTGATCAACTTGCTCCCTTTGGGAGCCATTAGTTTCATCAAACACCACGCCACGTGTGATGTCAAAACAATTGGAGGTTTTATAGAATACACGATAGGTGTAGGTGTTTGAATCATAGCCAACCAAGAAACCTTCATCGGATTTCGTGGCAAACTTTGAAATTTGAGTCTTCTTGTTAAGAATGTAACATTTGCTACCAAAAAAATCTAAAGTAGGAGATATTTTGTTTGTTACATGTTAGAAGTTTGTAGGGAGTCTTCTTCAAGAGATGATGGAGGTAGAGACGGTTTGTGGCATGGCAAGCAGTGTTGACCGCTTCTGCCCAAAACCGATCGGATGTCTTGTACTCATCAAGCATTATTCTTGACATCTCTATTAGAGTTCGGTTCTTCCTTTCAGCCACCCCATTTTGTTCGGGTGTGTAGGGTGCTGAAAACTCATGCTTGATGCCCTCCTCGTCCAAGTACTCTTCTACTTGGGTGTTCTTGAATTTGGTGCCGTTGTCCCTTCTTATCTTCTTGATTCTCAAGGAGAAGTCATTTTGAGCTCCCCTCAAGAAATTCTTAAGGACCACTTGAGTTTCACCATTATCATGCAAGAAAAACACTCAAATGAAGCGAGAAAAATCATCAACAATAACTAAACCATATTTTTTACCGCCGATGCTTATGTAAGCAATGGGACCGAAAAGGTCCATGTGAAGCATCTCTAGCGGTCTCGTTGTCGTCATCACATTCTTGGCAGGATGAGCTGCTCCGACTTGTTTCCCAGCTTGGCACGTGCTACAAGGCCTATCTTTGTCAAAAACAACATTCTTAAGACCTCGGACGTGATTGCCTTTTAGAAGTTTTTAAAGATTTCTCATACCAACATGGGCTAGCCTACGATGCCACAACCATCCCATGTTGGTCTTTGCCATCAAGCGTGTGTCAAGTTGAGTTTTATCCACGGAGAACTCCACGAGATAAAGTCTTCCCTTGAGCACACTTTTGAAGGCAATTGAGTTATCAACTCTTCTAGTGACAATCACACCTTCGTTAGTGAATAAGCAATTATAACCTTTTGCACATATTTGGGATATGGATAAAAGATTATAATCTAGTGACTCAACATGCATAACATGAGAAATAGTGTGTTGTGGAGAAATAAAGATTTTACCCATACCTAGTACCTTCTCTTGGCTTTTATCGCTAAAATAGATACCTTGACTTGGATCATTGGTTTCTTCTTACTCCAAAAACATCTTTCTCGCTCTAGTCATGTGGTTGGTGCATCCATATGTAGCACCCACTTTGTACCACTGGAGGAGTAAGCCTATAAAACAAGTTTAGGCTTTGGTTTTAGGTACTAAAGCTTGGTTGGGTCCTTTGAGGTTAGTGACAAGAGTTTTGGGTACCCACACACAAGGCTTTGGGCTCTTGCATAGTGGCCCAACATATTTTGCATAGAGATACCCAAATTTGCTTCTTATTAGTATGTAAGATGCATCAAAATCATGAAACATAGTTAGTTTAATATTCTTAGCAATTTTGGCATCTTTAGCATATTTATCAAAATTTACCATTTCAAGAGAGGTAGAAACATGACATTCACTCATAGTTTGGTATGATCCTTCCTTGGCAAAAACAATATGCATCTTGTTATTCTTGGGAATTTTTGCATTTTGCTTTCCTTCCCTTGAATATCCAAGACCATCTTTGATCAATGGAGACCTTGCAAAGGAGTACGCACTACGTGCATACTTGATGTTCTCCTTGTCAAAGATGCCACCCTTAGGTGTACTCTTGCTCTTTGCCATATTAAGCTCATTTTTTAAATTAAGTACAAGTTTTGCACGTTTACAGATTTTAGTGTTTGACTCTACATTAGACAAGTTTGAGCTTGTTGAGGCAAAAGAGATAACACTTGACTTGAGAGTTGCAAATTGTGCCTCAAGATTCTTGTGAGCTTTGTTCAAACTCACAAGCTCATCTTGGAGCACAACATTTGAACTCTTGAGACATGAAGAGGTCTCCTTGCATTCCGCAAGTTCAAGTTCAAGCACCATGTTCTTCTCCTTCTCAAGCTCAAGGAGCTTCTCAAGATCAAGATTCTTTTGCTTCTCCTTGATAAGCAAGTCATCTTGTCTCTCAAGAAGTTCCTCCTTATCTAAAATTTTATCGGAGAGTTTTTTCATTTTAATTAGGGCACTTTTACTCAATCCTTGAAACATATACTCATTTTCACTATCACTATCAAAATATTCATCTTTAATGGAACACAGGGAGAGTTTAGTTTTTACCTTCTGCTTTCCCTCCTTTGCCATGAGACATGTGTGGCTTGAGCTCTTCCACTCTCCCTTGTTTGGCAATAGAGTCTTCTACATCGTTGGCTTCTTGATGACGACGGTTGCCACTTACACTTCATAATCGGAGGAGGACTAATCATTGGAATCCCACTCCTTGCCAACATGAGTGTGCCCATGTGCCTTCTTCTTATTGAACATCCTCTTCTCTTGAGGTTTTTCATCCTTGTTCTTCTTGTTGTCCTCTTCTATTTTGTATGGGCAATTAACGATGTAATTCCCATACTCGCCGCAATTGTAGCAAGCTCTTTTGGTTCTTGACTTGCTCTTGTCCTTGCCCCTGCTCTCATAGCTTGGCCCTCTTCTTTTCTTCATCATTCTCTTGAATCTCTTGATGAAGAAGGCCAACTCCTCATCGTCCATATTGGTGCTTTCTTCTTCACTTTCTACATCATCACTCAAAGCTTCTACCTCTTTACTTTTGGACTTGGGTGATTCTTTGATAGCAATGCCCTTTTCTTGGAGGATGTTACCTTGGCAAGGTCGTTGACGTGGTGTGCTTCCATTTCCATCATATCGTGGTTGATGATTCTACCAAGCACCTCATCCGGAGTCATTTTGTGGAAGTTTAGACTTTCACGAATGAGGGTGCAAAGTGTCACATTGCGAGGCATGAAGGCTCTTATCATCCTTTTAACTACTTCATGATTCATCCACTTCTTACAACCGTACGCTTGACTCTTATTGATGAGAGCCTTGAGTCGGTTGTACATCTCTTGGGGGGTCTCGCCATCTTCCATGGCAAATCTTCCAAGCTCCCCCTCAATCATCTCAATCTTTGCTTCTCTAACGGAGCGGTTGCCTTCATGCACAATTTTGAGTGTGTCCCAGATTTCTTTGGCTTGTTCCAACCCATCCACCTTGTTGAATTCTTCTTGGCTCAAGGAAGAGTTGAGCACGGCCGCCGCTTGAGCATTGTGGTGGATAAGTTGTTCTTGTTCCAGAGTAAGCTCTTCATCATCCACGAGGATATCTACACCTGTACAAACAATGTGCCAAAGTGTAGGGTTGAGAAAAATAAGGTGCAATTTCATGTTGTGTTTCCACATAGTATAGTTGGTGCCATCAAAATGTGGAGGTTTGCCAAATGAAATAGACAAATAATTTGTATGAGAATTTAAGCGTTCATAATTGAAAGGATATCTTGTGTAGTCCCCTTTGTGCTTCTTGAGTTTCTTTTCTTTCTCAAGTCTCCTCTTCATTCTTGCTTGGTCTTTTGCTCTTTGAAGAAGATCCGCAAGGCGCTTCACTTCTTCATCTTCATCGTCGGTCTCAAAGTCAAAGGGAGGGGATCTTGGCTTGTCCTTGCTTGAGTTGACGGCTTGTGGGGCGAGAACTTGAGTCCTTCATTGCCGTGAGCGTTGTTCTTGCCGGCGCCGGTGGTGTCGACGATCGGCAATTCCTTCTTGCCATTTTTCCCCATATCCCTCCAAGCGGTTAAGCATTTAGGAGACTTAGGCTCTGATACCAATTGAAAGTTGCCTAGAGGGGGGTGAATAGGCGGAATATTTGAAATTCGGCTTAATATAAACTGATTAGTTCACAGAGTGTGGACTAGTCTGGCCTTGAGGCGGACTAGTCCGGTCACAAGGAAATTTAACCCAGAAGTGGGGATCCTCAGAAGTTTTTGCTGATCTATTTGGTAAGTAGTGAAGTACTATAGCCCAACAATTGAGTGGTGAGGTTGGTCAAGAAAATAACAGACTAGAACTAAGTGGATCACAAGACTTAAATAATAAATGTGATGAACTTTAAAATGATCTAGTAAGAAATGAGAGACAAACCAAAAAGGGCAAATCACACGATTTATCCCATGTTGAGGAGTCCACAAAGGACTAGGTTGCTCTCAATCCTATCCTCACCAAGCCACCACAAAGGTTGATTTGTTCTTCCACAAGATCATAAAGACTTTACAACAATTCGTGGAGCGACTCACAAATTGAGGCTCTCACAAGATTTCAGCTCAAAGAACATACAAATCAGCACCCTCAACAACTCAACTACCAAATTAGTGTAAGAAAATCAACCATGAGCTCAATACTAATCACTCCCTTTTTCTCCTCTTCCCAAAACTCACAAACCCTCAAGAATCACTCTTAGGGTTCAAAGAATTGAAGAGAAGGGGCTAGGAAAGCTCTAGGAAGTCTATGTCGGCGCTGGGGTTCAAGAGTATACCTTAAAGGCCCGGTGACCCCCTTTTTATAGAGGTCCCGGTAAGTAGGCGTTACCACCAGAAAAAGCCTAGACTAGTCTAGCCTTTAACCCCGGACTAGTCCGACCTGTGGGACCAGTGATGTCACAGTTCACTAACCAAACGGTCACCCGCCTCCTTTTGAATTCAAAAGGCCACAACACCACGGACTAGTCCGTTCAATAATGGACTAGTACGATCTCACACAGAAACAACTGTTCTGGTTGAGAAAGTACAAGTGTGGTCCACCGGACTAGTCCAACCTCAAAAGGCGGACAAGTACGTCCATCCAGGACTTAGTCCCCGCAGACACTTCCAAGTTTCAGACGGACTAGTCTGAATCATAGTGGACTAGTCAGATCTCACACAGAAACTCTTGTTCCGGTTAGAAACGGACTAATCTGACAGGGCAGGCTAGTCCGGTCCTTCAGGACTTAGCTCCTGAAGGACTCAGACACACTCACCATGGACTAGTCCGTCCCCAAACGGTCAAGTCCGAACTTACACAGAAACTCCTGGTCCGTCTAACATCGGATTAGCCCGATGTGACCGGACTAGTCCGGCCTTCCATACCGGACAAGTCCAGCCCTGTTCTTAGGGCTGTCTCAACTCTTCTCTCCACCTAACCTACTCTTAGACTAAGAGCTCTTAGATGATTCCCAACACTTTGAACCTATGAACACACTCATACTAAAAGACTAAACTCAACGCAAGAGAATTTAAACCCTAAATTCTATTCTCCGTGTATTTTTGCCTTTTTCTCCTCTTTTCTCTTTTTAAGTGCATCCATCTCCATCGATCTTTTAATCACTTGTACTTACTGTGACACCCTCATTCCTGATGTCATCATATATTCATGTTTTATGAAGAGAAAACATTTAAAGAAGAAGTAGGAACAAAGAAAAATATCAAAGGGATAGCCAATAAGAGCCGAATCCAGTTCACCGAGAGCGCCAAAGACAACTTCCACGGGCCGCTGGCCACGTGGCGTGTTCGGAGCTCATCCCTGCGAAGTGGGGAGAGGTCCGCCGCTAAAATGGCTACGTGGAAGGCTCGGGGCTTATCTACACAAAAAGGGGAGAGGTCCAACCCTGTGGGACACGTGTCGCCACCGGAGGTTAACTCCGGGAGGTCCGTCACTGTTGGACACGTGTCTACCTCGGAGCTCGTCTCTGAGGAAAGAAGAGAGGAAAGGTCCGGCACTGACACGTGGCGTGCGCGGAGCCACCTCCGAGTAACAGAGGAGGTCCCGACCGCCAGGATACGTGGCGCACGCGGAGCTCACCTCCGAAGGAAAAGGGAGGTCTCACTCGTTTGACACGCGGCACAACCGGAGCCCATCTCTGCGGAAAGGGAGAGACCAGGACCCGGTGGACACGTGGAGCCCCCGGAGCTCATCACCGAGGAGGTAACAAGTTCTAGGGACGGTTTTTGGATTCTGTACGCATAGAAATACCGGAACAGAAACCGACCTGAATCCCACAATGATACCGCACCAAATCAACTAAAGATAAGTTGTAAGATTCAACGACAAATTTGAACAGGACTCTTATTCGGGATACAATCAGATTAGGACTCTTCTCCGCAGAGACGAGCTTTGGCAGAGACCGAGAAGAACGTAAGGTAGGTCACCAATACCACCTTACAACATCGTTGAGTTTTCTTTGCATCTGTTCTTTGATTCCTTTCGAATAGAAGCCTTCTCGTGGACAGATCACTTGATGATCAGGTTGATCTAGAGACAAGATCATCGCCACGTCCACCTTTGATCCGAATACCTCTGTTCATCATAAAATCCATGCAAGCCATGCAAGAACATGTGCAAACCAATCTAATAAAACTAATCATAGGATAGCATGCATATGCATCATCGCATCTAGTTTAAGGTTTGTGCATGATATTGATTGCTGTGAATCTGGTATGCACGTGATCCTACCAAGCAGGACAAGCTCAGGGAGCTGTCTACGACGAGCTGCAGCAACAAGGTTTTGAGATCCAAGAACAACCGGAACCGCAAGAACAAGGCAAGTGCTCCTTGACCATATTGATCCTATGTTTTGGGTAAAACTGTTTTGTTTTGCGAAAAGGTGTGTGTGTGCTGAGTCAAACATGATGGGAAACCCTTTTATAGGAGTTTACTAGTTTTGGTTAAACCACCCTTGTCGCCAGGGAAGTTCATTAGTCGGGTATGGTTTTTGCTTTATGCTTCGCTAAGTCTATGGGATTGGGAAGCGAGATAGATGTGTCTAGCTAACTGCACTCGTAATGATATGGGAAACTGATGTTGTTAATGAACATGGATCGGAGGGAGATCTAGGCAAGCCTGGGTTTGTGAATGAGGTAGTATGAGATGGTGGTTTACTTGCCGTAGATCTAAGGACCGGTTCATGCATGCACATGCCAGGATAACAGTGCCACCACAAGGCCAAGTATGGGTGCGGATTAGCTGAGTAATTAGGTAAGTTGCAAGAGTGTTATGGACTGTGGAAGGCGCGGAGAATGGGAGTCGAGTGAGGACTGCCCTGGGAACTGCATGGCACAAGAGGGGGCCCGTGGGTGGGAGAATTGGAGATTCTAGCCTGCCGGTGAAACCTTAGTGAGTCCATACATCTAGTAACCCCTTTGTAAAGGCTATTTTGTGATCTCTTGACCATACACCGACGGTTGTGTACTGGTATAACGGAGGTTCTGTAGTCGCCAACGGGTGACGAAATCACAAACTTGTGTGTAAAGAGGTACAAACTCTGCAGAGTTCTTAAAACTATCATGATAGCCGAGCTTACGGTCACGAGCGCCTGGCCAACTGCCATGATTAGTTGGGATGGTTATTGGGAAGGTTCTTAGTTATGGTTATTGGTTATGGTTATGGTTTTGTTTTGTGACTGTTGAGTCCGGGTGACAAGATGGTTGCATGACTGTTGAGTCATGGCAACGAGATTAGTCTCGGTGTGAGACTAAGTTGTTTATGAGATAAGATGGTAGCGAATACGGGAAGGTATTCGTGAGATGGTAGTGAATACGAGGAGGTATTCGTGAGCAAGAATGATGTTGGTTAATGATCGGGTGGAACATGGAAAGTGATGGAGGTATGTTGGTAATTTAATACATGCTGGGATTACAGTCATCTAAAGATAAGTTGCTGTTTTATCATGGTTTTATAAATCTGCTTTTCTGCAAAATGAGCCTTTTTATACCTACCTTGTTATGAGCTACATATCATGTTTTTCCCGCACTTGCTGAGTACATCATTGTACTCAAACTTGCATTATTATTTCGTCATCAGCAGCAAGGGAAGACTACTATGAAGACCAAGTGGAGCATTAAGGCGTGTGATCTGTTCTCAACCTTGCCTGTGGAGGGAGTAGAGATAGAGCCACTTCTGCTTAGATTTGCTTCCGCATTAGTTAGATTGCTTCCGCACTAGAATAAAGACTTCCGCTGAATAGAAATAAAGACTTCCGCTGTGAGCATGAGTCCAAGACTCATGAGACATTGTAATAAACTCTGTTATTCGTGGTTATATATATTCTGAATTCAGTTTGTGGAATATATGTGTATGTGTGATGAACATCCTGGGCACACATATGCATTAGTTCTCGGTTCCGTGGTTTTCCACAGAATTGAGGGCGTCACAGATTGGTATCAGAGCCACGGGTTGACAGTAGGTTACACGCCTAGATAGAAACCTCGGATTGATATTAGAGCCACGGGTTAACAGTAGGTTACACACCTAAATAAGAATCATAGATTGGTATTAGACACAGATTGGTAGTAAGCCACGCTGACCAAAGGAAGCACCCTAGGACGCTTAGATTGGCTTTAAAACTACCTTGGCATAGGAAACCAGCCTTGAATAGGAGTTGTATGAGCCCTTGCAATGATTGTTTGTGATTGTGTGCTTAGTGTGAGTTGTGGGACGTCCCCAAACGTTGTCCATATCCACACGTAAGTAGAAAGAAGTGTGAGATGTTTCGGCACTTGTCCACATCCTCATATGGGCTAGTATATATATATAGTCCAACTCACCTTGATGCATATAGTTGAAGGGACCTACCTAACCTTCTAACCTTCTATTCTATTTCGTCCTCTCTCACAGATGGTGAGGGGAAACGTCGGCCGAAGGAACATCCGTGACAACCAAGAGGATGACCACGATGAAGTTCCTGTTAACCCCGGAGCTGGCGAGAACAACCTGGAAAGGTTGATGGCCATGCAAAACCAGCTTATGCAAACCATGATCCAAACTTTGGGTCAGTTGCAAGCTAACAACAACCCCGTTCCGGCACCACCGCCACCACCACTGCCGGCTCACAACAGACTGGGAGACTTCATGAGGACTCGGCCACCCACCTTTGCTCAAGCTAGTGATCCCATGGAGGCCGATGATTGGTTGAAATCCATGGAGAAGAAGCTTACCATTGTTCAGTGCAATGACCGAGAGAAAGTTCTCTTTGCGTCGCACCAACTTATGGGAGCTGCCGCTGACTGGTGGGATGCCCTATGCAACGCCCATGTCAACCTGGAGACAATCACTTGGACTGAGTTCAAGGAAAGTTTTCGCTCTCATTACATCCCTGCTGGTGTAATGATGCTCAAGAGGCAGGAGTTCGAAGGTCTCAGCCAAGGACATAAAAGTGTGAATGAGTATCTCAACAAGTTCATACAACTGTCCCGGTATGCCCCTGAAGATGTCAACTCAGACCAGAGGAAGCAATACCTGTTCATGAGAGGGTTGAACAATGAGATCCAGGTTCAGCTCCTCAACAATGACTACATGAGCTTCTAGAAGCTGGTTGACAAGGCTATAGTGGTCGAAAGCAAGATCAAAGAGATCGAGCGAGAGAGCAAAAGGAAGATGCCATACCAGCCCGAAGGGAGCAATGTACGACCTCGGTACATGTCCCCAGCCACACCACAGTATAGGTCAACCACCCCTGCATACCGCCCTGGTCAGCCACCACAGCAACAATTCGTTGCACCAGCACCTCGCGTGCCCATGCCTCCTGCGCCCCGACCCAACAATGGCGCTCCTGCTCAAAACCCCCGCCTCAACGTGCCTGCTGCCATATTCAACAGGGCATGCTTTGCATGCGGGGAAATAGGACACTTCGCGAACCAGTGCCCGAGGAGAGGCCCTGGACAGCAAGGCAACGTGCCCAAGCAGAACCCGCGATCGAACGGAGGGGACAATCAAGGAAACCATGGACAGCAGAACTATGCTCGCGGCAACGTGAACCATGTCTCTGCTGAGGAAGCACAACAGGCTGAGGACGTCGTAATTGGTATGTTCCTTGCCAACTCCAACCCAGCTACCATCTTATTTGATTCTGGAGCATCACATTCCTTCATATCATCCAAATATGTTGCCAAACATCATCTACCCGTATCCCACTTAGAATGTGCTATGTTAGTAAATTCTCCCGGAGGAGAAATGAGGACTAATATAGTATGTCCGAAAGTAAGCCTTAAAATAAGGGGGGTAGACTTCCTTGCCAACCTTATTGTCTTGAATTCCCAAGGGATTGACATTATACTCGGGATGGATTGGTTAAGCAAGCACAACGGGGTAATCCAATGTGCTGAAAGAAGCGTGCAGTTGACCAAAGAGCACGGCACCCGTGTCGAGTTTGAGTCAGCCCAACAAACTACTGAAAAGGCAAATTTAAACCACGTCGAAGGAGCAACATTGGACAGCATTCCGGTGGTTCAGGAATTTTTGAACGTATTCCCGGAAGAGCTTCCAGGTATGCCCCCTGATCGGGACATTGAGTTTGCCATTGATTTGGTACCCGGAACTGCACCCATAGCCAAGAGACCCTATAGGATGCCCGTCAATGAACTAGTAGAACTCAAGAAGCAAATTCAAGAACAGTTGGAGAAGGGTTTCATACGTCCAAGCTCGTCACCATGGGGAGCTCCGGTGCTCTTCGTAAACAAGAAGGATGGAACCCAAAGGATGTGCGTGGACTATAGGTCTCTCAACGAGGTAACAATCGAGAACAAATACCCTCTGCCCCGTATAGAGGACCTATTCGAACAAATGAAAGGAGCCCGAGTGTTCTCCAAGATTGATCTTCGGTCGGGATACTTCCAGCTGAAGATTAAGCCCTCCGATATACCCAAGACAGCCTTTCGAACACGGTATGGTTCGTATGACTATACCGTCATGTCTTTTGGGTTGACAAATGCACCCACATACTTCATGTACCTTATGAACAAGGTTTTCATGGAGTACTTGGACAAGTTCATCGTGGTTTTCATCGACGACATTATGGTGTATTCAAAAAGTGAGGAGGAGCATGAAGAACATTTGAAATTAACCTTGCAGAAATTGCATGAGCATCAATTGTATGCCAAGCTTAACAAGTGTCAAATTTGGCTAAAGGAAATATCTTTCCTAGGCCACATTATCTCCAAGGAAGGGGTATCGGTTGATCCTGGAAAAGTGAGAGATGTTCTGAAGTGGGACCAACCGTAGAGCGTGAGGGATATTCGGAGTTTTCTTGGGATGGCTGGATACTATCGACGCTTCATTACAAACTTCTCTAAGATAGCAAATCCTATGACGGAGTTGCTAATGAAGGGAAAGGTCTTCTAATGGACACCAGCCTGCCAAGGAAGTTTTGAGGAACTCAAGAAAAGGCTAACCACAGCACCGGTTCTGGTATTGCCAGACGTAAGCAAGAGCTTTGACATATATTGTGACGCATCCAGACAGGGGCTCGGATTTGTGCTCATGCAAGAAGGACAAGTGGTAGCCTATGCCTCACGACAATTAAAGAAGCACGAGCTTAATTATCCTACACACGACCTGGAGCTAGCAGCAGTAGTGCATGCATTAAAGATTTGGAGACATTATATCCTTGGTCATCGATGTGAGATCTATACGGATCATAAAAGCCTCAAGTACATATTTACCCAAACGGACTTGAATTTGAGGCAACGTCGATGGTTGGAACTCATCAAGGATTACGATGTTGGAATCAACTACCACCCCGGGAAGGCCAATGTAGTAGCTGATGCATTGAGCCGAAAGGGAGCATGTCACCAACTCACGGTTCAGGAGCTACCACCCAAACTACGTAAGGAGTTCGAACGGTTACACCTCGGATTCTTGAACAACATGGAAATAATGGAGATCCACTCCTCATTGGAGCAAGAGATAAGAGATGGCCAAACAACGGATGAGGAGATCAAGGAGATCAAAGAAAGAATCCGACAAGGAATAGAGAAGGATTTCAAAGAAGATGAGAAGGGTATGCTTTGGCTAGGAAATAGGATTTGTGTGCCTAACATAAAACACCTCCGCGACATGATATTGAAGGAGGCACATGATTCACCCTATTCTATACATCCCGGAAGTACCAAAATGTACAAGGACTTGAAAACTTGTTATTGGTGGGATGGTATGAAAAGGGATATAGCTGAATATGTTGCCCTATGCGACACATGCCAATGGGTGAAGGCAGAACATCAAAGACCCGCTGGATTTTTGCAACCCTTGAAGGTACCAGAGTGAAAGTGGGAAGACATCAGTATGGATTTCATCGTCGGATTGCCACGTACTCAGTCGGGTTACGACTCCATCTGGGTTATCGTGGACCGATTGACGAAAACCACCCATTTTCTTCCTGTAAAGGCCAATTACAACGTGGCACAATTAGCCGAGTTGTACATGGAGCATATTGTGTGCTGTCATGGAGTTCCGAGGAGGATAGTCTCAGATCGAGGTTCTCAGTTTACCTCTAGATTCTGGAGGAAGCTGCAGAAAGCCATGGGTACACGACTGGATTTTAGCTTCGCCTATCACCCACAAACTGATGGACAAACCGAAAGGACAAACCAAATTTTGGAGGACATGTTGAGAGCTTGCACCTTGAAATGAGGGCGTAGTTGGGATAGGAGTTTACCGTACGCCAAATTCTCCTATAACAACAACTATCAAGCTAGCTTGAAGATGTCGCCTTTCGAAGCATTATATGATAGATGGTGTAGAACGCCAGTGTTTTGGAACGAGACCGGAGAGAATCAGGTGTTTGGACCCGAAGTACTACAAGAAGCTAAAAAGCAAGTCCAAACGGTACGGGAGAACTTAAAGGCTGCTCAGTCACGACAGAAAGGCTATGCGTACAATAGGCGTAGGAAGTTGACCTTTGAAGTAGGAGACTTCGTATACCTTAAGGTATCGCCTATCCGAGGCCAACGACGTTTCAACGTCAAAGGCAAGCTAGAACCTCGCTACATCGGACCATTTAAGATTTTGGATAAGCGAGGAGAAGTAGCCTATCAATTAGAGCTCCCAACCCACCTCTCCGACGTACATGACGTGTTTCATGTATCCCAGCTCAAGATGTGCTTGAGAGTACCAGAGGAACAAGTATCAATGGGAGAGCTTGAACTTCAAGAAGACCTGACTTATGCGGAACACCCTGTCCGAATCTTAGACATAAAGGAAAGGGTCACCCGAACAAGGTGATTCAATGGTGCAAGGTACAATGGAGCCATCACACAGAAGCTGAAGCCACATGGGAGCGTGAAGAGGATATCAAGGGTGAGTTTCCCCCATCTATTCTCTACTAACGAATCTCGAGGGCGAGATTCAATTTAAGGGGGTAGATTTGTGGCACCCTCATTCCTGATGTCAGCATATATTCATGTTTTATGAAGAGAAAACATTTAAAGAAGAAGTAGGAACAGAGAAAAATATCAAAGGGATAGCCAATAAGAGCCGAATCCAGTTCACCGAGAGCGCCGAAGACAACTTCCGCAGGCCGCTGGCCACGTGGCGTGTTCGGAGCTCATCCCTGCGAAGTGGGGAGAGGTCCACCGCTAAAATGGCTACGTGGAAGGCTCGGGGCTCATCTCCGAAAAAAGGGGAGAGGTCCAACCCTGTGGGACACGTGTCGCCACCGGAGCTTAACTCCGGGAGGTCCGTCACTGTTGGACACGTGTCTACCTCGGAGCTCGTCTCTGAGGAAAGAAGAGAGGAAAGGTCCGGCATTGACACGTGGCATGCGCGGAGCCACCTCCGAGTAAGAGAGGAGATCCCGACCGCCAGGATACGTGGCGCACACGGAGCTCATCTCCGAAGGAAAAGTGAGATCTCGCTCGTTTGACACGCGGCACAACCGGAGCCCGTCTCTGCGGAAAGGGAGAGACCAGGACCCGATGGACACGTGGAGCCCCCGGAGCTCATCACCGAGGAGGTAACGAGTTCTAGGAATGGTTTTTGGATTCTGTACGCGTAGAAATACTGGAACAGAAACCGACCTGAATCCCACAATGATACCGCACCAAATCAACTAAAGATAAGTTGTAAGATTCAATGACAAATTTCAACAGGACTCTTATTCGGGATACAATCAGATTAGGACTCTTCTCTTCCCGATTATAAATAGAACCCATAACCTCTGGCCGAAACCACAAACTTCTTTTCCATCTCCTGAGCCGACGACTTAGAACCCTAGCCTCAACTCGCCGAGAAAGCCATCGCCGGAATTCAGCAGGGAAGATCGCTGGAGGAAAGCCCAACGATCTGAGGAGGACCTCGAGACCGAGAAGAACATAAGGTAGGTCTCCAATACCACCTTACGACATCGTTGAGTTTTCTTTGCATCTGTTCTTTGATTCCTTTCGAACAGAAGCCTTCTCGTGGACAGATCACTTGATGATCATGTTGATCTAGAGACAAGATCATCGCCACGTCCACCTTTGATCCGAATACCTCTGTTCATCATAAAATCCATGCAAGCCATGCAAGAACACATGCAAACCAATCTAATAAAACTAATCATAGGATAGCATGCATATGCATCATCGCATCTAGTTTAAGGTTTGTGCATGATATTGATTGCTGTGAATCTGGTATGCACGTGATCCTACCTAGCAGGACAAGCTCAGGGATCTGTCTAGGACGAGCTGCAGCAACAAAGTTTTGAGATCCAAGAACAACCGGAACCGCAAGAACAAGGCAAGTGCTCCTTGACCATATTGATCCTATGTTTTGGGTAAAACTGTTTTGTTTTGCGAAAAGGTGTGTGTGCTGAGTCAAACATGATGGGAAACCCTTTTATAGGAGTTTACTAGTTTTGGTTAAACCACCCTTGTCGCCAGGGAAGTTCACGAGTCGGGTATGGTTTTTGCTTTATGCTTCGCTAAGTCTATGGGATTGCGAAGCGAGATAGATGTGTCTAGCTAACTGCACTCGTAATGATATGGGAAACTGATGTTGTTAATGAACATGGATTGGAGGGAGATCTAGGCAAGCCTGGGTTTGTGAATGAGGTAGTATGAGATGGTGGTTTACTTGCCGTAGATCTAAGGACCGGTTCATGCATGCACATGCTAGGATAACAGTGCCACCACAAGGCCAAGTATGGGTGCGGCTTAGCTGAGTAATTAGGTAAGTTGCTAGAGTGTTATGGACTGTGGAAGGCGCGGGGAATGGGAGTCGAGTGAGGACTGCCCTCGGAACTGCATGGCACAAGAGGGGGCCCGTGGGTGGGAGAATTGGAGATTCTAGCCTGCCGGTGAAACCTTAGTGAGTCCATACATCTAGTAACCCCTTTGTAAAGGCTATTTTGTGATCTCTTGACCATACACCGACGGTTGTGTACTGGTATAATGGAGGTTCTGCAGTCGCCGACGGGTGACGAAATCACAAACTTGTGGGTAAAGAG
Organism: Neostapfia colusana; assembly: GCA_030760725.1. NCBI lineage: Eukaryota > Viridiplantae > Streptophyta > Magnoliopsida > Poales > Poaceae > Neostapfia > Neostapfia colusana. The sequence continues at coordinate 33,169,267 of JASWHV010000004.1, read as the reverse complement.
GTACAAACTCTGTAGAGTTCTTAAAACTATCATGATAGCCGAGCTTATGGTCACGAGCGCCTGGCCAACTTCCATGATTAGTTGGGATGGTTATTGGGAAGGTTCTTGGTTATGGTTATTGGTTATGGTTATGGTTCGGGTTTGGGACTGTTGAGTCCGGGTGACAAGATGGTTGCATGACTGTTGAGTCAGGGCAACGAGATTAGTCTCCGTGTGAGACTAAGTTGTTTATGAGATAAGATGGTAGCGAATACAAGAAGGTATTCGTGAGATGGCAGCGAATACGAGGAGGTATTTGTGAGCAAGAATGATGTTGGTTAATGATCGGGTGGAACATGGAAAGTGATGGAGGTATGTTGGTAATTTAATACATGCTGGGATTACAGTCATCTAAAGATAAGTTGCTGTTTTATCATGGTTTTATAAATCTGCTTTTCTGCAAAATGAGCCTTTTATACCTACCTTGTTATGATCTACATATCATGTTTTTCCCCCACTTGCTGAGTACATCATTGTAGTCAAACTTGCATTATTATTTCGTCATCAGCAGCAAGGGAAGACTACTATGAAGACCAAGTGGAGCATTATGGCGTGTGATCTGTTCTCAACCTTGCCTGTGGAGGGAGTAGAGATAGAGCCACTTCTGCTTAGATTTGCTTCCGCATTAGTTAGATTGCTTCCGCACTAGAATACAGACTTCCGCTGAATAGAAATAAAGACTTCCGCTGTGAGCATGAGTCCAAGACTCATGAGACATTGTAATAAACTCTGTTATTTGTGGTTATATATATTCTGAATTCAGTTTGTGGAATATATGTGTATGTGTAATGAACATCCTGGGCACACATATGCATTAGTCCTCAGTTCCGTGGTTTTCCACAGAATTGAGGGCGTCACACTTACACTTGTAATGCTCATTACTTCCTTAAGCGTTGTTATCAATTATCAAAACCCACGGGGATTTAGCCTACATGCACTTTCAAGTGAAGAGGTAAAGAGAGTAACTCTAGCTAGAAAGCACTTCTGACTTTGAAATTTTTACTGTGGTTTGGTGAGAACCTAGACAGAGACTTGGCCAAATTTAATTGCATCAAAGCTCATTTGAGCCTTGCACAAATAAATGTACAATTGGCCAAAATTAGAGCTTCTATGGTTTTCTAAGGACTTTCATGGATCAAGACATTACCTTTTGGAAACTAGAGTTTGAGATGGTTCTAATGGAATTGGTTTCATTTAATTTGGAGAATCCTAGAGAAAGTTATGAGTTAATGAACTTCAGAGAAAATTATGAAAATGTTTCTGTACATTTTTCTTTTTCTCTGGGTCAGTTCAGTTAATCACACCATTAGGGGGACTTAATGAACTCGGATGGATCTTAAATTTTCCATGTGACGCAGGAATATTAAAATGGACATCCTGGCCAAGTTTCAGAATTTTCCACAAAGGAAATATCCAGTTAAAATTCCCAACAGTTTAAATTTTGGGGAATTAATTCTGGAGAAATAAAGACTTTCAAAGGTTCAAACTTGTTTTGTTGTAAAGTACTCAGTGAGCTTAACCCAACAAATTTTGGTTCACTAAGTTTGGACAATCCTAGCCAATGTTATGGGCTTCTAAAGTTTTGGACGGAAAACTGAAAAAGCAACTCGAATTGTTTAAACTGCTGACACCCGGGGCTCACAGTACAGTATTGTCTTCAACCTCCCGCCGGCGCCCGAGCGTGCAATGAACAGAGGCAGTGGGGCACGCTTTTCTCAGCCTTGAACAGATGATTTTCCAAACGGCTTCTTCATACACCCTCCTTGGGCCGTGGTACACACGCCGCACAACCCCGTGCACCTCGGCATCGCTGGCAAACTCATCGGCGACGGCGGCGGTGGAATTCGGTTCGGGTCTGACGGTGAGAACTCAGCTCGGCAGCAAACACAACCAACTAAGGGGCCGTACAGCACTGCTGGGGCACGAGGAAGCTAACCCTGCCTTCCTCTTGGCCGGAGATCGCCAGGAAGATGGACTTCACCGGTGATCCGAAGCGTTTTCACCAGCGTGGCGAAAACAAGGCACTGAGCTCGCTGGATGGATCATTCTTGCTAAGATTCAACCTAGGTGATCGTTATGTGCTACCCTAGCTCTAGCTAGACCAGAAAATCCGGTGATCAAGTGATCGAGGTGAATTTCTGTTTTTTGTTGTCTCTGATCTACATGGCAGCCGAGAGCAAAAATGAAATTCCGGCTCACCGGCGTTGAACTAGCTTGACCGGGTCTAGGAGAAGGAACTAGGGTGGGTTGCTAACCTCTGTGATCAGTTATTCGAGCTTGAACAGGCGTGGTTCGGCCGTACGATGAAAACTCCCGTCGGGACTTCACTCGGGGTCGAGGAAGAAGATGGCGGTGGCACGGCTCAGAGGTACCCGGGAATCCTGTGCCCAGGCGTCGAGGACATTGAGGGAACAGGCAGTCCTGTTTGTGGCCTCAGCTCAGCATGAAAGCTTTTGGTTCGGCCGTTCAACGGTGCGTTTGGGGGAGAAGATAAGGAGGCTTGGAAGCTGCTCGGTGGCCCAAGGAGGCAGTCAGCTGCTGGCCGAGGCGATCTCTCCGTGGCGCCCTTGGGCGCGCACGCAATAAACCGAGTGACTCGGTTGGAGTTGGTTTCAGCCTCTGTCTCACTGACTGGTGGGTCCCATTTCCAATTTTTGTCCCACAAAATTGAATTTCTACTTTTGCACCATATTTGGTACCCTCCTGCCCCTCACAATTTTATGAATCCACTGAATCACCATTTGAAGTTTGAATGATTCAAAGTGAAGCAATGGTTTGAATAAATTTGCTTTAAATGGCAAATCTGAAATTCAAATTAAGTTTGAATTTGCAATATATAGTTCATGTCAAGATCAATCCCAAATGGGATGAAATTTGGTGGATGGGCTCATAAAAATGTGCTGAGTGTGAATATTAATTCCTCTTTTGAATTCATGTGATGGAAGTAGTTTGAATTTGAATTTAAGTTCAAACTAGTCCTTTTAATGATTGTATCCAAAAGTACCTCAAAGAGGTTTGGATTTGTGTGAAAATAGGCATGAGAATTCCTAACAAAGTTTAGGAGGTAATTGTGAGCTCAGCCTCTAAAGGGTTCATGTGGAAAATATCACTTTTGGATTTTGTGAGTTCATCTCCTAATAACTCCATTATGGTGGTTACTTGCTCTTCAAATGTTTTTATATGATTACCACAAATGAGCTGTGGTATGGGTATGAAAAATACTTTTAGCAAGTGAAAACTTGGGCCCTTACATTCCTCCCCCTTAAAAGAATCTCGTCCCGAGATTATAAGGTGAATATGAGAGAGAAGATGGTGGAAAATTACCAGATGTGCGACGTTAAAATTCTGGATAATTAGCGCGAAGAAACTCTTCGCCTTCCCATGTCGCTTCATCCGCGGAGTGATTGCTCCATAAAACTTTATAGAACCACAACATTCGGTTGCGTGTGGTTCGGGCCTTTTTGTCGATGATATGAACCGGTTCCTCCCAATACGTGAGATTCGGTTTCAGTTCCTCGATATTCCCCAGCTGAATGGTGGTTGAAAACTTGAGGCACTTCCTCAGCTGCGAGACATGGAAGATGTCGTGCACACCGGAGAGTGTCTCTGTTAATTTCAGTCGGTATGCAACGGATCCACATCTTTCCAAAACCTTTAATGGACTGATGAATCGGGGTGCCAACTTTCCTCTGACCCCGAATCTGTTCACACCCTTGATCGGAGACACACGTAGATAAACGTGATCTCCAACCTCAAATTGTAAAGGGCGTCTTCTGCGGCCTGCATAATGCTTTCATTGGGATTGAGCGGCTTTCAAGTTCTATTGAATAGTACGAACTTTCTCTTCCGCATTGTTGACAAGATTAACCCCGAAGGTGATCCTCTCGCCGGACTCACACCAGTTCAGTGGTGTGCGGCATTTTCTCCCGTATAGCGCCTCGTAGGGCACCATCTTGATGCTGGCCTGGTACCCGTTGTTGTACGAGAACTCGGCTAAAGGTAAGTGATCATCCCAATTCTTACCATGATTTATAGCACAAGCTCGTAGCATGTCTTCTAGGATTTGGTTTACCCGCTCGGTTTGCTCATCCGTCTGTGGTGGTACGCTGAACTACAGATCAATTTTGTATCCAATGCAGCATGTAACTGCTCCCAAAAACGAGACACAAATAAAGTGCCCCGATCTGAGATGATAGTGCGGAATACGCCGTGTAAACACAGAATCCGTGAGATGTACAACTCAGCATACTTCTTCGCGTTATAATTAGTGTTGACCGGGATAAAATGGGCAGACTTCGTGAGCCGATCGACGATTACCCACACTGAATCATGTTTCTGAAATATGGTGGGTAAACTGACAATGAAATTCATGCTCATGTCCTCCCACTTCCAGGCAGGAATGCCTAAGGGTTGCAACAGTCCCAGTTTTTTCATATGGTCAGCCTTCACCCTTCGGCATGTATCACACTCGAACACGTATTTAGCGATCTCCTGGTTCATCCGTGTCCACCAAAATTTGCTCTTGAGCTCTTGATACATCTTGTTGCTGCCGGGGTGAATAGAAAACTTTCACAAATGAGCCTCGTCAAAAAATTTCTTTCGTAGCTCCGGGTTACGGGGTACGACTATTCTGTTTTTGAACTACAGAACACCGTCTCTGTCTTTCCGGAAGCATTTCAGCTCCCCACTGTCTACACATCTCCGCAAATGCGGCATACCCTTGTCATTTTTCTGGGCTGCCGCTATCTCGTCACGGATGGTGAGGATAAGAGTTAAGTTGCAGAGAGCTCCATGTGGAACCACATACAAGGGTGGTTCACTCTTTTCAACTGGGGTGATGGTCAGATTATGTACGTGTGACTTGCGACTCAGCGCATCCGCTACTACGTTTGCCTTCCCGGGATGATAATGGATCTTTATTTCGTAATCCTTTATCAGCTCTAACCATCTTCTCTGCCTCCTGTTCAACTCATTCTGAGTGAATATGTACTTGAGACTCTTGTGGTCGGTATATAGATGTACGAGTTTACCGAGTAGGTAATGCCTCCACATCTTGAGTAAGAGTACCACGGCAGTGAGTTCTAAGTCATGAGTTGGATAATTTTGCTCATGATTCCGGAGCTGCCCTGATCTATACGCGACCATTCTTCTGTCTTGCGTCAGCACACATCAGAGTTCAATGCCGGATGCATCGCAATACACATCGAACGGTTTTGTTGTATCTGGCTACGCCAAAACCGGTGCTGATGTTAGGTGCTTCACTAAAGCCTTGAATGCTGCTTCACATGCTGGACTACAAACATATTTGATAGCCTTCTTTAGCAGTTCGGTCATTGGCTTTGCAATCTTTGAGAAGTTCAGAATGAACCTCCGATAATATCCCGTGAGTCCGAGGAAACTCCGCACCTCGTGGACAGACCTCGGGGATTTCCAATTCAGCACTTGTACAATCTTGCTTGGGTCTACAGTGATGCCCTCCGCTGAGATAATCTGCCCGAGGAAAGGTACTAGCGATATCTAGAATTCACACTTGCTGAATTTAGTGTATAACTTGTGATCTCGCAGCCGTTGCAAGACTATACGCAGGTGCTTCGCGTGTTCTTCCTCCGACTTGGAATATACCAATATGTCGTCGATGAAGATCACTACAAACTTGTCCATCTCCGGCATGAATACCGAGTTCATCAAGTACATGAAATGAGCTGGAGCGTTGGTGAGGCCGAAGGACATGACAAGGTACTCATAAAGCCCGTACCTCGTCCAGAAAGCCGTCTTCGGAATATCCTCAGCCCGTATCTTAATCTGATGGTACCCTGATCTTAAATCTATCTTGCAAAAAGTCTTTGCTTCGACCAACGGATAAAACAACATGTCGATCCATGGCAATGGGTACATGTTCTTGATCGTAATGGCATTTAACGGACGATAGTCCACACAAAGCCGCAACTTTTCATCCTTCTTCTTGACAAATAATGCCGAACAGCCCCATGGTGAGGAGCTCGTCCTAATAAAACCCTTGTCCAGCAGGTCCGTCAACTGCGTTTTTAATTCCGCCAACTCCTTCGGTGCCATCTTATACGGACGTCGGGATATTGGCATGGTTCCCCGTGCAAGTTCAATCTTGAACTTCACCTCCCGATCAGGCGGCATACCTGGTAGATCATCCGAGGATACGTCGGAGAACTCACGGACTACTGGAATATCTTCCAAGCTGATGGTGGTGGATTGGTATACGGCTGGAAGTTTTATTTCTGGAGTGTCCAGAAACAAAGAATGAGGTCCGTGCACCGATGAGTTCAGGTGCATGACTCGGAGGACGACGTCCAAAACAGGGCCGTGGCGGGTTAACCATGACATCCCTAGGATGATGTCGACCTTTTGTCCCTCTAAAACTATGAGAGACGCAGGGTTATTTTCCCCCTAGGCATAATGGTTCTTTTGGAATCATTACGCTTGCTGAAATTTTCCCACCCGGTGAACAAATCAAGTAAGGAATTTTGGTGGGTAGTATTTGCAAACTATGCTTAACAACATAAGCTTGGCTAATGAAATTATGTGTGGCACCCGAATCAAACAAACTACGGCGGGGTGTTTGTGGAGTTGGAACATACCCGCAAGGATGGGTTCTCCCTCCGGCACATCCTCAATGGTGAGTTGGTGGACATTGCCGGGCTTGGGGTTTGCCCGTCGTGCATTAATGGGATTCCAGGGCTGATTTCTCCCCGGAAAAGGTGGTGCCGCTCGGTTGCCTTGCTTCTCAGGGCAATTATTGGAAAAATTCCCCGTACGACCGCACGTGTAGCATGCGTACGGTGATTGGCTGCTGCATGGGGGACGAAAGCCCGGCATGCGCTGCTGAGGTGCAAACACATGCAGCATCGCCTGCTGCTGCTGTTGTTGCAGCGTAGGTGCTGGTAATGCCGGTCGAAACGCTGGCTGTGGATACGGCCGATTGTGAAACTGCATCGATCGTTGCGGTGGCTGCCACCATTGACCCGTTGGTGTGCGATACACCATCCTATATTTTTGGGGAGGACCACCTCCCTTTCCCCTGCTTTGAGGCATGCTGCGCTTTTTCTCCGTCGCAGCTAACTCCTTGCCGGTGTCTTCTTGTACAATCGCAGCATCAATCATTTCATTGAGGCTGCCACGATTGAACATCGCCAGCTTGTCCTTCAGGAGCGGATTCAGCCCCTGGCAAAAGTAATCCCGCTGCTTCTCATCTATATCCGCGTAATGTGAAGCATACAGGGTTAGATCGTTGAACGCCCGGGCATATTCCAGCGCGTTCCTATTGCCTTGCTGCAGGTGTAAAAACTCCTGCGTCTTTCTCTTCATCAAACCCAGCGGAATGTGATAGGCCCTGAAGGCCGTCCAGAATTCCATCCAGGTCAGAACTCGCTCGGTGGTTTGGGAGGCACAAAAGTTTGCCCACCAAGCGCTCGCGGACCCCATAAGTTGTTGGGCCGCAAACTGGGTCTTCATCTGGTCACCAACGCAGAGCAGCCCAAATCATCTCCATTGTGCGGAGCCAGTTGTCCGCATCAATGGGCTCATCCATCCGCAAGAATACCAGGGGATGTGCTGTGAGGAAATCCGAGTAGGAACTCTGTTGGCATTCCTCTCGGTCTTGACACCTCTCAGGACGAGGCGTATTCGCGATCAAAGTTTGCAGCAACTCTGTGTGCTGCTGGTGCGAGCCTGCCATGGCCGCAACTATATCTGCCAACTTGACCGTTGGCGTTGTTGGTGGTTTTGGTTGCTGCTGCTGCTGTCCTGAGGAAGCCTTGGGAGGCTGTTGGGAGGCATCTCCCCCCTGACTAGAACCCCCAACCTCTGGGTTGGCACGAGTGCGAGTCATTCTGAAATTCAACACAGCGATGATCAGCACATGTCATACTAAAAAATCCTTGAAAAACAGTACGTATTGTAATAATGCATTAAGAAATTTGCACAACATTTACATATATTGATAAAACAAAAACTTTATACAAAATACATGATTGTCGGGTCAAAATTACAGCCACTTTTGATCACCCGAGACGTCGTGCTCATGTCGTCACTACATACTCACACGCTTCTGTTTTTATAACGACATGTCGCTGTTACAAAAGCTAACATCTCTTGAAAAATATTTTAAAAGGTCAAATATTCATTTCTACAGTAAAACAGTGAGTTATAATGTCGGGGCCCGACACCCAATCACGGGGCCATGCCACTCGCCCGGTAATCGCAATGGGTGGTGCCGTGATATGCGGCACCCAACAGCACACATATAAGGAAAATGTATCATATAAATCAAAAGCAGAAGCTTACAAATGTTCTTTGTAAATAATTTACATCAAATAACTACAGCGGAAGACTATAATCAGCTCACGTTGAATAACTACTAAGCACTCGAGAAGATGTCCAGCCCGCAGACTCTTCTCGCTAGCAACACGAAGACAACTGCAGCGGCTGGTTCTCCATGTGTTAAACGACTCAGAAGTCTCCGAGTCTCACCGGACAACCTCCTCATAGCATCAATGTTAACCTGCAAAACCACTCATATAGCAAGCGTGAGCACATAGGCTCAGCAAGACTGATCCGTCTCCTCTAGACAACAAACTCTACATGCACGACGGATTAAAAAGGGTAGCTGAATTTGCATAAAGGACTCACATACAGTTGATCCTTAACTTTCAGATTCTTAAGCCTCATTTTTAAGACCTTGAGCCAAACAGCATCGCAACTCCACAATCAAACAGAAACGCTTTGTTGCGATGCTTCTTGCACAAAGTGAAGTAAAGTTTCACGCCATCTCTAATTCAAGCATGGTTACAATACAAGATAAATCACAAGACTTATCAAATTCAAAGGAAATCACTTCAGTTTTTACTATGTCAAGACGCAGTGAGCATGTATGCTCATATAACCGCGAGAGACGGTGATTCGAATCAGTACACGCCTGGACTACACGACACGTACACCCATAATCCAAGTTGCCGGCAGCAACCTCGACTGATGTTGTACGCAGCCAACTTTCCCAAGTTCTTCCACACAGTACGTAGTCCAATCGCCCCGAACAGCAAGCTCCCTCAAGGTGCATACCCGCAGTGATATGTTCTTGAGCGAGTTACCTCCAGCTGTACTGACGCCGAAAGTCTAAGCCGACTAGAAAAGTTCCAATGTGGATCTCACGAGGTACATCGGTTTCCTGGGTCCCATATAGCCAGTATACGCCCGGTACACAACTCAAACTTGTCCAACAGAGCCAAGTACGGACAGGCCTTAACCAACACAGGCAAGGCTATGCACGGACGGTCCGCAGCCTGCTGATCTAAATCTCCATGTCCGGTCTCCATTTCTTATTGTGAACTTTCCTCAATGATTCTATTCCCGACCCGCTCCGATGAAACCAAGCCTTAAACTCGCGAGTAGATTCCAACTACTCGACTTCTACCGGTCCTTCCAAACTAACAATTAGCGTAGCACAAAACCACTCGAGGAGGTGCTACACTACCATTCTCTCTTGGGTTAATCTGGTCATGCAATTGGATTTTCAATATCATCTAGACCTAATGCAATCAATAATTCAAAGCTATGATCTCTAGAAATGAAAAGACTTTATAAAATTACTTGAATGCAAACCGGGGCTTTCCTGTTTTGCAGGTGAATAGTATATAATCAGTTAGTAATGATCACTTGAGGCTTGATCACCTTGCTCCTTTATCCAACTCTCTTTCTTCACAATCTCCCACGTCGATGCTACATGTTATGAACATGCACAAGTATTTAATTGCAAAGCTTTTGCTATCAAGCCTAATGATAACTTTTAAAACCAGAACTCTATTTAAGACTGAAAGTGGTGCTCGGGTTGGGTTTGGATTAAGCAAAATGATTAAGTGCGAAGTGATTTTCATCACTTGTGTTTTGATCCCTAAAGAGGGTAGACAGAAAAGTGATGATCCAAAGCTCCAATGGAGCTGAAAATTTTCATATGAGTTCCTTGTCACAAGAAAGTGTTCTGGACCAAAAATTAGCACTTTTTATTGAGTGGGTTTTTCAGAACAATTCCCTAAGCAATTAAGCAAAAAGGAATTAATTCTGAAGTAACTCACATGTTCTTGTCAAACTTAGTGAAATACAATTTCAATTATATTTCATAGAACCCGCATGAATTTTCCTAGGATTTTTGGAGCCTGCCCAGAACTGAATTTTCAAGTTTTGGGAATTCTCTGAAAAAGTTTCTGTATTCATTTGAACACAGCAACTTGAAATCTGAATTCTCCTAAACAAATCAACTCTAACTGAGCTGAGAATTAAACAGGAGTTCAATAACATCCTAAGGAACAGTCTGGCAAAATTTGAGGATTTTTGGATGAACCAAACTCCCTCTAAAATTATTTTACTGGAAAGTTTTAAAGAATTTTCCAGAATTAATTATTGACTTTCCTACAAATTGGGTTTCATATTTGGATATAGTTTTTGAATCTGAATCTAACCCAATTTGAATCACTAAATTTGGAGTTTCGTAGCAAACGATATGGCCTTCTAAAGTTTGATGTTAATTTGTAATTTGAATTAAATAGGGAAAAGTTCAAATCTCTGACAGTGGCCCATGGGGTGATGTGGCGAGTTCTCAGACGTCGACACACGAGGCTACAGACTTAATCCGCACAGCCACAAACCGATCCGGTGCCGCAGAGGACCCCGCCCCTTTTCACCGTGTGACTGACGCATGGGCCCGCTATCCCCTTTGTCTACCTCCGGCTCCCGCGCGCGCCCGCGCCTGGAGCTTGCCGGAGCTCCTCGGAAACTGCCTCTCCGGCCATCTCCCACACCCAGTCTCCGCTAGGCCCTATGCCGACGTGAGGAACACTCCGGTGTGTGTGCAATTTTGTGGGTTATAAGAACGAATTGATCGAGAATTCGAAGGTTTCTTACCCGTGGTTCGTTTTCGCCGGCCGGGACAAAAACTGAAATTCTGCCGGCGATGATCCATGGTTGGACTTGAGCTTCGGAGGTGAGCAGCGTGGAGTCTTGGCGCATCCAAAGGGGGTCCTGCTCGGGCATAAGAAGCTGCGGGTGAAGCTGTCCACGAGAGCACCGTTCTTCAGTTGTGGTTCGGCCACCATGGAAGAAGTTGTTCCCGCGTGAGGAAGGCTGAGAACCGGTCGGCTGTAGTCCGAGGAGGTCGTGGAGGGTACGGTGGTCCTGTTTCGCTACTTCCGGAGGCTTTGCACGCGAGCTCGTGGGTCCCCAAGCGATCGATGCAATGGCCGCGGCCTCTGTTCGGTTCTTGCGCGCGAGAGGAAGAAATAGATACGATGGTTCGGTGTAGGGCGAAAAGGAGCATGGCAATGAGTGATGAGCACCTAGGCAACTCTCCAGTGCGAGAGAAAACGGTGAGAGGTGTCCTCGGCTTGCCCTCGGTGCCGCCCGGTGAAACTGCGGTCTGCCTCGGTGGTCTTCGAGTAGAGAAACAAAGACCAAATTCTCTCTGATATTTGGTTTACTATGGCTGACCTGTGGGTCCCACAAGTCAGCTCCCTCTTATCCTCTAAAATATCTCCAAAATTTGGCAAAAGACCAATTCAATTGTTTGGAGTTGAATTTTGAACTGCATTTGGATAATTGGGCAAGTTTCATCCAAATTCAAATGTGTATTTGAATTCATTGCAAATTTAAGTCCATTTGGAAAATGGGTAGCAAAACATCTCCAAAATTCATGAAAATTTGCATACCACTAATTTGGACATAAGGAATTCAAATATGAAATATGGTTTAAATTTTAGCTGCTGAAAATGAGAGTTTGAACACAACAGTTTGCATTTCCATTGTGTTGCCCTCATTTGAAATTTGAGTTGAACAAATTTTGTTCCAAAATCAGAATTTAACTTTCTATTGCACATGAGACTTCAAATCTGTGATTTTAATCCACCTTGGTTCCAAGCATGCAAATAAACATTTGCTTGTGTAGAGAGAGATCTCATGTGCATCATCACATGTGAAAGTTTAAACAAGTCCCATTTTTCTTACACATGAAACCAAAGGCTTGATCAAACTTGAGTTTCTTTGTATTAATATTTTTGGGACCTTTACATTCCTCCCCCCATAAAAGGAATCTCGTCCCGAGATTACAAAAGATGAACGAAACAGGAGGTAATTTACAAAGTTTATGACAAAAGTTCTGGATAGTTCTTGTGGATGTAATCTACACTTTCCCACGTCGCCTCTTCCGGGGTACGATTACTCCACAGGACTTTGTAAAATTTCAAAGTCTGGTTTCAGGTTATCCGGGTCTTTTCGTCGATAATCTGCACGGGTCGCTCGGTGTATGTGAGATCCGGCTTCAACTCGTCGATGTCTTCGGTGCGGACAGCAGCAGTAAACTTGAGACATTTCCGTAGCTGGGACACGTGAAATACGTCATGAATACCGGCAAGGTTTGCCGGTAGTTCCAGCCGGTAGGCTACAGTCCCGCACTTCTCTGTGATGGCAAACGGACCGATGAATCAAGCAGCAAGTTTCTCCTTGACACCGAACCAATGAATTCCTTTCATCGTAGGTACACGAAGATGAACATGCTCTCCGATGTCGAAATGCAGCGGTCGACGCCTCTGATCCACGTAGCTTTTCTGACGAGATTGGGCAGCTTTGAGGTTCTCTTGTATTATCCGAACTCTCTCTTCGGCTTCATTGACAAGATCAACCCCGAATGTTATTCGTTCACCGGACTCGCACCAATTCGATGGTGTACGGAAGCCGTAGAGAGCTTCATATGGTGCCATTTTGATACTCGTCTGATAACCGTTGTTGTACGAGAACTCCGCCAACGGTAAGTGATCATCCCAGTTCTTACCGTGGTGGATGGCACACGCTCTTAGCATATCTTCAAGTATTTGATTCACCCTCTCAGTTTTTCCATTGATTTGAGGGTGATACGCGGAGCTTCGAATCAATTTGGTTCCCAAGGATGCGTGTAGCTGCTCCCAGAAACGGGCTACGAACAGCGATACTCAGTCGGACACAATGGTACGGGGAACTCCATGTAAGTACAAGATCCGTGCTATGTACAACTCTGCATACTGCTTTGCATTGTATCTGGTATGCACAGGGATGAAGTGTGCTGATTTAGTTAACCGGTCAACGATTACCCAAATCGAATCATGGTTGTGGGAGGTCATCGGCAACTTGACGATGAAGCCCATACTTAAGTCCTCCCATTTCCATGTCGGTATTTGCAGTGGTTGCAACAGGCCCAACTTCTTCACATGGTTGGCCTGGACTCTTCGACACGTATCACATTCTGAAACGTACTTTGCAACTTCACGTTTCATATGTATCCACCAAAATTTCTTCTGGAGTTCTTGGTACATTTTATTGCTGCCCGGATGAATGGAAAATTTGGACAAATGGGCTTCATCCAAAATTTTTTTCCGTAGTCCCATATCCCGGGGTACTACTATCCGGTCGTTGAATCACAACGTACCCTGTTCATCTTTCTGGAAGCATTTCATTTCTCCGTTGTCTATTCTTCGCCATATGTGAGACATACCCCTTTCTTTTCACTGAGCCTCAATGATCTCCTCTTGGATTGTAGGAATAAGAGCGGGATTGTAGAGTGCTCCATACAGGATGACACGGAGACTTGGTTCTTCATCATCCATTTCAGCAATGGTCAGGTGGTGGACATGCGCCTTACGACTGAGTGCATCGGCGATCACATTTGCCTTTCCCGGATGATAATGAATCTCAAGTTCATAATCTTTAATGAGCTCTAGCCATCTTCGTTGTCTCATGTTCAGTTCTTTCTGAGTGAAGATGTATTTCAAGCTCTAGTGGTCGGTGTAGAGGTGTACAAGATTCCGGAGCAAATAATGCCTCCACATCTTCAAAGCAAGGACCATGGCAGCTAACTCAAGATCATGAGTTGGATAATGTTGCTCGTGGTTTCAAAGTTGATGAGATCCATAAGCAACCACTCATCCTTCTTGCATCATCACGCAGCCAAGACCGATGCCAGATGCATCGCAATAAATGTCGAATGCCTTCGTCGTATCCGGCTGAGCAAGAACTGGAGCTGTTGTGAGATGCTTCACTAGAGTCTTGAAGGCTTTTTCACACGCAGCACCCCAAACAACTCTGGTACTCTTTTTCAATAATTCCGTCATCGGTTTAGCGATTTTTGAGAAGACTGGAATGAACCTCCGGTAATAACCCGCTAAACCGAGGAAGCTTCGGATTTCATGCACAGACTTTGGTAACTACCATTTCTAGACTTGGATAATCTTACTTGGATCAACAGCAATGCCCTCCGCTGAAATAATGTGTCCCAGAAAAGGTACTTGATTAATCCAGAATTCACACTTGCTGAATTTTGCATAGAGCTGGTAATCTCGCAATCTTTGTAGCACAATATGCAGATGCTCAGCATGTTCTTCCTCTGAATTGGAGCACACCAAGATGTCGTCGATGAAGACCACGACGAATTTATCCAACTCCAGCATGAACACTGAATTCATCAGGTACATAAAGTTTGCCGGGGCATTGGTCAACCGAAAAGACATAACGATATAATCATATAGCCCGTATCTCATTGAGAATGTCGTCTTCGGAATATTTTCTGCCCGGATTTTAATCTGATGATATTCGGACCGAAGATCCATCTTCAAGAATACTGTAGCACTCACGAATCGATCGAAGAGCATATCAACACAAAGCTGTAGTGTTTCGTCTTTCTTCTTGACAAACAACGGCAAAAAACCCCAAGGTGACGAACTCGGTCATACAAAGCCCTTGCTCATTAGGTCATTCAGCCATGTCTTCAATCCTGTGCCATCTTGTACGGCCTTCGTGAAATAGGTGTTGTTCCTGGCGCTAGTTCAATCTTGAACTCTACGTCCCGTTTGGACGGCATGCCCGGTAAATCATCGGGAAACACATCCGGATATTCACGTACCACCGGAGTGTCCTCTATCTTCACAGTTTCCGTGTGGTTCAATGTTGCAATATGTTGCCGACTGGCGCCCAGAATTAATATATGAAGACCGTGCTGTGGGGAGTCGAGCTCAACGGTCCTAGAGCTGATGTTAAGAACCGCATTGTGGTAATTCAACCATGACATCCCCAAAATGACGTCGATCTTCAGACCCTCAAGAATATTGAGAGTTGTGCGGTATATTCTACCCCCAAACAAAGAGTGCTCGGGAGACAATCTCACTCGTGGTACTGCTGCCCCCGGGCAAAGATATGAGGTATTGGCCCTTTGTAAAAGTGGTTTGGAGCTTATGTTGAGCCACAAAAGATTGGCTAACTAAGTTGTGTGGAACCGGAATCAAAGAGAATTAAAACCAGTAGCTGATTCAGAGAAAACATCCCTGCTAAAGCGGCTTCTCCTTCCGGAACATCATCAATCACTGTATAGTGAATGCTGCCCCTTGTCTGCCCTCTTTTCTGCAGATTTAGGTACGGATCGGAATATTGCAAATATGATGACCCGCAGCCTTGAATTCCCGTCCGAACAATACCTAGCATAATGGCCCATACGCCGACAAGTGAAACATGGATATCTCTTCGGTTCTTCGCTGACTTGCGGTTGGATGCTAGGTACACATGGCTGCAGTGATGGAGCACAAACCACCGGCTGATGCTGCTGCTGTGGAGGTAGTGCAAGTTGGGCTACTTGACCAGCAATCAACCTCTGAGGAGTTGATCGTACAGGTGGCCTCCATTTTTCACCGGATGGCGTTCGGTACACCAAATGGTATTTTTGGGGCACATAACTTGTGCTGGCCGGCTCAATCTCACTCATTTTTCTTTTCTCAGCTTGCCACTCGAGTGTCGGCTTTTCTTGGATGAGACTGCATCGACCACGTCGATGTAATTGCCTTTGTTAAACACGGCCAACTTCTCCTGTAATATGGCACTCAGGCCATAGAAGAATAAATCACACTGTGCCTCTTTTATTGCCACATATTTGGGAGCATATTGAGCCAAATGGTTAAACCTTTTGACATACTCAAGGACACTCATGTCCCCTTGCTTCAACATCATAAATTCCTCCCGCTTTGTCTTGATAATACCTATCGGTATGTGACGAGTACGAAAGGCTTCACAGAACTCACTCATGTTACATTATGGCCTTCCGGAATGGTGGCGAGATGTTCCACCCACCAATTTCCGGTGGCTCCATGAAGTTTTTGAGCGACAAACATTTTCTTCTGAACTTCATCACACTCGAATACTCCGAACATAGACTCCATGACACGAAGCCACTGATCCGCTTCCACGGGTTCGGTAGCTTCCGTAAAGATTGGCGGTTGGTCGCCAAGAAATCCAGATAAGCGTTCCGAGGTGAAACGACTGTGGGGACCACCCCGTGGTTCACCCACTCCGGGAACGCAGAGGGTGGTGCCATGCGATGTGGCACCCAAAAGCACACAAGAAAAGATTAAGAACAACATACAAGCTTTTATTTTTCATATAACACAGCGGAAGTCTTTTACAAAAGTAATGTGCAGCAGAAGTCTTATTAATAGCTAAACTCTCAGCCTAGCTATGGAAAAGTGCAGCCGTCCAGCCCGGGGATGCTACACACTAGCAACATACAACTGGAGATCAAGGCAGCGTGCAGGGATCCAGCTTGACCATGTACCCCGACGGAGGCATCGACTCGTCCTCGGACCCTTCCTCATAACTCTCACCTGCACACAGCTCAAATATTGCAACCGTGAGCACGATGGCTTAGCAAGACTTAACCGACACTCCTAATCATGAAACTCTACATGCAGGGATTAGTAATAAAGGAAATGGCATTTGCGATAAAGACACGCCTACATGTTAATCTTTACTTTCATTTTTATAGCAGCAGATTAATGAGCCTTAGGCAGCCCTCACATTGGAAGTCCACAATCCAACAAGAAATGCTTTCCTCCGATGTGGTGATGCCCCAAGTGGAAGATAAACTTAATTAGCTCTACAGCTACAGCATACAGGGTTTCAAGACATTAATAGTTCAATGCAGCATATTCATCAGGCTTCTTTCACTTCTTACTACGTCACAGCACAGTGAACAAGCGGTACTCAAATAACCGCGAGGGATGGTGATTGCAATCAGGAGACACCCGGACAACACGTCACATACATCCACTTTCAGAAGTGTGGTGCTTCACACCTTCCTACTCTGTTGTATGCAACAACCTTTCAAAGGAAACCCAAATGCCAAACTGGTCCATCCGTAACGGGCTGGTGCTCCCCGCGTGGAGCGTGTCTGTGCCCACCGGCAGATTTACATCTTGCTACCCTCAACCCACTCCTATAAAACGGTTGGGTAAGCCTCGGCGCCCAGGTTAACCAATTACATCGGTTTCCTGCTTATGACAGTATGTCATCGATACTGTTCAAAACTTGTCCAGCAGGTCCGCACACGACTCGGTCCTCAATCGAAACCAACAGGGCTACGCACGTGAGACCTCCGCTCACTGCATCCTATCCCCCCTGCTGGGTCTCAGTTTTACATTCTTAAGCCATTCTCTACCTCTTTCCATTCCGTGTGAATAAATTCCTATCTCGTGAGTAGATTTCGACCACTCGACTTCTACCGAGATCCTAAGAACATTAGCAAGGCATTCTCTACTCGTCGAATTGTAATCTACCCAACCCTTCATAGGATTTAAAGTCATGCAAGTGGGGTTTCAAACACCCTAACTCCAATGCAACCATTTCAACCTAGACATGAGTGATACAAATGAAAACTTTGCAAAAGGTAATTAAATGCAAACCGGGGCTTGCCTGGTTGCAAGTTAAACGGGAAGTTAGCGTCTGGTGGGAGGACGTCCAATGGCTCCAGTGTGTCCTCAACTTCGGTCACTCTATGAAAAGTAGCAAAATATATGTATAAGTGCTAGTGTTATAGAAGAGATAAACTACTATTACTAGCTACTTCTGATTAGGTTCCTTAATTTGCCTTGGGATTTTTCCAGTGGATACTAGACTCTATAAGGATGATCTGAGCAGAATTTGGAGAAATTTCATTGAACCTTGTGGTCTCCAAAATTCCCACAAGTACAAGGCTTCTTTGAATTTTGATTCCAATTCTGAATTTTGACATGGAAAACAGTGGAAGATCTAATTAGAGTAGGTCTCCATAGTTCTAACAAAATTGGCTTCACAATTTTTGGAGCTACCTACAGGGAGAAATGGAATTTTGAAGTTGGACAAAATTGCTGAAAAGTTTCTGTTTAGAATTGGAAATTCCAAATGAAGGCTGAACTTTGGATCAGAGTTTAGCCTAGCAAATGTACTCCAATGAAGCTCAAATTTTTAAAGGATATCACTAATATTATGAAGAATCTTCTGGCCAAATTTGAGGAAGTTCCATAAAGGAATCTTCTAGAATTAATTCCCAAAAGTTTAAATTTGATGATTTTGGAGAAAATTACAGAGATCTTTCAGACCAAATTCTTTGCATTTCTGCAAAGTACTGACTGAGAGGAATTCAACAAAAAAAAATTTCACAAATTTTGGACATCCCTACAGAAAGTTATGGAGGTGTGAAGTTTGAACCATTTTTCTGGAATTTAATTCTATGATTTTTAGCTAATTTATTTAACCCTAAGATAAACTACTGATTAAGCCCTCTTAATCATCTCCAAAATACTAAGATTTTTACTGAAGCTCAGGAACTAGGAAAAGGATTTACTGCCCAAATTTGGGAATTTTTTCATAGAGAATCCTTCCTGGAATTAATCCCTAAAGGATTTAATAAAATGAATTCCACAGAAAATACTGGGATTTTTCATGGCAAGCACTTTGTTCCTCTGCGAAGTACTCCTTATGAGGATTCCAACAAAATTGGTCTCACCCTTTTTGGAGTTTTCTACACAAAGTTATGGGCTTGCAAAGGTTGGCCAATTTCTAGAATTATTTAGCTAAAGGAAATTCCCTCCCGGCTGACAGTGGGGCCCGCCTGTCAGTTGCTTGTTCAACCTCGGGACAGAGCCCGCGCGCACGCCGGAACAGGGGGATGGCACACCCCGTTCTCCCTCATTTCTCCACCATTTTTGCTCCGGTTTCGCCCTACACCATCCTCACATCAAGACCTAGCAGCCGGGCAAGGTTTCACCTCATGACAACAACTGGAAACAGGTCGGCACCGGCAGCGGCGCTCGGCGGCGCGGCCTCGACGTGTTCCGGCGTGTCCCAAGCTGATTTCAACTGCACAAGCTTCTGTACAGCATCCTTAGAGCGCGTGGAACATGGAACGCACGCCAATTCTTGCAGCAAACGGCGGCAAGAGGGTGGTCACCGGAGGACCGACCCGTTTTTGCCGCCGGCGGCGAATTCTCGTCGCCCGGGGTTTGGGATGGCCGATTTGATGCGTGCTTTGGCATGGGAGGTTGCTAGGGTTGTGGGTTGCTATGGTTTGAACCGCATGAGAGATGATCAACCCGTTTGGATGAATTTCCCGATTTGCTCACGCTCGGTTCTTCACGTTCACCGGCGCCAAAATGTAAATTCTGGCAATCCAGCAGTGGGGACGAGCAAGGAGAGGTTGGGAGAATGATCTACGCACCATGGCACACCTTAGGGGGGTGTTGGTCATGCGGGAGAGGCACTCGACCGGCTGGAAGACGAGGAGCAGTTAGGGCGACGTCGGGTGGCACCGAGGAAAAGAAGTTGGCTCGGCACCGGCCGGAGGACGACGAACACGAGCTGTGGAGGTGCGGATGATCTCCAGTGGAGGCTGGTGCATCCTCTGGTCGGCTCATCTAGGTGCCACAGTGGCTGGAGGTCGATCGGGGGTGAGGAGCAGAGGGCGCACGGTGTGTTTTCCTTTTCCTTCTGGGTGCGCGTGGGGAACGAAGCAAGGAGGAACGTCCTCTGTTGTTTGTGTGAGCAGATAAGGAGGTGTAATTGAGTTTGTGCACCGCTGTGGCTATCGTCCTCCCCACCGACATTGACTACCTTTGGAAGCAAGGCACTAGCAGCAGCTCGTTTTGGCTGCCTCGGTGGCGCGTGCACACAGACACAACTTTGATTATTGTCTCTGTTCACTGACATGCAGATCCCGCGAAGTTTCGCCCCCCTCCAAACAACAGTGGCTCCACCATTTATATTCAAAATTCCCAGCCATTCCCACAAACTGAATGTGATTTCCGGGAGTTAACCTTCGGTAGTGTTCAGTCCACATTTTAAATTCCGTGGTGTCGGTTCAGTTCCTGTGCGAGGGGAAAATAACGCCCGGGGTTGCTGTTTTTGGGTGAGCAAAAGATCACATTGGGAGCTACTCAATCCCACGAGCTGGTCGCCAGCGCGACGGAAGCAGCGAGGAGGTGGCCTCCACTTGCAGCTCGGTTGGTGAGTGAGAGGATCACACCATGAGGTGTTGAAGCCATGAGCAGTTCGCCAGCTCGACGCAAGAAGCTGGAGGTGGCTGCCCTCGGTGGTGCTCTGAGGAGGCTCAGGTGGTGTTCGACACCGAACAGAGGAAAGTCTTCGGGAGCAAGTTAAAGTGGCCCAATGACATGTGGGGTCTACCCCCCTTTACTCCTCTTCTTGTCCCCCAAATGTTTCCAAAAGATCTTCATTCATGTAAATCCCCTCAATCTGATATTTCGGGAGTTTAAACGTGGGCGAAAATTTGACTAAACCAAATCCAGTGTGAAGTTCACTTTCAAATTTGAATTCATCTCACATTTGGAAATGATCATGTTTAACTCCTTTTTAGCTCACTCTGAAATCAGAATGTGGCCACCCTGACTTTCCTCGAATTCAACGATATGAGGATACAGGTGTGCTCCAAATTTTTGGCAGCAACTTGAGGGGAACAATTGAGTTCAAATCTGAATTTAAACTCCCCCTTACACATGAGAACTTTACACGTGGTGTTTAATTCAACCATGGCTTAACACATTTCAAATGAACGTGAGAGCTCGTTTGGTTGGACACCCATGTGCATCATCCCATGTATAAAATTTTTGTAAGTCCCATTTTCATGCATTCCAAACACAAATGGGAATTAACATTCACTTTATTGACTTTGTATTTTTGGGACTTTTACAATGACTTGTTGCGTGTTTTGGAGTATGCCTTGCTGTACCAAAGCTTGGAGTAAGCATGTGTTCTCTTGAGTTGCTTCTTGGAGTAGCCTGGTGTTCTCTTGGTTAGACTCGACCATACGAGTCATAAGATCCATCCATCCCGTGGATGGAGGTTCCGACGGTGGAAAAGATTTATCACCGCCTCGGCGAGAACTCCAGGCCTTACTCAAAGAGCGAGTACGAACCATACTGCAAAAATACATTTCAAGATGAGTTAAACATGAACTCAGCAGTATGTAAGCTAATAAAAACATGAATATGTCAAAACTTTATGAAAGCAGTAACAAAATTCATGTTTACATAAATCCTTAAAGTAGGCATAACTAGTCCTCTTTTCGGAACAGAACAGACCTTTATGCACTAAATCCAGATTTTGATCCAGTTAGCAGCATCAAGTTG
Source organism: Neostapfia colusana (assembly GCA_030760725.1). Lineage (NCBI taxonomy): Eukaryota > Viridiplantae > Streptophyta > Magnoliopsida > Poales > Poaceae > Neostapfia > Neostapfia colusana. The sequence goes on along the minus strand of JASWHV010000004.1, from coordinate 33,147,743 downwards.
AATACCAAAGTTAAAGTTAACTTCAATATGTTTCCAACGAGTATTTATATGCCTCCGGATCATTGCTGTATAAAAAGTTATGATTTTCCAAAGTTGACAGAATTCCTGGATAAAATTTGCCAGCATCTCCTTTGTATGTGGCTGGTTTTATCACAGTTGTATATGCAAATACAATAAGAATCTGAACAAACATTGAACTAAAACAATGTTGCACATTTTATAACCTTTCCAACGGCGTATCATAGGCTTCTTAGGGATTTTTATACAGAGTTATGGCTGGAATACAGAAATATCCAGAGAGGTTTTGCTCCTGTCCTGGTTTTGGACAGTTTACCTTCAACTGGACTTTCCACTAATTTAACGTGTGATTTTGCTACTTGTCCGTAGCACGCCAGGGAAGGACATTGCTTGAATACCCCAAACGACATGAAGAGTCGTAGAGGATACTAAAGCTGGCCGGGTTACCTGCCACCCGTGAGGCTCCACCCTTAAGCTTGTGCGCACTGGTGGACAGCGCATACATGCACCCCCAAGACATAGAACGTCCCGAGATGCATGATTTTCCGACATAGCACATAAGTTAGGTTGCCACCTTCATATTAAGCTAATATAGTAGTCCTTATGTGGCCCTAGTACTGTTTTCTCACCGTATCCTAAGTTTTTGTCGTAATACGATCCTTACTCCGTGCACTATTCCCAATGCGGCTCTAATACCACGCTGTTGGGTCCCGACACCCGATCACGGGGCCGTGCCACTCGCCCGGTAATCGCATTGGGTGGTGCCGTGATTTGCGGCACCCAACAGCACACATATAAGGAAAAATGTATCACATAAATCAAAAGCGGAAGCTTACAAATGTTCTTTGTAAATAATTTACATCAAATAACTACAGCAGAAGACTATAATCATCTCATGTTGAATAACTACTAAGCACTCAAGAAGATGTCCAGCCCGCAGACTCTTCTTGCTAGCAACACGAAGACAACTGCAGCGGCTGGTTCTCCATGTGTTAAACGACTCAGAAGTCTCCAAGTCTCACCGGACAACCTCCTCATAGCATCGATATTAACCCGCAAAACCACTCATATAGCAAGCGTGAGCCCATAGGCTTAGCAAGACTGATCCGTCTCCTCTAGACAAGAAACTCTACATGCACGACGGATTGAGAAGGGTAGCTGAATTTGCATAAAGGACTCACATACAGTTGATTCTTAACTTTCAGATTCTTAAGCCTCATTTTTAAGACCTTGAGCCGAACAGCATCGCAACTCTACAATCAGACAGAAATGCTTTGTTGCGATGCTTCTTGCACAAAGTGAAGTAAAGTTTCACGCTATCTCTTCAACCATGGTTACAATACAAGTTAAATCACAAGACTTACCAAATTCAAAGGAAACCACTTCAGTTTTTACTACGTCAAGACGCAGTGGACAAGTATGCTCATATGACCGCGAGCGACGGTGATTCAAATCAGTACACGCCTGGACTACACGACACGTACACCCATACTCCAAGTTGCCGGCAGCAACTTCGACTGATGTTGTACACAGCCACCTTTCTCAAGTTCTTCCACACAGTACGTAGTCCAATCGCCCCGAACAGCAAGCTCCCTCAAGGTACATACCCGCAGTGATATGTTCTTGAGCGAGTTACCTCCTGCTGTACCGACGCCAAAAGCCTAAGCCGATTAGAAAAGTTCCAATGTGGATCTCACGAGGTACATCGGTTTCCTGGGTCCCATATAGCCAGTATGCGCCCGGTACACAAATCAAACTTGTCCAACAGAGCCAAGTACGGGCGGGCCTTAACCGACACAGGCAGGGCTATGCACGCACGATCTGCAGCCTGCTGCATCAAAATCTCCCAGCCCGGTCTCCATTTCTTACTTGTGAACTTTCCTCAATGATTCTATTCCCGACCTGCTCCGATGAAACCAAGCCCTAAACTCGCGAGTAGATTCCAACTACTCGACTTCTCCGGTCCTTCCAAACTAACAATTAGCGTAGCCCAAAACCACTCGAGGAGGTGCTACACTACCCATTCTCTCTTGGGTTAATCTGGTCATGCAATTGGGTTTTCAATATCATCTAGACCTAATGCAATCAATAATTCAAAGCTATGATCTCTAGAAATGAAAAGACTTTATAAAATTACTTGAATGCAAACCGGGGTTTGCCTGTTTTGCAGGTGACTAGTATATAGTTATTGATGATCACTTGAGTCTTTATCGCCTTGCTCCTTTATACAACTCTCTTTTGCTTCACAATCTCCCACATCGATGCTACACGTTATGAACATACAAAAGTATATAATTGTAAAGCTTTTGCTATCAAACCTAATGATAAGTTTTAAAACCAGAACTCTGTTTAAGAATTTAAAATTGAAACTGGTGCTAGGGTTGGGTTTGGGTTAAGCAAAATGATCAAGTGCTAAGTGCTTTTCATTACTTGTGTTTTGATCTCTAAAGAGGACAGACAGAAAAGTGATTATCCAGAGCTCACATGGAGCTGAAAATTTTCATGTGAGTTCCTTGTCACAAGAAAGTGTTCTGGACCAAAAATTAGCACTTTTCATTGAGTGGTTTATTAAGAACAATTCCCTAAGCAATTAAGCAAAAAGGAATTAATTCTGAAGTGACTCACATGTTCATGTCAAACTTACTGGACTACAATTTCAATTATAGTTCATAGAGCATGCATGAATTTTCCTAAGATATTTTGAGCTAATAATTGCCCAGAACTGAATTTTCAAGTTTTGGGAATTCTCTGAAAAAGTTTCTGTATTCATTTGAACCCAGCAACTTGAAAACTGAATTCTCCTAAAAAAATCAACTCTAACTGAGCTGAGAATTTTACACGAGTTCAATAACATCCTAAGGAATATTCCGGCAAAATTTGAGGATTTTTGGATGACCCAAACTCCATCTAAAATTCTGTTACTGAAAAGATTTAAAGAATTTTCCAGAATTAATTATTGAGTTTTATACAAATTGGGTTGCATATTTGGATATAGTTTTTGAATCTGAATCTACCCACTTTGAATCACTAAATTTGGAGTTTTCTAGTAAAAGATATGGCCTTCTAAAATTTGATGGAAATCTGTAATTTGAATTAAATCGGGAGAAGTTCAAATATCTGACAGTGGCCCATGGGGTGACGTGGCAAGTTCTCAGACGTCGACACACGAGGCTACAGACTTAATCCGCACAGATACAAACCGATCCGGTGCCACAGAGGATCCCGCCCCTTTTCACCGTGTGACTGACGCGTGGGCCCGCTATCCCCTTCGTCTACCTCCGGCTCCCGCGCGCGCCCGCGCTCGGAGCTCGCCAGAGCTCCTCGGAAACCGCCTCTCTGGATATCTCCCACGCCCACAGTCACTGCTAGGACCTATGCCGACGTGAGGAACACTCCGGTGTGTGTGCTGTTTTGTGAGCTCTAAGAATGAATTGATCGAGAATTCGAAGGTTTCTTACCCGCGGTTCGTTTTGCGTCGGACGGGACAAAAACTGAAATTCCACCGGCAACGATCCATGGTTGGACTTGAGCTTTGGAGGTGAGAAGCGTGGAGTCTTGGCGCATCCAAAGGTGGTCTTGCTCGGGCGTGAGAAGCTGCGGGTGAAGCTGTCCACGAGAGCACCGTTCTTCGGTTGTGGTTCGGCCGCCGCGGAAGAAGTTGTTCCCGCATGAGGAAGGCTGAGAACCGGTCGGCTGTGGTCTGAGGAGGTCATGGAGGGTACCGTGGTGCTGTTTTGCTACTGCCTGAGGCTTTGCATGCGAGCTCGTGGGTGCCCGAGCGATCGAAGCAGTGGTGGCGGCCTCTGTCCGGTTCTTGCGTGCGAGAGAGGAAGAAACATAGACGATGCTTCGGTGTAGGGCAAAAAGGAGCACGGAAACAAGTGATGAGCACCCAGGCAGCTCTCCATCGTGAGAAAAAACGGTGAGAGGTGTCCTCCACCTACCCTCGGTGTCGCCCTGTGAAACTGCGGTCTGCCTCTATTGAGGATTGCCGATGAAATTATTCATTGATCTTGCGGAGGTATAAGTATAGCAAGGAAGCAATGGCCAGGCCGCTCCGTCCGCGGGACGCACGATGCATGCAGCGCATGCAACGTGTTCACGTAACAGACGCTAACCGTGTATTACATGAGCCATGCAGATGCATGCACGCGTGATCAGCGGAGCTGACGGGCGAGGGATGATTCAGAACATGCACGCAGGCAACGTTGCTTCTACACCCCCCTGCAGTTTATGCCTAATACGAAGTAATACATAAACTGGAACGAAAATCCTCAAACAAATTCGTAGGGAGTCTCTTGGTCATTATATCTGCAAACTGCTGATGCGTTGGGACGTGTAGAACCCGTAGCTCCCCAAGGTGACCTTTTCACGAACAAAGTGGATGTCCAGCTCAATGCGCTTCGTCCGTCGATGGTTGACTGGATTCTTCGCGAGGTATATGGCAGAAATGTTGTCACAATACATGACAGTGCATTTATCGATCTTGACCTGTAGCTCCTGTAGCAATTGCCGCAACAAACAGCACTCGGCTGTGGCGTTGGCGACCGCCTGGTACTCGGCTTCAGCGCTTGAGCGAGATACTGTTGCTTGCCTCTTGGATGACCACGAGATGAGATAATCGCTGAGGAAAATACAGTATCCTGAGGTAGAGCGCCGGGTATCTGGACAGCCTGCTCAGTCCGCATCTGAGTACGCTGTGAGAGCCATCTGAGAAGATCCTTGAAGTTGCAAGCCATGATTTAAAGTTCCACGTACATAACGTAGAATCCTTTTGACAAGACTCCAATGAGTATCCCGCGGAGCTTGCATATGCAAACATACTTGATTAACCACATAAGCAAGTCTGGGCGTGTGATTGTCAAGTATTGTAAAGCACCAGTGATGCTTCTGTAGAAAGATGCATTCTCCACTGGATTGCCTTCGAAAGAAGAAGTTTTCGGCTTGGTGTCAACAGGGGTTGATGCTGGCTTGCAATTCTCCATACCTGCACGCTGCAGGATGTCCTCGGCATAGCTCGTCTGGCTAAGGAAGAAACCGGTGGCCGTGCGACGCACATGAATCCCTAGAAAGAATTTCAGGGGGCCAAGGTCGTTCATTGAGAAGCTACTGCTGAGACTGGCCACAATATGTTGAAGTAGCTTGCTGGAGGATGCCTTGAAGACTATGTCGTCAACATATAAGATAAGATATGCCATGTCGCGTCCATTTATGGAGAATGAACAATGAGGAATCTGAACGAGCCTGCTTGAAGCCTAACCTGAGTAGTGCATTGGCGAACGTCTGGAACCAGGCGCGCGGTGCCTGCTTAAGTCCGTAGAGGGACTTAGACAGGAGGCACACGAAGTCTGGATGCTGCTTATCGACGAACACGGTAGTCTGGGAGCAATAGACGCGCTCCATGAGTTCGCCGTGCAAGAACGCATTCTTGACGTCGAGTTGATGGACTGGCCACCGTCTTGACGCTGCGAGATGGAGAACCATGCGTATGGTTGCGGGTTTAACGACAGGGGAGAATGTTTCGTCGAAGTCGATCCCCTGACATTGTTTAAACCCACGCACGACCCATCTTGCCTTGCACCTAGCAAGGCTGCCATCAGCATTCAACTTATTTTTGAAGATCCACTTGCCAGTGATGATGTTCACACCTGCAGGCTTGGGAACAAGAGTCCATGTATTGTTAGCACGAAATGCTGCAAATTCTTCTTCCATGGAGGCGAGCCATGCAGGATCCCACATTGCTGCACGGACAGAAGTTGGGGCAGCCGAGGGAGCGGTGGTGCTGAGCCCGGCATATCGTGGGTTGGGACAAAAAATTCTGTCGCGTGCACGCGTGATCATGGGATGGCGATCTGGTTGTGCTGGTGTTGTTCGGGAGGAGGAAGTGGATGTTGGAGTTGTGTTGCTTGTAGATGCAGTCACTGGCTGTGGGTACGTGGAAGGGTCATGCATGGACGGAGGTTCAGTTATGGTTGCATGCGGGTGGGACAGTGCGTTTGGATCTGGCCAAGGCTCAGGTGGATCTGATTGGTTGGCACAAGCGGGTGTGTTTTGTTGTGCAGGCAGCGGAGCAGCTGTGGGAGGTGGGCTCACATGTGGTCCCAGCGAAATTTGTGGTGGAGGTTGTTGCGGGCAAGGTTGTTCACGTAACTGATGACGCGCACGACCATGCATGGTAGGCGGTGTGATGTGCACAAAAAACGGTCAGCTGCGCTTGTGTGGGGATTTGGCGAAACGGAAGTTGTTGCTGGAGCCATCGATTGAGGATGACGAAACGGAAAGACAGTTTTGTCGAACAGGACGTGCCGAGAAGTGATCACACGCCTGCTGACAGGATCAAATCACCGGTATCCTTTGGTGTCTTTGGGATACCCAAGGAACACACAAGGAAGAGAACGTGGTGCTAATTTGTGCGCGGCAGTGGCTGTTGTATTTGGATAGCATAAGCAGCCAAATATTTTGAGATAGTTATAGCTAGGTGGACTGCCAAATAGCAACTTGTGTGGTGTATATTTATCCCGAGCACGGCAGGACCGAATATTGAGAAGATATGTTGCGGCGGCGAGTGCTTCAGGCCAGAAAGGTGAAGGAACAGAGGCATGTAACAACATGGTTCGCATGCTGTCATTGATGGTATGGAGAACCCGTTCCGCACAGCCATTTTGTGGGGAAGTATATGGGCATGTTAACTGGAGAACGATGCCGTGCGTGACGAGAAAGGTTCGCATTGCATGGTTGTCGAATTCTTTGCCATTGTCCGTTCGAAGGCAGCAGATTGGTCGCTGGAATTGTGTGAGGACAAAAGCATGAAAGGACACCAGCGTTGGCAAGACATCATACTTGTTTCACAAAGGAAACATCCACGTGTAGTGGGAGAAGTCATCCAATAGAACCAGATAATATTTGAATCCGGAATTACTGTGAACTGGAGAGGTCAACACGTCACAGTGGATTAATTGAAAAGGAACAAAAGCAAAGCTATGGGAAGTAGGAAACGAGAGCCTGACGTGTTTGCCAACTCGACAAGAGTTGCAAGTGTGCACAACAGACTTGGTACAATTGAACTGGAATTTAGAAAGGAGATGTTGCAGCTGCCCATGGCTGGGATGACCCAGGCGCGCATGCCAAACATCGGTGTCGAGTGTGGCGACGAGGCTCCGATGAAGCTTCTTATTGGTGGCGGACTGGTGAAGAGGATAGAGATCACTGCTGGAATCACATCGGAGCAGTGTCGTCCCTGTTCAGAAGTCCTTGATAGAGAAACCAAATGGGTCAAAAACAACAGAAACGAGATTGTCACGCGTAAGTGCACGAACTGAAATAAGGTTCTTGACTAGATGGGGTGAGATAAGGACATTCCAAAGGTGCAGGGGAGAGCCAGTGGTGCCAATGGTCGCATGACCAACCTGCGTGACAGGCATATACGCGCCATTTCCTACCACAATGTTAGAGACCCGTGGCGGTGAGGTGGAGTAGTAAACAATACCAGGATTGTTCGCCATATGAGAGGTCGCCCCAGCGTCGAGCACCCAGTCATTGCCGGTGTACTGGCTTGGCTGGGGTGCGGCCTGCAGTGCAGCAATGAGTCCCTGTGGAGGCTGGTAGTGTTGCACGCCCTGGTGATGTGCATCATCATAAGATGTCACATTGTACGCCTGTTGATGTTGTGTGCCCGGACGAGGTCCGAGCAGGCCAGAACTGAGCGGACGCCACAAAGGCATCTGCCAGGCCTGAACAACGCCGGTCCAGGGTGCCCGTGGTGCAGCAGGGCCACCCGGAGTATTGTTGGCCGGCTGCTGCTATTTCTGCTGGCCACCGGACTGGCTGCGACGCTTGTTGCGACGATCGCCTCCGGACTTGTGCTGCTGTTGATTCTCGTGCTGCACCTGATTGTTGCCGCCAGGATGAGGCTGGGAAGACATCGTAGCAGAAGACTTGGAGGAGGCGAGAAGAGCTGTGTAAGCCTCCATCTTGGCCGTATGTGCCTGCCGAGCTTCGTCCTGCAGGATGAAATCACGCACAGAGAGAAACGAAGGCAGCGGCTTGATGGCCGTCAGAACAGAAATTGCGTGACTGAATTTTTGGTTCAGGCCACGCAATGCGTTGATGACCAAGGATGGGGCAGAGACTGGATGACCCATGTCGCGCAGGAGGTCGGTGAGTTCCTTGACCCGTCCAAAATATGCATAGGCGGACAGATCGCCCTGGTACAGGCTATGGAACTCCTGCAGCACGAACATGGCACGGTGGTTGGCGTTGTCGAGGAAGTTGGCGCAAATCGACGACCACAGGAGATGCACCGTCGGTTGTGGCGTGTACACCATATTCATCAGATTGGGGGTGATGGTGTTGTACAGCCATGACACAATGGATTGGTTGATTTGCAACCATTCAACAATGTGCCACATAGATTGGCCGTCGATGGTCCCATCGACATGGTCGAGAAGTCCAAACTTCCGGAAGGTAGAATCGAAGAACGCACTCCAAATGGAGAAATTTGAGTTAGCATAATCCAGGATGATTGGAACATGCGAGCGAATGTTAACATGCTGGATTACGGATGCCGTGAGGGCAGGAGAGGAGGGTTCAGCAAATGGATTTGTGAATGCAGAAGAGCCAGCAAGGGAATAAGGAGGACTCGTCGACATGGCAGAGAGTCAGAGAAGTGGAAGGAGATCGATATTAAGCTGTTACCATATTGAGGATTGCCGACGAAACTATTCATTGATCTTGCGGAGGTATAGGTACAGCAAGGAAGCAACAGCCAGGCTGCTCCATCCGCGGGACGCGCGATGCATGCAGCGCATGCAACGTGTTCACGTAACAGACGCTAACCGCGTAGTACGTGAGCCATGCAGATGCATACACGCGTGATCAGCGGAGCTGTCGGGCGAGGGGATGATGCAGAACATGCACGCAGGCAACGTCGCTTCTACAGCCTCGGTGGTCTTCGAGTAGAGAAACAGAGACCCAACTCTCTCTGATATTTGGTTCACTGTGGCTGACCTGTGGGTCCCACAAGTCAGCTCCCTCTTATCCTCAAAAATATCTCCAAAATTTGGCAAAAGACCAATTCAATTGTTTGGAGTTGAATTCTGAACTGCATTTGATAATTGGGCAAGTTTCATCCAAATTCAAATGTGTATTTGAATTCATTGCAAATGTAAGTCCATTTGGAAAATGGGTAGCAAAACATCTCCAAAATTCATGAAACTTTGCATACCCACTAGTTTGGACCTATGGAATTCAAATATGAAATCTGATATTAATTTTAGCTGCTGCAAATGAGAGTTTGAACACGACAGTTTGCATTTCCATTGTGTTGCCCTTATTTGAAATTTGAGTTGAACAAATTTTGTTCCAAAATCTGAATTTAACTTTCTATTGCACATGAGACTTCAAATCTGTGGTTTTAATCCACCTTGGTTCGAAGCATGCAAATAAAGATTTGCTTGTGTAGAGAGAGATCTCATGTGCATCATCACATGTGAAAGTTTAAACAAGTCCCACTTTTCATACACATGAAACCAAAGGCTTGATCAAACTTGAGTTTCTTTGTATTCATATTTTTGGGACCTTTACATATAAAATAAAACATGTCGTTGAACTCATAAAATTTGGAAACATGAATCAAACTTCTAACAAATTTGGTTTCTGGTATGTTGTCCAACTGACAGTGCTAACCAGTTTCTCTTCTACCCAGTTTTAGATCATGCTAAGGGCAAACACAAGTTCTGGAGTTCAACATAAAAATTAACGTTAACTTCAACATCTTTCCAGATGTATTTGTATGCCCTCAGATCTGTTCTGGATCAAAAGTTATGAGATGTCAAAGTTGACAGAATTTTTGGAGAAAATTGAGCAGCACCGCCCTGCTTGAGGTACTGAATTCCAGTTTATTCTGCGCATATTTTGACAAAACTTTCTGTTATAAAGTTGTAACATATCTCACGAACTTTTCAGAGCTGTATCATTTTCTATTTTTGGATTTTTATGCAGGAAGTTATGCTCATTTTACAGAGAGTTCCAGAGAGCATTTACTCAGCCCTGTTTTCTGGACAGTTTCAACTCTACTGCACATTTCGACAAGTTAAGGGATGAGACACCTCTGGACATCAATAGAAAAGTTGTAGAACTCTTCCAAAGCTTTCCAGAAATGTATCACACGACCCCAACATCGAAAGAACTTGACCTCTAACTGCTGTCCAACTCCGGCATGAACACTGAATTCATCAAGTACATAAAGTGAGCTGGAGCATTGGGCAACACAAAAGACATGACAAGATATTTGTATATCCCGTATCTCGTCGAGAATGTCGTCTTTGGTATGTCTTCCGCCGAGATCTTGATCTGATGATATCCACACGGAAGATCCATCTTCGAGAATACTTTAGCACCCACTAATTTATCGAATAACATATCAATGTGAGGTAGTGGATACATGTTCTTGATGGTAACGGCATTAAGTGGAAGATAATCAACACATAGTCGCAGTGTTTCGTCGTTCTTCTTTACAAATAGCGCTGAGCAACCCCATAGTGATGAGCTCGGTCGTATGAAACCTTTGCTCAAGAGGTCATTCAGCTGTTCCTTCAACTCTGCTAACTCATTGGGTGCCATCTTGTATGGCCATCATGTAATTGGTGTTGTTTCTGGTGCAAGTTCAATCTTGAACTCGACGTCCCGTTCGAGCGGCATGCCCAACAAATCATCGGGGAACACATCCGGATATACACGGACCACCGTAATGTCTTCTAGCTTCACTGTTTCCGAGTGGTTCATGGCTGCAAACTTCTGCTCACTGGCTCCCAGAAACAATGTATGAAGACCGTGCTGTGGGGAGTTGAGCTCAACGGTTCGGGAACTGATGTTGAGCACAGCCTTTTGGTTATTCAACCACGACATTCCTAAGATTATGTTCATATTCACACCCCTGATAATGATTAGAGTGGTGGGATATATTTTACCCCCCAAACAAAGAGGTGCTCGGGAGATAACATCACTCTCAGTAATATTGCCTCCGGGTGAAGCTATGAGGTATTGACTCTTTGTGTATGTGGTTTCGAGTTGATGTTGGGCCACAAAAGATTGGCTAATGAAGTTATGTGTGGCACCGGAATTGAAGAGAATTAACACCGGTAGCTGATTAAGATAGAACATCCCTGCTAACACGGTTCTCCTTCTGGAACATCCTCAATCACTGTGTAGTGAATGCTGCCCCTTTTTGTCCTCTTTTCTGCAGATTTAGGTATGAGTCTGAACATTGAGCATATGCCAGCCCGCAGCCTTGATTTCTCTCCGGACAATAAGTAGCATAATGGCCCATACGACCACAAGTTAAACACGGATATTTCTCCAGTTCTCTGCTGACTTGTGGTTGGAAACTAGGTACACATGGCTGCAACGATGGAGCACATACCACCATCTGCTGCTGTTGCTATGGAGGGGATACAAGTTTTGATACTTGACCAGCAAAATTTTGATGAGTTGATCGTACAGGTGGCCGCCATATTTCACCGGATGGAGTTCGGTATACCAAATGGTATTTCTGGGGCACATTACTTGTGCTGTCCTGCACGTCACTCCTATTCCTCTTCTCTGTTTGACACTCAAGTGTCGTATTTTCTTGCATGATGGCCGCACGACCAACTCGGTGTAATTGCCTTTATTGAGCAAGGCTAATTTCCCCCCTTATTATGACATCCAGGCCATAGAAGAAATAATCACACCTCACAACTTTGGTCGTCACATAATCAGGAGCGTACAGTGCCAAATGGTTGAACCTTTTGACATAATCAACGGCATTCATATCCCGTTACTTTAATTTCAAGAATTCCTCACGCTTGGTCTTGATAATCCCTATAAGTATGTGATGAGCATGAAAAGCTTCACGGAATTCTGTCCATGCCACTTGATGGCCTTCCGGGATAGTGGCGAGATACTCAACCCACCAAATTCCGACGGCTCCATGAAGTTGTTGAGCGGCAAATAATGTATTCTGATATTCATCACACTAAAATACTCCAAATTTGGATTCCATTACACGAAGTATTGACCCGCTTCCACTGGTTCGGTAGCTTCCGTGAAGATTGGCGGTTGAGTCGCCAAGAAATCCAAATAAGTGTTCTGAGGTGGAACGACTTGTTATGTTCGCTGAAGTAGGCCTTACTGTAACAAGGCTTGGAGTAATCTGGTGTTCTCTTGAGATGATTCTTGGAGTAGCCTGATGTTTTTTGGTTAGACTCAACCACTTGAGTCATAATATCCATCCATCCCATGGATGGCAGTGCTGGCGGTGGCATCAAATCATCACCGTCTCGGCGACAACTTCCGGCCTTACTCGAAGAGCGAGTACGCACCATACTGCAAAAATACATTTCGAGATGAGTCAAAAATGAACTCAGCAGTAGGTGGGATAAGGAAAATATGAATATGTCAAAACTTTATGAAGCAGTAACAACACTCATGTTTACACAAATCCTTCAAGTATGCTCAACTAGTCAACTTTTCTGGACAGAATAGACCGGTTTGCACTTAACCCAGACTTTGATCCAGTTAACAGCATTTCCATAACTCAAGTTGAATACCAAAGTTAAAGTTAACTTCAATATATTCCCGACGTGTATTTTTATGACTCCAGATCAGCTCTGGATCAAAAGTTATGGTACTCAAAGTTGACAGAATTTCTGGATAAAATTTGCCAGCATCTCCTCTGAATGTGGCTGTTTTATCACAGTTGTATCTGAAAATACAATACAATTCTGAACAAACTCTGAATTACAAAATTGTTGCACATCTGACAACCTTTCCAACGGTGTATCATAGGACCCTTAGGGATTTTTCTACAGAAAGTTATGGATGATATACAGAAATGTCCAGAGAGGGTTTGCATCTGCCCTGTTTCTGGACAGCTTGCATTCAACTGGACATTCAACTAGTTTGGCGTGTGATTTTTCTCTGGAGGTCTGCAAAGAAGTTGTAGAGAACTTAAACACCTTCCTAGAACTGTATAATACACCTCCATTGGGTAAATATAATCATAGTTATGCTCTGTCAAATTCCAGCAATATTTTCGGCCAGAAAAGAGCACTCTGTTTTTGGAATCTTTGAATCCTAGCTATTCTCTTAATTGAATCTTAGTTCAAATTAAGAGCTCAGTAACTAGTATTTGTTTCAATACTTCCCTTTTTAGTTGAAAGTTAGTTCATGAGTCATTTCTCAGAGGAAAGAAGTTATAATGTTTAGTACGATGTCGATGCACCGTAATAATTATGTCGGTACTACGTTGCCTCACTAAAAGAAAATCCTAACCGGATTACACCGTCATATACATCTCCATAGGTGGCACTATAAAGGTCATTTGCAAACATGTTCTACTCGTAATACGGGTTTCGTGGTTAATGTGCTTGCATAAGACACCCAATCATCAGGTTCAGCTACACATTGAACCCGGCTCCATAAATAGATTAATACGCCCGTATGTCGTTAGTCACACGGACGTTCACAAACAAAACATGTCTTAAGCTACGTGTTCACGTTACCAACCACGTAACGGGGTCTCCTCCTACTTTCCCACAGCACGCCGTGGACTGGCGTTGCTCACATACTCCAAATGACATGAAGAGTCGTAGAGAACATATGAGCAAGTCGGGTTACCTGTCACCCGTGAGGCTCCACCCTTAAGCTTGTGCGCACTTGTGGACAGCACATCCATGCACCCCCAAGATGTAGAATGTTCTGAGATGCATGTTTTCTAACATAGACAAATAGGTTAGGTTTGCCACCTTCTATATTTATGCTAATAGTAGTCCTTATGTGGGCCTAGTATCGTTTTCTCACCGTATCCTAAGTTTTTCTCGTAATATGATCCTTATTTTGCGTGCTATTCCTAATACGGCTCTGATACCACACTCTGTGGAGATGCCTTTGGGATCCACACTTCCCGGGAATCGCATTGGGTGATGTCGTGCGATGCGGCACCCAACAACACACATATAAAGACATCATATTACATAAATCATTTGCGGAAGCTTACAAAGTGTTAAGTTTATAAATACTTTACCTCAAAATGTACTACAGCGGAAGACTATATTCATCTCACGTCTCATATCTAAACTGAGCAACAGAGAAGACGTCCAGCCCACGGACTCTTCTCACTAGCAACACAAAGTCATATAGCAGTGGCAGGGGTGTCTCTGAGTTTACCAGTCGGAGAGTTCCGAGTCTAATCGAACAACCTCATCATAAGCACAACGGTTATTACCTGCAAACAACTAGGATAGCATCCGTGAGCACAAAGTCTCAGGAAGACTTATCCGTCTCCTCTAACCATGAAACTCTACATGTAGGAAACATTAAACATGGCAGCTGAAATTTGTATAAAAGACTCGCCCACAATTGATCCTAAATTTTTAGATTTTATAGCAGCAACTTAAAGCCCTGAGCCGAGCAGCATCGCAACTCCACAATCAAACAAGAAAGGCTTTATTATGATGCTTCTCGCACAAGGTGAAATGAACTTAATTTGCACTATCTCTAATCCATACATGGTTGTAATACAATTAACAACACAAGAAGTATCATTTCAAGTAATTCACTTCACTTGTTACTACGTTAAGACTCAGTGTCCAAGTATGCTCATACAACCGTGAGTAACGGTGATTCGAACCAATAGACGCCAGGACTGCACGACACGTACACCCATTACCAAGTTACCATCGGCACACTCGACCAATGTTGCACGCGGCCACCTTTCCCAAGTTCATCCACACTGGACACGGTCCCATCGATCCGAACAGCAAGCTCCCTCAAGGTACATCTCCGTTGTGAGATGTTCTTGAGCAAGTTACCTCCTGCTGTACTGACGCCAAAAGCCTAAGCCAATCGGAAAAGTTCCAATATGATCTCACAAGGTACATCGGTTTTTTGGGTTCCATATCGCCAGTATGCGCCCGGTACACACCTCAAACTTGTCCAGCAGGGCCAAGTACGGACGGGCCTTAACCGACACAGGCAGGGCTACGCACACACGGACCTCGTCCTGCTGCTCCCTACATCCCTGCCCGGTCTCAAATTCTCATTTGTGAATTTTCCTCGAGGTTCTAATCATAAACCCGTACCGATGAATCCCACCCCTAAGCTCGCGAGTAGATTTCAACTACTCGACTTTTACCGGTCCTTCCACATGAACATTTAGCCTAGCATAACTCACTCGACGAGGTGCTAGTCTACCCATTCTCTCTCAGGTTCAATCTGGTCATGCAATTGGATTTCAAAGCATTTAGACCTAATGCACAATATCACATCATACCTAAAGTATCTATAAATGAGAACTTTATAAATATTGCTGACTAATAGTTTGTTGATCACTTGACGCTTAATCACTTGATCTCCTTGCTCCTTGATCTAAGCTTCACTTGCTCCACAATTCTCCACGTCAATCACTACACGTTATGAACATGTATATGCACTTTATTATAAATACTTTGCTATCAAGGCCTAATGACAATGTTGAAAACAGAACTCTGTCTAGAGGATGGAATTGAGATGATCCAAGTGGAAGAAGATGGATTTAGTAAAGTGGATCAAGCACTAAGTGTTCTCCCTAAATGTGGTTTATTCACCTCAGCAAGGTATTCAGAAAAGTAATTATCCAGAGCTATAATTGAGCTGAAATTTTTCATGTGAGTTCATTGTCACAAGAAAAGATTCTAGACCAAAAATTAGAACGTTTCATTGAGCAGTTCATCCAGAACAATTCCCTAAGTATTTAGGCTAAAAGGAATTAATTGTGAAAAAATGCATTTTTATGATAAATCAAGTGAACTAGAGAATTCATGAATTTTCCTAGGATTTTTGGGGCTAAGAATTGCCCAGAATTGAGTATACAAGTTTTGTATATTTTCTGAAAAAAGTTTCTGGACAATTTTGAATACAACAGTTTGTTCTCTGAATTTTCCTACTCAAATCAACTCCAAATGAGCTGAAATTTTAATAGGAGTTCAATAATATCCTAAATAATATTCTTAAAATTTAGAAAATTTTGGATGAACCAAACTCCCTATATAATCTATTTACAGAAAAGCTTTAAAAAATTATCCAGAAATTATTATTGACTTCCATACTAATTAGGTTGCAAATTTGGATAGACCTTTCAAGCTGAATCTAAACAAATTTGAATAACCCAATTTGGAATTTCCTAGCAAAAGTTATGAGCTGCTAAAGTTTGAATGAAATCTAGAAATTCAAAACACCCGGAAATGTTTAAAATTCTGACAGTGTGGTCCACCGTTGACGTGGCGCTACCGGAGTGAAAGACACATGGGGCTACTGAATTAAAAGCGCGTAGCCACAAACTGATCCGCAGCCATAGAGAATCCGGTTTATTAAAAATAGAGATTGGCGTGTGGGGCCGCTAGTTCTTCTTCTTCTTCTTCCTCGCGCCCCGGCGCTCGCCTGCCGCCCACCTCGTCGGAGAGATCGCCGGTAGGGGGTTCCCGTGCTCCAAAGTCTACCAAACTCGCATTTTCATGAACTCCAAACACAATGGTATTTAACCTCCAGTTCTATTGCCTTTACATTTTTGGGACTTTTACAGGACAGCGTGGTCTTTAACACGAAGATGAGAGCCTCATAATCCGCCATGTTGTTGGTTGCCTTGAAGTCAAGCTGCACCATGTACTTGAACTGCTGCCTAGTCGGGGTGAGGAGCAGTACCCCCGCACCGGCACCTTGCTTGCGCGAGGAGCTGTCAAAGAAGAGGGTCCAGTGAGGCCCGGTGAAGACCGGAGATCTGGGCTCGGGCTCACCGATGTCTTGGCCCCCTGGATGGCATGGTGGAGGTATCCACTCTGCCACGAAGTCAGCTAACACCTGACTCTTAACCGCATGGCGCGGAAAGAAGTCTAGCTCAAACTCTACCAGCTCAGCAGCCCACTTTGCAACATTGCTGGTTGCATTAGGGCTATAGAGCACGGCTTTCAGCGGGTATGAGGTGACCACTGAGATCTTGTGAGCATGGAAGTAGTGGCACAGCTTCCTTGATGCAACGAGGACTCCATAGAGCAGTTTGTGCACCTCCAAATGTCTTGTCTTGGCATCATGGAGGACCTCGCTGATGAAGTAGACTGGACGCTGGATGGTCCGGACCCTCCCGGAGGGGTCCGGAGCGTCCTCCTGGACAGGTACGGGACTTGGGGGCCCTTGGACCCTCAGGTCCGGAACTGCACTCCGGGTGCTAGGACCCGGACGTGCATTGGTCATCAGGTCCGGTGGGCTAGGACCTGATTGTCTCTTCATCCTGTGGCTCCCTTGCCAGGTCCGAGTCCTGGTGCGGGAGCCTTGTCTGGGACTTAGGATCGTTGTGGTTCCGGCCGCTCCGCTACCAGGACCATGCTGACAACCTCCGTTGTGACGGTGATGTAGAGGAGGAGAGGCTCACCATGTTCTGGAGCCACCATGATTGGCAGCATTGTGAGGAACTTCTTCATCTCCTACAACACCTCATCTGCCTCCTCGGTCCAGACGAAGGGTTCGGGCCTGCACAGAAGCTTGAAGAATGAGAGCCCACTCAGCCATTCTAGAGATAAACCGGCTAAGCGCAACCAAGCATCCTGTAAGCTTCTACACGTCCTTGATGCGGGCAGGTGGCCGCATCAGTTCTATTGCCTTAATCTTCTCTGGGTTAGCTTCGATTCCCCGGTGTGAGATGACGCGGCCCCAACGGCCTTGTCGAGCCAGGATCACGCTGAGGGGTGCTGCGTTGCACAACACCGGATAACGCACATCAAAGATACAAAGCGGAAGCAAAGTTTTATTACATAAACAGGTTTACGAATATTTGTACAACAAAATATGTTCAGTCTACACTCACGGGCGTAGATACACATCGAGTTCACGTTCAGCCCGTGAACGTGTCCCCGCTAGCACGCACACACACTAACACGGTGGCATGCACGACTCCCACTCGACGGGGTTCCCCTCCTGGGGTTCCGTCTCCTCCTCCGGAGTCCCTTCCTCATAGACCCCTGCAAAAGCTTCAAACACAAGCAGTGAGCATGATGACTCAGCAAGACTGACCCGTCTCTCCTATACATGAAACTTCTACATGAAGGGTATAGGGTACATGAGGTAAATAATTTGCAAAGGACTCGCCTAATTATTTGGACCATACTTTCAAGTTTTAGCAGCCGGTTGTGGAGAACCTTACGCTAAGGCACATGAGAGAGCCGCAATCAAACAAGAAACACATTTCTCTCATGTACTTTGCCCAAAGTTGAAAGGAACTTTAATTAGCTCTAATCTACAACAAGACATTAACAAGCAAGTATAACTTTCAAATCAGCAAACTTTTAACATGTATCTAGCATGTGCTTTCTACGTCATGGTACAGTGAACAAGTGGTACTCACTGACGAGGACATCACAACAGTGGATACTCACATTGATATACAAGGACCAATCACAAGAGCACGAGCACGGTTACTAAATCAGCAGGTGAACTCGTTCCTAACTTCCTACCCATGTGAGTTTGAGAATGGATTGCTATTTAATGGTTTAATTGTTATTAGGAACCATCGACATGATCAACAAGTAAAGGGAGGAGGATTTGGGGACGTGGAGAACCAGATGGGACGTCCACAAGTTGATGAAAGCAGTCACCAACTTGGAGTCCAGGAGCAGTCCATCTTAAAACGGACGCCCAGGATGCATACGGACTCTGTTTTTAACGTTCTACATATGCATGGAAAGATGAGAAGATAAACTTTCCAATAGTTATGGTCCCACATTAAAATTCGCCAGGAGTCATTGGAAATTGTCGAAACAAGTCGAATTCGGAGTTCTGTCCGGTGTTGCACCACCGTATTGGGCTTTTGGGCCTTGTATCCCATATGAGTCCATTAGGGACGCGTCTAAGGGTTTTATGGACGAACCCTAGCCTTTAAATACTGCAGCCGCCGGCAATATTCGGTGGGTTTTGCTTAGATTAAACACTTTCGCCGTTCTACGGTTTGTGAGACCCCAATTTCGCAATTTCAGATTGCATCTTCATCGTTCTTGCTTGTGTTCTCGGTTGCACCTGCAGGGATAGCCTTCTTGGCGAGGTCAAGCGTGTGAAGCACGATTGATAACCAACGGAGAAGTGGTGTAGTGATTTCAGGGGTATTCGGGTCTGCTTGAGTGCCTCGGATCATCAACGTCGAGATCTCCACTTCAATCGGCCTACCTTTCGGAAGATCGGGGCTAAACCGCTCATCATTTGGTATCAGATTTCAGGTTGCCCGTGAGGTACTTTGATTTCCCACTAGTTTAGTTTTTGTTTTTCATACCTAGAGTCCACAGAAAAAGCCACAAAAAAACATATCGTGTTTACCGATTCCTAGACCATAGTGCCTGCAATTTTCGTTTTTCAGTTTGCATTGTTGAGTTCGCATTCGTGTGGCCGAGTCTTGTTGCTGGTTTAGCTTTGTGTTTTTTTGGGTCGTTGTTATCGGTTTTCTTCCTTGTTTTTCTTGCTGCTCACCTATTCCACAATCCCTAAACAACAAACCGAGCCACCAAGATCATTGGTTTGCCCTAGCTAGCCGCCTTGCGTGAACTCCCGCATCGCCAGCCCTATAACAGGTGACAAACCATTGTGCCAGTCCTCCTTGATTCATCACACAACATCCCATCAGTCGCCGTTGCTAAATTCTGATTGTTTCTCACATCCTATTGCGAGATATTCTTCAAAACCGAGTTTGAATCAACATAAAAAAACAGTAACTCGGGTAGCCTACCTTAAAACGGCCATAACTTTTGCATACGAACTCGAAATCGGGCAATTTTTTTTTTCAAATTGAAAACAGTTAGCCTATACACTTGTGTTGTACTTGTTTGGTTATATCTTTCTGATTTTCTATTTGCCTTTCTACTGCCTTGTGTTGTGCTAGGCCTAGAACACTTGTTAACCAACAACAGTTCCTACATTGAATACTTATTCAATTTTGTTTTTGCTGTTAACGATTTTTTCTTATTAGCCACCATATTGTGCCATCCAAGCTCCACTTTTCCTCTTGAGCAGAACAGGTATCTTTGCAATCACTCCATGCTTCATTAGTTCTCACCTTCCACCGTTTACCACCTGTTGTGTCGGTAAGAACACTTGTAAGAACGTGGTAAGACACTTGAGAGAGAGAGAGAGAGAGAGAGATTGTTTCCTTCCTTCCACTTTTAACATTGCCACTACCCTTTGTAGTTGATAGTAATAACATCTTTTTGTTGTCTTTTGTTTACTACTAACAATGGCAGAAGATAAAAGGGATGATGAATGTGTTCAACATGCTGAGTTGCGTGACATGATGAGGGAAATGACAGATATGTTCACCAAAACCCAAGCATCGACAGAGGGGTCATTGACGATCTTGAATTGCCAACTTGCTGATCTTGTTGTTCGGATGGATACTCTTGAGACGCGGCTGCCTCTCGCTGAAAATCGTGAAGACGGTGCTTAAAATATGGAAGATCATAACAATCAACTACGACTTCCACGTTATCTACGAGGTATGGGAGGTAATAATTGTTATAATTACAATGATCATAATAACAATTTTAATCGCCCTCTTGATGACCCTTTTGCTAAAGTCAAATTTACTATACCCTCTTTTTCTGGTGCTTATGATACTGAGGCATATCTTGATTGGGAGATGACAGTAGAGTAGAAATTTAATGCCTACCTTGTTCCTGAACAACATAGAGTTCGTCAAGCCACTAGTGAGTTTAAGGATTTTGCGGTGGAATGAACTTGTTAAAACTAGAACTGATCCTCCAACATGGGATAGATTAAAGGAAGCTATGCCTGTTCATTTTGTTCCTCCTTCTTTTCAGCGGGACCTTCGCAAAAAATTGCAGTGCTTAGACCAAGGTAATAGGTCCGTAGAGGAGTATTATCAAGAGTTACAAAAGGGTATGTTGCGCTGTGGGGTAGTAGAGGACATGGATGATAAAATAGCTCGTTTTTATGGGGGGTTGATTTGGCGGACCGGAATCCGCTCATCCAGGATCGCAGAGGGTGGTGTCGCGCGATGCGACACCCGACAGCACACATCATAAGGATACATTGTATTACATAGAAAGCAAACTGAGATGTACAAAGTAGTACACTTGTTCAGTTACAACCCAAGGTACACATTACACAGTGGAAGTTTTAATTTGTACAACTCACGCCCGCCTATCTAGTAAAAGTCGGTTGCCCAGCCCTAGGGCAACCCACACTAGCTGCACTCCTCAGCTCAGTGCGGCGTGTACGGCTCCCACTCAGCCGTGGTCCCCGACGGAGGGTAACCCTCGCCGGTGGACTCGTAACCCGAGTCCGTGGGTGGCTCCTAACCTGAAAAACACTTAAGCAGCAACCATGAGCACGATGGCTCGACAAGACTTAACCGACTCCCCAGGCATGAAACTCTATATGTAGTGTACAACAAACATGGAGTGGTACATTTTCAGCAAAGGGACACGCCTACAAGTTCATCCTTACTTCATCTTTTAGCCACAGTTAACAGTTCATGAATCTGAAATTTAATAAGCAATTTTTGGTGGCACACATGTAATACAATTATATCATACAGCAGAATCGAATATAACATTCCATAAATTATCTACGTTACAACACAGTGAACAAGTGGTACTCATCACCACGAGAGACGGCGAATCGACTCAATATACACCTGCAGGGATACCCGAAGAGCACGTCACGTACGCCCACCCGTGGAGCTGCACGGCATGCTCACTCGATGTTGTAAGGGACAACCTTTCACCCAACAGCCAAAACGTCGAACCGGTCGCAAGTAGATTCCAACTACTCGACTTGTACCAAAGTCCTATAAATCATTAAGCATAGCTTGTCTACTCGAGGTCTTAAACACTACCCTCACTCTTAGAGGAAAATTTTGATTATGCAAGTGGGGTTCCATTATCCTACACCTAATGCACATTCATACTTCACCTTAGACATGTGAACAAAGCAAAACTTTATAAAAGGTTTAATGCAAACCGGGGCTTGCCTTGTTGCTGCTGGTCAGGGGTTAGGTCTTCTTCCGGAAGGAGGAAGTCGAGCACTTCCGGAGTCTCCTCGCCTTCAGTGACTACACGTTAACGATAAGCTATATGTCAATTTACATGCAATGTTTAGAATTGAATAAGCAATTACTATAAATCTAGCTAGACCTCCCCTTTGGTTCTGAAATTTTTATGTTAACTTGGTAGGATCCTAACCAGAGTACTGACCAAGTTTCATTTGAACCACAGTTCATTTGAGCCTTGCACAAATAAAAACCTATTTGGTCAATATTGGAGCCTCTAAGGGATTCCAGGGGTTTTCATGGCTCCAACCCTTATTTCCTGGAAACTAGAATTTGAGATGATTCTAATGGAATTGGTTTCATGTCATTTGAAGAATTCTAGAGGAAGTTATGCCCTAAACAAGATTCGAGAAAATCTGAAAAATGTTTCTGAAAATTTTTCTATTTTCTCAGGGCAGTTCATTTAATCACCTCATTAGGGGGACTAAATGAACTTGTATGAGTCTGAAAATTTTACTGTGACTCAAGGATTTTCCAATGAACCTCCCAGCCAAATTTCAGAATTGTTCATGAAGTAATCCTCCAGATAAAATTCCTGACAGTTTAAACTTTAGGGATTTAATTCTTGAAACTATTAAGTTTCATGAGCTGAAATTGGTATTGATGAAAAGTAATCAAAATTCTGTGTTCAGCAAAATTTGGTTCACTGCATTTAGAGCTTCCTAGCAAGAGTTCTATGCATTTGAAGTTTGAACTAAACTGGAAATTCCCCAAAATGTTTAAACTCTGCGGGTGGGGCCTACTCCTCAAATCGGCCCACTGAGAACGCGGCCACACCATGGCCCACGGGGTTTTACCCCCGCTGCCACACTGAATCCCGGCCGCAACTGGATCCCCGCGCGAGAATAGAGGCTGACCGGTGGACCCGGCCCCCCCTTCGTCTACCTCGCGCCATCCCGCGACTCCCGCGGCGGCGCTTCGCCGGAGCTCTCGCCGCCGGGCATTCCGCCGCCCGACCTTCGACAAAACTTGCCTCCTGTGCCTAACTTGGCTTGGGGAACACGCTGGTGCCCTCACCGAAGCTTGGCGATGGCCAGAACCGCGCCCATGACGGTGACAGCGGCTCTATCTACTCCGGCGATGTCGTCCGAGCTACTCAGGGCCTTATTTTCCGAACGGTTTGCTCCTACAGCTCCGCTGTGGCATGCTGAGCACGAAATTGAGCTCGGTTGGCCATGTAAACGGCCGGAGCTATGAGCTCACCGTCGACCTAGGGCTAAACTGGCGGATGCTCGAAAAACTTGAATAGCAGCGCCAAGACTCGATGGTTTTCGATGGTCTTTGATCCTAGGTGGCCGTGGGGATGTGTAGAACATGTGCTTAGCTGGGTTTAATTTCAGATTCTTTGCTAACTCGGTTCTTTGAACACCGAGGACTAAGCGTGGAAATACTCTCCCTACAGAGCATGAAAGGGGGTAGGGTCTTCACCGTGAGTTTGAGCAGCGTCCGGCGCACCTCTTTGCTGTTGATCTTCGGTCGCGAGAACACCTGGATCAGCGGCGCACCGAGGAGCTGAGGAGAGCGGCCGAGAGATGAGCGTTTTCGGTCGAGAGCGCGTGAAAGCCAGCTGGTCGGCGTGTGAGCTGCGAGGGATGACTTCGTGGGCAGGTAATAGCGTGGCGCAGGCCTCCAGCACGACACCAGCTCGTCGCGGTGGCCGCGTTGGGGCGGTGTTTCACCCGTGCGCTGGCGACCGCAGGTGTTCGACTGAGTGACTGAGTCGGTTTGATCTCTGTGTGGCTGACCGGTGGGTCCTCTTCTCCCCTCTAATTCTTTCTCCCCCTTCTGCTGCAAATATCCCAGCTACTAAACATTTAATGATAGACTTAAGCACCAAGCTACATTTTGAATTTGGTTCCCTCAATTGGAATTTTGGTTTGGCTAAATTTGCTTCACATTTGAACTGAAAATTCAAATTCAGTTTTGAATTATTGCAAATTTAGCTCCCGACAAGATAAATTCCAATGGGGGTGAAAATTGGTGGACTAACTCAGAAAAATGTGCTGAGTTTGAATATGAAGCCAACTTTTGAATTTAAGTGATGAAAGTTGCTGCAATTTGAATTTACATTCAAATTGGCCTCTTTTTCAAATGCCTCCAAAAGTGCCTCAAAAAGTGTGGGATTTGCATGAAATTTGGCCTGAACCTTCCCAAGACTTTTTAAGTCCAAGGGGTGAGCCCAACCTCTCATGTTCATGTGTAGAAATCCCACTTTGTGAAAGTTAGGGCTTTCCCCTCTAATCACCCTTTTGATGGTGGTTACTTGCTCTTCACAAGACATCACAAGATATCCACAACAAAAGCTGTGGTGTTGTGAGGTGATGAAAAATTTTTGCAAGTCCCTTTTTCTTGGGCTTTTACATCCCTCCCCCCTTAAAAGAATCTCGTCCCGAGATTACAAAAGAAGAGACAGCGATGTAATAGGAACTCACCCATGCTGATACGCCATGAACTCCGGGTAGTTTGAGCGAAGAAATTCCTCGCTCTCCCAAGTTGCTTCTTCGGCGGTGTGGTTGCTCCAGAGTATCTTGTAGAACCACAACGTTCGGCTACGTGTGGTCTGAGCTTTCTATCAATTATTGCCACCGGATATTCATCATATGTCAAATCCGGTTGCAACTCGCCGATGTCTTCGGTAGGAACAGCAGTTGTATGCTTCAGACATTTCGCAGTTGCGAAACATGGAAAACGTCGTGAACACCAGAAAGAGATGCCGGTAGCTCCAGCCTATACGCCGCTGGTCCACACTTCTCGGTGATAGCATAGGGTCCAATGAAACGGGGAGCGAGTTTCCCCTTCACGCCGAACCGGTGCACGCCCTTCATCGGAGATACACGGAGGTACACGTGTTCTCCGACGTCAAAGTGCAGCGGTCTACGCCTCTTATCAGCGTAGCTTTTCTTCCAGGATTGAGCGGCCTTCAAGTTGGCTTGAATCATCCGAACGCGCTCTTCGGCGTCGTTCACCACATCAACCCCGAACGTGACCCTTTCACCGGACTCGCACCAGTTTAATGGGGTGCGGCACTTGCGACCGTAGAGAGCTTCGTAGGGTGCCATCTTGATACTCGCCTGATAGCCGTTGTTGTACGAGAATTCCGCCAACGGTAGGTGATCATCCCAGTTCCTACCGTGGTGGATGGCACACGCTCTCAATATCTTCCAGTACTTGGTTCACCCTCTCTGTTTTCCCGTCTGTCTGAGGGTGATAGGCGGAGCTTCTAATCAGCTTAGTACCCAGTGCAGCGTGCAACTGCTCCCAAAAGCGAGATACAAATAATGCACCTCGGTCTGAGACTATGTTCTTGATGGTGACGGCGTTGAGCGGCCGGTAGTCCACACACAGCCTCAAGGTTTCATCCTTCTTCACGAACAGCGCCGAGCATCCCCAAGGCGAGGAACTTGACCTAATGAAACCTTTGCTCAACAGATCATTGAGCTGTTCTTTTAATTCAGCCAGCTCGTTCGGAGCCATCTTGTATGGTCTCCGTGATGTGGGCGTAGTCCCGGGTGCAAGTTCAATCTTGAACTCGACATCCCGCTCAGGTGGCATGCCCGGAAGATCATCCGGGAACACGTCGGGATACTCCCGGACTACGGGGATGTCTTCTAACTTGAGAGCTTCAGTATTATTTATTGCTGAAACCTCCTGGACAGGATTGTCTAACACCAGGGATTGCGGACGGTGGAATGGAGAATTCAAATGAACCGTTCGTGTCCAAGTGTCCAGGACAGCGACATGAAAGCGTAGCCATGACATCCCTAAGATTGCATCAATCTTTTGCCCCGTAAGGATTATCAAGGTGGCGGGATATAGCTTCCCACCTAAGCACAGAGGTGCTTTTGGAATCATCATATTTGCAGAAATCTTCCCTCCCGGTGAGCAGATCATATATGTGCAGTCGGTTGGGAAGACTTGCATTTGATGCTTAGTCACATAGGATGCACTTATAAAACTGTGGGTTGCACCAGAATCGAATAAAATGATGATTGCTTGGTCGTTGAGAGTGAACGTACCCGCCAGCACGTTGTCACCCTCTGGGGCGTCCTCATTGTCGAGGTTGCGAACGCCTCCAGTCCGCTGACCAGCCTTCTTGACCGGAGGTCGGCCTCGAGCACCGCCCTGGATCTGGGCTTGCCCGCTGCTCTGCTGCCGCTGGGGACAGTCCTTCGCGAAATGGCCCGCTTGGCCACACGTGAAACAAGTGTAGCGGGGCGGTCCTCCGCTGATCGGCGGACGGAAACCCGGGGTGCGTTGTGGCGGTGGAAACGCCCGGGGTGCCATCTGCTGCGGCTGCTGTTGTTGCGGTCGTGGTGGTGGCATCGGCGGTCGGAATGGGGGTGCCTGGAAAGAACGACCCCCGAACTGTTGAGGTCGCGCCGGTGGATGCCACTGCTGTCCGGATGGTGTCCGATACACCATGCGGTACTTCTGGGGAGCGCCATCCCCCACTGCTGGGTGGAGTGCTGCGCTTCCGCTGCTCAGCTGCCAACTCCCGCTGAGTGTCCTCTTGCATAATCGCGGCATTGATGAGGTCGTTGAAGGTGCCGCGATTCCATTGAACAAGATGCGTCTTCATCTCGGGATGTAACCCCCGATAGAAGTGCTCCTGCTTCTTCTCCTTGGTGGAGATGTAGTCTGACGCATATTGCGCCAGATGGTTGAAGACACGGGAGTAGTCATGGGCACTCCTCCCACCCTGCTTCAGTTCCAAGAATTCTTGGAACTTCCTCTTCATTATCCCGGGAGGGATATGATAGGCGCGGAACGCCTCCCGGAATTCCTCCCACTCCACGGCATGGCCAGCCGGATGTGAGGCAACATAGTTTGCCCACCACGCACCAGCGGCACCATGAAGCTGCTGCGCCGCAAACAGAGTCTTTTGCCGCTCCGTGCATTGGAGCAGCCCGAATTTGGACTCGATTGTCCGCAGCCAGTTGTCGGCCTCCAGTGGTTCTGCGGCTTCTGTGAACACCGGAGGGTGCGTACTCATGAAATCCGAGTACGTCACATCACGGGGCTCATGAGGCCCCTCTCTTGACGCCCCCCCTCCGCCTGGGACATATTCTGCACGATCGTGCAGAGCAGGTCGGTCTGCTCCTCACGATTCCCCACCAGTGCCGCTATCACATCCGCTAGGATAAGCGGAGGCGGCGGTGGTGGTTGCTGCTGTGGGGTGCTGTCGTGGGCAGGTGGCTGGGAGTCATCGCCTCCCTGCTGGCTAGAGCCACCAACCTCGTGCGTGGTCCGAGTGCAAACCATCTGCAACCATACGACAATAAACATCAGTCCTGCAACATATTGCATGCAGTCCAATGAAATGGCATAAACATAATGACAGTAAAACATGCGATACATCTCGTATGTAGATAATGTAATAACTTTGCACAAGCTACACCATTACCAGACCAAATACAAGCTAGTTAAATCCAGCTTGATGAACCTCCTCTTTGGAAGCTCACCACAACTAGGTTTGGTCACTACGAGACGTTACTATCGCTTTGTCATCACGTATACCACCCTTTTATCTTCAATACGACACAAACATGGCCTGTAGCAAAAGAATCTTGAGTAAGGCATATACTCAAATCTTTCACTAGTTGAGAATAACTACTCATGAGTATGTTCTACCCCATTGGAAGTACTTAAACCCCCTAGGGTACAACAACCGCTCAAATGAGTTCATCTGTCATCCCTCTGTCAGAATGACGAGTTTCTATGTATCCCAGATTTTGATCTGGTTCTGGGCATTTTCATAACGCAAGCTGAATACTAAAGTTAAAGTAAACTTCAGTATCTTTCCAACGAGTATTTATATGCCCTCAGATCAGCTCTGGTTAAAAGGTTATGGTAATTCAAAGTTAACAGAATTTCTGGAAGAATTTCAACAGCATCTCCTTTAGGAAGTTGCTGTTTTCAACTCATATTTCCACTGAATTCCGTGCTGCAAATACAGAACCTTTGAATTACAAAGATGCAACACCTTTCCTTACCTTTCCAAAGATGTGTCATATGATAATTTTAGATTTTTCTACAGGAAGTTATGCTTGAAAAACAGAACAGTCCAGAGTGTTTCAAATCTGTGCGGGTTCTGGACAGTTTACAATCCTCTGGGATTTAAGCCATCTTAAGGTGTGATTCAGCCCTGGAAGTCTACAACAAAGTTGTAGATTGCTTAAACAGCTTTCTAGAACTATCTCCCACACCTCCATTGGCTAAATAATCTGTGAGTTATGCCCTGTCAAAGTTCAGAAAACTTGCTGCCCAAAACAGAGCACTCTGTTTTTCAATCCTTTGGAACTACACTGATCAACTATCAAATCTTTCTACTCTTGAGACGCGGCTGCCTCTCACTGAACATCGTGAAGACGGTGCTTATAATATGGAAGATCATAACAATGAATCACGACTTCCACGTTATCTACGAGGTATGGGAGGTAATAATTGTTATAATTACAATGATCGTCATAACAATTTTAATCGCCCTCTTGATGACCCTTTTGCTAAAGTCAAATTTACTATACCCTCTTTTTCTGGTGCTTATGATGCTGAGGCATATCTTGATTGGGAGATGACAGTAGAGCAGAAATTTAATGCCTACCTTGTTCCTGAACAACATAGAGTTCGTCAAGCCAGTAGTGAGTTTAAGGATTTTGCGGTGGAATGAACTTGTTAAAACTAGAACTGATCCTCCAACATGGGACAGATTAAAGGAAGCTATGCGTGTTCATTTTGTTCCTCCTTCTTTTCAGCGGGACCTTCGCAAAAAATTGCAGCGCTTAGACCAAGGTAATAGGTCCGTAGAGGAGTATTATCAAGAGTTACAAAAGGGTATGTTGCGCTGTGGGGTGGTAGAGGACATGGATGATAAAATAGCTCGTTTTTATGGGGGGTTGATGTGGCGGACCGGAATCCGCTCATCCAGGATCGCAGAGGGTGGTGCCGTGCGATGCGACACCCGACAGCACACATCATAAGGATACATTGTATTACATAGAAAACAAACTGAGATGTACAAAGTAGTACACTTGTTCAGTTACAAACTAAGGTATACATTACACAGCGGAAGTTTTAATTTGTACAACTCACGCCCGCCTATCTAGCAAAAGTCGGTTGCCCAGCCCTAGGGCAACCCACACTAGCTGCACTCCTCAGCTCAGCACGGCGTGTACGGCTCCCACTCAGCCGTGGTTCCAGACGGAGGGTAACCCTCTCCGGTGGACTCGTAACCCGAGTCCGTGGGTGGCTCCTCACCTGAAAAACACTTAAGCAGCAACCATGAGCACGATGGCTCAACAAGACTTAACCGACTCGCCTAGGCATGAAACTCTATATGTAGTGTACAACAAACATGGGTGGTACATTTTCAGCAAAGGGACACGCCTACAAGTTCATCCTTACTTCATCTTTTAGCCACAGTTAACAGTTCATGAATCTGAAATTTAATAAGCAATTTTTTTGTGGCACACATGTAATAATACAGTTATATCATACAGCAGAATCGAATCATAACATTCCATAAATTATCTATGTTAAAGACGCAGTGAACAAGCGGTACTCGTCACCACGAGGGACGGCAAATCGACTCGATATACACCTGCAGGGATACCCGAAGAGCACGTCACGTACGCCCACCTCTGGAGCTGCACAGCACGCTCACTCGATGTCGTACGGGACAACCTTTCACCCAACAGCCCAAACGTCGAACCGGTCGCACCAAAACGGACAGGAGGTTCCCTACACGGAGCATCTCTCTATGCCCGTTAGAAGATTTCCACCTTGTTGTCCTCAACCTACACCTATAAATCAGTGTGCTATGCCTCGACGCCCGGAGGTTTAGGTTACATCGGTTTATCGGGGCCCATATATCCGATATGCCTTCGGTACGTTCAATACTTGTTCAGCAGGGCCGCACACGGATTGGTCCTCAATCGACACGGACAGGGCTGCGCACACAAGACTTCCTCTTGCTGCGCCCTAGCCCCCACCTAATCTCATTTTCATTACTAAAGTGATCTCACATCACTCGAACCAAACCCGTGTGTCCCAAGCCTAACTCGCGAGTAGATTCCAACTACTCGACTTGTACCAAAGTCCTATAAATCATTAAGCATAGCTTGTCTACTCGAGGTCTTAAACACTACCCTCACTCTTATAGGAAAATTTTGGTTATGCAAGTGGGGTTCCATTATCCTACACTTAATGCACATTCATACTTCACCCTAGACATGTGAACAAAGCAAAACTTTATAAAAGGGTTAATGCAAACTGGGGCTTGCCTTGTTGCTGCTGGTCAGGGATTAGGTCTTATTTCGGAAGGAGGAAGTCGAGCACTTCCGGAGTCTCCTCGCCTACAGCGACTACACGTTAATGATAAGCTATATGTCAATTTACATGCAATGTTTAGAATTGAATAAGCAATTACTATAATTCTAGCTAGACCTCCCCTTTGGTTCTGAAATTTTTATGTTAGCTTGGTAGGGTCCTAACTAGAGTACTGACCAAGTTTCATTTGAACCACAGTTCATTTGAGCCTTCCACAAATGAAAACCTATTTGGTCAAATTGGAGCCTCTAAGGGATTCCAGGGGTTTTCATGGCTCCAACCCTTATTTCCTGGAAACTAGAATTTGAGATGATCCTAATGCAATTGGTTTCATTTTATTTGAAGAATTCTAGAGGAAGTTATGCCCTAAACAAGATTTGAGAAAATCTGAAAAATGTTTCTGAACATTTTTCTATTTTCTCAGAGCAGTTCACTTAATCACCTCATTAGGGGGACTAAATGAACTTGGATGAGTCTGAAAATTTTACTGTGACTCAAGGATTTTCCAATGAAACTCCCAGCCAAATTTCAGAATTGTTCATGAAGTAATCCTCCAGATAAAATTCCTGACACTTTAAATTTTAGGGATTTAATTCTGGAAAACTATTAAGTTTCATGAGCTGAAATTGGTATTGCTGAAAAGTACTCAAAATTCTGAGTTCAGCAAAATTTGCTTCACTGCATTTGGAGCTTCCTAGCAAGAGTTCTATGCATTTGAAGTTTGAACTAAACTGGAAATTCCCAAAATGTTTAAACTCTGCGGGTGGGGCCTACTCCTCAAATCGGCCCACTGAGAACACGGCCACACCGCGGCCCACGGGGTTTTACCCACGCTGCCGCACTGAATCCCGGCCCCAACTGGATCCCCGCGCGAGAATAGAGGCTGACCGGTGGACCCGGCCCCCCTTTCGTCTACCTCGCGCCATCCCGCGACTCCCGAGGCGGCGCTTTGCCGGAGCTCTCACCGCCGGGCGTTCTGCTGCACGACCTTCGATGAAACTTGCCGCCTGTGCCTAACTTGGCTTGGGGAACACGCTGGTGCCCTCACCGAAGCTTGGCGATGGCCGGAACCACGCCCGCGATGGTGACAGTGGCTCTATCTACTCCGGCGATTTCGTCCGAGCTACTCAGGGCCTTATTTTCCGAACGGTTTGCTCCTACAGCTCCGCTGTGGCATGCTGAGCACGAAAATGAGCTCGGTTGTCCATGGAAACGGCCGGAGCTATGTGCTCACTGTTGACCTAGGGCTAAACTGGCGGATGCTCGAAAAACTTGAATAGCAGCGCCAAGACTCGATTGTTTTCGATGGTGTTTGATCCTAGGTGGCCGTGGGGATGTGTAGAACATGTGCTTAGCTGGGTTTGCACAGTGGAGGGCCGATCACCACGAATTTCAGATTATTTGCTAACTCGGTTCTTTGAACACCGAGGACTAAGCGTGGAAATACTCTCCCTACAGAGCATGAAAGGGGGTAGGGTCTTCACCGTGAGTTCGAGCAGCGTCCGACGCGCCTCTTTGCTGTTGATCTTCGGTCGCGAGAATGCCTGGATCAGCTGCGCACCGAGGAGCCGAGGAGAGCGGCCGAGAGATGAGCGTTTTCGGTCGAGAGCGCGTGAAAGCCAGCCGGTCGGCGTGTGAGCTGCGAGGGATGACTTCGTGGGCAGGTAATAGCGCGGCGCAGGCCTCCAGCACGACACCAGCTCGTCGCGGTGGCCGCGTTGGGGCGGGGTTTCACCCGTGCTCTGGGTTTGAATATGAAGCCAACTTTAGCTCCCGACAAGATAAATTCCAATGGGGGTGAAAATTGGTGGATTAACTCAGAAAAATGTGCTGAGTTTGAATATGAAGCCAACTTTTGAATTTAAGTGATGAAAGTTGCTGCAATTTGAATTTACATTCAAATTGGCCTCTTTTTCAAATTCCTCAAAAAGTGCCTCAAAAATTGTGGGATTTGCATGAAATTTGGCATGAACCTTCCCAAGACTTTTTAAGTCAAGGGGTGAGCCCAACCTCTCATGTTCATGTGTAGAAATCCCACTTTGTGAAAGTTAGGGTTTCCCCTATAATCACCCTTTTGATTGTGGTTACTTGCTCTTCACAAGTCATCACAAGATATCCACAACAAAAGCTGTGGTGTTGTGAGGTGATGAAAAATTTTTGCAAGTCCCTTTTTCTTGGGCTTTTACAGTTTAGGCGTGAAATTCAGGACATTGTTGATTATAAGGAATATGATACTGTTAACAGATTATTTCAGCTGGCTATTTTGGCAGAAAAAGAATTGCAGGGCCGCCAACAGCAGCAGAACCAATGCACGAGGAGCACCTTCACACCGCGTTCGACATCTACACCATCCAAAACAGCACCATCTTTGAGTTTTCCTACTGCCACTACACCATCCAATTGTGGCCAACGAACTTCGTCTACTGCTCCATTTTCTCGCGCGCCGGAGGGCAGCAAGACGACACCATTCAAGCCTACGTCTTCCACTCGTTCCACGAGTCGAACTTCCAACATTAAGTGTCACCGCTGCCAGGGAGTTGGTCATGTGATGAAAGATTGCCCTAGCAAACAAGCATACATAGCACGAGATGATGGCGGGTATGATAGTACTTCGTATGTTGAAGATGAATATTCTCTTGCTACTAACATTGCAGGACCAAAAGATGACCACTATAGCACAGATGAAGAGGTACTTGGTACTGCAGCAACGGAAAATTATAGAAGCATAATTGTGCAGCATGCTTTGAGCTCCAAAGTTGAGGAGGATGACAAGCTACAGAGACACAATCTTTTTCACATGTTTCTCATCGTCAAGGACTGCCGTGTGCACACTATAATTGATGGAGGCAGTTGCAATAACTTAGTGAACACGGATGTGGTCAAGAAACTTGGGTTGACAACAAGAGTACACCCTCATCCATACCACATTCAGTGGTTCAACAACAGCGGGGCAAGTTTGCCAAATCGTGCGGCGTACAGGGCGAATCCGTAAGAGACAAGGGAAATTCAGCGACAAGT
The DNA here is from genome assembly GCA_030760725.1 of Neostapfia colusana. Taxonomy (NCBI): domain Eukaryota; kingdom Viridiplantae; phylum Streptophyta; class Magnoliopsida; order Poales; family Poaceae; genus Neostapfia; species Neostapfia colusana. The sequence goes on along the minus strand of JASWHV010000004.1, from coordinate 33,114,265 downwards.
TCAAGGTCTTTTGAACCGCGGGTATATTCGTGAAAGCCTTAGTCCTTGTTCTGTTCCTGTTCTATTGGTTCCTAAGAAAGATGGTAGCTGGCGCATGTGTGTTGATTGTAGAGCGACTAATAACATCACCATTCGATATCATTATCCTATTCCTCGCTTAGATGACATGCTTGATGAATTGAGTGGTGCTATTATTTTCACAAAAATTGACTTGCGTAGTGGTTACCACCAAATTAGAATGGCACTAGGAGATGAATGAAAACTGCATTTAAAACCAAGTTTGGACTTTATGAGTGGTTAGTTATGCCTTTTGGTTTAACTAATGCACCTAGCACTTTTATGCGATTAATGAACGAGGTTTTACGTGCTTTTATTGGAAAATTTGTGGTGATTTACTTTGATGATATCCTCATTTACAGCAAGTCATATGACGAACATCTTAATCATTTACGTGCTGTTTTCAGTGTCTTGAGAGATGCACGTTTGTTTGGTAACCTCGAAAAGTATGTCTTTTGCACCAATCGAGTTTCGTTTCTTGGATATGTCGTTTCATCGCAGGGAATTGAGATGGATGAGGCAACAATTGTGGCGATCACTAGCTGGCCAACTCCATCGACCGTCACGCAGGTGCGTAGTTTTCTTTGTCTTGCAGGTTTTTATCGATGCTTTGTGCGGGATTTCAGCACCATTGCAGCACCTCTCCATGAACTGACGAAGAAGGGAGTGCAGTTTCGATGGAGCGAACAGCAGCAACAAGCTTTTGATGTTCTCAAATCAAAGCTTACACAAGCACCATTGCTACAACTTTCTGATTTTGACAAGACATTTGAGCTAGAATGTGATGCAAGCGGCATTGGTATTGGAGGTGTTCTCATACAATGAGGTAAAACCGTTGCATTCTTTAGTGACAAATTGCATGGTCCTTCTCTGAATTATTCTACTTATGATAAGGAATTGTATGTCTTAGTGCGAGTTCTACAAACTTGGCAACATTACCTTTGGTCTAAGGAGTTCGTCATACATTCCGATCATGAATCTTTGAAGTATCTTAAGTGCCAAAACAATCTGAATAAACGACATGCTAAATGGATTGAGTTCATAGAATCATTTCCATACATCATTAAGCATAAGAAAGGGAAGGAGAATGTTATTGCAGATGCATTATCTAGATGTTACACCATGCTGTCCCAACTTGATCATAAAATATTTGGTTTAGAAACAATAAAAGGATTATATCCTACTGATTTGGACTTCAAAGATGCCTTTGAAAATTGTAGAGAAGGAAGAACATGGAATAAATATATACTACGGAAGGGCCTCCTCTATCGTGCTAACAAGCTATGTGTTCCTGCTAGTTCCATTCGCCTATTACTTTTGCAGGAAGCACATGGAGGAGGTTTGATGGGACATTTTGGAGTGAAGAAAACGGAGGACGTGCTGGCCACACACTTCTTTTTTCCAAAGATGAGACGTGATGTCGAGCGCTACGTGTCACGATGCACTACTTGCAATAATGCTAAGTCTCGACTTAACCCACATGGTCTTTATATGCCTCTTCCTGTTCCTAGTGTACCTTGGCAGGATATTTCCATGGATTTTGTTTTGGGATTGCCTAGGACTAAGAGGGGGAGGGATAGTATTTTTGTGGTTGTTGATCGTTTCTCAAAAATGGCACATTTTATACCTTGTCATAAAAATGATAATGCCTCACACATTGCTGATTTATTTATGACGGAAATTATTCGTTTACATGGTGTGCCAAATACCATTGTTTCTGATCGTGATGCAAAATTTTTAAGTCATTTTTGGAGAACTTTGTGGTATAAATTGGGAACCAAGCTGCTGTTTTCAACCACATGTCACCCACAAACCGATGGACAAACTGAGGTAGTAAATCGTACTCTATCCACTATGTTGCGGGCTGTTTTAAAAACAAATTTAAAGGGTTGGGAGGATTGTTTACCACATAAAGAATTTGCTTACAACAGGTCAGTTCACTCTACTACAAAGGTAAGCCCATTCCAGGTAGTGTATGGTTTCAATCCCCGTGCTCCTATTGATTTATTACCTTTGCCTCCTTCTGAAACTATAAATTTGGATGCTACACAACGATCTGAATTCATTCTTAAGATGCATGAAACTACAAGGAAAAATATTGAAAGGATGAATGAGAAGTATAGAATTTCTGGTAGTAAAGGTAGAAAAGAAGTAAAACTTGAACCAGGGGACTTGATATGGCTACTGTCGAAGTGTTCGGTCGACACTTCCCCCGAGCCTGCACTGGGCAGCCCGCGGAGGTTCTTTTTTCGGAGGGGCTAGTTCCTAGCGGAGAGCTTGCGCAGATGGACGAGTTAGTGAGAGCTTGACACGGAGAGTTTTACGTGGTTCAGGCCGCCGGAGCGTAAAACCCTACGTCCACGACGAGCTATGGAGCTCGCTGTATTGCTTGCTGCTCAGGGCCGGGGGCCTGAGCTTGGGGGTGAGTTACAGCTTGAGAGTGTATGGCTAGCGTATGAGTTGCAAAATGCGAACCCAGGGTGCGAATGGCTAGAGTGCAAACCCCTGCTAACGTCGCCTACCCGAGCCTTTTATAGTCCAAGACTCGGGTGGCTTACAAGGGGGCCGGGACCCGACAGTTGGTCCCGGGGAGATTGACTGATATCTACCGTATCTGCAGTTATGCCGGTAGTTGTCTCTGCCGAAGGCTTCTGAGTCTTCGTCTTGTAGTTCTGCCCATGCCGCATGCTAGTCGTAGTGGATGATGACGGCGGGGGCGGTAGGGGATGTCTTGTCGCTGCATTTATTGGCTGGCAGCCTCTGACACTGCGCGCCAGTCTGTGATGCGACTGGGCGCAACGGCTCCTGACAGAGGCGTGCTCCGCGTCTCCGCGTCTTGGGAAGGCACGGGCCTTGAATACCTTGTACGGGCAAGGTATGGGGCGTCTTTACGCCCGCTGCCTATCGCTCGGGGGCAGGCAGCGCCGTTCTGCTGGCCACGTGGCGGGCCCGGAGCCCTCCTCATAAGAGAGGGGGGTCCGGCCCCACAGGACACGTGGAGCCTTCGGACCTCTCCCCGCGGAGGGGGAGGTTCGGCTTCTGTTGGCCACGTGGCGAGCCCGGAGCTCCTCTCTAAGGAGAGGGAGGTCCGGCCTCTCCGGACACGCGGCACCTTCGGACCTCTCTCCCGCGGAGGGGGAGGTCCGGCTTCTGTATGCCACGTGGTGGGCCCGAAGCTCTCCTCTGAGGAGAGGGAGGTCCGGGCCCGCTGGACGCGTGGCGCTTTCGGAGCTCTCCCTGCGGAGAAGGGCGAGATCCTTAGGCATTCTCCCCTGTGCGCGGGGGTACCCCATATTGAGGGTACCGATAGTGGCCCCCGGGCCCATCTCGGGGGAGATAGCGAGCCCGAGGTGGGACCTTCACTCTTCTGATCCGCGCACTTTCTTGTCTTGAGTACTCCCTGTGCTGGCAGGGTCTTGACGGCTTCGGTGTTCAGCCTCTTAGGGGAGGGTGAAGCCTGGCATCGGAGCTCGGCCCGGCTGTGGGGGCGGAGGTCCGGAAGCCATCGGAGCTTAGGCCAGCGAAGGGCGTGAGGTCCGGCATCAGCGCTCGCCTCTGAAAGGAGGGCGGGGGCTGGCATCGGAGCTCGGCCCAGCTGTGGGGGCGGAGTCCGGAAGTCATCGGAGCTCAGGCCAGCGAAGGGCGTGAGGTCCGGCATCAGTGCTCGCCTCTGAAAGGAGGGCGAGGGCTGGCCTCGGAGCTCGGCCCGGCTATGGGGGCGGAGTCCGGAAGTCATCGGAGCTCAGGCCAACGAAGGACGTGAGGTCCGGTATCAGCGCTCGCCTCTGAAAAGAGGGCGAGGGCTGGCCTCGGAGCTCGGCCCAGCTGTGGGGGCGGAGTCCGGAAGTCATCGGAGCTCAGGCCAGCGAAGGGCGTGAGGTCCGGCATCGGCGCTCACCTCTGAAAGGAGGGCGAGGGATGGCCTCGGAGCCCGGCCCAGCTGTGGGGGCGGAGTCCGGAAGTCATCGGAGCTCAGGCCAGCGAAGGGCGTGAGGTCCGGCATCAGCGCTCACCTCTGAAAGAGGGCGAGGGCTGGCCTCAGAGCTCGGCCTGGCTGTGGAGGCGGAGTCCGGCAGTCATCGGAGCTCAGGCCAACGAAGGGCGTGAAGTCCGGCATCAGCGCTCGCCTCTGAAAGGAGGGCGAGGACTGGCATCGGAGCTCGGCCCAGCTGTGGGGGCGGAGGTCCGGAACTGCTCAGCGGTCCCCCCCTTTCCTGTCCCTTAGTCTCATTTGGCTTACTGTCCCAGGCCGGAATACGGGGCCTGGGTAATCCAGTGCACTTGGTCCTGGAGGTCTGGCCCCGGCCCCAGTCAGGGTGTAACCGTCCGGCCCCCTGGTACTCAGACCGCACCGCTGGGGGGCAGAGTGCGCATGCTTTGGGTGCAAGACTGGGCAAAGCAAGGCTCCTGACCCCCCGGTTTAGCATAGGTCTTTTCTCGGAGGAGACCAACTGGCGGTACAGTACCCTTACATGGGGAGACCCAGAAGGCCACCGGGCCTCTGGCAGGTACCCCAAGCACTACCGCCTTCGGCAGGATGGCAAATATCGACTATGCATGAGAGCAGGAAAGAGGAACCGAGTGTACAATGGACGCACACTGTCTAGAGCGTGGGGAGGTGTTCATATAAATTAATGCGTAATAAATAAACACCTAAGTAAGCATGGTGAACTTACTGGGGTGGCGTCGGAGCGCCTGTCTTCACGCAGAGCGGGTCATGCGTGGCTTCGTCGTACGCCGGACACGGGGAGACCCTCCATGGCTATATCAGGGGGAAGCATGGCTTCGGCCCTGCATACCATGTGGAAGGGTAGTTCCCGTGACCCGGCCCTGGGAAGTCCGGCTGGCCCTCAACATGGAGGAGCCGGTATCCCCCGACGGCTCTGGGTGCGCGTCTGCACCGGTTGTGTGGGTCTGCTTGGCGTGGACTTGGCATGCATTGCATCCCTAACCAGTTTGACGGCGTCCAGGTGGCTCTCGGTCAGTAGGAGCCATGCCGGGTGGCTTATCTGACCAACGTGCAGGACGATGAGCGTTCCCAGCACTCGCCTCCTTGGACTACTGCGAGCTAGTCGCAGCCTTCCTCCTGGGTTATGCACCGCAATAGGATGTCGTGGCGCCACGCCAGTAAAGATACCAGCGCGTAGCACCTAGCCACCGCACCACCCGTTCAGCGGATGCACGTTCATCAGGAAGGATGTCCTTCAAGGAGTCCCGGACCTCCGTGGTCCATGCATCGGGGCTACTTGAGCTTCTGGATCTCGAGCGCTGGGTTGCACGGAGTCCCCAGTGACTCTTACGATCCTTTGGTGGCATCCAGGGCCGCCGGGACTGCCTAGCTTCATGGCACTGGTTCAGCCCCCTTCGCCCGGCTCGGCGGGCCGGGCTGTGGACCGCAGCAACGATCTCTCGAAGACTCCTTCGTGCGCGGGGGCTCCGATGGAGGTCTTCATTGAGAGGTTGTCCGCTGCGGCTGTGCCAGCGCGCGGTACATGGCGCAGGTCCAAGGCGAGGAATTCTTTCTCCAACATCCACACGTGAAGCAGATAAGCAGCTAGCTGTGGGTCTTTGTAGGAGCGTTCACCCTTAACTTGCTTAATAACTAGCTGGGAGTCACCCTGTGCCAAGAGCTGGCGAGCGCCCAAAGACAGGACTGTCTTTTAGGCCAAAGATGAATGCTTCATACTCTGCCAAGTTGTTGGTTGCCTTGGAATTGAGACGCACCATGTACCCAAACTGCTCCCCCGATGGCATGAGAAGCAGTACGCCGGCACCGGCCCCCTGCTTTCGCGAGGAGCCATCGAAGAAGAGCATCCAGTGAGGCCCGGTGAAGACCGGGGCTCGGTACTCTTCGCGGCCCCCTGGGTCCACTCAGCCACGAAGTCAGCCAGTGCTTGGCTCTTGGCTGTCTGACGTGGTCGGGAGCTCAGCTTGAACTCCGCCATCTTTGGGCTGTCTTCCGGCTTCGGAAGCTGGCAGTGAGTGCCAGCTCTGTCCTCCGGCAGCTCTGGCGCACTTGTCCGCCAGGCTGAAGAGCTCGGAGGCATCGCAGACCTCTCTGGTTGCAAGCCTCACAAGCATCTTCTTGTCCTGGACACTATCGAAGTGCCGCCACCACAGAAGCACTTTGAATATGCGGAATGGTGTTGCGTACCTGGGAGAACCGCTGGATGAAGGAGCGCAGCGACTCCCCAGGTTGTTGCTTGATGGCTTGGAGGTCAAGCTCTGTTCCGGGACGGGTGTAGGAGCTGCCGAAGTTGGCGATGAACCGCCGGCAGAGCTCTCCCCAGGAAGTTATGGAACCCCGAGGGAGGTTCATGAGCCAAGACCGGGTCGGGCCGGTCAAGGCAACAGGGAAGTAGATTGGCCATGACGGCCTCATCCCCTCTTGCGGCAAGTACGGCGGTGGAGTAGATCTGGAGGAACCCCGCCGGGTTGACGCTGCCGTCGTACTTCTCGGGCAGGTGCGGCCGAAACTTGCGCGGCCACCTCGTGAAGCGGAGGTGGGGCTCCAGGGCCGTACATCCTGCCCCTGTCTATCTCGCGAATCCACTGCTGGGTCGCTGCCTGAGGCGCGTCCCCAACAGGCGGATCGTGCGGTAGCGCTCTTGCTGCGGCTGGCGCAGCCCCGCCGGGTACGTCCAGCGCTACTGAAGACCTGACACTGGTCGGAGCCTGCATTGCCGGGGTCGGCGCTGCCAGAGCCGGTTGCTGGCTCCCAGTGCAGGTATTGGTGCCGCGAACGCTTGGTTGCGCCTGACACAGTGTACCCCGGTATGGGCAAGGTTGCGCCATAGGCCGGGGACGCCGCTTGCAGAGCACATGGTTGTGGCTTATGCTGCGCGGCGTACGCCTGGGGCAGAGCTCGCGTGGCGAAGGTCCGCCCTTCAGGCTGGGTCGAGGCTGACGTCATGTTGTCGCCAGCCTCTTGAGTGCGACGACTTTCTTGACGTCGCTCGAGGTACACCCGGGTATCCTGGCCCAAGTGACACCGTTCCAGCTCTGTCCTCAGATACGTCGACTGGAGCCTGGTGGAGCTGGAATCTGCCGTCTGCTCGTCAACCATTGGTGTGCGCATCAGTGGCACAGCCGGTTGGCCGGAGCGTCGTCCCCGCTGAAGTCGAGGGTTTGCGGTGGCGACGACGAGACGGTCTACCTCGCGAATCCACTGCTGGGTCGCTGCCTGAGGCGCGTCCCCAGCAGGTGGATTGTGCAGTAGCGCTCTTGCTGCAGCTAGCGCACCCCCACCGGGTATGTCCAGCGCTACTGAAGACCTGACACTGGTCGGAGCCTGCATTGCCGGGGTCGGCGCTGCCAGAGCCGGTTGCTGGCTCCCAGTGCAGGTATTGGTGCCGCGAACGCTTGGTTCGCGCCTGGCACAGTGTACCCCGGTATGGGCAAGGCTGCGCCATAGGCCGGGGGCGCCGTTTGCAGGACATATGACTGTGGCATATTCTGCGCGGCGTACGCCTGGGGCAGAACTCTCGTGGCGAAGATCTGCCCTTCAGGCTGGGTTGAGGCCGACGTCATGCTGTCGCCAGCCTCTTGGATGCGACGCCTTTCTCGACGTCGCTCGAGGAACACTCGGGCATCTTGGCCCAAGCGGCTTCGCTCCAGCTCTGCCCTCAGATCCGTCGACGGAAGCCTGGTGGAGCTGGAGTCCGCCGTCTGCCCTTCAACCGTTGGCGCGCGCATCAGCGACACAGCCGGTTGGCCGGAGCGTCGTCCCCGTCGAAGTCGAGGGTTTGCGGCGGTGACGACGAGACGGTCCACCTCGCGAATCCACTGCTGGGTCGCCGCCTGAGGCGCGTCCCCAGCAGGCGGATTGTGCAGTAGCGCCCTTGCCGCTGCTAGCGCACCCCCACCGGGTACGCCCGGCGCTACTGAAGGCCTGACGCTGGTTGGAGCCTGCATTGCCGGGGTCGGCGCTGCCAGAGCCAGTTGCTGGCTCCCAGCTTGCCCTGACACACTTCATCCTGAGTGTGTCGCCATGTACTCTCCCCTGGTCACGGTTCGCCGCGAACGCTGGGGAGGAGAGTTTGCCGTTGAAGGAAGCTTGGCCATCTTCGTCGGCGGAAACTCGTCGCGCTAGGAGAAAAGCCCCCTACCTGGCGCGCCAAATGTCGAAGTGTTCGGTCGACACTTCCTCCGGGCCTGCACTGGGCAGCCCACGGAGGTTCTTTTTTCGGAGGGGCTAGTTCCTAGCAGAGAGCTTGCGCAGATGGACGAGTTAGTGAGAGCTTGACACGGAGAGTTTTACGTGGTTCAGGCCGCCGGAGCGTAAAACCCTACGTCCACGGCGAGCTATGGAGCTCGCTGTATTGCTTGCTGCTCAGGGCCGGGGGCCTGAGCTTGGGGGTGAGTTACAGCTTGAGAGTGTATGGCTAGCGTATGAGTTGCAAAATGCGAACCCAGGGTGCGAATGGCTAGAGTGCGAACCCCTGCTAACGTCACCTACCCGAGCCTTTTATAGTCCAAGACTCGGGTGGCTTACAAGGGGGGCCGGGACCCGACAGTTGGTCCCGGGGAGATTGACTGATATCTACCGTATCTGCAGTTATACCGGTAGTTGTCTCTGCCGAAGGCTTCTGAGTCTTCATCTTGTAGTTCTGCCCATGCCGCATGCTAGTCGTAGTGGATGATGACGGCGGGGGCGGCAGGGGATGTCTTGTCGCTGCGTTTATTGGCTGGCAGCCTCTGACACTGCGCGCCAGTCTGTGATGCGACTGGGCGCAACGGCTCCTGACAGAGGCGTGCTCCGCGTCTTGGGAAGGCGCGGGCCTTGAATACCTTGTACGGGCAAGGTATGGGGCGTCTTTACGCCCGCTGCCTATCGCTCGGGGGCAGGCAGCGCCATTCTGCTGGCCACGTGGCGGGCCCGGAGCCCTCCTCAGAAGAGAGGGGGGTCCGGCCCCGCAGGACACGTGGAGCCTTCGGACCTCTCCCCGCGGAGGGGGAGGTTCGGCTTCTGTTGGCCACGTGGCGAGCCCGGAGCTCCTCTCTAAGGAGAGGGAGGTCCGGCCTCTCCGGACACGCGGCACCTTCGGACCTCTCTCCCGCGGAGGGGGAGGTCCGGCTTCTGTATGCCACGTGGTGGGCCCGGAGCTCTCCTCTGAGGAGAGGGAGGTCCGGGCCCGCTGGACACGTGGCGCCTTCGGAGCTCTCCCTGCGGAGAAGGGCGAGATCCTTAGGCATTTTCCCCTGTGCGCGGGGGTACCCCATATCGAGGGTACCGACAGCTACATTTGAGAAAAGAACGATTCCCTCACTTGAGAAAATCTAAACTTATGCCACGAGCTGCTGGTCCTTTTAAGATTGTTGAAAAGAGCAATGACAATGCATATAAGCTTGAGTTGCCTCTGGATTTTGGGGTTAGTCCCACATTTAACATTTCAGATTTATGACCATACTTGGGAGAAGAAGATGATCTTGAGTCGAGGACGACTCCGATTCAAGAGGGGGAGGATGATGAGGACATCACAACAGTGGATACTCACATTGATATACAAGGACCAATCACAAGAGCACGAGCATGGTTACTAAATCAGCAGGTGAACTCGTTCCTAACTTCCTACCCATGTGAGTTTGAGAATGGATTGCTATTTAATGATTTAATTGTTATTAGGAACCATGGACATGATCAACAAGTAAAGAGAGGAGGATTTGGGGACGTGGAGAACCAGATGGGACGTCCACAAGTTGATGGAAACAGTCGCCAACTTGGAATCGAGTTCAACACGGAGTCCAGGAGCAGTCCATCTTAAAACGGACGCCTAGGATGCATACGGACTCCATTTTTGACGTTCTACATATGCATGGAAATATGAGAAGATAAAATTTCCAATGGTTCTGGTCCCACATTAAAATTCGCCAGGAGTAATTGGGAATTGTTGAAACAAGTCGAATTCGGAGTTCTGTCCGGTGTTGCACCACTGTATTGGGCTTTTGGGCCTTGTATCCCGTATGTGTCCATTAGGGACGCGTCTAAGGGTTTTATGGACAAACCCTAGCCTTTAAATACTGCAGCCACCGGCAATATTCGGTGGGTTTTTCTTAGATTAAACACTTTCACCGTTCTACGGTTTGTGAGACCCCAATTTCGCAATTTCAGATTGCATCTTCATCGTTCTTGCTTGTGTTCTCGGTTGCACCTGCAGGGATAGCCTTCTTGGCGAGGTCAAGCATGTGAACCACTGTTGATAACCAACGGAGCAGTGGTGTAGTGATTGCAGGGGTATTCGGGTCTACTCGAGTGCCTCGGACCATCAACGTCGAGATCTCCACTTCAATCGACCTACCTTTCGGAAGATCGGGTCTAAACTACTCATCACTCACTGACCGCGAGGGACGGCGATTATAATTGATTTACACCTGCAGGGTTACCCGAATAACCCATCACGTACGCCCGTACTCGATGTTGCCTACAGCAACCATCACGGACGTCGTACGAACCACCTTTCACCCGTCAGCCAAATGTTGAACCGGTCCAATCGTCCTGAGCAAGAGGTCTCTGCGCGCGCATCCACAGTGCCGCCAGCCGAGTTTTGACACGACCCCACGGTCTTGTCGAGCCAGGATCACGCTGAGGGGTGCCGCGTTGCACAGCACCGGATAACACACATCAAAGGTACAAAGCGGAAGCAAAGTTTTATTACATAAACCAGTGTATGAACATTTTTACAACAAAATATGTCCAGTCTACACTCATGGGCGTAGACTACGCATCGAGTTCACATTCAGCCTGTGAACGTGTCCCCGCTAGCACGCACACACACTAACATGGTGGCGTGCATGACTCCTACTCGACGGGGTTTCCCTCCTGGGGTTCTTTCTCCTCCTCGGGAGTCCCTTCCTCATAGAACCCTGCAAAAGCTTCAAACACAAGCAGTGAGCACGATGGCTCAGCAAGACTGACCCGTCTCTCCTATACATGGAACTTCTACATGATGGGTACAGGGTACATGAGGTAAATAATTTTGCAAAGGACTCGCCTAATTATTTGAACCTTACTTTCAATGTTTTAGCAGCAGCTGGTGGAGAACCTTACGCGAAGGCACATGAGAGAGCCACAATCAAACAAGAAACGCATTTCTCTCATGTACTTTGCCAAAAGTTGAAAATAACTTTAATTAGCTCTAGGCTACAGCAAATAATTAACAACCAAAGTCCATCTTTCAATCAGCAACATTTTAACATGTATCTAGCCTGTTCTTTCTATGTCACAGTACAGTGAACAAGTGGTACTCACTGACCGCGAGGGACGGCGATTATAATCGATTTACACCTGCAGGGTTACCCGAATAATCCGTCACGTACGCCCGTACCCGATGTTGCCTACAGCAACCATCACGGACGCCGTATGCAACCACCTTTTACCCTTCAGCCAAATGTTGAACCGGTCCAATCGTCCCGACCAAGAGGTCTCTGCGCGCGCATCCACAGTGCCGCCAGCCTATTTACACCTCGAGCTCTCAACCTACCCTCTGAACGACCAGCTATGCCTCAACACCCAGCTACCCGAGTTACATCGGTTTCCCGGTTCCCATATAGCCGGTAGGTCTTCGGTACTGTTCTAGCTTGTTCAACAGGCCCGCACACGGCTCGGTCCTCAATCGACACAAGCGGTGCTATAGCACCCAGACCCCAAAGTCCTGCTGCCCTTACTCTCCACTCGGTCTCATTTTTCTTGCCATGTGTTTCATTTGCTATCTCTACCCGAGTCGAGTGCCTCTATCCTATCCTCGCGGTTAGTTCCAACTACTCGACTTGTACCAAATCCTACCCTACCCTACCATTGCAGTAGCTAAACAGGGTTTCAATCCTAATCCCAACCCATGGTTTCCTTCGCTATGCATTTGGGTTTTCAAACAAGACTCTAATGCAAGAAGTAATGGTACTCATAGTAAGTTCTCAAAACAATAAAAATTTATAAAAAGGTTAATGCAAACCAGAGCTTGCCTTGCTGCTCTTGGTCGTAGGCTAGCAGCTCTTCCAGAGTGACGAAGTCTAAGACTTCGGGTTCCTCCTCAACCATAGCGACTACATGATATAACAAGTATATGTGTTAATTAAATGTATTTGAATTGAATTTACACTTGTGATGATTATAAATCTCACTAGACAGACCCAATGACTCTGAAATTTTTACTGTGGTTTGGTCACAACCTAAACAGAGACTTGGCCAAGTTTCATTTGCAGCAAAGCTCATTTGAGCTCTCAACAAATAATTATGTACTTGACCTTAATTGGAGCTCTTAGGGTGTTCTAGGGATTTTCATGGAGCAAGCCATGACTTTCTGAAAACTAGATTTTCAGAGGGTTCTAATGGAGTTGGTCTCACTTAATTTGAAGGTTCCTAGCTAAAGATATGAGCTAAACAATTTCAGAGAAATTCTGAAAATTGTTTCTGGACATTTTTCATTTTCTCTGGAACAGTTTCATTAATCACCCTATTAGGTGGATCAAATTAGCTCAAATGGATCTGAAATTTTTATGGTGGCTCAGGGATATTTTGGTGAATACCCCAGCAAAATTTCAGAATTTTCCTCCAAAGGGTTCTCCAGTTAAAATTCTAAACATTTTAAATTTTGAAGAATTAATTCTGGAGAATTAAGGATTTTCATGAAGTGAAACTTGATTTGCTCGAACATACTCAGAGAGATGAATCCAACAAAATTTGGTTCACTTGACTTGGAGTTTCGTAGCCAAAGTTATGTGGATTTGAAGTTTGAACAAAATCTGAAAATCGGGAAAAGTTCAAACTGCAGCGCGTGGGACCCGGGGTTACGTGTCAGCTCCTTATCGGTCGGCACACGCGGCTACTGAGTCCTCTGCACCGCTGACAGCCGGGACCCACCGGCTTCTTCTTCCTCCTGCTGGTTTTCGCGCGCCCGCGCGCTCAGCTCGCCGGAGCTAACTGCCACTCGCCGGTTCCGGCCACCGATCGAGCTGAAGTCCTACGCCAGGGGGTTTGCGACATCAAGGAACACGGTGGTGGGGTTATCTAGGGCCGCCGGTGACCGAAAGATGGCCGGCGACATGTGGCGGCTTCAGTTGAGCTTCGGCAGTGTCGGCCGGGGTTCTCAGCCCGTCAAAAGCTCGACCGACTAGCCCTAAAGGAACAGGGCACGACCAGGAAGCTCGGCGCAACCTCAAACTAGCTCGGGAGTGGCCGCAAATACGGTCTCACCGTGCGACCGAATGAGTCCGCGAAGAATACCCTCGGAAAAGCTCGGGTTACGTCGCCCCGATGGTTTTTCATGTAACGGATGCTAAAGGGGTTTTGATCGCCGGCTAGTCTAGCTGCTACATGCAAGATTTGAGGACCTACGGCGAATCAGAGAGGGAGAATTTGTAGAAACCATACCGGCTGCTCGGATTGAACTCGCCGGAGCCAAATCTTCAAATTCGTCGTTGATGCTGCACAGTCTGCTCCAAGACTTGGAGGAGAGTAGCACCACCGTAGCACGCTCCCGTAGCCGTGATCGCTCGGCCTGAAAACCCCTATGGAGGGCTGTACACGAGCACCCGATCGTCGGCTGAAGCTCGGTCGCGGCGGAACGGATTGTGGAAGGGCAAAGGAGGCCGAAGCTCACTCTTTTCTGGGTCGGGGACGCGAGCAGCGAGTGCACCGTGCCGTTTTGCAACTCAGGGGGAGATGGTGCGGTCGACTCGGCCGGTTTCCCGATCGAGCCGAGATAGCGGAGGAAGGAGGGCGCCGCTCAGTGTTTGCATGCGAGGAGGAGAAGGCAAACGGTGTTTGCTTCGGCAGAGGGCGTGGAGCACGTTAAGAAGGGCTCGGGACCGACCCTGGGCGCCAGCGCATGGAGGCATGAAGCAGCTGGTGGCGTCTGGCTCCCCTCGGTGGAACACGAGCAGCCCTCGGTGGCTTCGAACAGAACAGGGCAAAGTCCTTTGCTTCAGGTGCAAGTGTTGATCTTCCACTCTATGACATGTGGGTCCCACCCCCTTTTAACCTCTGAAATTAACTTTTCTCCACTGCTCCAAACAGTAGAGACTAAATTAACCTCAGGCATTTGAATTATCTACCCCTGGGCCATTTGAATGGGATATAATTCAAATTGGTTTGTGTTTGACTAAATTTCAGCACATATGCAGTTTGAAATTCAAATAAAGTTTGAATTTGCTAAACATAGCTCATGTCAAGATCAACTCCAAATGGAGTGAAAATTGGTGTGTGAGCTCACAAAAATGTGCTGAGTAATAATATGCCTCCCACTTTTGAATTCATGGGATGAAAATAGTTTGAATTTGAATTTGAGTTCAAACCACCCTCTTTCTAGCTATACCCAAAAGGACTTCAAAAAGGTTTTGAATTTGGGTGAAATTTGGCATGGACATTCCTATCAAGGTGTAGGACTTTTTCATATGCCCAGCCCCTATAAGACGCATGTGGGAAATGCCACTTTTGCATTTTGTGAGTTTGTTCCCTAATGAGCATGTTGATGGTGGTTACTTGCTCTTCAAATGTGTTCATCAAGTTTCTTCAAATGAAGGGTGTGTGTGGTGATGAACACTTTGAATATATGCCAAAAACTTAGGCCCTTACATTCCTCCCCCCTTAAAAGAATCTCGTCCCGAGATTATAAGGTGAAAATGAGAGAGAGGACGGTGGAAAATTACCGTATGTGCGACGTGAAAAGGTCGGGGTAGTTAGCATGAAGAAATCCTTCGCTCTCCTATGTCGCTTCGTCCATGGAGTGATTACTCCATAGAACCTTGTAGAACCACAACGTACGGTTGCGTGTGGTTCGGGCTTTTTCATCAATAATCTGAACCGGTTCCTCCCGATACGTGAGGTCCGGTTTCAGTTCTTCTATGTCCTCCAGCTGAATGGTAGTTGATAGCTTAAGACACTTCCTCAGCTGGGAAATGTGAAAGATATCGTGCACACCGGAAACTGCTTCAAGTAATTTCAGCCGGTATGCTACCGATCCACATCTTTCGGTAATCTGAAATGGACCGATGAATCGGGGTGCCAACTTCCCCTCACCCCGAATCTGTTTACGCCCTTCATTGGAGACACACGTAGATATACATGATCCCCGACTTCAAATTGTAGTGGGCGCCTCTCCGGTCCGCATATTGTTTCTGTCGGGATTGGGTGGCTTTTAGGTTTGCTTGAATCAGCCGAACCTTTTCTTCCGCGTTATTGACAAGATGAATCCCGAAGGTAACCCTTTCGCCAGACTCACACCAATTTAGTGATGTGCAGCATTTTCTCCCGTATAGCACCTCGTAAGGCGCCATCTTGATGCTGGCTTGGTACCCATTGTTGTACGAGAACTCGGCCAACGGCAAGTGATCATCCCAATTCTTGCCGTGGTTAATAGCGCAAGCTTGTAACATATCTTCCAAAATTTGATTTACCCGCTCGGTTTGCCCATCCGTCTGCGGGTGGTATGCTGAACTACGGATTAACCTCGTCCCCAACGCAGCGTCTAGCTGCTCCCAAAAACGGGACACAAATAAAGTGCCCCGATCCGATATGATGGTACGGGGTACGCCGTACAAGCATAGGATCTGTGAGATGTACAGTTCAGCATACTTCTTGGCGTTGTAGTTGGTGTTGACCGGGATGAAATGGGCAACTTTGGTGAGCCGGTCGACGATCACCCACACAGAATCATGTTTCTGAAAAGTGGTGGGTAAACCGACGATGAATTCCATGCTCACATCCTCCCATTTCCAGACAGGAACGCCAAGTGGTTGTAGCGGTCCCGGTTTCCGCATATGATCTGCATTCACCCTTAGACATGTATCACACTCGGACACGTACTTTGCGATCTCCCGCTTCATCCGTGTCCACCAAAACTTGCTTCTGAGTTTTTGATACATTTTGTTGCTGCCGGGGTGAATAGAAAACTGACAAGTGAGACTCATCAAATATTTTCTTCCGTAATTCCGGGTTACGGGGTACGACAATCCGATCCTTGAACCATAGGACGCCGTCTCCGTCTTTCCGGAAACATTTCAGTTCCCCACTGTCTATACGTCTCCACAAATGTGACATTGCCCTTGTCATTTTTCTGGACTACCACTATCTCTTCACGGATGGTGGGGATCAAAGCTAAGTTGTAGAGAGCACCATGTGGAATCACATGCAATGGTGGCTCGCTCTCTTTCAACAGGGTGATGGTCAGGTTGTTGACGTGTGACTTGCGGATCAGCGCATCCGCCACTACGTTTGCCTTGCCAGGGTGATAATGGATCTCTATTTCGTAATCCTTTATCAACTCTAACCATCTTCGCTGCCTCATGTTCAGCTCCTTCTGAGTGAATATGCACTTGAGACTTTTGTGGTCGGTATATAAATGTACGAGGTTACCGAGTAGGTAGTGCCTCCACATTTTAAGTGCGAGTACCACGGCACCAAGCTCCAAGTCGTGAGTTGGATAATTCTGCTCAAGGTTTCTGAGCTGCCATGATCCATACGTGACCACCCTTCGGTCTTGCATCAGCAAACATCCGAGCCCAATGCCGGATGCATCGCAGTACACATCGAACGGTTTTGTTGTGTCTGGCTGTGCCAAAACCGGTGCTGATGTTAGGTGTTTCACTAATGCCTTGAACGCTGCTTCGCATGCTGGACTCCAAACGTATTTGGTAGCCTTCTTCAGCAGCTCCGTTCATAGGCTTGGCAATCTTCGAGAAGTTCAGAATGAACCTCCGATAATATCCCGCGAGTCCGAGGAAACTCCGTGCCTCATGAACAGTTCTCGGGGATTTCCAATTCAGCACTTGTGTGATCTTACTCGGGTCTACAGCAATGCCCTCCGCTGAGATGATATGCCCGAGAAAAGGCACTTGCGATATCCAGAATTCGCACTTGCTGAATTTCGCGTATAGTTTGTGATCCCACAGCCATTGCAAGACTATACGCAGATGCTTCTTGTGCTCTTCCTCCAACTTGGCCAATATGTCGTCGATGAAGACCACGACAAACTTGTCCAGCTCCGGCATGAATACCGAGTTCATAAAATACATGAAGTGAGCTGGAGCATTGGTGAGGCCGAAGGACATGACCAGGTACTCATAAAGTCTGTACCTCATCGAGAAAGCCATCTTTGGAATATCCTCAGCCCGTATTTTAATCTGGTGGTACCCGGATCTTAAGTCCATCTTGGAAAAGATCTTTGCTTCGACCAACTGATCAAACAACATGTCGATCCGTGGTAACGGGTACTTGTTCTTGATAGTTACGGCATTTAATGGACGATAGTCCACGCAAAGCTGCAACGTCTCATCCTTCTTCTTCACAGATAATGCCGAACAGCACCATGGCGAGGAGCTCGGCCTAATAAAACCCTTCTCCAGCAAGTCCATTAGCTGAGTCTTCAGTTCAGCCAATTCTTTGGGCGCCATTTTGTACGGCCTTCGGGATATTGGCATGGTTCCCGGTGCAAGTTCAATCTTGAACTCCACCTCTCTGTCCGGCGGCATCCCTGGTAAATCATCCGGGAACACGTCAGGGAACTCTCGGACTACTGGAATGTCTTCCAAACTGATGGTTGTGGATTGATATATACTTGGAAGTTTTATTTCTGGACTGTCCAGAAATAAGGAATGAGATTCGTGCACTTCTGAGTTCAAGTGCACAATTCAGAGGACGGTGTCTAAAACAGCGCCATGGCGGTTTAACCACGACATCACTAAGATGATATCGACCTTCTGTCCCTCTAAGACTATGAGGGGCGTAGGGTACACTCTACCCGCTAAGCATAATGGCGCTTTTGGAACCATCATGCTTGCTGAAATTTTCCCACCCGGTGAACAAATCAAGTATGGACTATCGGTGGGTAGTATTTGCAAGCTGTGTTTAGCAATGAAATCTTGGCTCATAAAGCTATGCGTGGCGCCTGAATCAAATAATACTATGGTGGGATGCTGGTGGAGTTGAAACATACCCGCAAGGAATGGTTCACCCTCCGGCACGTCCTCTATGGCAAGTTGGTGGACGGTGCCGGGCCTAGGGTTTGCCTGCCGTGCATTAGTGGGGTTCCAGGACTGATTCCTCCCCGGAAGTTGCGGTGCAACTCCACCGCCTTGCCTCTCCAGACAACTGCTGGCGAAGTGTCCGGGACGACCACATTTGCAGCATGTGGCTGCTGCTTGGCCGGTGCTCGGGGGACGAAAGCCCGACATGCGCTGCTGAGGTGTATACGCACGCGGCATCGCCCGCTGCTGTTGTTTCTGCGGAGGTGGTACTGGCAGTGCCGGCCTTAATGCCGGTGGAGAATATGGCCGACTGCGGAATGGCATCGACCTCTGTGGTGGCTGCCAGCGTGGACCTGATGGTGGGCGATTCACCATCCGATATTTCTGAGAAGGACCACTTCCTTCTCCGCTGCTTTGCGGCGCGCTTCACTTCCTCTCCGCCGCCGCTAACTCCTTGCCGGAGTTCTCCTGAACAATCGCAGTATCAATTATATCGTTGAGGCTGCCGCGATTGAACATTGCCAGTTTGTCCTTCAGGAGCGGGTTAAGCCCCTGGTAGAAATGATCCCGCCGCTTCTCGTCAGTATCAGCGTGATACGAAGCGTAGAGCGCAAAATCATTGAACACCCTGGAATATTCCAGCGCGTTTCGGCTCCCTTGCTGCAGGTGTAATAACTCCTGCCTCTTCCTCTTCATGAGACCCGGCGGTATGTGATAGGCCCTGAAGGCCGTCCGGAATTCCGCCCAGGTGATAATTCGCTCGGTAGGCTGCGAAGCACAGTAGTTCGCCCACCAAGCGCTCGCGGATCCTTGGAGCTGTTGGACCGCGAACTGAGTCTTGCGCTGCTCATTCACTTGGAGCAGCCCGAACTTCATTTCCAGCCAGTTGTCCGCATCGAGGGGTCCATCCGCCCTTGAGAATACCGGGGGATGAGTCGCTAAAAAGTCGGAGTAGGAGCTCTGTTGGCGCTCCTCACGATCTTGACGCCTCTCTGGTCGAGACGTATTTGCAGTGAGAGTTTGCAGCAACTCCACGTGCTGCTGATGAAAACCCGCCATTGCTGCCACAATGTCAGCCAAGGTAACCGTTGGCGGTGGCGGTGGTGGTTGTTGCTGTTGCTGTTGCTGCTGTTGCTGTTGCTGTCCCGAGGAGTCCTGGGGAGGCTGTTGGGAGGTTTCTCCACCCTGACTGGAACCCCCAACATCCGGGTTGGCACGAGTACGAGTAATTCTGAAATTTAAAACAGCAGCGATCAGCACATATCATACTTAAAATTTCCATATGCCACAGTAGGTATTGAAGTGACGCATGAATAATTTGAACAACATTCACGTATATTGATAAAGCATAAACTTTATACAAGATACATTAGTCTCGGGCCTCCGAGAGATCATGCTCATGTCGTCACTACCTATACATACACTACTGTCCACACGACATGTCTCTGATTACAAAAGTTTGGGTTACTTTACCCTAGCTGCCCTACTTGGCAACAGTAACCCCCTACTCTGAGTAGAACTCGACCTCCTGCGGGTCGTCCTCCTCCGGTACCTCTACTGGTGGCTCTGGGTCTACAACCTCCTCTTCTGGCTCGGGTTCTCCCATTACCAGAAGACCCAAGACCACGAGTATGGCACCTACCACCGGTATGCCCATTACCGGAGGTACGAGGTCCTGCAACGCGTGCACCTCGTCCATGGCTTGGTTGTAGTCCTCTTCCCAGCCTTGCCCCTCCTCAATAGCGTCGTCCCGCTCTTGAGTAAGGACCTCGTTCTGCTGGGTCAGAGCCTGCACCTGTTGTTGCAAAGCCTGATGTCAAAATGGCTTTTCTTCTTCGCCTTCTTCAGACGATGCAACTGATTATATTGTTTGTTCAGTCGCTTAATCGTCGGAAGGAGCACATTGCGGAGTGCGCTGTGAGCACTCTCGAAATGGTGTCCACAGCTTGTGCTCTCCTTGAACTTTGCAGCATGACAATCCATATGAACAGCTTGGCTATCCATCACGGCTTTTCCTGCCCTCAATTGGAGACTGAGGTTTGCCTCCGCAGGGTTGTACCTTGGGCAACCCGGATCAGTTGCCTCCATGTACCTCCCTTCCCACAGGTGATTAGCCCGTCCCTCCACCGGAACGAGCACATATGGAGTGCCCTCCATAGCTCTCACGTGTAGCTGGCAGAAACTCGACATGGTGTCGTGGGCTGCCACTTGCCACGTTCCCTCCGGTTGTCTACCCCTCACCGTAACGGTGAACGGCGCCCAACCGGGTGGTGTAGGCCCTGCAGGAACTTCGACATGGATCGTCCATGTATTGTTCCCCTCCTCACCTTCTTCCTTGGCGAAGTACTGCGGCATCTTGTCATACCCAAAATATTCAAGCATTTGCCTCAATGCTTCCGGATAGCCGCTGTAGTGAGAACAGTGGGACACCACCCACCCGTTCTCCAACTGTCTATCCGCTGTCATCTGTAAAAACATATTTGAGAAACGTAAAATATTTATTTGAACAGTAAACCATTGAGTTATAACATTAAACATGTCATTGAACTCATAAGACTTGGAAACATAGTTCAAACTTAAACAAATTTGACTGCTGATCTGCTGTCCAACATGACAGCCCTGACCAGTTTCCATTACAACCTGATTGAGACCATTCTAAAGGTAAAACCAATTCTGGAGATCAACATAAAAGTTAAAGCTAACTTAAATAGCTTTCCATAAAGTATTTGCTTGGCCTAAGATCTGTCCTGGTTCAAAAGTTATGAGATGTTGAATTTGATAGAATTTCTGGAGAAATTTGGACAGCACCTCCCTGCTTTAGGTACTAATTTGATCCAAGAATTCCAGTTAATTCTACTACCAATCTGACAAAACTATCTGTTACAAAGTTGTAACCCATCTCATGAACTTTTCAGAACTACCTCTGTCGAAGTGTTCAGTCGACACTTCCCCCGGGCCTGCACTGGGCAGCCCGCGGAGGTTCTTTTTCGGTGGGGCTAGTCTCTAGCGGAGAGCTTGCGCAGATGGACGAGTTAGTAAGAGCTTGACACGGCGAGTTTTACGTGGTTCAGGCCGCCGGAGCGTAAAACCCTACATCCACGGTGAGCTATGGAGCTCACTGTATTGCTTGCTGCTCGGGGCCGGAGGCCTGAGCTTGGGGGTGAGTTACAGCTTGAGAGTGTATGGCTAGCGTATGAGTTGCAAAGTGCAAACCAACAGGGTTCGAACCCCTGCTAACGTTGCCTACCCGAGCCTTTTATAGTCCAAGACTCGGGTGGCTTACAAGGGGGCCCGGGACCCGACAGGTGGTCCCGGGGAGATTGTCTATTATCTACCGTATCTGCAGTTATGCTGGTAGTTGTCTCTGGCGAAGGCTTCTGAGTCTTCGTCTTGCAGCCCTGCCCATTCCGCATGCTAGTCGTAGTGGTTGATGACGGCGGGGGCGGCATGGGATGTCTTGTCGCTGTGTTTATTGGCTGGCAGGCCCTGACACCGCGCGCCAGTCTGTGATGCGACTGGGCGCAACGGCACCTAACAGAGGTGTGCTCCGCGTCTCCGCGTCTTGGGAAGGCGCGGGCCTTGAATACCTTGTACGGACAAGGTATGGGGCGTCTTTACGCCCGCTGCCTACCGCTCAGGGGCAGGCAGCGCTGTTCTGGTGGACACGTGGCGGGCCCGGAGCTCTCCTCTGAGGAGGGGGAGGTCCGGCCCCGCAGGACACGTGGAGCCTTCGGACCTCTCCCCCGCGAAGGGGGGAGGTCCGGCTTCTGTCGGCCACGTGGCAGGTCCGGAGCTCTCCTCTAAGGAGGGGAGGTCCGGCCCTGCGGGACATGTGGCACCTTCGGAGCTCTCCCCACGGAGGGGGGGGGTCTGGCTGTTGTAGGCCACGTGGCGAGCCCGGAGCTCTCCTCTGAGGGGAGGGAGGTCCGGCCCCACTGGACACGTGGCGCCTTCGGAGCTTTCCCTGCGGAGAAGGGCGAGACCCTTAGGCATTTTCCCCTGTGCGCAGGGGTACCCCATATCGCGGGTACCGACAACCTCATTTTCTATTTTTGTGTTTTTATGCAGGAAGTTATGCTCGATTTACAGAGAGTGTTTGCTCTGCCCTGTTTTCTGGACAGTTTCAACTCTACTGAATTTTTCGATTGGTTAGAGGATGAAACATCTCTGGACCTCAACAGAAATGTTGTAAAGCTCTTCCAATGCTTTCCATAAATTTATCATATGACCCCAACATCGAAATAACTCAACCTCTAGACTCTGATTAACTTCAGCCTTAATTCAGCTGAAAACAGGGGACTCTGTCCTTAGTATCCTATAAGTTGAAAACTTATTAATTTTGTATATCCTGATTAAGGGAAGGAGTTACATCAAGTTTTAGTGCTCTGTATTAAAACTTTCCAGTTTTACAATGAAGTTGTTCATTTAGTGGGGTGTGACGTCAATGCGTCACCAGATCATGTCGGTACTACGTCCTCACAAAGAAAAACCTATACCGGACTTAGCCGGCTTCGTTAGTTCAGTGGCACTAAGCGTCACTCGCACAGGGATGCTACACGTCTACCGTTTCAAGGTTAGACTACCTGCAGATAACTCACACAATCGTCAGACTCGGCTGCACACCGAGCCCGGTATCCATACAGTTCGTACACCCGGCCATCATCACTCGCCCGGATGTTCTCAAGCCAAACACGCCTTGAGCTACGTGTTCACGTTACTGACCACGTGACGGGGTCTCCAAATTTGCCCGAAGCACGTCAGGGACAGACGTTGCTCGAATATCCCAAACAACATGAAGAGTCGTAGAGGATATTAAAGCGGGTCGGGTTACCTGCCACCCGTGGGGCTCCACCCTTCAGGTTGTGCGCACTGGTGGACAGCGCTTACGTGCACCCCCAAGACATAAAGCGTCCCGAGATGCACAATTTTCCGACATAAGCAATTAGGTTAGTATGCCACTTTCTATACACTAATAACATCCTTATATGGGCTACTAACTCGTTCCTCATTGGATTTTTGAAAAAGATGACCTTTGTAGTGCGTTAAACCTCAAGCAAGCTCTGATACCACGCTGACAAGACCCCACGGTCTTGTCGAGCCAGGATCACGTTGAGGGGTGCTGCGTTGCACAGCACCGGATAACACACATCAAAGGTACAAAGCGGAAGCAAAGTTTTATTACATGAACCAGTGTATGAACATTTTTACAACAAAATATTTCCAGTCTACACTCATGGGCGTAGAATACGCATCGAGTTCACGTTCAGCCCGTGAACGTGTCCCCGCTAGCACGCACACACACTAACACGGCGGCGTGCACGACTCCCACTCGACGGGGTTCCCCTCCTGGGGTTCCGTCTCCTCCTCGGGAGTCCCTTCCTCATAGAACCCTGCAAAAGCTTCAAACACAAGCAGTGAGCACGATGGCTCAGCAAGACTGACCCGTCTCTCCTATACATGGAACTTCTACATGATGGGTACAGGGTACATGAGTTAAATAATTTTGCAAAGGACTCGCCTAATTATTTGAACCTTACTTTCAATGTTTTTGCAGCAGGTGGTGGAGAACCTTACGTGAAGGCACATGAGAGAGCCGCAATCGAACAAGAAACGCTTTTCTCTCATGTACTTTGCACAAAGTTGAAAATAACTTTAATTAGCTCTAGGCTACAGCAAATCATTAACAACCAAAGTCCATCTTTCAATCAGCAACATTTTAACATGTATCTAGCCTGTTCTTTCTACGTCACAGTACAGTGAACAAGTGGTACTCACTGACCGTGAGGGACGGTGATTATAATCGATTTACACCTGCAAGGTTACCCGAATAACCCGTCATGTACGCCCGTACTCGATGTTTCCTACAGCAACCATCACGGCGATTATAAGTCATTTTTGGAGAACTTTGTGGTATAAATTGGGAACCAAGCTGCTGTTTTCAACCACATGTCACCCACAAACCGATGGACAAACTGAGGTAGTAAATCGTACTCTATCCACTATATTGCGGGCTGTTTTAAAAACAAATTTAAAGGGTTGGGAGGATTGTTTACCACATATAGAATTTGCTTACAACAGGTCAGTTCACTCTACTACAAAGGTAAGCCCATTCCAGGTAGTGTATGTGTCGGTACCCTCAATAAGGGGTACCCCCGCGCACAGGGGAAACTGCCTAAGGACCTCGCCCTTCTCCGCAAGGAGAGCTCCGAAGGCGCCATATGTCCAGCAGGGCCGGACCCCCCTCTCCTCAGAGGACAGCTCCGGGCCCGCCACGTGGCCAATTGAGCCGGACCTCCCCCCTCCGCGGGGAGAGCTCCGAAGGCACCACGTGTCCAGCGGGGCCGGACTTCCCTCTCCTCAGAGGAGAGCTCCGGGCCCGCCATGTGGACAACTGAGCCGGACCTCCCCCCTCCGCGGGGAGAGCTCCGAAGGCTCCACGTGTCCAGCAGGGCCGGACCTCCCTCTCCTCAGAGGAGAGCTCCGGGCCCACCACATGGAAAGCAGAGCCGGACTTCCCCCCTCCGCGGGGAGAGTTCCGAAGGCTCCACGTGTCCCGCGGGGCCGGACCCCCCTCTCCTCAGAGGAGAGCTCCGGACCCGCCACGTGGCCAGCAGAGCAGCGCTGCCTGCCCCCGCGTGGTACGCAGCAGGAGTAAAGAGGCGCCATACCTTGCCCGCACAAGGTATTCAAGACCCGCGCCTTCCCAAGGCGTGGACATGTGGAGCACGCCTCTGTCAGGTGCCATTGTGCCCAGTCACATCGCGGACTGGCGCGCCGCGTCAGAGCCTGCCTGCCAATAAACACAGCGACAAGACATCCCCTGCCGCCCCTGCCAACCACTACGACTAGCTTGCGGCATGGGCAGGGCGGCAGAACAAAGACTCGGAAGCCCTTGCCATAGACAACTACCGGCATAACTGCAGATATGGTAGATGGCAGTCAATCTCCCCGGGACCACCTGTCGGGTCCAGGGCCCACCTTGTAAGCCGTCCGAGCCTTCGACTATAAAATGCTTGGGTAGGCAACGTTAGCAAGGGTTCGCACTCCAGCCATTCGCGTCCTTAGGTTTAACTCATCCTCAAGCTCAGGACTCGGGTTCTGAGCAACAAGCAATACAACGAGCAACTCAGCTCACCGTGGACGTAGGGTATTACGCTCCGGCGGCCTGAACCACGTAAAAATCCCTGTGTCAAGCTTCTCCCTCCATCGTCCCTACGCTCAAGCTCTCCGTGAGTGACTAGCCCCTCCCAAAAAGAACCTCCCCGGGCTGCCCATAGCAGGCCCGGGGGAAGTGTCGGCTACACACTTCGACATTTGGCGCGCTAGGTAGGGGCCTTTTCCCTTGCGCGATGAGTTTCTGCCGACGAAGATGACGAAGCTTCCTTCAGCGGCAAGCTCTTCCCACCTACGTTCGCGACGAACGGTGACCAGCGGGGACTACGTCTCGACACACTCAGGACGGAGTGTGTCGGCGCAAGCTGGAAGCCAGCAGCCGACTCCGGCAGCGTCGACTCCGGCAGCAAAGGCTCCAGCGAGCGTGAGATCCACTGCAGCGCTGAGTGTCTCCCACGGGGGCGCACTAGCTGCAGCACAAGCGCTACTGCACAATCTACCTGCTAGGGTCGCGCCTCAGTCAGCGACCCAGCAGTGGATTCGCGACGTAGACCGTCTCGTCGTCGCCACCGCCAACCCTCGACTTTGGCGGGGACGACGTCCCGGACAGCCGGCTGTGTCGCTGACGCGCATGCCAATGGTTGATGGGCAGACGGCAGATTCCCGCTCCACCAGGCTCCCATCGGCGGACCTGAGGTCGGAGCTGGAGCGACGCCACTTGGGCGACAATGCCCGAGTGGTCATCGAGCGGCGATGATAAAGAGCGTCGCAACCAAGAGGCCGGCGACAGCATGTCGACCGCCTCAACCCAGCCTGGGCCGCAGACGTTCGCCACGCGATCTCTGCCCCAGGCATACGCCACGCAGCATATGCCCCAGCCATATGTCATGCAAATAGTGCCCCTGGTCTATGGTGCAGGCTTGCCCATACCGGGGTATACGGTGCCGGCAGTGAACCAAGCTTTTGCGGCACCAACACCTGTAGCAACAGGAGCAGGATGTGCGGCCCTGGCGCCACACCTTCGCTTCGCGAAGTGGCCGCGCAAGTTCCGGCCGCACCTGCCCGAGAAGTACGATGGCAGCGTCAACGCGGCGGAGTTCCTCCAGATCTACTCCACCGCCATCCTTGCTGCAGGAGGGGACGAGGCCGTCATGGCCAACTACTTCCCTGTCGCCTTGACCGGCCCAGCCCGGTCTTGGCTCATGAATCTCCCCCAGGGTTCCATAACCTCCTGGGGAGAGCTCTGCCGGCAGTTCACTGCTAACTTCGGCAGCTCCTACACCCGGCCTGGCACGGAGCTCGACCTCCACGCCATCCAGCAACAGCCTAGAGAGACACTGCACTCCTTCATCCAGCGGTTCTCCCAGGTACGGAATACCATCCCGCATATCCAAAATGCTTCTGTTGTGGTGGCATTCCGGCAGGGTGTACGGGACAAGAAGATGCTTGAGAAGCTCGCGACTAGAGAGGTTCGTGACGTCTCAGAGCTCTTCAGCCTGGCGGACAAGTGCGCCAGGGCAGCAGAAGGGCGGAACTGGCACTGACTGCCAGCCTCCGACTCAGGAGGACAGCTCGGATCTGGCGCTGCTTCCCATGGAAGCGGCAAGAAGATCAAGAACCGGGGAGGTGGCAAGATGAAGCCACCAGCCTCAGCTCCCGTTGCTGCTGCAGCAGCACCCAGTGGAGCTCGGGGGCCACGCCCCGACAAGAGGCAGCGACAGTCACCAGCTCCGGATGGTGACCAAGGCAAGCCATGCCCCGTGCATGACTCCAGCAGCCATACTGCTGCT
The DNA here is from genome assembly GCA_030760725.1 of Neostapfia colusana. NCBI lineage: Eukaryota > Viridiplantae > Streptophyta > Magnoliopsida > Poales > Poaceae > Neostapfia > Neostapfia colusana. The sequence goes on along the minus strand of JASWHV010000004.1, from coordinate 33,087,347 downwards.
GAGTGCCGGGAGATTCAGAAGCTCGCGGAGCGCTTCCGCAAGGGGAAGCAACCGCGTGCTGACGCCCCTCCATTCCGTCAAAGGGAGGGCAAGCAGAAGGTCAACACCCAAGACAACGTCGGCCACCAGGTGGGGTTCCAGGAGCCTCAGTGCGCCATAAAGGCGGTACACAACTATGAGGACTCCATCTTCAGTGACGACGATTCAGGGCGGTAACCGACTACGACTGCCCCAAAAGATCTGTGGAGACTGCACTGCTGCAGTGTCAGCATTGGAGAAGCTCCAAGCAGTTGCAGCAGCCCGAGCACCAGCCCCCAGCGGTGCAAGACTGGGCCAGCTCCACCCGAGCGCACGACTCTGTGCCCCGGCCGCACCTCCCGGGGGCCACCCAAGATCCGTCAACCTCCTGTCGGCCTGAGCCAATGGAGGAGGACATCCTGGGTCCCCCAAGAAGAGTCCGGGTCCGCCTACCTCTTGTCGGCCTGAGCCAATAGAGGAAGGTACCCCGGGGCTCCCGGGAGAAGCCGTGCAGGACCAGCTCCGGTGTGAAGATATCGACCTCGTCGACGAGGCACGATTACAAGCAGCACCCCACAACGCACGGCCCCGGCTGGTGCCCCGGCACTACCGCCAAAGGACCAAGCGCGTCTGGGAGCTACAAGAAGGCGACCTGGTGCCGTGGCGCACACTTTCCCGCGAAGGACCTATAAACTTTCCCCCAGCCGGGAAGGTCCCTTTCGAGTCACGAAAGTTGCCGCCCCAGGTACATACGCCTCTCCACCAAGGATGGGATCCGCTCCCGAACCCTTGGAGCATGGAACATCACAGTAAGTTCTATCCCCTGAGCATTAGTAGAACAGGCCTTTTCCTTTCTGTAATAGATCCCATAGACTCCAGGAACAGCGCTCGGAGCAGCTAAGCCTCAGGGGACAGTCCAGGACTACGTCCAGCTTGGCCTGGTTCCGACCCCAAGCGCGTAGAGTCTTGCTTCCCTTCTTAATGGGGTGGGTTGTTGCCTCCATGTTCAGCCTGCCTTCCTCCTAGGGACATTTACACAGAAGCCTGTTCTACCACGCTCTTACTTATGTGCTCATTTAAATTACGCATTAAGTTCTATGACCACACTTTCCATGTATGCTCACCGTACATTTAGCTCCCCTTCCCCGCTCTCATCCATAGTCAGCATTTCCTATCCTACCGAAGGTGGTTGCGCTTGAGGCACCTGCCGATGGCCAGGGGGCCTTTCGGGCCTCCCCCAGTCAGGTGTTGCGGTGCCAGTTGGTCACCTCCAGGAAAGGCCTGCGCTGTGCATGGGGGTCCAGGGTGCGTAGCCTGCTTTGCCAGTTCTGACTCAAAGCGTGCGCGCCCTGACCTTCGAAGGTCCAGGGGAGTACAGCCGCTTTGCTTGGTTCCGTACCGAAAGCCAGTGCACTCTGCTTCCGCGGTGTACGGTCCGGTACTAGGGGCCGGACGATCGTACCCTGACCTCGGAGGGAGCCGGAGCCCCGGCGCCTCGCGCACAGAATTGCCCAAGCCCCATATACCGTACTAGGACCGTAAGCCAAATAAGACTAAGAGGCGAGGAGGGGAGAACCCCCGAGGAGAATTATGCTTCCTCTACCTGTGTGCAGGATCTCTAGGTTTTAGCTACGGGGACCGCACGAAAGAGGGGGGAAAGAGCCATCGACTACTCCGGCGCAAGACCGGAGGATCCAGGTCTCGCCCCTTCCGCAAGGGCGAGCCCCGAAGGCCCCATGTGTCCAGCGGGACCGGAGCTCCCCTCTCCTCAGAAGGAGCTCTGGGCCTGCCAGGTGGCCGGCAGAGCCAATCCTCGCCCCCTCCGCAGGGGTGAGCCCCGAAGGCCCCACGTGTCCAGCAGGGTCGGACCTCCATCTTCTCAAAGGAGAGCTCCGGACCCGCCATGTGGTCGGCAGATCTGGACCTCCCCGTTCGCACGGGGCAAGCTTCGGAGACTCTGGGGCCCTTAACTCAATAAGGACCCCGAGGAAGGTGTCTGTGCAAGGCTTCAAGATTGGTGAAGACCTCTGAGTACCTTGTGGAGCTAAGGACTCGGCCAGGCCAAGCCTTGAAGAAGATAAAAGCACAGACACAGAAAACAACAAGAGTCTATTCATTCAAGGCTCCACGAGCTGGACTACTGACTCAACAAAAGAAAAAGAAAAGATACAAGCCCTAGGATTCCCCTGGCTCTTGCAGGAACCTAGAGGCTACGAGGGCAGCCACGTCCCCGACTCCAGCCCTGGCGGCTTCCTCCCATTCCGCGGCGGGACCTTGACTAGGTGGCTCCAGTGAGAAGGAGGGATCCCGGCTCCAGAAGCACGCCAACACGTGCGTAGCAACCTCCATTGTCAGGCCCCGTCCCTCTGCCTCGAGCTCACCGACGACCACCGCTTCAAGCCTGTTCAGCTTGGCGCCGATAGACTCGAGCGCGGGGATCACCTCGGCCACCTTCTGCGCGGGGCCGCTGCCTTCACCGGGCTAAAGCCAAGAGGGACCAGAACGGACCCCGCCTGGTCGACGAAGCTCAAGACCGCCCGGGCCTCGGAGGACCGCGAGGCCAGGAGCTCCTCCACCTCGCGGCGGGCTGCCAGCAAGGCGTCAAGGCTCCCCTCAGAGAATTCCCTCTCCTTGGTTGCCAGCGAGCTCTCCCGAAGCTGGAGACTCTGAGCAAGCAGCTCCAGCTCTGAGGCCCGGAAGTCCGCTGCCAGCTCCCAATCCAAGGCCGCCTGGTGCTTCCAGGAGACCTGCTCCTCCCTCGCGACCAGGTCTCCCTTCTGGGACTCCAGCTCCTTAGCTCGGGCCCTCAGGTCGCCCTCGCCTGCCGCCAGCCACACGGCGACTTTCTCCGCCTCAGCCGCCACGGAGCGCTCCTGGTCCGCGATGGCACGCTCACGGCGTGCCAGCCTCTGCCGAACCTCCTCCAAAGCAGAGAAGTTCTCCTCGGCCGGGACATGTGTCTCGAGGGCCTCCTTGTGGAGCCGCCACGTCTCGGAGTCCAGACGGTCGACGACCCTCTTCTGACGGTCAAGGAGCGCCTCCATGATATCGAGCGATGCCCTCCTCGAGTCAAGCTCCTCCCTGACCTCCTTGGTTCGCTCCTTCAAGAGGCGCCCCAGGTGAGGAGGCGATCCCTCTCACCTACCTGCTCCTCCCGCTCGCGACCGAGCGTGGCCAGAACTTGCCGGACACTCGTCTGGGCCAGCTCGAGGGCGTCTGCCAGGGGCAGAGGGGCGGCAGAGGCCGAAGCCGCGCCCCTGACCTCCTCCATCACGTCGTCTTCAGGAGGAGTCGATGCTCTGGCAACCGGGATAAGGCTCTGGACTGGGGAAGCCGGCACTAGGGCAGGCTCGCTCCTGGTGCGCCCCGGTTCGCTGCCCACCTCAGGGCCCGTGGCAGCTTCTCCCGCTTCGGCAACAGGAGGCGGGACACTGCCAGCCGGTCCCGCCGAACCTTCAGCGACAGCCGGCTCCCGAGCCAGTGAAGGGGGATGAATGGGAGGAGTCGCCGCTGCCGCAGGAGCCGGGCCTACCGGCGCAGAAAGTACTTGCGCTGGCTTGGGGGGCCGCTGCGACCGTTTCGGCTTCCGGGCGCTGCAGCACATATCCCCCGTCAGTCGGGGATAGCCGGGAAACGGGAACGTTACCGGCACTCGAGGGTCCCTGCAAACATGGGAGACTCCTGAGTTAAGAAAAGAAGAAGGTGATACAGGCTCTAGAATCCGATAAACGTCGCTTACCGAGAGACACGAGCGCTCCAACGGGCTCTGAACCCCGGCTTCCGAGCCGGGGTAGGCCCACTATAGCCCGCCATCGCCACCGAGGGCTGCCCCGTAGCCGCCTGGGGATGCTTCTGAAGCCCCCCAGATGTCGATCCGTCTCCCGAGGCCCGGGGCGCCTGAGTTCTTGACTCGCCCCTGGGCATCGACGCACCAGCACTCCCCCTCGAGGCTCCACCTCCTGAGAAAGGAGGACGCGACATCCAGGAACCATCAGCCCGTTGCCGCTCGAGAGGAGTCCCATCAGGATTGTGACCCCGAGGCCTCTTGGAGTCGCCGCCGGACGGAGCGCCATCTCCAGAAGCAGGACGAGCAGACGCCCTGGATCCTTGACTTGGCGCCGGAGACCGAGCACATTTCTTCTCCAGAGGCAGGTTGGAAGCCATGGCAGGAGAAAGCTCAAGAACAAGGAGGACAAGGGCGCAAGAGCTCAAGGAAGATGCAAGCGCTGGGAAGTGTGAAGGGAAGCCGCGATGCGGGTGAGATCCCCTTTTAAACTTCCCAGGCGCGATTCGAAGCGATTCAAAACTCTTCGAATACGCCGCTTGGACAACCGCTTCGGATCCAAGACCAAGCGTCGATGAAAAGTGGACCCAAGCCGTCCGGCTGAAGCGGTGGGCCAAGAAGTCAGTCTCCCAAGGAGATGAGCCGGCGGGACACTTCGGCGGTTCCCGAAAAGGCGCGGCGACGTGCAGAAGTGGCAGCCTTGGGAACCGCCGCAGTAAAAGCAGCCGTCAAGTGGGGCACACGCTCCCACGATTCCGCGACTGTTCATGCTCTGGCAACGGTCAATGCGGGTCTTCGAGAAGGTGCGCGGAGCGGAAGAGACTGGGGCCCCACCTCGGGCTCGCTATCTCCCCCGAGACGGGCCCGGGGGCCACTGTCGATACCCTCAATAAGGGGTACCCCCAAGCATAGGGGAAACTCCCTAAGGACCTCGCCCTTCTCCGCAGGAAGAGCTCCGAAGGCGCCATGTGTCCAGCAGGGCCAGACCCCCCTCTCCTGAGAGGACAGCTCCGGGCCCGCCACGTGGCCAATTGAGCCGAACCTCCCCCCTCCGCAGGGAGAGCTCCGAAGGCTCCACGTGTCCAGCGGGGCCAGACCTCCCTCTCCTCAGAGTAGAGCTCCGGGCCCGCCACGTGGACAACTGAGCCGGACCTCCCCCTCCACGGGGAGAGCTCCGAAGGCTCCACGTGTCCAGCAGGGCCGGACCTCCCTCTCCTCAGAGGAGAGCTCCGGGCCCGCCACGTGGATAGCAGAGCCGGACCTCCCCCCTCCGTGGGGAGAGCTCCGAAGGCTCCACGTGTCCCGCGGGGCCGGACCCCCCTCTCCTCAGAGGAGAGCTCTGGACCCGCCACGTGGCCAGCAGAGCAGCACTGCCTGCCCCCGCGCAGTAGGCAGCAGGAGTAAAGACGCGCCATACCTTGCCCGCACAAGGTATTCAAGACCCGCGCCTTCCCAAGGAGCGGAGATGCGGAGCACGCCTCTGTCAGGTGCTGTTGCGCCCAGTCACATCGCAGACTGGCGCGCCGCGTCAGAGCCTGCCCGCCAATAAACACAGTGACAAGACATCCCCTGCCACCCCTGCCAACCACTAAGACTAGCTTGCGGCATGGGCAGGGCGGCAGAACGAAGACTCGGAAGCCCTCGCCAGAGATATCTACCGGCATAACTGCAGATACGGTAGATGGCAGGCAATCTCCCCGGGCCCACCTTGTAAGCCGTCCGAGCCTTCGACTATAAAAGGCTCGGGTAGGCAACGTTAGCTAGGGTTTGCACTCCAGCCATTCGCGTCCTTAGGTTTAACTCATCCTCAAGCTTAGGACTCGGGTTCTGAGCAACAAGCAATACAACGAACAACTAAGCTCACCGTGGACGTAGGGTATTACGCTCCGGCGGCCTGAACCACGTAAAAATCCCTGTGTCAAGCTTCTCCCTCCATTGTCCCTACGCTCAAGCTCTCCATGAGTGACTAGCCCCTCCGAAAAAGAACCTCCGCGGGCTGCCCAGAGCAGGCCCGGGGGAAGTGTCGGCTACACACTTTGACAGTATGGTTTCAATCCCCGTGCTCCTATTGATTTATTACCTTTGTCTCCTTCTGAAACTATAAATTTGGATGCTACACAACGATCTGAATTCATTCTTAAGATGCATGAAACTACAAAGAAAAATATTGAAAGGATGAATGAGAAGTATAGAATTTCTGGTAGTAAAGGTAGAAAAGAAGTAAAACTTGAACCAGGGGACTTGGTATGGCTACATTTGAGAAAAGAATGATTCCCTCACTTGAGAAAATCTAAATGTATGCCACGAGCTGCTGGTCCTTTTAAGATTGTTGAAAAGATCAATGACAATGCATATAAGCTTGAGTTGCCTCTGGATTTTGGGGTTAGTCCCACATTTAACATTTCAGATTTATGACCATACTTGGGAGAAGAAGATGATCTTGAGTCGAGGACGACTCCAATTCAAGAGGGGGAGGATGATGAGGACATCACAACAGTGGATACTCACATTGATATACAAGGACCAATCACAAGAGCACGAGCACGGTTAGTAAATCAGCAGGTGAACTCGTTCCTAAATTCCTACTCATGTGAGTTTGAGAATGGATTGCTATTTAATGATTTAATTATTATTAGGAACCATGGACATGATCAACAAGTAAAGAGAGGAGGATTTGGGGATGTGGAGAACCAGATGGGACGTCCACAAGTTGATGGAAACAGTCGCCAACTCGGACTCGAGTTCAACTCGGAGTCCAGGAGCAGTCCATCTTAAAACGGACGTCTAGGATGCATACGGACTCCATTTTTGATGTTCTACATATGCATGGAAAGATGAGAAGATAAAATTTCCAATGGTTCTGTTCCCACATTAAAATTCGCCAGGAGTCATTGGGGATTGTCGAAACAAGTCGAATTTGGAGTTCTGTCCGGTGTTGCACCACCGTATTGGGCTTTTGGGCCTTGTATCCCGTATGAGTCTATTAGTGATGCGTCTAAGGGTTTTATGGACGAACCCTAGCCTTTAAATACTGCAGCCGCCGGCCATATTCGGTGGGTTTTGCTTAGATTAAACACTTTCGCCATTCTACGGTTTGTGAGACCCCAATTTCGCAATTCCAGATTGCATCTTCATCGTTCTTGCTTGTGTTCTCGGTTGCACCTGCAGGGATAGCCTTCTTGGCAAGGTCAAGCGTGTGAACCACGGTTGATAACCAACGGAGCAGTGGTGTAGTGATTGCAGGGGTATTCGGGTCTACTCGAGTGCCTCGGACCATCAACGTCGAGATCTCCACTTCAATCGACCTACCTTTCGGAAGATCGGGCCTAAACTACTCATCACTCACTGACCGCGAGGGACGGCGATTATAATCGATTTACACCTGCAGGGTTACTCGAATAACCAGTCACGTACGCCCGTACTCGATGTTGCCTACAGCAACCACCACGGACGTTGTACGAACCACCTTTCACCCGTCAGCCAAACGTTGAACCGGTCCAATCGTCCCGAGCAAGAGGTCTCTGCGCGCGCGTCCACAGTGCCGCCAGCCGATTTATGACACGATCCCACGGTCTTGTCGAGCCAGGATCATGCTGAGGGGTGCTGCGTTGCATAGCACCGGATAACACACATCAAAGGTACAAAGCGGAAGCAAAGTTTTATTACATAAACCAGTGTATGAACATTTTTACAACAAAATATGTCCAGTCTACACTCACGGGTGTAGACTACGCATCTAGTTCACGTTCAGCCCGTGAACGTGTCCCCGCTAGCACGCACACACACTAACACGGTGGCGTGCACGACTCCCACTCGACGGGGTTCCCCTCCTGGGGTTCCGTCTCCTCCTCGGGAGTCCCTTCCTCATAGAACCCTGCAAAAGCTTCAAACACAAGCAGTGAGCACGATGGCTCAGCAAGACTGACCTGTCTCTCCTATACATGGAACTTCTACATGATGGGTACAGGGTACATGAGGTAAACAATTTTGCAAAGGACTCGCCTAATTATTTGAACCTTACTTTCAATGTTTTAGCAGCAGGTGGTGGAGAACCTTACGCGACGGCACATGAGAGAGCCGCAATCAAACAAGAAACACATTTCTCTCATGTACTTTGCCCAAAGTTGATAATAACTTTAATTAGCTCTAGGCTACAGCAAATCATTAACAACCAAAGTCCATCTTTCAATCAGCAACATTTTAACATGTATCTAGTCTGTTCTTTCTACGTCACGGTACAGTGAACAAGTGGTACTCACTGACCGCGAGGGACGGTGATTATAATCGATTTACACCTGCAGGGTTACCCGAATAACCCGTCATGTACGCCCGTACTCGATGTTGCCTACAGCAACCATCACGGACCCATACACAACCACCTTTCACCCGTCAGCCAAATGTTGAACCGGTCCAATCGTCCCAAGCAAGAGGTCTCTGCACGCGCATCCACAGTGCTGCTAGCCGATTTACACCTCGAGCTCTCAACATACCCTCTGAACGACCAGCTATGCCTCAACACCCAGCTACCCGAGTTACATCGGTTTCCCAGTTCCCATATAGCCGGTAGGTATTCGGTACTGTTCTAGCTTGTTCAACAGGCCCGCACACGGCTCGGCCCTCAATCGACACAAGCGGAGCTATAGCACCCAGGCCCCAAAGTCCTGCTGCCCTTACTCTCCGCTCGGTTCATTTTTCTTGCCATGTGTTTCATTTGCTATCTCTACCCGAGTCAAGTGCCTCTAACCTATCCTCGCGAGTAGTTCCAACTACTCAACTTGTACCGAATCCTACCCTACCCTACCATTGCAGTAGCTAAACGGGGTTTCAATCCTAATCCCAATCCATGGTTTCCTTGGCTATGCATTTGGGTTTTCAAACAAGATTCTAATGCAAGAAGTAATGGTACTCAAAGTAAGTTCTCAAAACAATCAAAATTTAGAAAAAGGTTAATGCAAACCGGAGCTTGCCTTGCTGCTCTTGGTCGTAGGCTAGCTGCTCTTCCAGAGTGACGAAGTCTAAGACTTCAGGTTCCTCCTCAACCTTAGCGACTACATGAGGTATCATGTATATGTATCAATTTAAATGCATTTGAATTAAATTTAAACTTGTGAAGACTATAAGTCTTACTAGACAGACCCAATGACTCTGGAGAATTAAGGATTTTCATGAAGTGAAACTTGATTTGCTGGAAAGTACTCAGAGAGCTGAATCCAACAAAATTTGGTTCACTTGATTTGGAGTTTCCTAGCCAAAGTTATGTGGATTTGAAGTTTGAACAAAATCTGAAAATCAGGAAAAGTTCAAATTGCAGCGCGTGGGACCCGGGGTTACGTGTCAGCTCCTTATCGGTCGACACACGCGGCTACTGAGTCCTATGCGTGCAGCCGCACCTGATCTGGTGCCACAGCAGATCTCAGTTTTAAATTTCCACCGCTGACAGCCGGGACCCACCGGCTTCTTCTTCCTCCGGCTGGTTTTCGCGCGCCCGCGCGCTCAGCTCGTCGGAGCTAACTGCCACTCGCCGGTTCGCCGGTTCCAGCCACCGATCGAGCTGAAGTTCGCCGCCAGGGGGTTTGCGACATCAAGGAACACGGTGGTGGGGTTATCTAGGGCCGCCGGTGACTGAAAGATGGCCGGCGACGTGTGGCGGCTTCGGTTGAGCTTCAGCAGTGTCGGCCGGTGTTCTCGGCCCGTCAAAAGCTCGACCGACTAGCCCTACAGCACCAGGGAACGATCAGGAAGCTCGGCGCAATCTCAAACTAGCTCGGGAGTGGCTGCAAATACGGTCTCACCATGCGACCGAATGAGTCCGCGAAGAATACCCTCGGAAAAGCTCGGGTTACGTCGCCCCGATGGGTTTTCATGTAACGGATGCTAAAGGGGTTTTGATCGCCGGCTAGTCTAGCTGCTACATGCAAGATTTGAGGACCTATGGCGAATCAGAGAGGGAGAATTTGCAGATACCGTACCTGCTGCTCGGGTTGAACTCGCCGGAGCCAAATCTTCAAATTCGTCGTTGATGCTGCACGGTCTGCTCCAAGACTTGGAGGAGAGTAGCACCACCGTAGCACGCTCCCGTAGCCGTGATCGCTCGGCCGTGAAAACTCCTATGGAGGGCTGTCCACGAGCACCCGATCGTCAGCTTAAGCTCGGTGGCGGCGGAACGGATTGTGGAAGGGCAAAGGAGGCTGAAGCTCACTCTTTTCTGGGTCAGGGATGCAAGCAGCGAGTGCACCGTGCCGTTTTGCAACTCAGGGGGAGATGGCACGGTCGATTCGGGTGGTTTCCCGATCGAGCAGAGGTAGCGGAGGAAGGAGGGCGCCGCTCGGTGTTTGCACGCGAGGAGGAGAAGGCAAGTGTTTTCTTCGGCAGAGGGCGTAGAGCACGTTAAGAAGGGCTCGGGACCGACCCTGGGCGCCAGCGCGTGGAGGCATGCAGCAGCTGGTGGCGTCTGGCTCCCCTCGGTGGCATACGAGCAGCCCTCAGTGGCTTTGAACAGAACAGGGCAAAGTCCTTTGCTTCAGGTGCAAGTGTTGATCTTCCACTCTATGACATGTGGGTCCCACCCCCTTTTAACCTCTGAAATTAACTTTTCTCCACTGCTCTAAACAGTAGAGACCAAATTAACCTCAGGCATTTGAATTATCTACCCCTGGGCCATTTGAATGGGATAATATTCAAATTGGTTTGTGTTTGACTAAATTTCAGCACATATGCAGTTTGAAATTCAAATAAAGTTTGAATTTTCTAAACCTAGATCATGTCAAGATCAACTCCAAATGGAGTGAAAATTGGTGTGTGAGCTCACAAAAATGGGCTTAGTAATAATATGCCTCCCACTTTTGAATTCATGGGATGAAAATAGTTTGAATTTGAATTTTAGTTCAAACCACCCTCTTTCTAGCTATACCCATAAGGACTTCAAAATGGTTTTGAATTTGGGTGAAATTTGGCATGGACATTTCTAGCAAGGTGTAGGACTTTTTCATATGAACAGCCCCTATATGATGCATGTGGGAAATGTCACTTTTGCATTTTGTGAGTTTGTTCCCTAATGAGCATGTTGATGGTGGTTACTTGCTCTTCAAATGTGTTCATCAAGTTTCTTCAAATGAAGGGTGTGTGTGGTGATGAACACTTTGAATATGTGCCAAAAACTTAGGACCTTACGTTCCTCCCCCCTTAAAAGAATCTCGTCCCGAGATTATAAGGTGAAAATGAGAGAGAGGACGGTGGAAAATTACCGTATATGCGACGTGAAAAGGTCGGGGTAGTTAGCGTGAAGAAATCCTTCGATCTCCCATTCGCTTCGTCCATGGAGTGATTACTCCATAGAACCTTGTAGAACCACAACGTACGGTTGCGTGTGGTTCGGGCCTTTTCATCAATAATCTGAACCGGTTCCTCCCGATACGTGAGGTCCGGTTTCAGTTCTTCTATGTCCTCCAGCTGAATGGTAGTTGAAAGCTTAAGACACTTCCTCAGCTGGGAAATGTGAAAGACATCGTGCACACCAGAAAGTGCTTCAGGTAATTTCAGCCGGTATGCTACCGATCCACATCTTTCGGTAATCTGAAATGGACCGATAAATCGGGGTGCCAACTTTCCCCTCACCCAGAATCTGTTTACGCCCTTCATTGGAGACACACGTAGCTATACGTGATCCCCGACTTCGAGTGTTTACGCCCATGATTTTGGCTACCTCTGCCTAAATCCATCCGGGGAACACGATGCTGGGCTCAACTCGTCATGAAAATCACCGGCACATGGCCGGCGACGAGCGGCGGCTTTGGAAGAACTTCGGCCGTGTCGGCCGAAGTTCCTAGCACCCCAACCGATCGAGCAAAAGGCCGCAGAGCATCAGTGGACCCTACGAAAGTTCGGCATGGGCTCGAAGCAGCTCGGAATAGGCTCTAGGTAAGCTCTCACCGTGCGCCCGACACGTCCCGAATAGGCCGCCGTTGGCATGCTTGGAAATACGCCATGTACAGGGGTTCTCATGCTAGGTGTTGTGAAGCCAACTTGTGCACCACTAAGTCTACTTCAGGTAGGAACGGGTTGAGACTCTCTAAACAATTATGGAGTGAGAATTTGACGGATCCGCACCCGAAGGTCGGTCTGTGCCGAGTGAAAGGGAAAACTGAAATTCGTTGCCGGTGATCAAACACTCTGGCTGTGGTTCGGGGGTGAGCAGCACCAGTCTCTAACGCATCCTAGGACACCTTATCGTGGCTGTGACACTCTCCCGTTTGGGCTGTCCACGGGAGCCCGAGGTGCGGCGAACTTAGTTCACTGGAAAGAACTTTCGGTATGGGCGGGATCATCCGAGTTCAGCTAATTTCCTACGACGGGGAAGGAAAGGGAGAGCCTCTAGTACGGTTTTGCAGCTTGGAGGGAGTGGAGAGGCGGTGATCGTGGGCTTTTCCGATCAATCCTGAGAGAGCGGTGGTGAGGCAACGCTTTTCTTAAGAGAGAGGCGATGACTGCTCGGTGCTGCCTCGGGTCGGCTCGGCTGCGGAGATAAGAAGGGCAGCGAGGCGGTTCAGCGGCTCGGGGCGGCAAGCATCTGCTGGCCTCGACGGCCTGGCATGGTGGTGACCATGGTGGGAGCCCGAGACCCAAGTACTCGGTGCTTCAGTCGGTTCTTTGATCTGTGAAGCTGACATGTGGGCCCCAGCCCGGTTTTAACCTCCAAAATTAACTTCCTCCCACTGCTACAAACAGTAATCCCCCTAATACCCTTTTGAATTTGAATTATCTACCAATTTCCCCATTTGGATTGGATAGAATTCAAATTGTGGAGTGTTTGAATATAATTTTAGCACATATGCAGTTTGAAATTCAAATTGAGTTTGAATTTGCTACACTTAGCTCATGTCAAGATCAACTCCAAATGGAGTGAAAATTGGTGTGTGATCTCACAAAAATGTGCTGAGTAAGAATACGCCTCCCACTTTTGAATTCATGGGATGGAAGTGGTTTGAATTTGAACTTGAGTTCAAACTACCCTCTTTCTAGTTATACCCGAAAAGACCTCAAAAGGCTTTGGATTTGGGTGAAATTTGGCATGGACATTCCTAGCAAGGTGGAGGAGTTTTTCATATGCCCAGCCCCTATATGATGCATGTGGGAAATGCCACTTTTGCATTTTGTGAGTTTGTTCTCTAATGAGCATGTTGATGGTGTTTACTTACTCTTCAAATGTATTCATAAAGTTTCTTCAAATGAAGTGTGTGTGTGGTGATGAACACTTTGAATGTATACCAAAAACTTAGGCCCTTACATTCCTCCCCCCTTAAAAGAATCTCGTCCCGAGAGTATAAGGTGAAAATGAGAGAGAGGACGGTGGAAGATTACCGTATATGCGACGTGAAAAAATCGGGGTAGTTAGCGCGAAGAAATCCTTCGCTCTCCCATGTGGCTTCATCTACGGAGTGATTACTCCATAGAACTTTGTAGAACCACAACGTACGGTTGCGTGTGGTTCGGGCTTTTTCCTCAGCTGGGAAATGTGAAAGACGTTGTGCACACCGGAGAGTGCTTCTGGTAAATTCAGCCGGTATGCTACCGATCCACATCTTTTGGTAATCTGGAATGGACCGATGAATCGGGGTGCCAACTTTCCTCTCACCCCGAATCTGTTCACGCTCATTGGAGAAACACGTAGATATACGTGATCCCCGACTTCGAACTGTAATGGGCATCTTCTACGGTCCGCTTGAATTAGCCGAACCTTTTCCTCCACGTTGTTGACAATATCAATCCCGAAGGTGACCCTTTCGCCAGACTCACATCAATTCAGTGGTGTGCGGCATTTTCTCCCATATAGAACCTCGTAAGGCGCCATCTTAATGCTGGCTTGGTACCCATTGTTGTACGAGAACTCGGCCAACGGCAAGTGATCATCCCAATTTTTACCGTGGTTGATGGCGCAAGCTCGTAGCATGTCTTCTAAAATCTGATTTACCTGATCGGTTTGTCCATCCGTCTGCGGGTGGTACGCTGAACTACGGATCAGCTTTGTGCCCAACGCAGCGTGTAGCTTGTGGCGGACCGGGATCCGCTCATCCAGGATCGCAGAGGGTGGTGCCGCGCGATGCGACACCCGACAGCACACGTCATAAGAACACATTATATTACATGGGAAAACAAAGTGATTGTACAAAATAGTACACTTCTCAGTTACAAACTAGGGTCTTTTATTACACAGCGGAAGTTTCTTTTATACAACTCACGCCCGCCTATCTAGCAAAAGTGGTTGCCCAGCCCTAGGGCAACCCACACTAGCTGCACTCCTCAGCTCAGCGTGGCGTGTACGGCTCCCACTCAGCCGTGGTCCCCGACGGAGGGTAACCCTCGCCGGTGGACTCGTACTCCGAGTCCGTGGGTGGCTCCTCACCTGAAAAACACTTAAGCAGCAACCGTGAGCACGAAGGCTCAGCAAGGCTTAACCGACTCACCTAAGCATGAAACTCTACATGAGGTGTACCATGACTTAGGATAGCAATGTTGCAGCAAAGGGACACGCCTACAAGTTCATCCTTAGTTCATTTTTTAGCAACAAGTTAACGGTTCATGAAGCTGAAATTTAGTGAGCAATATTTGGTGGCACACATGTAGCAATACAATTATATCATGACAGCAATATTGAACATAACATTTCGTTCATTAGTCTACGTTACGACGCAGTGAACAAGCGGTACTCGTCACCGCGAGGGACGGCGAATCAACTCGATATACACCTGCAGGGAAACCCAAAGAGCACGTCGCGTACGCCCACCCGTGGAGCTGCACAGCACGCTCGCTCGATGTCGTACGTGACAACCGTTCACCCAACAGCCCAAACGTCGAACCGGTCGCACCGAAACGAGCAGGAGGTTCCCCACACGGAGCATCTCTCTATGCCCGTTGGCAGATTTCCACCTTGCTGCCCTCAACCTACACCTATAAATCGGTGTGCTATGCCTCGACGCCCGGAGGTTTAGGCTACATCAGTTTATCGGGGCCCATATATCCGATATGCCTTCGGTACGTTCAATACTTGTTCAGCAGGGCCGCACACGGATCGGTCCTCAATCGACACGGGCAGGGCTGCGCACACAAGACTCACTCTTGCTGCGCCCTAGCCCCTGCCTAGTCTCATTTTCATTACTATAGTGATCTCACATCGCTCAACCAAACCCGTGTGTCCCAATGCCTATCTCGCGAGTAGATTCCAACTACTCGACTTGTACCGAAGTCCTATGACTCATTAAGCATAGCCTGTCTACTCGAGGTCCTTGACACTACCCTCACTCTTTTAGGAACCTTTGGTTATGCAAGTGGGGTTTCATTCATCCTATACCTAATGCACATACATACTTCATATGACACATGTAAACAAAGTAAGACTTATAAAAGGTTAATGCAAACCGGGGCTTGCCTTGTTGCTGCTGGTCAGGGGTTAAGTCTTCGTCCGGAAGAAGGAAGTCCAGCACTTCCGGAGTCTCTTCTTCAGTGACTACACGTTTATGAAATACTACATGTTAATTAATATGCAGACAAGTTATTGTAAGGTTACTGTTATTAGTTCTAATAACCAGTCTCTAACACCTGGAACTCTGTTTAAGAATTTAAAGATGAACTGGGTGTGGGTGGCTTGGACCTGGACCTAAGTACATGGTTAAGTGCTAAGTGGTTTTCCCCCCTTTTCCATATTAATCCCTCAAGTGGTTAAACAGGACAGGGGTGATCCAAAGCTCTAATGGAGCTGAGAATTTTTGTGTGAGTTCCTTGTCACAAGGAAACCCTCTGGACCAAATATTAGCACTTTTCACTGAGTGGTTTGCTCAGAATAATTCTTTTAGCAAATAAGCAAAGAAGAATTAATTCTGAGGTCATACCCCTGTTCATGCCCAACTTAGTGAACTACAATTTCAATTATAGCTCATAGAGTTTGCATGAATTTTCCTAGCATTTTTGGAGTTAAGAATTGCCCAGAACTGAATTTCCAAGTTTTGGAAATTCTCTGAAAATGTTTCTGTATTCAAATGAACACAGCACCTTCCAAATTGAATTGATCTGACCAAATCAACCCCAAATGGTCTGAAACTTTTACAGGGGTTTACTAATGTCCTAAAGAACCTTCTGGCAAAATTTGGGGATTTTTGGATGAACCAAACTCCCTCTAAAATTCTTTTGCTGAAAAGCTTTAAAGAATTTTCCAGAATTAATTAATTGGTTTCATACAAATTGGGTTGTATATCTGGACAGAGCTAGGCAAGGTGAATCCAACTCAATTTGAATCACTAAATTTGGAGCTTCCTAGCAAAAGTTATGGAGCTCTAAAGTTTGAGGAATTTCTGGAATTCGAATTAACCGGGAAAAGTTCAAATTTCTGACAGCGGGCCCGGCTCCCACGTGTCATCACCTCGGCTGCGCCACACGGGGCCACAGGATTGTTTTCCGCGTGTTCACAGCCGATCCGGTGCAACAGAAAATCCTCATCCTGTGCCACGAGGGACTGACGAGCGGGCCCGGCCGGCTCGTCTTCTTCCTCGCGCCCGCCCTTTTTCCCGCGCCGCCCCCTCGCCGGCACACTTCTGAAGCTCGCCGGACTTGGTCTCCCGACCGCCTCCCGGCCGGAAACTCGCCGCCTGGGCCAACTTTCGCGCGCTGAACACGCTGGTACCACCTGCTCCGGCCGGCGATGGCCCTAACCTAGCCGGCGACGGTGCTGCGGCTCGGCAACCCTTCAGTCACGTCGCCCGGACAGTTTAGCCCGCCAAAACATCGGTGGATCAGCGCTATAGCACCAGTGGGTGCTAGGGAAGCTCGTCATGGTGGTGAGACTGCCCGTAGAGGGCTCTATCCTAGGTCTCATCGTGAGCCCGACCTTTCCCGCCATAATCGCGGCTGGAAACCGGGAAATACGCTGGCTACAGCCAAAATTAAGCTAGGGTTGCGAAGCAAACTTGGGCGCCGTCAAGCCTAGCTCCTGTGTGCACAGTTTAGTGAACTGATGATGAGAAGGGAGTGGGAATTCGGAGGTCTCATACCGGAACGTTGTTCTGTGATCGCCGGCGGAGTTTCTCCAAGTTCTTGCTCAGCGGTTCACGGTTGGTCCTGTGGTTTGGGTGGGAGCAGCAGTGCTCACCGGCGCGTCCGAGACTGTCCTTGCTCAGCCGTAAAAGGCCCTATGTTGGGCTGTCACCGTGAGCCGAGTGGTGGCGGTTTCTCGGGTGTTGCTCGGAAACGTGGAGCTAAGGCTGGGGAAGGGCCGAACTCGACTGCTCTCGTGCCGAGGAGGTAGAGGACGAGCAGCTGGTGTGGTTTTGTGGCTAGGAGAGGCACTGCTTGCGGTGAATTTCCGGGTTTCGATCGAACGAAGACGACGGCGTGCGCTCGGTCGTTTCTTGGGCAACAGAACACGGCGCCTCTGTTCAGCGGTGTAGGTCAAGATGATCGGCGGAAGCAGCTGGCCAGCGAGAGGGAGGAAGCAGGAGCTGGCTGCGTCGCCTCACGCGGGGGCGTCTGAAGGATCGGCTCGGTGGCACGCCGGGAGCGTTTGCTTCGGTGAGAAGCCGAACCCGTTCAGCTGAAACCAATTTCCCCCACTGACCTGTGGGTCCCTCTCCCCTCTAATCCCCTTTCCAATTCTTTTTATTTCTGTTGGCACTCAATTATCTCCAGCTACTCACAATTTAATGTGAGACTTAGTCACCAAGTCTCTGTTTGAATTTGAATTCTCAAATTCAAACTTTGTTTGGTTAAATTTGCTTCATATTTAAACTGAAATTCAAATTCAGTTTTGAATTCTTGCAAATTTAGCTCTTGACAAGATGAACTCCAATGGGGATGAAAATTGGTGGGTTTACTCAGAAAACTGTGCTGAGTGTAGATATGAAGCTAACTTTTGAATTTGGGTGATGAAAGTTGCTGCAATTTGAATTTACATTCAAATTGGCCTCTTTTTGAAATAACCCAAAAGTGCCTAAAAAATGTATAATTTGCATGAACTTTGGACTGAACCTTCCCAAGACTTTTTAAGTTCTAGGGGTGAGCTCAACCTCTCATGTTCATGTGTAGAAACCCTACTTTGTGAAAGTGAAGGCTTTCCCCTCTAATCACTCTTTTGATAGAGGTTACTTGCTCTTCACAACATTTCCTAAGGTGTCCACAATAAAAACTGTGGTGTTGTGAGGTGAAGAAAAGTTTTTGCAAGTCACTTTTCTTGGGCTTTTACATAGCTGCTCCCAGAAACGGGACACAAATAAAGTGCCTCGATCCGATATGATGGTGCGGGGTAAGCCGTACAAGCATAGGATCCGTGAGATGTACAATTCAGCATACTTCTTGGTGTTGTAGTTTGTGTTGACCGGGATGAAATGGGAAACTTTGGTGAGCCGGTCGACGATCACCCACACAGAATCATGCTTCTGAAAAGTGGTGGGTAAAACGACGATGAAGTCCATGCTCACATCTTCCCACTTCCAGGCAGGAACGCCCAGTGGTTGTAGTAGTCCCGGTTTCTTCATATGGTCTGCCTTCACCCTTCGACGGCAGAGAGCTCCAAGTCGTGAGTTGGATAATTCTGCTCATGGTTCCTAAGCTGCCATGATCCATACGCAACCACCTTTCGGTCTTGCATCAGCACACACCCGAACCCAATGTCGGATGCATCGCAGTACACATCGAACGGTTTTGTTGTGTCTAGCTGCGCCAAAACCGGTGCTGACATTAGGTGCTTCACCAATGCCTTGAACACTGCTTCACATGCTGGACCCCGAACATATTTGGTAGCCTTCTTCAGCAGCTCTGTCATAGGCTTGGCAATCTTCGAGAAGTTCGGAATGAACCTCCGATAATATCCCACGAGTCCGAGGAAACTTCGTACCTCGTGAACAGTTCCTGGGGACTTCCATTTCAGCACTTATGTGATTTTACTCGGGTCTACAGCGATGCCCTCCACTGAGATAATATGCCCTAGAAAAGGCACTTGCGATATCCAGAATTCGCACTTGCTGAATTTCGCGTATAGCTTGTGATCCCGCAGCCGTTGCAAGACTATACGCAGATGCTTCGTGTGTTCTTCCTCCGACTTGGAATATACCAATATGTCATCGAGGAAGACCACGACAAACTTGTCCAGTTCCGGCATGAATACCGAGTTCATCAAGTACATGAAATGAGCAGGAGTGTTGGTGAGGGCGAAGGACATGACCAGGTACTCATAAAGTCCGTACCTCATCGAGAAAGCCGTCTTCGGAATATCCTCAGCCCGTATCTTAATCTGATGGTACCCGTATCTTATGTCCACCTTGGAAAAGATCTTTGCTTCGACCAACTGATCAAACAACATGTCGATCCGTGGCAACGGGTACTTGTTCTTGATGGTTACAGCGTTTAGTGGACGGTAGTCCACGCAAAGCCGCAATGTCTCGTCTTTCTTCTTCACAAATAATGCCGAACAGCCCCATGGCGAGGAGCTCGGCCTAATAAAACCCTTCTGCAGCAAATCCGTTAATTGCGTCTTCAGTTCAGCCAATTCCTTGGGTGCCATCTTGTACGGTCTTCGGGATATTGGCATGGTTCCCGGTGCAAGTTCAATCTTAAACTCCACCTCTCTGTCAGGCGGCATCCCTGGTAAATCATCCGGGAACACATCAGGGAACTCACGGACTACTGGAACGTCTTTCAATCTGATGGTTGTGGATTGATACACACTTGGAAGTTTTATTTATTGACTGTCCAGAAATAAGGAATGAGATCCGTGCATTTCTGAGTTCAAGTGCACAACTCGGAGGACGGTGTCTAAAACAGCGCCATGGCGGGTTAACTATGACATCCCTAAGATGGCATTGACCTTTTGTCCCTCTAAGACTATCAGAGACGTAGGGTATACTCTACCCTCTAAGCATAATGGCGTTTTTGGAACCATCATGCTTGCTGAAATTTTCCCACCCGGCGAACAAATCAAATATGGACTATCGGTGGGTAGTATTTGCAAGCTGTATTTAGCAATAAAGGCTTGGCTAATGAAGCTATGCGTGGCACCTGAATCAAATAACACTATAGCGGGATGCTGATGGAGTTGGAACATACCCGCAAGGATGGGCTCTCCCTCCGGCACGTTCTCTATGGCAAGTTGGTGGACGGTGCCGGGCCTTGGGTTTGCCCGCCGCGCATTAGTGGGGTTCTGGGGCTGATTCCTCCCCGGAAGCTGTGGTGCAACTCCGCCGCCCTGCCTCTTAGGACAATTGTTGGCGAAGTGTCCTGGGCGACCACATTTGTATCATGTGGCTGCTGCTTGACCGGTGCTTGGGGGACGAAAGCCCGGCATGCGCTGCTGAGGTGCATACGCACGCGGCATCGCCCGCTGCTGCTGTTGTTGCTGCAGAGGTGGGACTGGTAGTGCCGGCCTGAATGCCGGTTGAGAATATGGCCGACTGCGGAAAGGCATCGGCCTTTGTGGTGGCTGCCAGCATGGACCCGATGGTGGGTGATTCACCATCCGATATTTTTGAGAAGGACCACCTCCTTCTCTGCTGCTTTGCGGTGCGCTTCTCTTCCTCTCCACCGCCGCTAACTCCTTGCCGGAGTCCTCTTGAACAATCGCAGCATCAATAATATCATTGAGGCTGCCGCGATTGAACATCGCCAGCTTGTCCTTCAGGAGCGGGTTAAGCCCCTGGTAGAAATGATCCCGCCACTTTTCGTCGGTATCGTCGTGATACGAAGCATAGAGCGCAAGATCATTGAACGCCCTGGACTATTCTGGTGCGTTCCGGCTTCCTTGCTGCAGGTGTAGGAACTCCTGCATCTTCCTCTTCATGAGACCCGGCGGTATATGATAGGCCCTGAAGGCCGTCCTGAATTCCGTCCAGGTCATTACTCGCTCGGTGGATTGCGAAGCACAATAGTTCGCCCACCAAGCGCTCGCGGACCCAGGAGCTGTTGGACCGCGAACTGAGTCTTGCGCTGCTCACTCACTTGGAGCAGCCCGAACTTCATCTCCATCATGCAGAGCCAGTTGTCGAGGGGTTCATCCGCCCTTGAGAATACCGGGGGATGAGTAGCCAGAAAATCGGAGTAGGAGCTTTGTTGGCGCTCCTCGCGATCTTGACGCCTCTCTGGTCGAGATGTATTTGCAATAAGAGTTTGCAACAACTCCGTGTGCTGCTGATGAGATCCCGCCAATGCCGCCACGATGTCAGCCAAAGTAACCGTTGGCGGTGGCGGTTGTTGCTGTCCCGAGGAATCCTCGGGAGGCTGTTGGGAGGTCTCTCCCCCCTGACTGGAACCCCCAACGTCCGGGTTGGCACGAGTGCAAGTCATTCTGAAATTTAAAACAGCAGCGATCAGCACATGCCATACTTAAAAATTCCATATGAAACAGTAGGTATTTGAAGTGACGCATGAATGATTTGCACAACATTGACATATATTGATAAATAATAAACTTTATACAAGATACATTATTCTCGGGTCTCCAAGAAGTCGTGCTCATGTCGTCACCATCTATACATACGCTACTGTCTACACGACATGTCACCGATTACAAAAGTTTTGGTTACATCACCCTTGCTGCCCTACTCGGCAACGGTAACCTCCTACTCGGAGTAGAACTCAACCTCTTGTGGGTCGTCCTCTTCCGCTACCTCTGCTGGTGGCTCCGGGTCCATGACCTCCTCTTCCGGTTTTGGTTCCCCCATTGCCGGAAGACCCAAGACCACGGGTACGGCACCTACCACCGGTATGCCCATTACCGGAGGTACGAGGTCCTGCAACGCGTGCACCTCGTCCATGGCCTGGTTGTAGTCCTCTTCCCAGCCTTGCCCCTCCTCAATAGCGTTGTCCCGCTCTTAAGTGAGGACCTCATTCTGCTGGGTCAGAGCCTGTATTTGTTGTTGTAAAGCCGTGATGTAGACACGGCTTTTCTTATTCGCCTTCTTCAGACGATGCAACTGGTTGTGTTGTTCGTTCAGTTGCTTAATCGTCGGAAGGAGAACATTGCAGAGTGCGCTGTGAGCACTCTCAAAATGATCTACACGGCTTGTGCTTTCTTTGAGCTTTGCGGCAAGACAATCCATATTGACAGCTTGGCTGTCCATCACGGCTTTTCCTGTCCTCAACTGGAAGCTGAGGTTCGCCTCCGCGGGGTTGTACCTTGGGCAATCCGGATCTGTTGCCTCCATGTACCTTTCCCCCCACACATGATTAGCTCGCCCCTCCACCGGAACGAGCGCGTATGGAGTGCCCTCCATAGCTCTCACTTGTAGTTGGCAGAAACGCGACATGGTGTCGCGGGCTGCCACTTGCCACATTTCCTCCGGCTGTCTACCTCTCACCGTGATGGTGAACGGTGCCCAACCGGGTGGCGGAGGTACTGCAGGAACTTCGACATGGATCGTCCATGTCTTGTTCCCCTCCTCGCCTTCTTCCTTGGCGACGTACTGCGGCATCTTGCTGTACCCAAAATATTGAAGCATTTGCCTCAACGTTTCCGGATAGCCGCCGTGGTGAGAACAGTGGGATTCCACCCACCTGTTCTCCAATTGTATATCCGCTGTCATCTGTAGAAACATATTTGAGAAATGTCAAACATTTGTTTGAAAATTAAACCATTGATTTATAACATAAAACATGTCACTAAACTCATAAAACTTGGAAACATAGTTCAAACTTAAACAAATTTGACTGCTGATCCAATATGACAGCCCTGATCAGTTTCGATTTAAACCTGATTTAGACCATGCTAATGGCAAAACCAGTTCTGGTGCTCAACATCAAAGTTAAAGTTAACTTCAAAAGCTTTCCAGAAAGTATTTTATTGGCCTAATATCTGTCCTTATTCAAAAGTTATGAGATTTCAAAGTTGACAGAATTTCTGGAGAAAATTGGACAGCACCTCCCTGCTTGAGGTACTGATTTGATCCAAGAATTCCAGTTAATTCTACACCAAATTTGCCAAAACTTTCTGTTACAAAGTTGTAACCCATCTCATGAAATTTTCAGAACTACCTCATTTTATATTTTTTGATTTTTATGCAAGAAGTTATGCTCAATTTACAGAGAGTTACAGGGAGTGTTTGCTCTGCCCTGTTTTCTGGACAGTTTCAACTCTAATGCATTTTTCGGTTGGTTAAGGGATGAAACACCTCTGGATCTCAACAGGAAAGTTGTAAATCTATTCCAAAGCTTTCCAGAAATGTATCATATGACCCAACCTCGAAAGAACTCAACCTCTAACCTCTGATTAACTTCATCCTTATTTCAGCTGAAAACAGGGGACTCTGTCCTTAGTACCCTATAAGTTGAAAACTTGGTAACTTTGAATGTCCTGGTTAAGGGAAGGAGTTACATCAAAATTTTAGTGCTCTAGGTTGAAACTTTTCAGTTTTACAATGAAGTTGCTCATTTAGTGGGGTGTGGCGTCGATGTGTCACCAGTTCATGTCGGTACTACGTCCTCACAAAGAAAAACCTATACCGGACTTAGCCGGCTTCATTAGTTCAGTGGCACTAAGCGTCTCTCGCACATGGATACTACACGTCAACCATTTAGTGGTTAGATTACCTGCAATTAACTCATACAATCGTCAGACTCGGCTGCACACCGAACCCGGTATCCATACAGTTCATACACCTGGCCGTCATCACTCGCCCGGATGTTCTCAAGCGAAACACGCCTTGAGCTACGTTTTCACGTTACATACCACGTGACGGAGTCTCCCAAATTGCCCAAAGCACGCCAGGGACAGACGTTGCTCCAATACCCCAAACGACATGAAGAGTCATAGAGGATATTAAACCGGATCGGGTTACCTGCCACCCGTGGGGCTCCACCCTTCAGCTTGTGCGCACTGGTGGACAGCGCTTACGTGCACCCCCCAAGACATAAATGTCCCAAGATGCATGATTTTCCGACATAAACAAATATGTTAGTATGCCACTTTCTATACACTAATAACATCCTTATATGGGCTACTAACTCGTTCCTCACCGAATTTTTGAAAAGGATGACCTCTGCAGTGCGTTAAACCTCAAGCGAGCTCTGATACCACGCTGACGCGGCCCCAACGGCCTTGTCAAGCCAGGATCACGCTGAGGGGTGCTGCGTTGCACAGCACCGGATAACGCACATCAAAGATACAAAGCGGAAGCAAAGTTTTATTACATAAACAGGTTTACAAACATTTGTACAACGAAATATGTTCAGTCTACACTCATGGGCGTAGACTACACATCGAGTTCATGTTCAGCCCGTGAATGTGTCCCTGCTAGCACGCACACACACTAACACAGCGGCGTGCACGACTCCCACTCAACGGGGTTCCCCTCCTGGGGTTCCGTCTCCTCCTCGGGAGTCCCTTCCTCATAGACCCCTGCAAAAGCTTCAAACACAAGCAGTGAGCACGATGGCTCAGAAAGACTGACCCGTCTCTCCTATACATGAAACTTCTACATGAAGGGTATAGGGTACATGAGGTAAATAATTTGCAAAGGACTCGCCTAATTATTTGGACCTTACTTTCAAGTTTTAGCAGCCGGTTGTGGAGAACCTTACGCTAAGGCACATGAGAGAGCCCCAATCAAACAAGAAACGCATTTCTCTCATGTACTTTGCCCAAAGTTGAAAGGAACTTTAATTAGCTCTAAGCTACAACAAGACATTAACAAGCAAGTATAACTTTCAAATCATCAAACTTTTAACATGTATCTAGCCTGTGCTTTCTATGTCATGGTACAGTGAACAAGTGGTACTCACTGACCGTGAGGGACGGCGATTATAATCGATTTACGCCTGCAGGGTTACCTGAATAACCCGTCACGTACGCCCGTACTCGATGTTTCCTACAGATACCATCACGGACGTCGTACGCAACCACCTTTCACCCATCAGCCAAATGTTGAATTGGTCCAATCGTCCCTAGCAAGATGTCTCTGCGTGCACATCCACAGTGCCGCCAGCCGATTTACACCTTGAGCTCTCAACCTACCCTCTGAACGACCAGCTATGCCTCAACACCCAGCTACCCGAGTTACATCGGTTTCGCGGTTCCCATATAGCCGGTAGGTCTTCGGTACTGTTCTAGCTTGTTCAACAGGCCCGCACACGGCTCGGTCCTCAATCGACACAAGCGGAGCTATAGCACCCAGGCCCCAAAGTCCTGCTGCCCTTACTCTCTGCTCGGTCTCATTTTTCTTGCCATGTGTTTCATTTGCTATCTTTACCCGAGCGATGTACCTCTAGCCTATTCTCGCGAGTAGTTCCAACTACTCGACTTGTACCGAATCCTACACTGTCTTAGCATTGCAGTAGCTAACGAGGTTTTCAAACCTAATCCCAGCCCAGGGTTTTCTTGGCTATGCATTTGGGTTTCAAACAAGACTCTAATGCAAGAATTTATTGAGTGCTCAAAGTAAGTTCTCAAAACAGTAAAACTTTGTAAAAAGGTTAATGCAAACCGGAGCTTGCCTTGCTGCTCTTGGTCGTAGGCTAGCTGTTCTTTTGGAGTGACAAAGTCTAAGACTTCGGGTTCCTCCTCAACCTTAGCGACTACATGAGATAACATGTATATGTATCAATTTAAATGCATTTGAATTGAATTTAAACTTGTCAAGACAATAAGTCTTACAAGACAGACCTACTGACTCTGAAATTTTTACTGTTGTTTGGTTACAACCTAAACAGAGACTTGGCCAAGTTTCATTTGCAGCAAAGCTCATTTGAGCTATCCACAAATAATTATGTACTTGACCTTAATTGGAGCTCCTAGGGTGTTCTAGAGATTTTCATGGAGCAAGCCATGACTTCCTGAAAACTAGGTTTTCAGAGGGTTCTAATAGAGTTGGTCTCACTTAATTTGAAGGTTCCTAGATAATGATATGAGCTAAACAATTTCAGAGAAATTCTGAAAATGTTTCTGGACATTTTCTATTTTCTCTGGAACAGTTTTATTAATCACACCATTAGGCGGATCAAATTAGCTCAAATGGATCTGAAATTTTTATGGTAGCTCAGGTATTTTTTGGTAAACATCCTAGCAAAATTTCAGAATTTTCCTCTAAAGGATTCTCCAGTTAAAATTCTAAACATTTTAAAATTTTGCAGAATTAATTCTAGAGAAATAAAGATTTTCATAGAGTGAAACTTGATTTCTGGAAAGTAATCAGAGAGCTGAATCCAACAAAATTTGGTTCACTTGATTTGGAGTTTTCTAGCCAAAGTTATGTGGGTTTGAAGTTTGAACTAAATCTAAAAATCGAGGAAATGTTTAAATTGCTGTGCGTGGGACCGGGGCTACGTGTCCACTTCTCAGCGGTCGAATCACGGGGCTACGGAATCTTTCGCGCGCAGCCGCACCCGATCCGGTGCCACAGCTAATCCCGGGTTTAAAAATATCGGCCGCTGACACGTGGGACCGGGGGCTTCGTCTACCTCCGGCCTCCCGCGCTCGGCCGCCGCCCCCCTCGCCGGAGTGCTCTCCGGAGGGCTTCTGCCGTGTGCCAAACTCCATAATTTTGGCCACCTCTGCCTAAATCCATCCGGGGAACACGATGCTGGGCTCAGCTCGTCATAAAAATCACCGGCACACGGCCGGCGACGAGCTGCGGCTTCGGAAGAACTTCGGCCGTGTCGGCCGTACTTCCTAGCACCCCAACCAATCGAGCAAAAGGCCGGAGAGCATCAGTGGACCCTAGGAAAGCTCGGCATGGGCTTGAAGGAGCTCGGAATAGGCTCTAGGTAAGCTCTTACCGTGCGTACGACGCGTCCTGAATAAGCCACCGTTGGCAAGCTTGGAAATACGCCATGTACAGGGGTTCTCATGCTAGGTGTTGTGAAGCCAACTTGTGTGCCACTAAGTCTAGTTCATTTAGGAACGGTTTGAGACTCTCTAAACAATTATGGAGTGAGAATTTGGCGGATCCGCACCTGAAGGTTGGTCTGCACCGAGTGAAAGGGAAAACTGAAATTCGTCGCCGGTGATCAAACACTCGGGCTGTGGTTCGGGGGTGAGCAGCACCAGTCTCTAACGCGTCTGAGGACGTCTTATCTTGGGCGTGACACTCTCCCGTTTGGGCTGTCCACGGGAGCCCGAGGTGCGGCGAACTTAGGTCACTGGAAAGAACTTTCGGTATGGGCGGGATCATCCGGGTTCAGCTAATTTTCTACAACGGGGAAGGAAAGGGAGAGCCTGTAGTACCATTTTGCAGCTTGGAGGGAGTGGAGAGGCGGTGATCGTGGGCTTTTCTGATTAATCCCGAGAGAGCGGTGGTGAGGCAACGCTTTTCTTGCGCGAGAGGCGACGACTGCTCGGTGCTGACTCGGGTCGGCTCGGCTGCGGAGATAAGAAAGGCAGCGAGGCGGTT
This sequence comes from Neostapfia colusana, assembly GCA_030760725.1. Taxonomy (NCBI): domain Eukaryota; kingdom Viridiplantae; phylum Streptophyta; class Magnoliopsida; order Poales; family Poaceae; genus Neostapfia; species Neostapfia colusana. Next base: position 33,060,191 of record JASWHV010000004.1, on the reverse strand, counting down.
CAGCTGCTCGGGCGGCAAGCAGCTGCTGGCCTCGACGGCCTGGCACGGTGGCGACCACGACGGGAGCCCGAGACTCAAGTACTCGGTGCTTCAGTCGGTTCTTTGATCTGTGAAGCTGACATGTGGGCCCCAGCCCGGTTTTAACCTCCAAAAATAACTTCCTCCCACTGATACAAACAGTAATCCCCCTAATACCCTTTTGAATTTGAATTATCTACCAAATGCCCATTTGGATTGGCTATAATTCAAATCGTGGAGTGTTTGAATATAATTTCTGCACATATGCAGTTTGAAATTCAAATTGAGTTTGAATTTGCTACACTTATCTCATGTCAAGATCAACTCCAAATGGAGTGAAAATTGGTGTGTGAGCTCACAAAAATGTGCTGAGTAAGAATATGCCTCCCACTTTTGAATTCATGGGATGGAAGTGGTTTGAATTTGAACTTGAGTTCAAACTACCCTCTTTCTAGTTATACCCAAAAAGACCTCAAAAGTCTTTGGATTTGGGTGAAATTTGGCATGGATATTCCTAGCAAGGTGTAGGAGTTTTTCATATGCCCAGCCCCTTATATGATGCATGTGGGAAATGCCACTTTTGCATTTTGTGAGTTTGTTCTCTAATGAGCATGTTGATGGTGTTTACTTGCTCTTCAAATGTATTCATAAAGTTTCTTCAAATGAAGTGTGTGTGTAGTGATGAACACTTTGAATGTGTACCAAAAACTTAGGTCCTTACATGAGACCAGGAAACCGAGTAGCTTCCCGACAGCGACCCTGAAGACACATTTGTCTGGGTTCAACTTCGTGTGTGTCGAACGCAACCTGTCGAAGACTAGGGCTAGGTTGTCGAGCAAAGATGCATGCGACTTAACCTTAATGACAATGTCATTGACGTACACCTCTACTAGGTCATGAATGAGATTCCCAAATGTTTTATGCATAGGACGTACAAAGGTGGGAAGAGCATTCTTAAGACCATAAGGTATGGATACATAGCAATATAGACCATCTACTGTTATGAAGGCAGTATGCTCATCTTCCCTAGACATAGGAATTTGGTGGAAACCTGAATAAGCATCTAGAAAACACAGTAGATCATAGCCGGATGTAGAATCTACTATTTGGTCTATACGGGGGAGAGGAAAAGGATCCTTTGGGCATGAGGGTGGTGTAGTCGATGCACATCCGGATCTTCCTCCAGCCTTGGGGATGACAATAGGGTTTGCCAGCCCATCGTGGATGGTGGACCTCTTGGATGAAGCCGACATCAAGAAGCTTCTTGAGTTCTTCACGGGTGAAGTCTTGCTGCTCGATGGACTGTTTCTGAGGCTTCTATTGTACCGGCCTGGCGTCGTGGTAGATATTCATATGGTGCTCAATCACCTCCCTAGGGATCCCGACCATCTCCGAAGGTTGCCATGCAAACACGTCGACGTTAGCCCGGAGGAAGGTGATGAGTGTGTCTTCCTATTTGTCACCCAGACCTCCCGCGATGCGAGGTGGTCTAGGCGGCATTGGAGCCGACTTGGACGACCTTGATGGGGACGTCCTCGCCGTCTGAGGGCTGCACACGGGGTGTAGATGTCGACCCTCGCTGGTGCGTGCTTGGAGGCAGCTGGCTAGCTTCACCGTAGCTGGAAGCAGCCTCCTGCGCCGCTGCCAATGCTTGGAGCTTCTCTAGCATGGAGACGGCGACAGTGCGGTCACCGCGGATCTTGAGGATGCCTCCAGGTGTCGGCATCTTCAAGACCAAGTAGTCGTAGAGGGCTACTGCCATGAACCGGTACAGGGTTGGCCTGCCGATGATGGCGTTGAAGGGGAGGCTGACCTCCGCAATATCGAAGACGACGCTCTCCGTGCGGTAGTTCTTAGACGTCCCGAACGTCACCGGGAGGGAGATGCTACTGCACGGCCAGATTGGGTCCCGTCCCACCCCCGAGAATGGACGTGAGGGGGTGAACTGTGACATAGGGATCTGCAGCTTCTTGAAAGCTGCAAGGTTGATGATGCTGCAGAACGCCCCACCATCAATCAGCACATGGTAGAGCTTCACGTTGGCGGTGGTGGGGGCGACAAGGAGTGGCAGCTACCCGATGCCGCCATGTTCTTAGGGCAGTCGGAGGCGTCGAATCTGATTGACGTCTCCATCCACTTGTGGTGGGTCGCCAGCCCAGGGGTTGGAGCAGCCGCTGCCACTGCCCGTCGCAGGGTCTTGCGACGCATGTTGTTGGCGCTGGAGTCAGAGTCGGAGTGGCCGTAGATGGCCTTCAGCGCCCGCTTGGCGTCCTGGTACTCCATCTCTTGCTCCGCACCGGCCTCTGAGTCAGTCTTCTGCTTACCCTCCCGCTGGCGGAAGGGCGCGCCGTCTTGGCGCTACCGCTGTTGCTGCTCGCAGAAGCGCTCCGTGAGCTTCTTGATCTCATGGCACTCGCTTGCACCATGGTGGCTGGAGTTGTGCACCGGGCACCAATGGTCGTTGTCACTGACGGACGGCGGTCACGGGCGCTTGTCGGTGCGTGGGGCACGGCCCGCACCGGCTGCTGCAACAGTGACGATGGGTGCCCCGACAAGAGGCTTTTCCTTGCCCCCAGCCTTCTTCTTCTTGCCGCTGCCTTGAGCAGTGGCTTCACCGGCACTCCCCGCCGAGGAGGCGTGTCGTGAGTGCCAATCTCGGCCCTTGCGCACTTGTTAGCCAGGCTGAAGAGCTCAGAGACGTCTTGCACGTCATGCGTGGCTAACTTCTCGAGCATCTTCTTGTACCTAATGCCCTGCCGGAAGGCGATGATGACGGAGGCGTTGGAGATGCAGGGGATGGTGTTCCTTACCTGAGAGAACTGCTGGATGAATGATATCAGCGACTCCCCCTCGCGCTGATGCACGGCGTGGAGGTCGAGCTCGCTGCTGGGGCGCGTGTAGGAACTCCCAAAGTTGGCTGTGAACCTCCAGCACAACTCTTCCCAGGAGGAGATGGAGCCTGGGGGGAGATTCATGAGCCATGACCGGGCAGTGCCGGTCAGGGCCATCGAGAAGTAGTTGGCTATGACGGCCTCATTCCCTCCTGCAGCTAGGATGGAGGTGGAGTAGGTCTGCAGGAACTTGACAGGGTTGACAGTCCTGTCGTACTTCTCTGGCAGGTGTGGCCGGAACTTGGATGGCCATACCACCATGCGAAAGTGAGGGGCAAGCGCCATGCAGCCCCTGCCTGCTCCTGGAGACACAGGGGTCTGCGCAGGACGTCTTGCTGGTACGGCACTCGGGGTGCCGTACTCGCCTTCTAGGCTGCTGCGTCTCTCGCTACATCGCTCGATGGTGACGCGGCCATCTTCAGTCCCACGGCGGCAGTCTAGCTCGCCCTGACGTCAGATGTGACCTGCCTGGACGTGGCCGCCGTGTGTGTCATAGCCGTCTTGCGGGCCACTGTTGGTGTATGCGACTAGGCCTGCGAGGGCTCGCCTTGCTGCCTTCTGTAGGCGGGCGTGTTCATGGTGGCGGCGACGAGGTCGACGTCATTGCGCCACCGCTCGGCTGCCTTTGGGGGAGCTCCCTCGCCTGGAGGGTTGTGGAGAAGAGCGTGAGTTTTGGCCAGCACGCTCTCCGGGCTTGGAACGGGCGGTGTCCTTGCCGTCGTGGAGGTGGAAGGCCACCGTGTAGTAGCAGCAGTGGCTGCCGTGGGCATGGCGACCGTATGGTCGCCTGCTCGGCTAGATCTACCCTCTCTTGAGCGGGAAGTGGCCGCCTCGTCCCCCATCTGGAGACGACGGCGAGTAGGGCGAGAGGATCCTATGATGGACTGGATGTTCACCATGGTGATAACGCTCGGTCGTCTAGAGAGCGTAAGGCCCACTACCTGGCGCGCCAAATGTCGAAGTGTTCGCTACGACACTTCCCCCAGTACCGCTATTGGATCAGTCCATGGAGATTTGTTGTTTGGACGGGCTAACGTCCCTAGATCGATCGAGACTGATGAACACGGGTAAACACAGTCCGCTGGAGCGTAAAACCCTACGTCCACGGGAGTGAGTGTTGTATTGCCTGAGCTTGTGCGTGTGTGAGTTGGGGGATCAAAGATCAAACCAAATCCTTTTTCCCGGAGGCTGCCCCGGTCGTTTTATAGCTCAAGGTCAGGGCAGTTACATTGTGGCCTAGGGCCCGACAGGTGGCCCTGCGGCTGTCCGTACCCTATACACGATCTAGGGAATTTACAGCTACATGTGATGTAGCTATCGGAGGAGTTAAGGCGCGCCCGCCTATCACGTCAGGCACCTCTGACCGAGTAGTGGTTGATGATGGAGGGTGAAGGCCCCATCTTGTCGTTACGTCCTCTCAATCTGCTGGGCAGCATTGTTCCGTTGTCATGCCTCGCCGCCCTGTATTGGCACTGTAATGACTGGCAGAAGTGGGCGGAGGCGTGCGGCGCGTGCCATGCTTCTAGGGAAGGCGCGAGCCTTGAATGCACGGTCTGACAGTGCACGTCTTCCTTGACTTTTGAGGCCCATGGCGCATGACAGGTCGTGGACACGTGGCAGCTCCAGAGCCGTCCTCACCGGGGTGGTCAGGCCCGAGGCCTGGGAACATGGGGCAGCGCTGGACCTTGCCTTAGCAAGGAGGTCAGGTCCGGGGCCAAGGACATGTGGCGTCTCCGGAGTCCTCCTCAGCGGGATGTCCGACTCAAAGCCCGGGGACACGTGGCAGCGTCAGACCTTGCCTCAGCGGGGAGGCTAGGTTCGTGGCCAAGGACACGTGGAGGCCCCGGAGCCCGCCTCAGCGAGGAGGTTCTGTGCGGAGCTCGGGGACACGCGGCAGTGCTAGACATGCCTCAGCGGGGAGGCCAGGTCCGGGGGCCAAGGACACATGGTGGCTCCGGAGCCCTCCTCAGTGGGGAGGTCCGGCCCGGAGCCTGGAGACACGTGGCTGCGCCAGATCTTGCCTCAGCGGGGAGGCTAGGTCCGGGACCAAGGACACATGGCGGCTCAAGAGCCCTCCTTAGCGGGGAGGTACGGCTCGGAGCCTCGACACACATGGCAGCGTCGGACCTCGCCTCAGCGGGGAGGCCAGGTCCGGGGCCAAGGACACGTGGCAGCTCCGGAGCTCTCCTCAGCGGGGAGGTCTGCCCAGAGCCTAGGCACACGTGGTAGCGGCGGACCTCGCCTCAGCGGGAGGCCAGGTCTAGGGCCAAGGGCACATGGTCGCGCTAGAGTCCACCTCAGCGGGGAGGCGGGGTCTGAAGTCTCTTCAAGCCTCCACGCGGGGCTACCCGGTCTATAGGGTACCGACAGTCACCGGCCGACCACATGGGTAAGTTCCCCACGCTTCCCTCTCCGTTTTGCACCCTTCCCCGTTGAGTTTGGTCGCCGGATTCGCGAATTCATGTCTCTCCGGCGAAGGTCCGATGATGGCATCGTCGCGCGCAACCGCCAGTGACGCCACTCCCCGTCGAGCTACCCCCACCGTCCGATCCAAAACTAGCGGCCTAGATTAGAATTTAGAAACCCCCAAAGGGGTATGCGTCCAGTCCACTGTGGACCGTAGACCGGCGCCGCCCCTCGGTCCACCAGGCCAATAGAAAAATAAATATGAAAGTAAAACACAACCTAGGCTTTGCAAAATAGCCCATGGGCTCTCTGTAATTAATAAAATTAACCCTAGAATCTTGTTGAACAGCCCATAGGGTTTGGATCTATTACTATCTGGTCCTGAATTTTTGTCTTAGAGCCAATGGTTAATATGTAATTGTTGTTTAGCCTAGAAATTACACCAGAGCCCCTAGCCTTACTAATAATTACTTATTAGTCCAAACATTTTGCAATTAGGCCCATAAACTTCACAGAAATTATGAAAACAACTCTGAATTCCAATAAAGTTCCCAAATTAGAATCTAAACTAATAGAAAATTATTTTTCTAGTCTGTTTATTATTATTTTAATCTGTAAATTAGTATTTCAGCCCTAGAAATCTCTAGAAATTACTAATCAGCCCTGGACACTTAATTAAATTATTTTTATATCTGCATTAATGTGGAATAATCATTTTCAATCCAAAATAATTAGGAAAAAGCTTAAATAGCATAATAAATAGCAAATTAATTTTAGAAAATAAAAATAAATTCTAGAAAAATATTATTTAATGTTTTAGCTTTGTTTTTAATCTGAATAAATTATCTTCAGCCCAAATTAATTGAAATAAAGCCTAAACCCACATAATTAATTATGAAACTTGACAAATTTATTACTAAAACCTTAAAATATATTATAAGCCCTACTAAAAACATACAATATGATTAGAAATTATAATTTAGTGAATAGGTGCATTAATGCATGTCATAGCATATTGAATTGCATGATTTAAATGTATTTATTGTGCACATTGCTTGTGTATGTGTGAATACGAGTAGACGAATACGCTCAAGAGCCTTCGTACGAGGACTTGCAGTCGCAAGACTTCGAGGCTCTTGGACAAACCACACTACAGCAAGAAGGCAAGTGCCCTTGACCATTTTGATCCTGTTTTCGGGAAAATTATTTTTGTTTACGAACTATGCATGCTACAGTCAATTTTGCTAGGAAAACTTAATGTTAGGGTTTAATAGTATTGAATGGTCATTCCTTGTCGCTTGGAACTTGCCTTGTTCCTGTGGCTTTTGTTGCTCAGGTGTCTCGAAGTCTTGGTGCTGTAGTCCTTCGTAGATAGCTCCCTGAGCTTGTCCTTCTACTCATGATCACGCACATACAAAATTCACAGCAATCAATCATCATGCACAAACTTTACTCAAGATGCAATGGTGTAGATCCTATGATGATGTCTTATTTAGATCAGTTTGTACGTGTTCTTGCATGTTTTAATAGGCTTGCATGGGGTTTTATGATGAACAAGGGTGTAAAGATCAAATGTGGATGTGGTGGTGATCTTGACTCAAGATCTAGATCAATTCCACCGTCAAAAACCGATCAACACGTGATCCGTCCACACGAAAAAGCTTCGGTTCAAAGAAACAAATGCGTGATGATGTCGTAAGGTGGTAACGAAGACCTACCTCACTTCTCCTTGGTGTCAGGGCCTTCCTCCTAGCAAGACAGATCGTCGGCTTTCCTCCGGCAACGGCGAGCGTGTCGGGGCTCGTCGGCGGTCTCAACGGTGGTTGAACTACGGCGAAGGGGTTTAACTCGGCGAGTTGGGAGCAAGGGCCTCTAAGTTGTCGGCTTGGGAAGGTGTTATGACCAAGGGGTGTTTCAGGTTCTATTTATAACCGAAAAAAGAAGAGTCCTACTCTGATTGGATTTCAAAATAAGAGTCCTATTTGATTTTTTTTGGATCTCAACGACTTATCTTCAATAGGTTTGGTTGCAGTAGCAGCGTGGAAGAAATCGTGTCGGTTTCCTCAGTACCGGGTACTCGCGCACCGGGAAAAACCGCTTAAGGATCTCGTCCTTCCACAGGGATAAGCTCCGGAGGCTCCACGTGTCCAGCGGGGGTCGGGCCTCCCTTTTACGCAGAGGCGGGCTCCGCTTGTGCCGCGTGTCTGGCGGGCGGGACCTCCCCTCTCCTTAGAGGTGAGCTCCGCGTGCGCCACGTGTCTTGGCGGGCGGGACCTCCACTCTCTCCAGAGGCGAGTTCCGCGTATGCCACGTGTCAGTGTCGGACCTCCCCTCTCCTCGGAGGTGAGCTCCGAGTGTGCCACGTGTCCAGTGGACCGGATCTCTCGGAGGCGAGCTCCGAGAGTGCCACGTGTCCAGCAGTGTCAGACTTCCTTTCTCCTCAGAGACGAGCTCCGAGGTCGACACGTGTCCATTGGTGTCGGACCTCCCTTCTCCTCGGAGGTGTGCTCCGAGGATGACACGTGTCCATTGGTGTCGGACTTCTCGGAGGTGAGCTCCGATAGCGACACGTGTCCCAAGGGGCGGACCTCTCGAGGTCGAGCTCCGAGAGCGACACGTGTCCCGCGGGGTTGGGCCTTGCTTTTCTGCAGCGACTAGCTCCGGTGGGGACAGGTGTCCTGCGGGGCTGGACCTCGCTTCTCCGCAGAGACAAGCCCCGGAGGCAACACGTGTTTAGCAGGTCGGACCTTGTCCCTTCCACAGAGGCTAGCTCCGAGCCTGCCACGTGTCTGGCAATGCCGGACCTCACCCCTTCCGCAGGGATGAGCTCCGAAAGTGCCACGTGGCCCGCAGGCCACGGGAAGTGCCCAACAGCGCTCCTCGGCGAACTGGAATTGGCTCTTTTTGGCTATCTTTCTGATTCTTTCTCCGTTTCTACTTCTTTTAAAATGTTTCTTTATATGAAATATGCATACATCCGTGAATATGAAATTGAGGGTGATACAAACCTACCCCCCTTAAACTGAATCTCGACCTTGAGATTCGATAGAATGGAGAATAGATGAGGGAATTCTGCCTTGAGGTCTTCCTCACGTTCCCATGTAGCTTCGGCTTCCGTATGATGGTTCCATTGTACCTTGCACCAACAGATCACTTTGTTCTGCGTGACCCTTTCCTTCACGTCCAAAATTCAGACAGGGTGCTCTACATAGGTCAGATCCTCTTGAAGCTCGAGCTCATCCATCGGTATTTGTTCTTTCGGTACTCTCAAGCACTTTTTGAGTTGGGATACGTGAAACAAGTCATGCACGTTGGAGAGGTGCATCAGGAGCTCTAGTTGATAAGCTACCTCTCCTCGCTTGCCCAAAATCTTAAATGGCCCGATGTAGCGAGGTGCTAACTTGCCTTTGACGTTGAAACGTCGTTGGCCTCGGATAGGCGATACCTTAAGGTACACGAAGTCTCCTACTTCGAAAGTCAACTTTCTTCGCCTGTTGTCCGCATAACCTTTTTGTCGTGACTGAGCAGCCTTCAAGTTTTCCCGTATCGTTTGGACTTGCTTCTCAGCTTTTTGCAGCACATCGGGTCCAAACACTTGGTTCTCTCCGGTCTCGTTCCAAAATAGTGGCGTCCTACATCGTCTACCATACAATGATTCAAAGGGTGACATCTTCAAGCTGGCTTGCTAGCTGTTATTGTATGAGAACTCAGCATACGCGAAGCTCCTATCCCAACTACGTCCATGTTTCAAAGCGCAGGCTCTCAACATGTCTTCCAAAATTTGGTTTGTCCTCTCAGTTTGCCCGTCGGTTTGCGGGTGATAAGCGGAGCTGACATTTAGCCGTGTACCCATGGCTTCATGCAGCTTCCTCCAGAACCTAGAGGTAAACTGAGAACCCCGATCTGAAACTATCCTCTTTGGGACTCCATGGCGGCACACGATTTGCTCCATGTACAGCTCGGCTAGTTGTGCAACGTTGTACTTGGTTTTAACAGGAAGGAAATGAGCTGTTTTCGTCAATCGGTCCACAATAACCCAGATGGAGTCGTAACCCGACTGAGTATGTGGCAATCCGACGATGAAATCCATACTGATGTCTTCCCACTTCCACTCGGGTACTTTCAATGGTTGCAACAGTCCAGCGGGTCTTTGAGGTTCGGTCTTCACCCATTGGCACGTGTTGCATAAGGCAACATACTCAGCTATGTCCCTTTTCATACCATCCCACCAATAACAAGTTTTCAGGTCCTTGTACATCTTTGTACTGCCGAGATGTATGGAACAAGGTGAGTCATGTGCCTCCTTTAATATCGTGTCGTGGATGTGCTTCACGTTAGGCACACAAATCCTTTTTCCTAACCAAAGCGTACCCATCCCGTCTTCTTTGAAGTCCTTTTCTATGCCTTGTCGGATTCTTTCCTTGATCTCCTTGATTTCCTCATCCGTAGCTTGGACATCTCTTATCTCTTGTTCCAGCGAAGAATGGAGTTCCATTACTTCCATCTCATTCAAGAACCTGAGATGTAACCGTTCTAACTCCTTGCGCAGCTCGGGCGGTAGCTCCCGAACCGTGAGTTGGTGACATGCTCCCTTTTGGCTCAATGCATCAGCTACTACATTGGCATTTCCGGGGTGATAGTTGATTCCAACATCATAATCCTTGATGAGTTCCAACCATCGACGTTGCCTCAAATTCAAATCCGTTTGGGTGAATATGTACTTGAGGCTTTTGTGATCCATATAGATCTCACATCGGTGGCCAAGGATATAATATCTCCAAATCTTCAAGGCATGTACTACGGCTGCGAGTTCCAAATCATGTGTGGGGTAATTCAGCTCGTGTTTCATTAATTGTCTCGACGCATAGGCTACCACTTGTCCTTCTTGCATGAGCACACATCCAAACCCTTGTCTTGATGCATCACAATATATGTCAAAGCTCTTGCTTACATCCGGCAATACCAAAACCAGCACTGTAGTTAGCCTTTTCTTGAGCTCCTCGAAGCTTTCTTGACACGCTGGTGTCCACTGAAATGCTTTTCCCTTCATTAGCAATTCAGTCATAGGCTTCGCTATTTTGGAGAAATCCTTGATGAACCGTCGGTAGTATCCGGCCATCCCAAGGAAACTCCGAATCTCCCTCATGTTCTGCGGTTGGTTCCACTTCAGAACATCTCCCACTTTTCCGGGATCAACTGATACTCCTTCCTCGGAGATGATGTGTCCTAGGAACGATATCTCCTTTAGCCAAAATTTACATTTGCTGAACTTGGCATACAATTGATGCTCTCGTAGTTTCTGCAATGTCAATCTCAAATGTTCGTCATGTTCTTCCTCACTTTTCGAATACACCATGATATCGTCGATGAAAACCATGACGGACTTGTCCAAGTACTCCATGAAGACCTTGTTCATGAGGTACATGAAGTATGCGGGTGCATTTGTTAACCCAAGAGACATAACGGTATATTCATACGAACCATACTGTGTTTGAAAGGCAGTCTTGGGTATGTCGGAGGGCTTAATCTTCGGCTGGAAGTATCCCGACCGAAGATCAATCTTAGAGAAAACTCGGGCACCTTTCATCTGGTCGAACAGGTCCTCTATACAGGGCAGTGGGTGTTGTTCTTGATCGTCACCTCATTGAGAGACCTATAGTCCATGCACATATTTTGGGTCCCATCCTTCTTGTCTACGAAGAGCACGGAGGCTCCCCATGGTGACGAGCTTGGGCGTATAAAACCCTTTTCTAACTGCTCCTGAATTTGCTTCTTAAGCTCCACTAGTTCATTAACGGGCATCCTATATGGCCTCTTTGCTATAGGTGCAGTTACGGGTACCAGATCAATGGAAAACTCAATGTCCCGGTCAGGTGGCATACCTGGAAGTTCTTCCAGGAACACGTCCGAAAATTCTTGAACCACCGGAATGCTTTCCAATGTTGTTTCTTCGACGTGGTTCAACGTTGCCTTATCGGTTGTTGGTTGGGCTGACTCGAACTCAATACGAGTATCGTGCTTGTTTGTCAACTGCACGTCCCTCTTAGCACATTGGATCACTCCGTTGTGCTTGCTTAGCCAATCCATTCCGAGTACTATGTCAAGCCCATGGGAATCCAAGAAAATGAGGTTGGCAAGGAAGTCTACCCCCCTTATTTTAAGGTTTACTTTCGGACATACTATATTAGTCCTCATCTCTCCACCGGGAGAATTAACCAACATAGTATATTTCAAGTGTGATATGGGTAGATTATACTTGGCAACATACTTGGATGATATGAATGAATGCGATGCTCCGGAATCAAATAAAACAGTGGTTGGGTTGGAGTTGGCAAGGAACATACCAATCACGACGTCCTCAGCCTGTTGCGCTTCCTCAGCGGAGACATGATTCATGTTGCCCCGAGCGTAATTATGCTGTCCATGATTACCTTGATTAGCTCCTCCGTTTGGCCGTGGGTTTTGCTTGGGCGTGCTGCTTGGCTGTCCAAGGCCTTTCCTCGGGCACTGGCTTGCAAAGTGTCCCGCCTCTCCGCATGCAAAGCATGCCTTGTTGCCCAAGTCAGCAGGAACGTTGGGGCAAGGGTGGTTTTGAGCATATGCGCCCATGTTGGGTCGGGGCGTAGGAGGCAAAGGCATACGAGGTGCTTGCATAACAGGATGTTGCTGTGGTGGTTGATTAGGGCGAAAAGTAGAAGTGGACGAGCCATACTGTGGTGCAGCTGGGGGCATGAAACGGGGGTGTACATTGCTCCCTTGTGGCTGGTATGGCATCTTTCTCTTGCCCTCTTGCTCGTTCTCACGGATCTTGCTCTCGACCACTATAGCTTTGTCAACTAGCTTCTGGAAGTTTGCATAGTCATTGTTGAGCAGTTGAACTTAGATCTCATTGTTCAATCCTCTCATGAACAAGTATTGCTTCCTTTGATCCGAGTTGATGTATTCTGGAGCATACCTCGAAAGATGCGTGAACTTGTTGAGGTACTCATTCACGCTTTTCTTTCCTTGGCGGAGACCTTCGAACTCTTGCCTTTTTAGCATCATGACTCCAGCAGGGACGTAATGAGAGCGGAAACTCTCTTTGAATTCCGCCCAAGTGATAGTCTCCTGGTCGACATGAGCGTTGCAAAGAGTGTCCCACCAGTCAGCGGCTGCTCCCATAAGTTGGTGCGATGCAAAGAGAACCTTCTCCCGATCATTGCACTGAACTATAGCAAGCTTCTTCTCCATGGGCTTCAACCAATCATTGGCCTACATGGGATCATTAGCTTGCGCAAAAGTAGGCGGTCGAGTCCTCATGAACTCTCCCAGTCGGTTGTGAGCCGGCAGTGGTGGCGGTGGTGGTGGTGGTTGTGGTGGTGCAGGAATAGGGCTAGGATTGTTGTTGTTAGCTTGCAGCTGACCCAAAGTTTGGATCATAGTTTGCATGAGCTGGTTCCGCATAGCCATCAACCGTTCAAGGTTGTTTTCACCAGCCCCGGGGTTAAGATTTTCAGAAACTTCATCGTGGCCATCCTCTTGTGGTTCCTGGTTGCCACGTACGTTCCTTCTTTTGCGGCCGACGTTTTCCCTCACCATCTGTGAGAGAGAGTTGGGTGGAGTAGAAGTTAGAAGTTTAGATGGATCCCCCCAACTATATGCATCAAGGTGGATGGACTAAATATATTTACTTTTTATATGAGGATGTGAACACATACTGAAGCGTCTCACATCTCTCTACTATGTGTGGATATGGACAAAGCTGAAGTGTCCCACAACTCACACTAAGCACTCAAACACAAGCAATCATCACAAAAGTTCAACACACCTATTCAGGCTTCTATCAATCCTATGGGTTTTAGGGTGTCCATTCTACCTAGGCTTGCATCCTACGGTCAAGGTGGTTCTGATGCCAATCTATGCATTCTACCTAGGCTTGCGTCCTACGGTCAATTTGGTTCTAATGCAAAACTATGACTTTGACCTAGGCTTGCGTCCTACGGTCAACGTGGCTCCAATGTCACTCTGTGACTAGGCCTGCGTCCTACGGTCAACGTGGTTCTGATACCAATCTATGACGCCCGGTCCCGTGAAAACGGATCTGAACTAATGCATATGTGTGCCCAGGATGTTCATCACACATACACATGTAATCCAAAAACTGAATTCATAATATAACCATGAATAATAGGGTTTAAGTACTTTATTACATCAATCTCTAACTTATTCTTGCAGCAGAAGTCTCTAACTTATTATAGCAGCAGAAGTCCTAAACGATAGCGGAAGCAAACTAAACAGCAGCAACGGTTCCATCTCCAACTCCACAGACAAGTTGACGGTAGATCACACGCCTAGTACTCCACATGATCTTCGAAGTACTCTTCTCCTGTTGCTGATGATGAAGTAATAATGCAAGTTTGAGTACGTCACGTACTCAGCAAGTGCGGGAAAATTTGATATGTAGCTTACAGCAAGGTAGGATTAAAAAGGCTCATTGCAGAAAGCAAAGTTTATTTCACAAACATGAGAAAAACAGCAACTATCTTTAAGTGAATTTAATCCCAACATGTATCCAATTAAACCAGTAACATACCTCCATCATGATTCTCCTCTTTTCATGTCTCATCCAGACATTTATCTTTCTCAACTTTTTCTCATGCTCATAATAACCATCTCATGACCATATCAATCTCATGATCACATATCCGAACCAAAACAAATTGTCACGACTCAACAGTCCCGAAACCATTCTCATTACCAAGACTCAACAGTCCCGAATCCAAATCCAAAGAAAAAACCATAACCAAACCAAAGACCATCCTAATAACCATCCCAAACCATCCAATCTAATAATGGAAGTTGGCCAGGTGCTTGTGACCGGAAGGCAGCACTAAGGTTTCACCAGCAGGCTCGAATCACCGTTCTCCCACCTACGGGCCCCCTCTTGTGCCATGCAGTTTCCAGGGCAGTCCTCTCTTGACTCCCATTCCCCGCGCCTTCCACGGTCCATAACAATCTAGCAACTTACCTAGTTAGTCAGCTAAGCCGCACCCATACTTGGCCTTGTGGTGGCACTGTTTTCCTGGCATGTGCTCGCATGAACCGGTCCTTAGATCTATGGCAAGTAAACCACCATCTCATTCTACCACTTCCACGAACCAATATTTCCTAGAACTCCCCCGATTCATGTTCATTATCATCATAAAGTTTTCATTAACATTATTCGTATGAGTGCAGTAGCTAGACATGTTCTATCTCGCTTCCCGTAACCCGTAGATTAGCGAAGCAAAAAGCAAAAACGACCATACCCGACTCATCAACTTTCCCGGTGACAAGGGTGGTTAACAAAACTAGTAAACTCCTATAAAAGGGTTCCCATCAAGTTGACTCAAGCATACACAGTTTTCACAAACAAAACAGTTTTAAATCATGGGATCAATATGGTCAAGGGGCACTTGCCTTGTCCCTGTGGCTTTTGTTGCTCAGGTGTCTCGAAGTCTTGGTGTTATAGTCCTTCGTAGATAGCTCCCTGATCTTGTCCTTCTACTCATGATCACGCACATACAAAATTCACAGCAATCAATCATCATGCACAAACTTTACTCAAGATGTGATGGTGTAGATCCTATGATGTTGTCTTATTTAGATCGGTTTGTATGTGTTCTTGCATGTTTTAATATGCTGGCATGGGGTTTTATAATGCACAAGGGTGTAAAGATCAAATGTGGACATGGTGATGATCTTGACTCAACATCTAGATCAATTACACCGTCAAAAACCGATCAACACGTGATCCATCCACACGAAAAAGCTTCTGTTTGAAGAAACAGATGTGTGATGATGTCGTAAGGTGGTAACGAAGACCTACCTCACTTCTCCTTGGTGTCATGGCCTTCCTCCTAGCAAGACAGATCGTCGGCTCTCCTCCGGCGACGGCGAGCGTGTCGGGGCTCGTCGGCGGTCTCGACGGTGGTTGAACTCCGACGAAGGGGTTTAACTCGGCGAGTTGGGAGCTAGGGCCTCTAAGTTGTCGGCTTGGGAAGGTGTTACGACCAAGGGTTGTTTTGGGTTCTATTTATAACCGGAAAAAGAAGAGTCCTACTCCGATTGGATTTCAAAATAAGAGTCCTATTTGATTTGTTTCTTTTTTATCTTAACGACTTATCTTCAATAGGTTTAGTTGCAGTAGCAGCGTGGAAGAAATCGTGTCGGTTTCCTCAGTACCGGGTACTCGCGCACGGGTAAAAACCGCTTAAGGATCTCGTCCTTCCGCAGGGATAAGCTCCGGAGGCTCCACGTGTCCAGCGGGGGCCGGGCCTCCCTTTTTCGCAGAGGCGGGCTCCGGTTGTGCCGAGTGTCTGGCAGGCGGGACCTCCCCTCTCCTCAGAAGTGAGTTCCACGTGTGCCACGTGTCTTGGCGGGTGGGACCTCCCCTCTCTCTAGAGGTGAGTCCGCGTACTCCACGTGTCAGTGTCGGACCTCCCCTCTCTTCGGAGGTGAGCTCCGAGTGTGCCACGTGTCGAGCGGACCGGATCTCTCGAAGGCGAGCTCCGAGAGTGCCACGTGTCCAGCAGCGTCAAACTTCCATTCTCCTCATAGACGAGCTCTGAGGTCGACACGTGTCCATTGGTGTCGAACCTCCCTTCTCCTCGGATGTGTGTACCGAGGATGACACGTGTCCATTGGTGTCGGACCTCTCGGAGGTGAGCTCCGAGAGCGACACGTGTCCCGTGGGCGGACCTCTCGGGGGTGAGCTCCGAGAGTGACACGTGTCCCGCGGGGTTGGGCCTTGCTTTTCAGCAGTGACT
The DNA here is from genome assembly GCA_030760725.1 of Neostapfia colusana. Classification (NCBI taxonomy): domain Eukaryota; kingdom Viridiplantae; phylum Streptophyta; class Magnoliopsida; order Poales; family Poaceae; genus Neostapfia; species Neostapfia colusana. The sequence goes on along the minus strand of JASWHV010000004.1, from coordinate 33,044,089 downwards.
AGCTAGCTCCGGTGGGGACACGTGTCCTGTGGTGCTGGACCTCGCTTCTCCGTAGAGACAAGCCAAGGAGGCAACACGTGTTCAGCGGGTCGGACCTCGCCCCTTCCACACAGGCTAGCTCCGAGTCTACCACGTGTTTGGTGATGCCGTACCTCACCCCTTCCGCAGGGATGAGCTCCGAAAGTGCCACGTGGCCAGCAGGCCGCAGGAAGTGTCGACGGCGCTCCTCGGCGAGCTGGAATTGGCTCTTTTGGCGATCTTTCTGATTCTTTCTCTGTTTCTACTTCTTTTAAAATGTTCCTTTATATGAAATATGCCTGCATGCCTGAATATGAAATTGAGGGTGTTACAATAATGATGACACATTTTTAGCAATATGGAACTTAGGGGTCTAGGCAAGCAGGTTTTGATGGATGTGGTTGGATTGTTTGGTGGTAGGATTGCTTTAGATCTAAGAACCGGTTCATAGAGCGATCACCCAAGACCTACATTGCCACCACAAGGCTAATATGAGTAAAGTGGAGCTGAGTAATTAGGAGCGCTATCGGAATGCTATGGACTGGATGGAGGAACAGAGAATGGGAGTCAGGGAGGCTACCTTGGGTCTGAACGGCACAAGAGGGGGCCCTTGGGTTGGATGGTACTCAGGATGGAGTCGTCCCCCTCCGGTGAAACCTTATGGGTCCATAAATGCCGATAGTCCCTTTGTAAAGAATTTTTCGTGATCTCTTGGCCACACACCCAAGGAAGTGTGTGTTGGCGAAATAGAGGTTTCCTAGTAGCTGACGGGTGATGAAATCACAAACTTAAGGGTAAAGTGGTACAACCTCTGCAGAGTGTTAAAACTATCTTGACAGTCATGCTCACGATCATGAGCAACCTAGACCCTCACATGATTAGTCTTAACTTGGGTATGGTGGAATTGTGTCATTTAATTGTTTAAGATGGAATATGGAAATTGATGATCATTGATTTCGAGTAACCTTGGATGGATAATAGTTGTGGAAAATGTTTAGTTAAACTATGCAATGGAGTTTGGAAGTTCTACATTATTAATGATGGGATGGGATGGGTTTGACCTCACTTCGTAACTATAGGTTGCTTTTATAACTTTGTGAACTAAATGTGCTTATTTGCAATGAACCTTATTGTCATCCTTGTTTTAGCCTCATGTCACTCTTTTCCCACACTTGCTGAGTACGACAAGTACTCACACTTGCTACCTCCCTCGCAGAAGAACATTGGGAGGACCATGGAGAAAGCTATGTGGAGTACTAAGTGTGCATTTCTCACCGTCGATTGCCTATGGACTTGGAGCTGCCGACGCTAGTTTATTTTCCGCTGCTATTGTAACAAAGTCTCGTTATGATCTATTGTAATAAAGGTACTCTTATGATTGTAATCTGTTTTATCATCAATGATGTCACAAGTATGTGTGGAACAGGATCCTAGGCAAACATACACCATTCTTAGTTTGATTCAAAAATCGGGTGTGACAGAGGTGGTATCAGAGCTATGTCGATTGTAGGATGCGGGTCTAGATAGCACGGGAGCCTCTAGATAAGGAATATAAGACCTATATTCATAAAAATCACTATTTTCAAAAAAAAATCTGCCTTTATCTATCCTCTTTACTTATTTTGTTCGTTTTTCATTTTATCTTATTTAATGTGTACCTTTTTCCTCTTAAAACTTTTAGATGGCACGCTGCAAGTTCACCGCGTGTAAGAGTACTGGGAGGTACCCCCACGGACCACTCGGTCGTGTGGTGGTTGAGAGCAGCTCTTTAGAGGAGGACCCAATGGAGGTAGAGGTTGTAGAGGATGAGCTAGAAGATGTAATGGAGGAGGAACCGCACGAGGAAGCACTTGAGGAGGAGGAGGAAAAAACACACCTGTACGTACCTCAGGAGGAGTACCACGCACACTGGCACCAACAAAAGGACCTTTACGGAGCAGTTCCACCACCACCTGCTCCAGTTAGAGGCAGCAGAGGCCCTGCTAACGTGGCTGAGGAATTCGTTCTTTAGGGACAGAGGGAGGACATGCTGCGGATGAGCTTCGGACCCTTCTCTACATACTTGGCCCCTACCTAGGCATGGAGTACTACGTCAAGAGGGTCCCATGGCCTGGACATGACGAGTGGAGAGCTACCATCGCCATTCTTTTAGGTGATCGTGTTCCTTTGAGGTTTACAACATCAACTTGGAGGGCCACTCGTCACGAGTCTATCAACGACGTGGCATGGGAGGAAGCGACAGGACTAAGCAACCGCTACCGCACTACGCTCTCGTTTGGCAGTTTTGCTCTTCACCATCGTTGAGTATCAGGTACCGGGGGGATAGCTGGACCAGAAGAGCTGTACGACGCCCCTACTGTTGCGTTCGACAGGTCTCAGATGACTCTGATAAATGTGAGTAACCTTCTAGCACTTGCTTTGGAGGAGATCTAGGTTCTTAGTTTAAGACTTTTGGAGACAGAGGAGGAACTTCACTACAGCTTGAGGCGTGAGGCTGTAGTACACGAGGACCCAGAGTCAAGCCCTACCCCCACCTGGACTGCGTCTTCACCAGTTTGTTACCCCGTCCGTAGCCCTTATGTGCATGGCAGGACGCCTTCACCAGCTCACAGCAGTAACTAGGAGTAGGTCTAGCGTTAATAATAATGAGGGTCTACTTCGTTAGTGTGCTTGCTTAGTGTGGTGTGATGGTCTATGTCTACTTGAGTTAGAGTGATGGTATACGTGTGCTTGATTCCGTGTGTCGTCGGATATGAGTTGTGGAACGCTTAGGAAATTGTCCACATCCTCATCCTTAGTTTAATAATAATAAATGAATAAAGTGTTTTTTATTAATCATGTTCCTTGATGCATATAGTTGGGAATTCTCTCTATTCGTTCTATTTTGATTATGTCTTACCTTACAGTATACACTATATACGACAAATGCCCCGGCCTAGGAGAATCACTCACCACGCTTGAGGTGGTGCCGAGAGTAGCAATTTGGAGGTGCCCATTGAAGAAGAGGTTGAGGTTCCAGTTCAACCCCCTACTCTGGAACACCTACTAGCTATCAGAATCAGCTGATGCAGACAATGAGTCAGACAATGGACCAGAATGCTCTTGCACCCCCACCACGACCCTAGAGCAGACTGGGAGAGTTCATGAGGACTTGACTACCTATCATCTCACAAGCCATGGACCCTATTGGCACGACCCCACGGTCTTGTCGAGCCAGGATCACGCTGAGGGGTGCTGTGTTGCACAGCACCGTATAACACACGTCAAAGGTACAAAGCGGAAGCGAAATTTTATTACATAAACAAGTTTATGAACATGTTTACAGCAAAATAAGTCCAGTCTACACTCGCGGGCGTAGACTACGCGTCAAGTCCACGTTCAGCCCTTGAACGTGTCCTTGCTAGCACACACGCACACTAACTCTGCGGCGTGCACGACTCCCACTCGACGGTGTTCCCCTCCTGGGGTTCCGTCTCCTCTTCTGGAGTCCCTTCCTCATAGAACCCTGCAAAAGCTTCAAACACAAGCAGTGAGCACGAAGGCTCAGCAAGTCTGACCCGTCTCACCTAAACATGGAACTTCTACATGAGGGGTAATGGGTTACATGAGGTAAAAATTATTTGCAAGGACTCGCCTAATTAGTAGAACCTTATTTTCAAGTTTTAGCAGCAGATTGTGGAGAACCTTACGCTAAGGCACATGAGAGAGCCGCAATCAAGCAAGAAACGCATTTCCCTCATGTACTTTGCCCAAAGTTAAAAGGAACTTTAATTAGCTCTAAACTACAGCAATCATTAACAATCAAGTCCATCTTTCCATCAGCAACATTTTAACATGTAACTAGCCTGTTCTTTCTACGTCACGGTACAGTGAACAAGTGGTACTCACTGACCGCGAGGGACGGCGATTATAATCGATTTACACCTGCAGGGTTACCCGAACAACCCGTCACGTACGCCCGTACTCGATGTTGTCTACAACAACCATCACGGACGCCGTACGCAACTACCTTTCACCCGTTAGCCAAATGTTGAACCGGTCCAATCGTCCTGAGCAAGAGGTCTCTGCACGCGCATCTCAGTGCCGCCAGCCGATTTACACCTCGAGTTCTCAACCTACCCTCTGAACGACCAGCTATGCCTCAACACCCAGCTACCCGAGTTACATCAGTTTCCCGGTACCCATATAGCCGGTAGGTCTTTGGTACTGTTCTAGCTTGTTCAACAGGCCCGCACACAGCTCGGTCCTCAATCGACACAAGCGGAGCTACAGCACACAGGCCCCAAAGTCCTGTTGCCCTTACTCTCCGCTCGGTCTCATCTTTCTTGCCATGTGTATCATGTGCTATCTCTACCCGAGTCGAGTGCCTCTAGCCTATGCTCGCGAGTAGTTCCAACTACTCGACTTGTACCGAATCCTACCCTAACTTAGCTTTGCAGTAGATAACGGTGTTTTGCAATCCTAAACCCAACCCATGGTTTTCTTGGCTATGCAATTGGGTTTCCAAACAAGACTCTAATGCAAAGAATCATAATACTCAAGTAAGTGCTCAAAACAATAAAAATTTGTAAAAGGTTAATGCAAACCGGAGCTTGCCTTGCTGCTCTTGGTCGTAGGCTAGGCTTTCCTCCAGAGTAACGAAGTCTAGGACTTCGGATTCCTCCTCGACCTTAGCGACTACATGATATAAGACATACATGTATCAATTTGAATGCATTTATATTAAGTTTGAACTTGTGAAGCTTATAAGTCCCACTAGACAGACTCACTGACTATGAAACTTTTACTGTGGCTTGATCACAACCTAAATACAGACTTGGTCAAGTTTTAGTTGCAGCAAAGCTCATTTGAGCCCTCCACAATTAATTATGTACTTGACCTTAATTGGCACTCTTAGGGTGTTCTAGGGATTTTCATGGAAAAAACTATGACTTTCTGAAAACTAGATTTTCAGAGGGTTCTAATGGAGTTGGTCTCACTTAATTTGAAGGTTCCTAGCTAAAGATATGAGCTAAACAATTTCAGAGAAAATTCTGAAAATGTTTCTGAACATTTTCTATTTTCTCTGGAACAGTTCCACTAATCACACCATTATGTAGATCAAATGAGCCCAAATGGATCTGAAATTTTTATGGTAGTTCAGGGATATTTTGGTGAACATCCCAGCAAAATTTCAGGATTTTCCTCCAAAGGATTCTCCAGTTAAAATTCCAAACAGTTTAAACTTGGAGGAATTAATTCTGGAGAAAGAAGAATTTTCATGCAGTGAAACTTGATTTGCTGGAAAGTGCTCAGAGAGCTGAATCCAACAAAATTTGGTTCACTCTATTTGGAGCATTCTAGCCAAAGTTATGAGGATATGAAGTTTGGAAGAAATCTGAAAATCGGGGAAAAAGTTTAAATCTGCCGGGGCCCGCAGGGACACGTGTTGAACGCCGAGCCGACAGCACACCGTGGCCCACAAGGTTTTTGTGCGCCAGCACACCCGATCCCGGCCGCAGCCCGATCCCGATTTAAAATATCTCCCGCTGACAGCTGGGGTCCACCCCCTTCGTCAACCTCTCGCCGCCCGCGCTCTGCCGCCGAGGGACATTGCCGGAGAGCTCGCCGGCAGCTTCTGTGGAGCTTCAAACTTCACGATCTTGGCCGCCCCTTCCTACTTTCACTCGGGGAACAGGATTCTGGGGTCAGCTCGTCATGACAATGGCCGGTGCCTGGTCGGCGACGAGCCGCCGCCTCGGAAAGGCTTCGGCCCTGTCGGCTGACTTCCCTAGCACCTCAACTACTCGAGCAACCAGTCAGGAAGCATCAGTGGACCTCAGGGAAGGTCGACACGAGCTCGAGGCAGCTCGGGGGAGGCCTGAAGTAGGTCCTCACCGTGCGCCCGACGCCTCCCGTTTGTTCCGCCGTCGGTAAACTTCGAATTACGCCGGGTACAGAGGTCCTCCAGCCAAAGGTTGTGAAGGCAACTTGTGCGCTACCGTGTCTAGTTTATGTGAGAGCAGATTGAGGTCCTCTAATCCTTCCTAGAGTAAGAATTTGATAGAACCGCACCCGAAGGTCGTTCTGCACACAGAAAGGGGAAAACTGGAAATTCGCCGCCGGTGAGCAAACACTCGGGCTGTAGCTCGGGGGTGAGCAGCACCGGTCACCAGCGCGTCCAAGAGTGCCTTGGCTCGGGCATGACAACTCCCCGGTTGGGCTGTCGACGGGAGCCCGAGGTGCGGCGGCGTTAAGTTAGTGAATTAAGCTCTCGGTATAGCCGAGATCGATCGGTTTCAGCTGAATTCTAGCCACGGGGAAGAAGGAGGAAGGTTCCTAATACCTTGCTGTAGCTCTGGAGGGAACGGGAAGGCTGTGATCGGCGCTCCTGATCGGTTCAAAGCGGCGGAAGGACTTTGCCGGCGCTGTGTTCTTGCGGGGGAAGAAACGGCGATAGCTTCGGCCGAGGAGGGGGGGAACGCCTTAAGAAGGCTCTGAACCGCCTCACGCCCGTGCGTGGCCAAGCAGCTGCTGGCGCGGCGTCTCCCCTCGGTGGCGATCGTAGCGGCGGCTTGGCGACCCGAGTGAGAAAAGTCTCAGTCGGTTGAATCCTCTCTGTGGCTGACATGTGGGTCCCTCCCGGAGTTTTAACCTCTGAAATTCACTCCTAATCACTGTTGTAAACAGTGAGCCACAAAATACCCATGGTGATTCAAATTATTCACCCATGAGCCATTTGAATTGGTTAGAATTCAAATTGGGTTTGGTTTGAATGAATTTCAGCACATGTTCAGTTTCAAATTCAAATAAAGTTTGAATTTACCCCACTTAGCTCATGTCAAGATCAACTCCAAATGGAGTAAAAATTGGTGTGTGAGCTCACAAAAATGTGCTGAATAAGAATATGCCTCCCACTTTTGAATTCATGGGATAAAAACAGTTTGAATTTGAATATGGTTTCAATCTGCCCTCTTTCTAGCTATACCCAAATTGACCTCAAAAAGGTTTTGAATTTGGGTGAAACTTGGCATGGACATCCTTAGCAATGTGTAGGAGTTTTCATATGCCCAGCCCCTCTATATCACATGTGGGAATTACCACTTTTGCAATATGTGAGTTTGTTTTCTAATGAGCATGTTGATGGTGGTTACTTGCTCTTCATTTGTGTTCATCAACTTGCTTCAAATGAGGTGTGTGGTGTGGTGATGAACACCTTAAATATGTGTTAAAAACTGAGGCCCTTACATTCCTCCCCCCTTAAAAGAATCTCGTCCCGAGATTATAAGGTGAAAATGAGAGAGAGGACGGTCGAAGATTACCGGATATGCGACGTGAAAAAGTCAGGGTAGTTAGCGCGAAGAAATCCTTCGCTCTCCCATGTCGCTTCGTCCATGGAGTGATTATTCCATAGAACTTTGTAGAACCACAACGTACGGTTGCGTGTGGTTCGGGCCTTTTCATCAATAATCTGCACCGGTTCCTCCCGATAGGTGAGATCCGGTTGCAGTTCTTCAATGTCTTCCAGCTGAATGGTAGTTGATAGCTTGAGACACTTCCTCAGCTGGGAGATGTGAAAGACATCGTGCACACCGGAAAGTGCTTCTGGTAATTTCAGCCGGTATGCCACTGATCCACAACTTTCGGTAATCTGAAATGGACCGATGAATCGGGGTGCCAACTTTCCTCTCACCCCGAATCTGTTTACGCCCCTTATTGGAGACACACGCAGATATACGTGATCCCTGACTTCAAATTGTAGTGGGTGTCTTCTCCGGTCCGCATACTGTTTCTGCCGGGATTGGGCAGCTTTTAGGTTCGCTCGAATCAGTCGAACCTTTTCTTCCGCGTTGTTGACAAGGTCAATCCCGAAGGTAACTCTTTTGCCAGACTCGCACCAGTTCAATGGTGTGTGGCATTTCCTTCCGTATAGCGCCTCGTAGGGCGCCATCTTGATGCTGGCTTGTACCCATTGTTGTACGAGAACTCGGCTAATGGCAAGTGATCATCCCAATTCTTGCCGTGGTTGATAGCACAAGCTCGTAGCATGTCTTCTAGGATTTGATTTACCCGCTTCGTTTGCCCGTCCGTCTGCGGGTGGTAGGCTGAACTACGGATCAGCTTCGTCCCCAAGGCAGCGTGCAACTGCTCCCAAAAACGGGACACAAATAAAGTGCCCCGATCCGATATGATGGTACGGGGTACGCCGTACAAGCATAGGATCCGTGAGATGTATAGTTCAGCGTACTTCTTGGCGTTGTAGTTTGTGTTGACCGGGATGAAATGGGCAACTTTGATGAGCCGATCGACGATCACCCACACAGAATCTTGTTTCTGAAGAGTGGTGGGTAAACCGATGATGAAGTCCATGCTCACATCTTCCCACTTCCAGGCAGGAACACCCAGTGGTTGTAGCAGTCCCGCTTTCCGCATATGGTCTGCCTTCACCCTTCGACATGTATCACACTCGGACACGTATTTTGCAGTCTCTCGTTTCATCCGTGTCCACCAAAACTTGCTTCTGAGTTCTTGATACATCTTGTTGCTGCCGGGGTGAATAGAAAACTTTGACAAGTGAGCCTCATCAAAGATTTTCTTCCGTAATTCCGGGTTACGGGGTACGACGATCTGGTCCTTGAACCATAGGACGCCGTCTCCGTCCTTCCGGAAATATTTCAACTCCCCACTGTCTATACGTCTCCGCAAATGCGACATGCCCATGTCATTCTTCTGGGCTGCCGCTATCTCTTCACGGATGGTGGGAATCAAAGCTAGGTTGTAGAGAGCTCCGTGTGGAATCACATGTAGTGGTGGTTCGCTCTCTTCCAACGGTGTGATGGTTAGATTGTTGACGTGTGACTTGCGGCTCAGCGCATCTGCCACTATGTTTGCCTTGCCCGGATGATAATAGATCTCTATTTCGTAATCCTTTATCAGTTCTAACCACCTTCGTTGTCTCATGTTCAGCTCCTTCTGAGTGAATATGTACTTGAGGCTTTTGTGGTCGGTATATAAATGTACGAGGTTACCGAGTAGGTAGTGCCTCCACATTTTTAGTGCAAGTACCACGGCAGCGAGCTCCAAATCGTGGGTTGGATAATTCTGCTCATGGTTTCTAAGCTGCCATGATCCATACGCGACCACTCTTCGGTCTTGCATCAACACACATCCGAGCCTAATGCCGGATGCATCGCAGTACACATCGAACGGTTTTGTTGTGTCTGGCTGCGCAAAAACCGGTGCTGATGTCAGGTGCTTGACTAAAGCCTTGAATGCTGCTTCACATGTTGGACTCCAAACATATTTGGTAGCCTTCTTCAGCAGCTCTGTCATAGGCTTGGCAATCTTCGAGAAGTTCGGAATGAACCTCCGATAATATCCCGCGAGTCCAAGGAAACTCCATACCTCGTGAACAGTTCTCGGGGATTTCCAATTCAGTACTTGAGTGATCTTGCTTGGGTCTACAGCGATACCCTCCGCTGAGATGATATGCCCGAGAAAAGGCACTTGCCATATCCAGAATTCGCATTTGCTGAATTTCGCGTATAACTTGTGATCCCGCAGCCGTTGCAAGACTATACGCAGATGCTTCTTGTGATCTTCCTCCGACTTGGAATATACCAGGATGTCGTCGATAAAGACCACGACAAACTTCTCCAGCTCCGGCATGAATACCGAGTTCATTAAGTACATGAAGTGAGCTGGAGCATTGGTGAGGCCAAAGGACATGACCAGGTACTCATAAAGTCCGTACCTCATCGAGAAAGCTGTCTTCGGAATGTCCTCCGCCCTTATCTTAATCTGATGGTACCCGGATCTTAAGTCCATCTTGGAAAAGACCTTTGCTTCCACCAACTGATCAAACAACATGTCGATCCGTGGCAACGGGTACTTGTTCTTGATGGTTACGGCATTTAATGGACGATAGTCCACGCAAAGCCGCAATGTATCATCCTTCTTCTTTACAAATAATGCCGAACAGCCCCATGGCGAGGAGCTCGGCCTAATAAAACCCTTCTCCAAAAGGTCCGTGAGCTGAGTCTTCAGTTCAGCCAACTCCTTGGGCGCCATCTTGTACGGCCTTCGGGATATTGGCATGGTTCCCGGTGCAAGTTCAATCTTGAACTCCACCTCTCTATCGGGCGGCATCCCCGGTAAATCTTCCGGGAATACGTCAGTCTCTTGGACCACTGGAATATCTTCCAATCTGATGGTTGTGGCTTGATAGACACTTGGAAGTTTTATTTCTGGACTGTCCAGAAATAAAGAATGAGATTCGTGCACTTCTGAGTTTAAGTGCACGACTCGAAGGACGGTGTCTAAAACAGCGCCGTGGCGGGTTAACCATGACATCCCTAGGATGACATCGACCTTTTGTCCCTCTAAGATAATGAGAGACGTGGGGTATACTCTACCGCTAAGCATAATGGTGCTTTGGAAACCATTACGCTTGCTGAAATCTTCCCACCCGGTGAACAAATTAAATATGGACTATCGGTGGGTAGTATTTGCAAGCTGTGTTTGGCAATGAAAGCTTGGCTAATAAAATTATGCGTGGCACCTGAATCAAATAGCACTATAGCGGGATGCTGTTGGAGTTGGAACATACCCGCAAGGATTGGCTCGCCCTCCGGCACGTCCTCTATGGCAAGCTGGAGGACGGTACCGGGCCTAGGGTTTGCCCGCCGCGCATTAGTAGGGTTCCGGGGTTGATTCCTCCCCGGAAACTGCAGTGCCACTCCGCCGCCTTGCCTCTCCAGGAAACTGCTCGCGAAGTGTTCTGGACGACCACACTTGTAGCATGTGGCCGCTGCTTGTGCGGTGCTCGGGGGACGAAAGCCCAGCATGCACTGCTGAATTGCATACGCACGCGGCATCGCCCGCTGCTGCTGTTGTTGCGGAGGTGGTACTGGCAGTGCCGGCCTTAATGCCGGTGAAGAGTACGGCCGACTGCGGAACGGCATCGACTGCTGTGGTGGCTGCCAGCGTGGACCTGATGGTGGGCGATTCACCATCCGAAACTTCTAAGAAGGACCGCCTCCTTCTCCGCTGCTCTGCGGCGTGCTTCGCTTTCTCTCCGCCGCCGCTAACTCCTTGCCGGAGTCCTCCTGAACAATCGCAGCATCAATAATGTCGTTGAGGCTGCCGCGATTGAACATCGCTAACTTGTCCTTCAGGAGCGGGTTAAGCCCCTGGTAAAAGTGGTCCCGCCGCTTCTTGTCAGTATCTGCGTGATACGACGCGTAGAGCACGAGATCATTGAACGCTCTGGAGTATTCCAGCGCGTTCCGGCTCCCTTGTTGCAGGTGTAAGAACTCCTGCGTTTTCCTCTTCATCAAACCTGGCGGTATATGATAGGCCCTGAAGGCCGTCCGGAACTCCGTCCAGGTCATCACTCGGTCGGTGGGCTGTGAAGCACAGAAGTTGGCCCACCACGCGCTGGCGGATCCTTGGAGCTGCTGGACCGCGAACTGAGTCTTGCGCTGCTCGCTTATCTGGATGAGCCCAAACTTCATCTCTATCGCGCGGAGCCAGTTGTCCACGTCAAGAGGTTCATCCGCCCTTGAGAATACCGGGGGATGAGTCACCAGGAAGTCGGAGTAGGAGCTCTGTTGACGCTCCTCATGATCTTGACGTCTCTCTGGGTGAGACGTATTGGCGATAAGCGTTTGCAGCAACTCCGTGTGCTGCTGATGTGAACCCGCCATTGCCACGACGATGTCGGCCAATGTAACCGTTGGCAGTGGCGGTGGCGGTGTTTGCTGTTGCTGTTGCTGCTGTTGCTGCTGCTGTCCCGAGGAATCCTCGGGAGGTGGTTGGGAGGTCTCTCCCCCTTGACTGGTACCCCCAACGTCCGGGTTGGCACGAGTACGCGTCATTCTGAAATTCAAAACAGCAGCGATTAGGACATGTCATACTTAATATTCCATATGTAACAGTAGGAATTGAAGTGACACATGATTAATTTGCACAACATTCACATATATTGATAAAGCATAAACTTTATAGAAGATACATTGTTCTCGGTTCTCCGAGAAGTCGTGCTCATGTCGTCACTACCTATACATATGCTACTGCCTACACGACATGTCACCTATTACAAAAGTTGGGTTACACTACTCTAGCTGCCCTACTTGGCAACTGTAACCCCCTACTCGGAGTAGAACTCGACCTCCTGCGGGTCGTCTTCTTCCGGTACCTCTGCTGGTGGCTCCGGATCTACCACCTCTTCTCCCATCTCGGGTTCTCCCATTGCTGGAAGGCCCAAGACCACCAGTACGCCCAACACCGGAGGTACGAGGTCCTGCAATGCATGCACCTCGTCCATGGCTTGGTTGTAATCTTCTTCCCAGCCTTGCCCTTCCTCAATAGCGTCATTCCGCTCTTGAGTAAGTTCCTCGTTCTGCTGGGTCAGATTCTGTACTAGTTCTTGCAGCGCCGCGATGTCGACACGGCTTTTCCTCTTCGCCTTCTTCAGACGATGCAACTGATTATGTTGTTCATTCAGTCGCTTGATTGTCGGAAGGAGCACATTACGGAGTGCGCTGTGAGCACTCTCGAAATGGTTGACCTGAGCAGCAATATAAACCACCTCATTATCTTGACCTGAGCAGCAATATAAACCAACAAATATGTAAGGTTGAGTACTGATGGTACTCAGCAAGTGTGGGAAAGTTATGTCATGCATGGCTAGAACAAGGAGAGGTTAAACTCATGGTTGAAGCACTACGCAATTATTGCCTACCACCTTAGCTTATTAAGCACCTACATTACTACACAGGTGAAATGGTCCCAATTTCCCATCCCTTCATCAAAATCAAATAACCATAACATCATTTCCAATGTTAAGCTCCCCGCTTAACATTCACAACTTCCAAAACCATCACTCCTCTAATCATGAATAAGTCCAAGCCGCTCTTGACCGTGAGCACGGCTGTCATGACAGTTTTGACTCTGCAGAGTTTGCACCACTGTACCCACATGTAGTGATTTCATCCCCCGTTGCCGGGTGGACTAAAAGAACCTCCATTATGCCAGTGGCTACGAACCACATTCACACTTCCCAGGTGTGTAGCCAGGAGATCACTACGAAGCCTTTACAAAGGGATTCCCGACGAGCGTGGGCCCACTGAGGTTTCACCCCTAACAGCATACAAGAGGTTCCAACCCCGCTGCAGTGGCCCCCTCTTGAGCCTTGCGGTTCATATGGTAGTCCAGCTGACACCTATTTCCCGCACCATCCAACACACCCATACTACGCCGGGGATGCACCTAATTAATTGGCCAAGCTGCCCCATCTCAGCATGTGGTTGGCACGGTAAAGCCAGGTTACATGCTCCATGAACCGGTCCTTAGGATCCAGGCAAGTACTAAACACAAACCCAAGTCTCGTGCACCCAGCACCAACCAAAACATCCAATTTGCCTTGATCCCTACCTCTACATAACTCATAATATCTCATTCAAGAGTATGGTAAAATAAACTGATGATCTCATATCCCAAATATCCCATTCTAAGCATGGCTAAGCATATGCATAATAATAAATGACATGATAGAATAAATTCCAACCCAAGCTACAAGGAAACAAGGTAATGCAATTCTAGGGAAACTTCCTAGCATGGGTTTCATATTTCAATTGACAATGCAAATAATTTTAGCTACACATCCTAGCATAGGATCAAAGTGGTCAAAGACACTTGCCTCCTTCCTGCTGCTCTTGAAATGGGTAGTCCTGATCTTGGAAAGGAAGAACTTGCTCTGGAGCAGGTTCTACATCATACCATCACACATAGCAAAAGAAAAACAACAATCCATAAGACATAGTTCACACTTCCACTTCATACAAACCACACATTCACATTTATGAAAGTCACTAACAATTATATGTGTTGTGGTTACTCTATGTGTGTTGATTTGTGGCTTACATGCACTTTTAATCATGTATATATGATTCCTACTTTTGTATTCACATTTATGCTTGCATACTATATATATGAGTTTCCAATTTAAATAAATTCCTTATATTCAATTACTACACCTTTTAGCTATCAAGTATGCATGAAAGGTATTTTCCTACTCCATATGTGTCTTCAACCTTCTACCAACTCTAAACTGAATTCTTTGGATTTTGGAATCTTCATTTATCATTTTCTAATTATTTATACCTAGCTTGCTATATTTTCAAATTTACTTCCTATGCCTAAATGTGTACTTTATTATGAAAATAGTAAGACACATCATCTAAACAGAATAGGTTCTGATCCAAAATAGTTAATAATATATTTTTGATATTTTCCTCTGATGTAAACTATTTTATATTTATTTTTTCTAATTTTCAGAATTATTCTCTACTTAAAAATGTGTCCCTATAACTAATAAATGTGAATAATAAATTAAACAGATTCATTTCAGCCAAAAATCTATTTTTATCTCACTCCAAGGTTTTCTAAGTACTGGGACAGTTTTTAATTTGAATTAGACAATATGTTTGTCCCACCTTTTAAATTTTAAATACTAACCACATATTCAATTTCCTAAATTTAATATCAAATAGGGTCAAAAAGGTAAACTCACCCCACTACAGGGTCTATAATATTATTTTAAGAATTTTCAGGGGTCTAGCTACACATAACAGTGGGGTTTTTCCTAATTTTTATTAAGTCCAGGGGCTAAAACTGATTTTTAAATGAATTTACATGATTTTCTGAAGTTCCAGGGGCTAGATCAGAAGTTTCTGGGGCTAGATCAGAAGTTTCCCGAGAACCCCAGGGGGTAGCACGTAAGAATTCCAGTCTTTATAATGCGGGGCTGACGTGGACCGTCCGATTTAAAACAGACGGCTGAGATTATAACGTCAAACCGGTACGTGGGGATTTAAACTCTACCGTGCGATTTAAAATAAACGGCGCACAAGCAGCCACGTCGCTCTGATCGAGCGCGGGCGGCGCTGCCCGGCGGCGCACGGCGGCGGGAGGCGGCGATCTCGCCGGAGAGTTTCGGATCTTCGTAAATTCTTCCTAGAACTGTGATTTTATGGCATAGACCGGTGGAGGGGAGGTCGGGGATCTCACCTCGAGGGTTTTCTTGAGCTCGGAGGTCCTGGAACGCGATCGGCGACGAGGTCCGAGGTGAATTCACGGCGAGGCTCGTCGGCGCTGTGTTTGAACCGCAAACCACCGAGTTTTCTGCACCTGCGAGGTTCCCCGGAGGCGGTGGATCAAGACCAGCGAGTTAGATCGGAATTTCCGAGCGTAGATCGGCCAGAATTCGCCGGAGGGGCTCGGGTTCTCACCGGAGTAAAAACGGCGGATCGCGTGGGAAAAACGGGACGAGGCCGGGGTTTTTATAGACGGGGGAGGGCGGCGGGTTTGTTTAGATCGAGTTGGAGTCCTCCGGAACCAGAATTTGGCCGGAAATCCGGTCGGTTGCGATCGCGCACGCGCGGGGAACAGTCCGGGTTTCGGACGATCGGGGGTTAGGGATGACAGGTGGGTCCCACCTGTCTGCGAGAGGGAGCGCGGGCGCGCGGCTGGGGGCTGGCGCGGGGGCGGGGTGGGCCGGCTGGTGGGTTTCGGCCCACTGGCCGGTTTTTTTCTGTTTTCCTTTTTCTTTTTCTATTTCTTTTCTGTTTTGAGTTTAAATTGAATTCCAGTTTGAATTTAAATTTTTGCAATACATGCAACACGTCCAAAAAATTTTAAATTCCCCTCTTGACAGGATTTTGGGGTGTTACAGCTCTACCCCCCTTAAAAGAAATCTCGTCCTCGAGATTGGTGGTTCTAAGAAAACAATTCCGGAAATTGTGCCTTAAGCTCATCTTCTCACTCCCAGGTGGCTTCCTCTTCTGAGTGATGCTTCCACTGCACCTTGCACATCCGGATTCTTTTATTTCTGGTGAGGCGTTCCATTGTCTCCAAAATCTTGGATGGTTGCTCGGCATAAGACAAATCCTCAGCTACGTCCACTTCATTCATGGGTAACACCTCTTCAGGCGTCCTCAGGCTTTTCTTGAGTTGTGACACATTTAATACATCGTGCACATCCGATAGGCGAGCCGGTAATTCTAGTTGATACGCCACTTCGCCTTTCCTCTCCAGCACTTGAAAGGGTCCGATGTATCGAGGTGACAACTTCCCTTTCACCTTGAACCGACGAAGTGCTCGGATAGGGGACACCTTGAGATAGACATAGTCTCCCACGTTGAAAACGAGCTCTCTTCTTCGTACATCGGCATAGCTCTTTTGGCGTCTCTGTTCTATCCTCAAGTTGTTGCGAATTTCCCTCACCTTCGCCTCGGCTTCTTGTAGTACCTCGGGACCAAACACTTTACTTTCCCCTGTTTGGTTCCAAAATAGGGGAGTTCTGCACTTCCTCCCATACAAAGCTTCGAACGGAGACATCTTCATACTAGCCTGATAACTGTTGTTATAGGAGAATTCCGCATACGGTAAGTTCTTGTCCCAACTCCGATTGTTTTTGAGTGCACATGCCCTCAGCATATCCTCATGAATCTGATTGGTTCTTTCCGTCTGCCCGTCAGTTTGGGGATGATAGGCAGAACTAAAGTTCAGATGGGTTCCCATGGTTTCGTGCAACTTTTGCTAGAACCTCGAGGTGAACTGTGTCCCTCGATCCGACACTATCTTCTTTGGCACTCCATGGTAACACACGATCCTTGACATGTACAACTCCGCCAATTTGGATCCGCTGTAGCTTTCTTTCACGGGAATGAAATGAGCTACCTTGGTTAGCTTGTCGATGATGACCCATATTGAATCATATCCGGATTGGGTCCTAGGCAATCCCACTATGAAATCCATACCGATTTCTTCCCATTTCCATTCAGGCACTTTGAGTGGTTGCAATAATCCCGCGGGTCGTTGATGTTCTGCTTTCACCAACTGACATGTGTCACATAGGGCAACATGTTCCGCGACATCTCGCTTCATGCCATACCACCAATACCTGCTCTTGAGGTCCTGGTACATCTTCGTACTCCCAGGATGAATGGAATAGTCGGAATCGTGAGCCTCCATCAAAATCAAGTCACGAATCTCCTTTACTTCAGGCACACAGATCCTTTTCCCATGCCACACCGTACCTTGTTCATCCTCTCTGAAACCAGGGGCTTTATTTTCCTTGATGAGTTGCCTGATTTCTTGTATCTTCTCGTCATTCTTTTGACCCTCGTGTATTTCTTGCTCGAGTGTGGAGTCCACTTCCATGGCGATGGCTTCACCACTATTTACCAGGCATAGATTGAGCCTTATAACCTCGTCCTTCAATTCTGCAGGCATGTCCTTCAAGCTCAACTTATTGACCTGCACTTTCCGACTTAAAGCATCGGCCACGACGTTTGCTTTCCCAGGATGATAGTTGATGCCCACATCAAAGTCATTGATTAGCTCTAACCATCTCCTTTGTCTGAGGTTGAGATCTGGCTGTGTGAAAATGTACTTCAAACTCTTATGATATGTATATATCTCTGTCCTCTTCCCCATCAAATAGTGTCGCCAAATTTTCAACACGTGTACCACTGCGGCTAGTTCTAGGTCATGTGTAGGATAGTTTTTCTCGTGCTTCCGGAGTTGTCGGTATGCATAAGCCACGACATGCCCTTCTTGCATGAGAACACATCCCAACCCGTTTCCAGAGGCATCGCAGTACACCGTAAAGTTCTTCTGCATATCTGGCATAACCAGCACTGGGGCTGTTGTCAATCTTTTCTTTAACTCCTGAAAAATCGTCTCGGACTGTGGCGTCCATGTGAATGTGATTCCCTTCTCCAACAGTTTGGTAAGGGGTCTCGAGATCTTAGAGAATCCCTCAATAAACCGTCGATAGTATCCAGCCAATCCCAAAAAGCTTCGAACTTCCCCGACATTTTCAGGGGTCTTCCACTTCTGTATATCCTCGATTTTGGCAGGATCCACGGAGATTCCTCCCTCCGAGATTATATGTCCTAAGAAGGGAACTCTCTTCAGCCAAAACTCACACTTGCTCAACTTGGCATATAGTTGGTGTTCTCTCAGCCTCTGCAACACCAACCTTAGATGTTTCTCATGTTCTTCTTCATCTTTGGAGAAGACGAGAATGTCATCTATGAAAACCACCACAAATTTGTCCAGATATTCCATGAATACCTTGTTCATGAGATATATGAAGTACGCCGGGGCATTAGTTATCCCAAAAGGCATGACAGTGTATTCATACAGTCCGTACCGAGATACGAAAGCTGTCTTGGGAATATCAGATTGCCTTATCTTAAGTTGGTAGTATCCCGACGTGAGATCAATTTTCGAGAACACACAAGCTCCCCTCAACTGGTCAAACAAGTCTTCAATGCGGGGTAATGGGTACTTATTCTTGATGGTTACCTCATTCAAGGCACGGTAGTCCACGCATAACCTTTGGGTTTCGTCCTTCTTGGGCACAAATATGACCGGGGCTCCCCAAGGCGAGGAACTAGGACGAATATACCCCTTCTCCGTCAATTCTCTCAAATGATCCTTGAGTTCTCCCACCTGCTTGGAGTCCATCCGATAAGGTCTCTTGTATATTGGGGCTGTTCCAGGCACTAGCTCAATTGTGAATTCCACTTCACGATCAGGAGGCATACCTGGCAATTCCTCCGGAAAAACATATGGATATTCCCTGATAATCCTGATCTCCTCAACTTTCACCTCAACTTGATTTAATTTAATGTCCCTCCTAGGCTCGTGTATTGTTATGAACTTTACTCTTGTGCCGCTAGGGTGAGTTAGTTCCACCGTTCTGGTCGAACAATGGATGATTCCTTTATGTTTGGTCAACCAATCCATACCGAAGATAATATCTATCCCTTGTGAATCTATCACTATGAGGTTAGCAGTAAATACTACCCCATTAATGTCTAGGTTCACTTTGGGACACACTTGTCTTGTCCTTATTTCTCCACCTGGAGA
Source organism: Neostapfia colusana (assembly GCA_030760725.1). Lineage (NCBI taxonomy): Eukaryota > Viridiplantae > Streptophyta > Magnoliopsida > Poales > Poaceae > Neostapfia > Neostapfia colusana. The sequence continues at coordinate 33,025,147 of JASWHV010000004.1, read as the reverse complement.
GTTTACGGCTAGCATATGGTTCATTTGTGTGGTTGCTAGGTCATGCTTCTTAACAAACCCTTGAGCAATGAACGAGTGGGTAGCACCAGAATCAAACAGCAGGGTTGCAATGTGTAAATTGGCAGGAAACTTACCAACTACCACGTCGGGTGCCTCTTGCGCTTCCTCCATAGTGACGTGGTTCACCCGTCCTCTCATTACATTCTGCTGTTGTGGCTGCGTGGGCTTCTTCTTTGGGCACTTATGGGCGTGTGCCCCACTTCACCACAGCTAAAACATTGCACCCCAACCTTAGGTGCCTGGCCTTTGTTGTCTTGGGTTGGTTTGGGGGTCCTTATACGGCTGGTCGAGGTTGATATGCAGGGTGAGGCTGCTGTACGAACTGACGTTGTGGCTGTATTGGTACTGCCGGAGGCCTGTAGTTCGGGTTGTACCCTCTTGGTGCTGAGTAGGGTACCGCAGCACGGTTCGTCTGCCCTGCAGGTTGCTGCATCAGACGTGGGCGGGTGTTGCTTCCTGAGGCTTGATGTGACCACCCGGCCTTCCTCTTGTTCTCATTTTCCAAGGCCTTCAGCTTCCTTTCTACCACAAATGCTCTGTCCACCATCTTTTGGAAGCTTTCATACTCATTGGAGGACATTGCACACTGCATTTCTGCGGTAAGTCCTTCCACGAAACAATCTTGTTTCTGCTCATCAGTCTCTATGTCCCGTGGGGCATAACGGGAGAGTTGAGTAAATTTAGTGAGGTATTCCCTCAAAGTCATGTTACCTTGCTGCAACCCCAAAAACTCCTTCCTCTTGTTTTTGAGTTCACCCCTTGGGATGTAATGGTTGCGGAAGCTACGCTTGAACTCTTCCCAGGTGATGTTTTCAGGGTCATGATGGGCGGCCACGTAGGCGGTCCACTAATCAGCAGCAGGTCCATGCAATTGATGAGAGGCAAACAGCACCCTCTCATACCCTTGGCACTGTATGATCCTCATCTTGCTCTCAATGGTCTTTAGCCAATCATCTGCCTCCAGAGGTTCAGTAGCACTTGCAAACTTTGGAGGTTGAGTTCCTAGAAACTCACTCAACCTTGGTTGGCGTGGTGCAGCTTATGGAGGTGGAACTTGATGCAAGTTGGCCACCACTTGAGTCAAGTTCTGGATGAGCTGATTTTGATTCTCAAACATTTGGTGGAGGGGATCAACTCCTTCACGGCGACCACCCCTGTCTTGGCCTCCAGAAAGATGAGGGTTGCAGGCCTCATCGTTGTTGTTGGCGGGGTTGGCAGCACGACCCTTTCCTCTTTCGGCCATCTGGCATGATCAACCAATGTTAATTTAAAGCATTAAGTATCATCTTACTACTTTCACTCGTTTGTACTTTGAGGTGTTGAGGCTTTGTTATACTTTTCTGAGGGTTCATGTCTCACACAAAAAAATTAACTATTATTTCATGTGGGTTCACACACCAAAGCAAAACAATCTGAAGACGAGACTGTGGACAGTTGCTCATGGCTTCCACAACTCTCGTCACACACCAAGCACTAATCACACCATTAACTAAGATAATGACTCGACTACTCGACATCCTGCTAAACTAAGGGAAGGACTCTACCTACTCGTATTCACTGAGCTGGCTCCTCGGGATCTTCCTCATTATTGCGGCTGCCTTCTGACTCTGCTTTGGGTGGGGAGGCTGCTGGTGGAGAAGTGCGACGACGCCTGATCGCCCGGCGATCTGGGGAGTCAGGAGTCCATGTATCATTAACGGTGACACACAGTTCATTCCCATCTCCTCTTTCTCTCGCCCTCAAGCAGGCTCGCAGCAACGCCTCCGTTTCCTTCAGGGTGTCCCGAACATACTGAAGCTCTTGCTGACACTCCTGCAGTCGAGTGCTGAGCAAAGCAGCATCCTCCAAGCACAAGTCCATGTGCTCATGGGAAGTCCCTTGCTGCACTGGTGGGTACTTGTACTCCGTGGTACAACTCTCACGCTGGAGGACATACATGTACTCAGTCCTGTCCAGGTGGCGACGATAGATGTGACTCTGGCAGGTGATGGCCTCCCAGGTAACATCCTTCTCCGCATCGACCTGTGTCGCTCGACAAGCTGGAGAGCGGTGGATCTTGAGCAGCTGATTTTCGTGGATAATCCTCATTTCTGAACTCCATTCCTCCCTCTTCTCACGGATGGTCCTGGTGGAGCTATTGTGTATGATTAGCTTGCCCGTATTGCCGGTGGCTTGGAGCATACGTCGAAGACGGCGCAGCAAACCTCCTACAGCCAATCCGTAGGAATGGTACGTCACTGGACGGCTCTCCTCTCTTTGGGCAAGGGCAACTACGGGAACTCTCCCTCCTGTGGACTTGCGAGCGGTGCGAATCATGCGAACCATCTAAAACAGAAAGCATTTAAACTTAGGTTAGATAAATTTTTAAACAAAAATCCTATTTTGAATGAAAGTTGGGGTAAGATGAAGAAAGTGACTCCTTAAATAACATTTTTCAACACACACCTTGTAAAATAGTTTTTAAGAAGATAGGGCCCTTAAATATGTCCATTTCTACCTAGGTCCACGTTCCTACGGGCAACCTTGGCTCTGATACCACTTCTGTCACACCCGGTTTCTCCGAAGAACAACCGAGTGAATATCACATGTATGCCAGGATCATTTTCTCATACATGTGATGACAAATAGTGAAGCATCATTTATTACAAGCCAGGTGTCGAATATAAATAAGTCTTACAAAGCATATGTCTCGATGGATGATAATAAGTTCATCACAAATAAATAAACTAGCAGCGGAATAATTATTCTCATAGGCTCCGTCACAGGCGTTGCCCGGGGGACTCCATGAACCTAGAAACCTTCTTCGGGTCCAAAATCTTGATCATTATACACCACCTCATTATCTTGACCTGAGCAGCAATATAAACCAACAAATATGCAAGGTTGAGTACCGATGGTACTCAGCAAGTGTCGGAAAGTTATGTCATGCATGGCTAGAACAAGGAGAGGTTAAACTCATGGTTGAAGCACTACGTAATTATTTCCTACCACCTTAGCTTATTAAGCACCTACATTACTACACAGGTGAAATGGTCCCAATTTCCCATCCCTTCATCAAAATCAAATAACCATAACATCATTTCCAATGTTAAGCTCCCCGCTTAACATTCACAACTTCCAAAACCATCACTCCTCTAATCATGAATAAGTCCAAGCCGCTCTTGACCGTGAGCACGGCTGTCATGACAGTTTTGACTCTGCAGAGTTTGCACCAATGTACCCACATGTAGTGATTTCATCCCCCGTTGCCGGGTGGACTAAAAGAACCTCCATTATGCCAGTGGCTACGAAACACATTCACACTTCCCAGGTGTGTAGCCAGGAGATCACTACGAAGTCTTTACAAAGGGATTCCCGACGAGCGTGGGCTCACTGAGGTTTCACCCCTAACAGCATACAAGAGGCTCCAACCCCGCTGCAGTGGCCCCCTCTTGAGCCTTGCGGTTCATATGGTAGTCCAGCTGACACCTATTTCCCGCACCATCCAACACATCCATACTACGCCGGGGATGCACCTAATTAATTGGCCAAGCTGCCCCATCTCAGCATGTGGTTGGCACGGTAAAGCCAGGTTACATGCTCCATGAACCGGTCCTTAGGATCCAGGCAAGTACTAAACACAAACCCAAGTCTCGTGCACCCAGCACCAACCAAAACATCCAACTTGCCTTGATCCCTACCTCTACATAACTCATAATATCTCATTCAAGAGTATGGTAAAATAAACTGATGATCTCATATCCCAAATATCCCATTCTAAGCATGGCTAAGCATATGCATAATAATAAATGACATGATAGAATAAATCCCAACCCAAGCTACAAGGAAACAAGGTAATGCAATTCTAGGGAAACTTCCTAGCATGGGTTTCATATTTCAATTGACAATGCAAATAATTCTAGCTACACATCCTAGCATAGGATCAAAGTGGTCAAGGACACTTGCCTCCTTCCTGCTGCTCTTGAAATGGGTAGTCCTGATCTTGGAAAGGAAGAACTTGCTCTGGAGCAGGTTCTACATCATACCATCACACATAGCAAAAGAAAAACAACAATCCATAAGACATAGTTCACACTTCCACTTCATACAAACCACACATTCACATTTATGAAAGTCACTCACAATTATATGTGTTGTGGTTACTCTATGTGTGTTGATTTGTGGCTTACATGCACTTTTAATCATGTATATATGATTCCTACTTTTGTATTCACATTTATGCTTGCATACTATATATATGAGTTTCCAATTTAAATAAATTCCTTATATTCAATTACTACACCTTTTAGCTATCAAGTATGCATGAAAGGTATTTTCCTACTGCATATGTGTCTTCACCCTTCTACCAACGCTAAACTGAATTCTTTGAATTTTGGAATCTTCATTTATCATTTTCTAATTATTTATACCTAGCTTGCTATATTTTCAAATTTACTTCCTATGCCTAAATGTGTACTTTGTTATGAAAATAGTAAGACACATCATCTAAACAGAATAGGTTCTGATCCAAAATAGTTAATAATATATTTTTGATCTTTTCCTCTGATGTAACCTATTTTACATTTATTTTTTCTAATTTTCAGAATTATTCTCTACTTAAAAATGTGTCCCTATAACTAATAAATGTGAATAATAAATTAAACAGATTCATTTCAGCCAAAAATCTATTTTTATCTCACTCCAAGGTTTTCTAAGTACAGGGAAAGTTTTTAATTTGAATTAGATAATATGTTTGTCCCACCTTTTAAATTTTAAATACTAACCACATATTCAATTTCCTAAATTTAATATCAAATAGGGTCAAAAAGGTAAACTCACCCCACTACAGGGTCTATAATATTATTTTAAGAATTTTCAGGGGTCTAGCTACACATAACAGAGGGGTTTTTCCTAATTTTTATTAAGTCCAGGGGCTAAAACTGATTTTTAAATGAATTTACATGATTTTCTGAAGTTCCAGGGGCTAGATCAGAAGTTTCCCGAGAACCCCAGGGGGTAGCACGTAAGAATTCCAGTCCTTATAACGTGGGGCTGACGTGGACCGTCCGATTTAAAACAGACGGCTGAGATTATAACGTCAAACCGGTACGCGGGGATTTAAACTCTACCATGCGATTTAAAATAAACGGCGCACAAGCGACCACGTCGCTCTGATCGAGCGCGGGCGGCGCTGCCCGGCGGCGCACGGCGGCGGGAGGCGGCGATCTCGCCGGAGAGTTTCGGATCTTCGTAAATTCTTCCTAGAACTGTGATTTTATGGCATAGATCGGTGGAGGGGAGGTCGGGGATCTCACCTCGAGGGTTTTCTTGAGCTCGGAGGTCCTGGAACGCGGTCGGCGACGAGGTCCGAGGTGAATTCACGGCGAGGCTCGTCGGCGCTGTGTTTGAACCGCAAACCACCGAGTTTTCTGCACCTGCGAGGTTCCCCGGAGGCGGTGGATCAAGACCAGCGAGTTAGATCGGCATTTCCGAGCGTAGATCGGCCAGAATTCGCCGGAGGGGCTCGGGTTCTCACCGGAGTAAAAACGGCGGATCGCGTGGGAAAAACGGGACGGGGCCGGGGTTTTTATAGACGGGGGAGGGCGGCGGGTTTGTTTAGATCGAGTTGGAGTCCTCCGGAACCAGAATTCGGCCGGAAATCCGGTTGGTTGCGATCGCGCGCGCGCGGGGGAACAGTCCGGGTTTCGGACGATCGGGGGTTAGGGATGACAGGTGGGTCCCACCTGTCTGCGAGAGGGAGTACGGGCGCGCGGCTGCGGGCTGGCGCGGGGGCGGGGTGGGCCGGCTGGTGGGTTTCGGCCCACTGGCCGGTTTTTTTCTGTTTTCCTTTTTCTTTTTCTATTTCTTTTCTGTTTTGAGTTTAAATTGAATTCCAGTTTGAATTTAAATTTTTGCAATACATGCAACACGTCCAAAAATTTTTAAATTCCCCTCTTGACAGAATTTTGGGGTGTTACAACGCCTCAATGCTTCCGGATAGCCGCTACGGTGAGAACAGTGGGACACCACCCACCCGTTCTCCAACTGTTTATCTGCTGTCATCTGTAAAAATGTATTTGAGAAATATCAATTATTTATTTACACGGTAAACCACTGAGTTATAACATAAGACATGTCATTGAACTCATAAAACTTGGAAACATTGTTCAAATTTTAAACAAATTTGACTGCTGATCTGCTGTTCCCATGACAGCCCTGACTAGTTTCCATTTCAACCTGATTTAGGCCATGTTAAAGGCAAAACCAATTCTGGATCTCAACATCAAAGTTAAAGCTAACTTCAATAGATTTCCAGAAAGAATTTGCTTGGCCTAAGATCTGTCCTGGTTCAAAAGTTATGAGATGTCAAAGTTAACCGAATTTCTGGAAACAATTGGACAGCACCTCCCTGCTTTAGGTACTGATTTGATCCAAGAATTCCAGTTAATTATGTTCCTAATCCAACAAAACTTTCTGTTACAAAGTTGTAACCCATCTCATAAGATTTCCAGAACTACCTCATTTTCTATTTTTGGATTTTTATGCAGGAAGTTATACTCAATTTACAGAGAGTTTACAGAGAGTCTTTGCTCTGTCCTGTTTTCTGGACAGTTTCAACTCCACTGCATTTTTCGATTGGTTAAGGAATGAAACACCTCTAAACCTCAACATAAAAGTTGTAAAGCTCTTCCAAAGATTTTCATAAATGTATCATATGACCCCAACCTCGAAAGAACTCAACCTCTAACCTCTGATTAACTTCAGCCTTGATTCAGCTGAAAACAGAGTGCTCTGTCCTTAACAACCTATAAGTTGAAAACTTGTTAACTTTGAATATCCTGTTCAAGGGAAGGGGTTACATCAACTTTTACTACTTTAGATCAAAACCTTCAAGTTTTAAATGAAGTTGTTCATTTAATGGGGTGTGACGTCGGTGCGTCACCAGATTATGTCGGTACTACGTCCTCACAAAGAAAAACCTATACCGGGCTTAGCCGGCTCCGTTAATTCAGTGGCACTAAATGTCACTCACACACGGACGCTACACGTCTACCGTTTCATGGTCAGGCTACCTGCAGAAACTCAAACAATCATTAGACTCGGCTGCACACCGAGCCCGGAATCCATACAGTTCGTACACCCGGCCGTCATCACTCGCCCGGATGTTCTCAAGCCAAACACGCCTTGAATTACGTGTTCACGTTTCAGACCACGTGACGGGGTCTCCCATGTTGCACCACGCACGCCAGGGACAGACGTTGCTCGTATACCCCAAACGACATGAAGAGTCGCAGAGAATATCAAAGCGGGTCGGGTTACCTGTCACCCGTGGGGCTCCACCATTCACCTTGTGCGCACTGGTGGACAGCGCTTACGTGCACCCCCAAGACATGAACGTCCCGAGATGCACGATTTTCCGACATAATCAAATAATTTAATATGCCACTTTCAATATACTAATAACATCCTTATATGGGCTACTAACTCGTTCCTCACTGGATTTTTGAAAAAGATGACCTTTGTAGTGCGTTAAACCTCAAGCGAGCTCTGATACCAGCGCTGACACGACCCCACGGTCTTGTCGAGCCAGGATCACGCTGAGGGGTGCTGCGTTGCACAGCACCGTATAACACACGTCAAAGGTACAAAGCGGAAGCGAAATTTTATTACATAAACAAGTTTATGAAAATGTTTACAGTAAAAGAACTCCAGTCTACACTCGCGGGCGTAGAGTACGCGTCAAGTCCACGTTCAACCCTTGAACGTGTCCTTGCTAGCACACACGCACACCAACTCTGCGGCGTGCACGACTCCCACTCGACGGGGTTCCCCTCCTGGGGTTCTGTCTCCTCTTCGGGAGTCCCTTCGTCATAGAACCCTGCAAAAGCTTCAAACACAAGCAGTGAGCACGAAGGCTCAGCAAGTCTGACCCATCTCACCTAAACATGGAACTTCTACATGAGGGGTAATGGGTTACATGAGGTAAAAGTCATTTGCAAGGACTCGCCTAATTAGTAGAACCTTATTTTCAAGTTTTAGCAGCAGATTGTGGAGAACCTTACGCTAAGGCACATGAGAGAGCCGCAATCAAACAAGAAACGCATTTTCCTCATGTACTTTGCCCAAAGTTAAAAGGAACTTTAATTAGCTCTAAACTACAGCAATCATTAACAATGAAGTCCATCTTTCCATCAGCAACATTTTAACATGTAACTAGCCTGTTCTTTCTACGTCACGGTACAGTGAACAAGTGGTACTCACTGACCGCGAGGGACAGCGATTATAATCGATTTACACCTGCAGGGTTACCCGAACAACCCGTCACGTACGCCCGTACTCGATGTTGCCTACAACAACCATCACGGACGCCGTACGCAACTACCTTTCACCCGTTAGCCAAATGTTGAATCGGTCCAATCGCCCCAACAAGAGGTCTCTGCACGCGCATCTCAGTGCCGCCAGCCGATTTACACCTCGAGCTCTCAACCTACCCTCTGAACGACCAGCTATGCCTCAACACCCAGCTACCCGAGTTACATCAGTTTCCCGGTTCCCATATAGCCGGTAGGTCTTCGGTACTGTTCTAGCTTGTTCAACAGGCCCGCACACGGCTCGGTCCTCAATCGACACAAGCGGAGCTACAGCACACAGGCCCCAAAGTCCTGTTGCTCTTACTCTCCGCTCAGACTCATCTTTCTTGCCATGTGTATCATGTGCTATCTCTATCCGAGTCGAGTGCGTCTAGCCTATGCTCGCGAGTAGTTCCAACTACTCGACTTGTACCGAATCCTACCCTAACTTAGCTTTGCAGTAGCTAACGGGGTTTTGCAATCCTAAACCCAACCCATGGTTTTCTTGGCTATGCAATTGGGTTTCCAAACAAGACTCTAATGCAAAGAATCATAATACTCAAGTAAGTGCTCAAAACAATAAAAATTTGTAAAAGGTTAATGCAAACCGGAGCTTGCCTTGCTGCTCTTGGTCGTAGGCTAGCTGTTCCTCCGGAGTAACGAAGTCTAGGACTTCGGGTTCCTCCTCGACCTTAGCGACTACATGATATAAGACATACATGTATCAATTTGAATGCATTTATATTAAGTTTGAACTTGTGAAGCTTATAAGTCCCACTAGACAGACTCACTGACTATGAAACTTTTACTGTGGCTTGGTCACAACCTAAATACAGACTTGGTCAAGTTTTAGTTGCAGCAAAGCTCATTTGAGCCCTCCACAATTAATTATGTACTTGACCTTAATTGGCACTCTTAGGGTGTTCTAGGGATTTTCATGGAACAAACTATGACTTTCTGAAAACTACATTTTCAGAGGGTTCTAATGGAGTTGGTCTCACTTAATTTGAAGGTTCCTAGCTAAATATATGAGCTAAACAATTTCAGAGAAAATTCTGAAAATGTTTCTGAATATTTTCTATTTTCTCTGGAACAGTTCCACTAATCACACCATTAGGTGGATCAAATGAGCCCAAATGGATATGAAATTTTTATGGTAGTTCAGGGATATTTTGTTTAACATCCCAGCAAAATTTCAGGATTTTCCTCCAAAGGATTCTCCAGTTAAAATTCCAAACAATTAAAACTTTGGGGAATTAATTCTGGAGAAAGAAGGATTTTCATGCAGTGAAACTTGATTTGCTGGAAAGTGCTCAGAGAGATGAATCCAACAAAATTTGTTTCACTCGATTTGGAGCTTTCTAGCCAAAGTTATGAGGATTTGAAGTTTGGAAGAAATCTGAAAATCGGGGAAAAAGTTTAAATCTGCCGGGGCCCGCAGGGACACGTGTTGAACGCCGAGCCGACAGCACACCACGGCCCACAAGGTTTTTGCGCGCCAGCAGACCCAATCCCGGCCGCATCCCGATCCCGATTTAAAATATCTCCCGCTGACAGCTGGGGTCCACCCCCTTCGTCAACCTCCCGCCGCCCTCGCTCTGCCGCCGAGGGACCTCGCCGGAGAGCTCGCCGGCAGCTTCTGTGGAGCTTCAAACTTCACGATCTTGGCCGCCCCTGCCTACTTTCACTCGGGGAACAGGATTCTGGAGTCAGCTCGTCATGACAATGGCCGGTGCCTGGTCGGCGACGAGCCGCCGCCTCGGAAAGGATTCGGCCGTGTCGGCTGACTTCCCTAGCACCTCAACTACTCGAGCAACCGGTCGGGAAGCATCAGTGGACCTAAGGGAAGGTCGACACGAGCTCGAGGCAGCTCGGTGGAGGCCTGAAGTAGGTCCTCACCGTGCGCCCGATGCCTCCCGTTTGTTCCGCCGTCGGTAAACTTCGAATTACGCCGGGTACAGAGGTCCTCTGGCCAAAGGTTGTGAAGGCAACTTGTGTGCTACCGTGTCTAGTTTATGTGAGAGCGGATTGAGGTCCTCTAATCCTTCCTAGAGTAAGAATTTGATAGAACCGCACCCGAAGGTCGTTCTGCACACAGAAAGGGGAAAACTGGAAATTCGCCGCCGGTGAGCAAACACTCGGGCTGTGGCTCGGGGGTGAGCAGCACCGGTCACCAGCGCGTCCAAGAGTTCCTTGGCTCGGGTGTGACAACTCCCCGGTTGGGCTGTCCACGGGAGCCCGAGGTGCGGCGGCATTAAGTTAGTGAATTAAGCTCTCGGTATAGCCGAGATCGATCGGTTTCAGCTGAACTCTAGCCACGGGGAAGAAGGAGGAAGGTTCCTAATACCTTGCCGTAGCTCTGGAGGGAACGGGAAGGCTGTGATCGGCGCTCCCGATCGGTTCAAAGTGGCGGAAGGACTTTGCCGGCGCTGTGTTCTTGCGGGGGAAGAAACGGCGATAGCTTCGGCCGAGAAGGGGGCGGGGGGGGATGCCTTAAGAAGGCTCTGAACCGCCTCACGCCCGCGCGTGACCAAGCAGCTGCTGGCACGGCGGCTCCCCTCGGTGGCGTTCGCAGCGGCGGCTCGGCGACCCGAGTGAGAAAAGTCTCAGTCGGTTGAATCCTCTCTGTGGCTGACATGTGGGTCCCACCCGGAGTTTTAACCTCTGAAATTCACTCCTAATCACTGTTGTAAACAGTGAGCCCTAAATACCCATGGTGATTCAAATTATTCACCCATGAGCCATTTGAATTGGTTAGAATTCAAATTGGGTTTGGTTTGAATGAATTTCAGCACATGTTCAGTTTGAAATTCAAATAAAGTTTGAATTTACCCCACTTAGCTCATGTCAAGATCAACTCCAAATGGAGTAAAAATTGGTGTGTGAGCTCACAAAAATGTGCTGAATAAGAATATGCCTCCCACATTTGAATTCATGGGATAAAAACAGTTTGAATTTGAATATGGTTTCAAACTGCCCTCTTACTAGCTATACCCAAATTGACCTCAAAAAGGTTTTGAATTTGGGTGAAACTTGGCATGGACATCCTTAGCAATGTGTAGGAGTTTTCATATGCCCAGACCCTCTATATCACATGTGGGAATTACCACTTTTGCAATATGTGAGTTTGTTCTCTAATGAGCATGTTGATGGTGGTTACTTGCTCTTCATTTGTGTTCATCAACTTGCTTCAAATGAGGTGTGTGGTGTGGTGATTAACACCTTAAATGTGTGTTAAAAACTGAGGCCCTTACACCTATGGAGGCTGACGATTGGCTGGAAGCAACTGAGAAGAAGCTTGACATAGTGCAATGCACTGGTAGAGAGAAGGTTTTGTTTGCTGCTCATCAACTATTTGGAGAAGCTGCTGACTGGTGGGAATCCTACTATAACTCCCCCACTGATCAAGAATCCATCACCTGGGCAGAGATCAAGGCTAGTTTTCGCTCACACTATGTCCATGTTGGTGTTATGATGCTGAAACGCAAGGAATTCGAGGGACTGAAACAGGCAACATGAGTGTGAGTGAGTACTTGAACAGGTTCACTCAGCTGTCAAGGTACGCTGCAGATGAAGTCAACACGGACAGCAAGAAGCAACATCCGTTCATAAGAGGCCTGGACAATGATACCAGTACCAGCTACTCGACAACAACTACGTTAGCTTCCAGAAGCTAGTAGACAAGGCTTTGGTGGTAGAGAGCAAGAAGCTGGATATAGAGAGGGAAAGCAAGAGGAAGATGCCCTTCCTGGGAAACTCACAAGGAAGCAACACCCGTCCTTGTTTTGTACCGCCACATGCACCGTATTACCGCCCACCAGCTCCCGCATTCTGCCCCACTAATTCACCTCGCTACAGTCAACCACGGCAGCCACGCCCCGCCATTCCAGCACCCTGCTTCCCATCTCAGACAGCTCAACGCCCTACTATTCCCACCAACCAGCAAAACCAAACTCGCTTTAACCCTGTTGGCGCCACCACTAACAGGACATCCTATACAACAGAACTTTGTTCGTAGCAAGGTGAACCACGTCTCCACTGAAGATGCTCAGCAAGCGGATGACGCCGTGATCGGTATGGTTCTAGCCCACTCCAATCCGGCAACAATACTATTTGATTCTAGTGCATCACATTCATTCATATCATCAAGATACATTGCAAAGTACAATCTGCCTATATCAGCTATCAGACAAACTATGTTAGTTAGTTCTCATGGAGGAGAGATGAGAACCAACATGGTGTGTACAAAGATTAACCTTAAAATAAGGGAGGTAGACTTTCCTTCCAACCTCATTGTCCTAGGCTCTCAGGGGATAGATATAATACTTGGAATGGATTAGCTACATAAGTATGATGGAGTAATCCAATGTGTCAAAAGGGTCGTACAGCTGACCAGTGGAGATGGTGTCAAAATAAGTTTAAGGCAACTAAAGCGGGACTTAAGAAAGCAATGCTCAACCAAATGGAAGATACGACACTATAGAAGATATATGTGGTGCGCGAGTATCCAGACGTGTTTCCAAAAGAGTTGCCGGGTATACCACCAGATCGAGACATTGAATTCGTCAATGATTTAGTACCTGGGACTACACCCATAGCTAATAGGCCATATAGGATGTCAGCCAATGAGCTATCAGAGCTCAAGAAGCAACTACAGGAGCAACTTTACAAGGGATTTATCCATCCAAGCTCGTCTCCATGGGGAGCCCCAATTCTCTTTGTGGAAAAGAAGGATGGGTCCTAGAGGCTATGCGTAAACTATAGAGCCCTTAACGAGGTGACTATTAAAAACAAGTACCATTACCTCGCATAGAAGATCTGTTTGACCAGATGAAGGGAGCCATAGTGTTCTCTAAGATCTACCTTCAATCTGGATATTTCCAAATGAAGATCAGACCGTCAGACATTCCTAAGATGGTATTCCGAACCCGATATGGGTCATACGAGTATACAGTCATGTAATTCGGATTGATGAATGCACCCGCATACTTTATCACTACAGGAATGCAGCAAACTTACGACGGCCAAAAACCATCGTACATAAGGGAAAACCGTCATAAATAACTAATTTATGACGCTTTACGATTATTTACGATGATTTCTGACCATTTCCAGTTATTGGTCGTAAACAACATTATTTACGACGGTTACCGTCGTAAATAACTAACTTAAGACAGTCGTTCTCAGTCGTCGTAAATAAAGGGTCGTCTCCCATTGCCGCGCCACGTGGCGGGCTGGGTGCCTTACTTACGACGGCCTGGACCCTAGTTCGTAAGTTAAGTAGGTTAACTTACGACGGGTTGGACCCTGGCCGTCGTATGTTAGTTAGGTTAACTTACGACGGCACTGTATAGCTGGCCGTCATAAATAAGGTTTTCAATTTTTTTTTCAAAAACAGAATTAGGATAACCTGACACGATGGTGAGTTCACAGATCAGTTTATATACACATCCAAGATATAAAAAATCCAAAACATTAAACAAAAGAGAGATCCGCTCACTAAACACTACCCCTTCCACTCGCTCCTTCACTACCTCCGGAGCCGAAGAACCCGTCTCCACAACCTCCTCCCAGTGCCAGCAGCTGTGGCGGTGGAGTTTAAGCCTTCGTCACCGATCTCTGCAATTCAAATAAATAGATAAAGTGAGTTTGAGCTTGTACAACTCTCTTCCCCCTACTCTCACTCCCTCTCTCTCCCTCGCCCTCTCCATCCCCCTCTCTCTACGACTCCCTCTCTCTCTCACCCCCTCTCTCTACCACTCCGTCTCTCTCCCTCCCTCTTTCCCTTTTCACTCTCACTCTCTGTCCCTCTCCCTCACCCTCTCTACCACTATCTCTTACTCTCACTCCCTCTCTCTCTCTCCCTCCCCCGCACTCCCACTTTCTCCCTCGCCCTCTCCCTCTCTCTCACCCCCTCTCTCTACCACTCTGTCTCTCTCTCCCTCCCTCTTTCCCTTTTCACTCTCACTCTCTCTCCCTCTCCCTCCCCCCTCTACCACTATCTCTTATTCTCACTCCCTCCCTCTCCCCCCTCTCACTCTCACTCTCTCCCCTCAACTACACTAAGTTTTTCTTAGATTAGAAAATAGCAAATAAAAAACAAATTAACTAGATATTTGAATGTCCATGTGGTGGGGGCACTTGTGGCGGGGCCAACTCTGACGGCTGCCACGTCGGGATCGGGATCTGCTGCCCACGCTGTCGAGCTAGGGCCTGTAATTGCAAAACATCAAAACAAATAAACTAATGAAATGATATGAATTTAAATTAATTCGTATCTACATACATCCATCGCCACCTGCATCTGAGCCTTGTAGTTTGCCATGTAGGCGGCCTGCTGCTCCTGTGCAGCCTGGGCTAGATCCCTCTCCCTCTGGAGCTCCTCCCTCTCTCTCCGGATGTCGTCTCTCTCCCTAAGGAGCTCCTCTATTTGGTTCTGTGAGGGACGACGACTTGTATGCCCGATGGAGGAACCCTCGGTCGATGGAGGGACGATCGAATGTCGCACGACCCTCGAGTCGATAACTCCATCGAAAATGGCAAACCTATAAAGGAATAAAAAATAATTATTAGAAGAAGCAAGTTTTTAAAGAAATAAAGAAAATTACCAACTAACCGTCCATGTGCCTTCCCGCCGCCGCTAGCATAAACGGCTTGAGGGTCATTTGGTGCGTTTTCCCAATCGTATCCTTCGCCGTGTATCCTCACGGACTCTCGCCCATACTTTTTTCTAAAAGGAGTAAAATTTTGTATTAGTAACAATTGAATTGATAAATTTTGAAAACTTACCAGTCGATCAGACGCGACCTGACAGCACTCCCCAGGCTGGGATGGGTCCTTATGACCCCGCTTCCAGACCTGAGTGTTGGTCGGCACCTGACTGGTCTCGTGCTCCTGTAGATGTGTGTTAGTATGCTAATTATATTATGAAGACATACAAAGAAGAGTTATTATTCTTACCATGCATTAGCCAAACGCACATGGCCATCGGGGCCATAGGAGTGCTTTGAGTCTGAACCTCTGCATCCACGAGCCCTCCTGGACTTTGCGATGGAAGCGTCACTAGTCCACATCTAGCAGAGAGCTCGGTATGCTTCGGGCCGACCCTCTAGCTAGGAAATACAAACCTGCACATATTTATTATGTCATTGAAATATCATTTACATAACTAAGTATTAAAATATTAAACACAAACAACTTACCTCCGCGTACTGCTCCTCTGTCAAGTACAAGTCTGAGACCATCCTAAATGGCCCTAACTGGTACTCCTGGTGCCGCTTGAGGTACTCGTTCATGGCTTGAATACGAGTGTATGATAGCGCTTGCGTTACAAGCTTCTGTGCATTCCTATTGAACACGGCTCTAGCATGGTCCAACATGCTCTGGCTCGTGTCCTCTAAACGATACCTCGGCTATAAGAAAACAAATATTAAATAGATATGCATTAACAATTGAATCAAGTTGAAGAATAATAATTTACAAAATTTTATTAAGCAGACTTACCATAAAATCCGCCCACACAACCCCTGAAGTATGTTGTGCGCCTCGTGAGAGACACGAGCGTAGTCGTCCCACGATGTCGCAGGGACCCGTCGATCACACCGGGATAGTGCAGACGCACTAAAGACCCGATGCAACCAGACACCTGTCTGTGGTGCCATTGACCCGTGAACGAGCAGTCGTACCAGGAGCTGCAAGGATTTTGTGAACTTATTAATGTACCCACAAACAAAAGAATCTGAAAGTTGAATATTACGTGATAGTTTGCTTACGTGTCTCCGATCGGGCGAATGGTGACCCGCTCTGTAGGAACTAGAGAAGGAGACACAAAGTGTGTCCTCCTCGTCCGCCGCCTCTGCTCTAGGACCACGTCTGGTGACCCGGAAGGATGCTCACCACTATAGCTCGAAGGCTCCACGCTAGGTGCCTCCCTGGCAGCCATAGGTGACCCCGAAGGCTGTGGCGGCGCCCTAGCCTCTGACTCTGACTCAGATGACTCCGAGTCAGACTAAAAAATAGAAGGATTGATAAGAATAGTTAATTGCTAAGTGATATATAAGATAATGTAATTTCCAATGAAAATGTACCTCCGTACGCTGTAAGGCCACAGGTCTGCCCGCTAGGTCCTGGACATGTCTCAACAGCTGAGACCGCGCTCTCACCAGACGAACTACCCCTAAAAAGGGTGTCACGTGCCTCCCTGAGGAAGCCCCTAGCCCCCTTCCCTTTTCCCTTCTTTGACGGCATCTTGTTGTAAGGAGTAATTGATAAATATGCTAAGAAAATATATAAAGTTATGATAATTTAGTGAAAAAAGTTACTTGGAGTCAGTTTCAGAATTCATTAACATCACGAACCCTACTCCTTAAACCAGACCATCGATCTTGTTTCGTAATTTGTTTCCATTTTCGTTTGCGCATATCAGAAGTCTCTACATCATCTGCGTCGCCAACAAAGTGATCGAGTTCAACACCAGGCTCGACGAAAAACTAGTCTGGCAACTCTTCTTCTTGATAAACCTCGTCAACGTCATTGATATCATGGTAGTCATCATCTCTTGGAGTATATAACCGCTCACAAGGCAACCAACGTCTATTACAATCAAAGTATCGGGCACGTCAAACGACCGTGAGTGCTCCATCCAAAAACATACCGTATGCTGGAAAATCATGGACGAACCATAAGTGAGCAGCCCGCGGGTTGAATTTATGCTTCTTGTAACAGTCGTAAGCTTCGACTCCTGTCCACAAAGTTTTCAGTTCTTCAATCAAGGTTTCAACATCATGTTTAGACGTGGCCCAGGATGATCCGGTCCAGGTATGATGAGGCAAAGAAACATGAATTCATACTTCATACAAAAGAGATTGTGGCAGGTTGTATGGAACAACAAAAACGGGCCAACATGAGTATGGCATGGCGTTTGTACTAAACGGTGAGAAGCCATGTATCGCCAAACCCATGCGAACATTTCTCACATCACTAGCAAAGTCTGGATCGAAGCGGTCCATTGCCTTCCATGCCTCACCATCGGACGGGTGTGTCATGACTCCATTGTTCTGACGTACACCTTCATTGTGCCATCTCATGTGTTTGGCTATTCTTTTGGAAATAAACAACCGCTTCAATCGAGGTGTCAGTGGTAAGTAACAAAGTTGCTTATATGCGACTTCTGTCATCACATTATTACCATCGTCATTAGCAACTTCGACAAACCTCGATTTACCACATTTTAAGCACTTGTTCTCTTTCGCATGCTCTTTCCAAAAAAACATACAATTATCTGGATACACATCAATCTTCTCATATTTCATACCGAGACCAGACAACAATTTCTTCGACTAATACATATCTTTAGACACTTTGTGGGGTTGTGGAAGGGTATCGCCGATCAATTTGATAAGGTCGTTGTAACAGTTGTTGGAAAAGAAGTATTTGGACTTAATTGCCATATGTTTGGTGATGAACGTAAGGAGGATCACTTCTGTGTGTTCATGAAGCGGATTTTCTGAAACTTTAAGTGACTTGAAGAACGCTTCTACCTCCTTTGTTGGAGGATACTCCGTAGCCTCTGGTTCAATAGCTTGTAGCATCTCATCCATCCGATCAATCCCCGTGTTGTCATCATCCTCTTGCACTTCTTGTACGGCTTTAGAAACTTTCTCGCCGTGAAAACACCACACCTAATAATATGGCGGGTAACTGTTTTTACACAAGTGTATCAAAAGACTCATTTTATCAAGCCACTTTGTGTTTCGGCATTTCGTACATGGGCATCACACCTTATCGATCGTCGACAACGAAAAGGCTCGATCAACAAAAGCATTTGTCTTTGCGAACCATTCATCTGAGCGACCACCTTTCTTGTTCCAACCAGTGTACATCCAACTACGGTCTTCGCCCATGTTTGAAGCTACAGATTAAAGACGGAGAAAATATCGTTAATTTACACTTCACTATATCTAATGACCATACCTCTATTGGGACGGATATGTCCAAAACCCACCCAAGAGTGACCGAGAGGAACGTGCTTTTGACAAAACGCTAGGTCCAAATCCAGACGAAATTTTGGCAGCATAACTCCGTTGCTCTCCGACTACACGTCCGATAATGGTGCAGCAGAGAACATCAGGGTTACGCTGTCGAAATCTCGTACGGATTCAAACCCGCGTCTCATCATAGGCACGCCCCCTCGGTCACTCCCAGGCTGTCCAAAAAGGGACAATTCTGAACCTACCCAGACGGGCCGGTTCGAAACGGGTGATGCATATTCTAAAGGTTTATGTTACTCATTCATTTTTTAGTAATTTACGAGAGAGAGGGAGAGAGAGAGAAAGAGAGAGACAGGAAAGAAGAAAGAGAGAGAGAGTGAGTGAGAGAGAGGAGAAAAATAGGGGTGACCGTCAACGCGCGGGTCTGCGTCCATACAATGGTTTTTAAGTCGACTAATCGACCCTAGTCCCCTTAGAGGTGACTAGGGCGACTAGGTCGACTAGTCGTTGACAAGAGCGACTAGTCGATCCTAGTCGATCCCTAGTCGATCCCCCTAGTCGTCCAGATTTTTTTTAGCCCTGATCGACCGACTAGTCGGATGACTAGTTTCCGAGTTGCCCTGATCACGTCATTGTCCCTAATCGACCGTCAGCGACTGATATGGACAACTAATAACGACTTAGCATCTCAGCGAGGGGCGCGAGGAGCGCGGCTTAGCATCCGAACGGGGGGCGCGCGTGGCGGCGGCGCCAACGAGTGCTTGACGTCCTCACCGATCTTGTTCGCCTCCGTGTCCGCCTCGACGGTTGTTATACGAATGACTGTCCAAAATAACATACTATGAGTGCTTTCATAACGGTGTATATAGCTAATTAACCATCATGAAGCAAATAATTACACGCAATTTCAAAACAATTTTCAACTAAATATTAATATTAAACAAATAATTAACAAATGAACACACTAAATAATAAACAAAGACAATTTACAACTAAATAATCAGATAACTAAACTAATTAATTAACTAAGTAATTTAATTAACCAATTAACCATACAACTAACTAATTAAACAAATAAACAATCACCAAGATTATTCAACTAAACTAAATAATAAACTAACTTAATAATAAACTAAATAAATACTAAACTAACTTAACTGTAACCTAAACTATAATTAAGTAACTAAATTAAGAAAAAAATAACTTATTAACTAAACTAATTAGTAAAGTAACTAGATTAATTAACAAATGAACTAATTAACTAATTAGACAACTAATACAAAATTATATTACACTTACCTCGAAGTGGCGGCAAGCGCGGGGCGGGCACGGGGCCGAGCGGCGGTGGTGGCGCAGGGGGGGGGCGCCGGGGTGGCTCGGCGCAGGCCAGGGCGGCGCCGGGTGGCGCTGGTGCGGTGGAGGCCGAGAGGCGGCACCCAGAGGCGGCGCGCAGGCGACAACGGGGGAGGGGGGGGGGAGAGAGGCCGAGAGGCGGTGGGGTAGGCCGAGAGGAGGCGTCTAGGGGCGGCACGCGGGCAGCGGCGGTGGGAGAGGTCGGTGATAACGGGCGCGTGGGCGACGATGGCGTAGAAGGCCGGGCGGTGGCGGGCGCGGGGGCGACGGCGCTCGGGCGGCGGCAGACGGGGAGGTCGGGCGACGCGCGGGCGGCGGCAGGGTTCGGCGCGGGTGCGGCGGCGGGTCGGGGTCAGCGCGGGCGTGAATGCCCGTGTCGACCCAGGCCCGGGAGAGTATAAACCCGTTATTTACGACGACCAGGGCCTTAGCCGTTGTAAATAACAGGTTACTTACGACGGTCAATTTAATTATGACGACCCTAGGGTTGGCCGTCATAAGTTGAGACTAACTTACGACGGTTGTGACCTGGCCGTCGTAAGTTAGTCTCAACTTACGACGGCCACATCCGGTCGTCCTAAATACTGTTGTTTACGACGTCTAATCCTAAGGCTGTCGTAAATTGTTTTAGCCGTCATAAATGGTGTTTTTTCCTGTAGTGTATGTTCCTCATGAATAAGGTCTTTATGGAGTATTTGGACAAGTTTGTGGTGGTATTTATTGATGCCATCATGATATACTCTAAAAGTGAAGAGGAACATGAAGAGCATTTGAGGCTGACATTAACAAAGCTTCGAGAACATAAGTTATATGCCGAATTCAGCAAGTGTCAGTTCTGGCTGAGACAAATATCGTTTCTTGGACATATTATCTCAGCCGGGGGAATGTCGGTCGACCCTGACAAGGTGAAGGATGTGCTGAACTGGAAGCCAACACAGAGTGTGAGGGATATCAGAAGTTTTCTAGGATTGACTGGGTACTACTGGCGGTTTATAAAGGACTTCTCCAAGATAGCAAAACCCATGACAACACTTTTGGGTAAAGGGAAGGAGTTCATATGGACTCAAGCATGTTAGGATGGGTTTGAGGAATTAAAGAAGAGGTTGATGATAGCTCCAGTATTAATCATGTTGGACGTAAGCAAGAGCTTCGATATCTATTGTGATGCATCAAGGCAAGAACTTGGTTGCGTACACATGCAGGAAGGACAGGTAGTGGCCTATGCTTCGAGGCAGTTACGGAAGCACGGGATGAACTACCCAACTCCTGAACTCGAGTTGGCAACCGTGGTCCATGCCCTAAAAATATGGAGACACTACATCCTTGGGCATAGGTGTGTGATCTACACGGATCACAAGAGTCTCAAGTACATATTTACACAGACCGACCTAAATTTGAGATAACGTCGTTGGTTGGAGTTGATTAAAGACTATGACGTGGGATTCAACTACCATCCTAGAAAGGTGAATCTAGTTGCAGACGCATTAAGTCAGAAAGCATAATGCCACCGATTAACGGTCAAAGAATTACCGCCAGAACTATGTCAGGAGTTCAAACAGCTTAAACTCGGATTTTTGAATTAGATGGAGGTTATGGAAGTAAATCTGACACTAGAGTGGGAAATACAAGAAGGACAGTTGGCTGACGAGAAGATTAAAGAAATCAAGGCACGAATCCGAGATGGACTGAAAAATGACTTTACTGAGGATCAACACGGCACACTTTGGCTGGAAAAAACGATTTGTGTCCCTGGTGTGAAACACATTCGCGACAGGCACATGACTCGACATACTCCATCCACCCAGTTTGCAAAAAAAATGTACAAGGACTTGAAGACCCAGTTCTAGTGGCACGGCATGAAAAGAGATATAGCGGAATATGTTGCTTTGTGCAACACGTGTCAACGAGTCAAAGTCAAACATCAGCGACCTGCCGGATTATTGCAACCATTAAAGATTCCCGAGTGGAAGTGAGAAGAAATAAGCATGGATTTTATTTTCGGACTACCCACACTCAATCGGGATATAACTCGATATGGGTCATAGTGGACCATTTGACCAAGGTTGCATACTTCATACCAGTCAAAACCACTTATAGCGTAGCCAAGCTGGCAGCACTGTATATGTCAAGGATAGTATGTCTACACGGAGTTCTAAAAAGATAGTCTTTGATCGAGGTTTCCAATTTACCTCTAGATTTTGGGAGAAGCTGCACGAGTCCATGGACACTAGACTGAATTTCAGCTTCGCGTATCACCCCCAGACTGATGGACAAACCGAGAGGACAAATCAGATACTGGAGGACATGCTGAGAGCTTGTGATTTGAAGTACGGGCACAGCTGGGACAAAAGTCTGTTGTGTTTAGAGTTCTCATACAACAACAGTTATCAAGCCAGTCTGAAGATGTCCCCGTTTGAAGCCTTATATGGGAGAAGGTGTAGAACACCTTAGTTCTGGAACGAGACTGGAGAAAGTCAAGTCTTTGGACCGAAAGAACTGCAAGAGGCAGAAAGACAAGTACAAGTCATAGGGAGAATCTAAGGGTTGCACAGTCACGCCAAAAAGGATATCTGGATAATCAACGAAGGGACTTGACCTTTGAAGTCAGCGATTTCATATAACTCAAGGTCTCACCTATTAGAGGTCAACGACGCTTCAAGGTCAAAGGCAAGCTGGTGCCTCGTTACATCGACCCGTTTCAAGGATTAGCAAGACGAGGAGAAGTGGCATATCAGCTAGAGTTACCACCGCATCTCTCAGACGTGCATGACGTGTTTCATGTGTCCCAATTAAAGAAGTGCCTAAGAGTGTCAGAGGAGCAAGTACCGATAGAGGAGATGGAACTTAAAGAAGACCTCACCTATATGGAGCAGCCTATCAAGATCTTAAATACAATCGAGAAGATTACAAGGAACAAGGTGATTCCGCATTTGCAAGGTGCAATGGAAACACCACACGGAAGGAGAACCGACATGGGAACATGAAGATGATCTCAAGACGGAGTTTCACCACCTCTTCTCTGATCCGTTCGAATCTCAAGGGTGAGATTCATTTTAAGAGGGTAGGTTTGTAACAGCCATATTTTCAATTTGAGAAAATAAGAAATTCAAACATGAATTTATAATATATGTGTTAGAGAGGGAATTAATCCTATAAAACAAAACCCTCAAATTCACGCATCCTCATGCATTTGCATTCATGTACATGTATATAAATACACACCTATATGCACATACACCCACATAGTATAAAGGGTGAACCATATTGCCCAAATTTGAATTTAAAATACAATAGAAATAGGAAAGAAAAAAGGAAAAACGGAAATGTTTGCGAATCCCTGTTTGTATCCTTTGAGCCTTATTTCTAGAAGCTAGTGCAAGCTGAAAAGAAAATGGAAAGGAAAAAATAAGAAGAAAAAAGTGCCTACATGGGCCTTTTCTCCCTTCTTTTCTCCCCTGGCCCAGCCTTCCCTTTCCCCCTCTCTTCTTTTCGGCCCGATCCTCCTCTTCTCCCTTCCACATGGCCCACCTGGCCTTTTTCCCCTGCCGCGGCCCAGCAGCCCGCGCCGCGCGCGACCCGCACCACAAACGAACCATAATGCCATTGTGCCGACATCGCCGCCGAATCCTAACCGAGCTCAGGATCTCCTCGACGTGCACGCGCTGAACTCTAGGGGTTTGTTCCCCTATAAAGCACCCTCGTCCGTTTCCCCAAAAATCAAAGGGCCACCGCACACCACAGCGCCCTAGCGCCGCTGCCGAACTTCCCGAAGACTTCGTCGCCGTCGCCCGCCGCCGGTGGACCCCGTGGGTAAGTTCCCCACACTCCCCTCTTCGTTTTGCACCCTTCCCCATCGAGTTTGGTGGCCGGGTTCGCGAGTTCGTGTGGCTCCAGCGAAGATGCGGCGATGGCGCCGCCGCACGCAGCCGTCGGCGCCGCCACTCCCTGTCGGGCTACCCCCCATCGTCCGATTCAAAACTAGCGGCCTAGATTAGAAACCCCGGAAGGGGTATGCCGCTGGTCCACCGTAGACCGGCGCCGCCCCCTCGGTCCACCGGAATGGTGGACCTTTTCCACGGGTTTTCCAATAGAAAATAAATCTAAAAGTAAAAGGAAACCTAGGCTTTGCAGAATAGCCCTAGAATCTTGTTGAACAACCCCTAGGGTTTAGATATTACTATCTGGTCCTGAATCTTTGTGTTAGAGCCCCTGGTTAGTCTGTAATTGTTGTTTAGCCCTAGAAAATTACACCAGAGCCCCTAGCCTTACTATTAATCACTGATTAGTCCTGAATTTTTGCAATTAGGCCCATAAACTTCACCGAAATTATGAAAAAGCTCTGAATTCCAATAAACTTCCCAGATTAGCCCCTGAACTAATCGCAAATTATTTGTCTAGTCTGTTATTATTATTTTAATCTGTAAATTAGTATTCATCTCTAAAAATCTCCAGAAATTACTAATCACCCCTCGACACTTAACTAAATTATTTTTAAATATGTATTAATCAGGAATAATCATTTTCAGCCCAAAATAATTAGGGAAAATACCTAAATAGCATAATAAATAGCAAATTAATTCTAGAAAATCATAGTAAATCAAAATAAATTCTAGAAAATTATTATTTACTATTTTAGCACTGTTGTTAATCTGAATAAATTATCTTACACCCAAATTAATTGTAATAAAGCCTAAATCCACATAATTAATTATGAAACTTGAGAAATTAATTACTAAAACCTTAAAGTTTTTTATAAGCCCTACTAAAAATATACAATATGATTATAATAATTTAGTGAATAGTTACATTCATGCATGTCATAGCATATTGAATTGCATGATTTCAATGTATTTATTGTGCATATGTAGGTGTGAATACGAGTAGAAGAAAACGCTCAAGAGGCTTCGTACGAGGATTTGCAGCCGCAGGACTTCGAGGCTCTTGGACAAACCACCCTACAGCAAGAAGGCAAGTGCCCTTGACCATTTTGATCCTGTTTTGAGGAAAATTGTTTTTGTTTGCGAACTATGCATCCTAGAGTCAATTTTGCTTGGAAAACCTAATGTTAGGGTTTACTAGTATTGAATTGGCATTCCTTGTCGCTTCGAATTGAATAAAGAGTCGGTTCGGTATTTTTTTTGCTTAGCATGCTTAGTTGGGTTTAATGGAAATTATTTAACTTTATTAATGAACTTAACCACATCAATAATGATGACCCCTTTTTAGCAACATGGAACTTAGGGATCTAAGCAAGCAGATTTTGATGGATGTGGTTGGATGGTTTGACGGTAGGCTTGCTTTAGATCTAAGGGACGGTTCATGGAGTGATCACCTAGGAGCTACATGCCACCACATGGCTAATATAGGTAAAGCTGAGCTGAGTAATTAGGAGCGCTGTCGGAATGCTATGGACTGGATGGAGGAACGGGGAGTGGGAGTCAGGAAGGTGTCCCTGGGATCTGAACGGCACAAGAGGGAGCCCTTTGGTTGGATGGTACTCAGGATGAAGTCGTCCCCCTCCGGTGAGACCTTAGTGAGTCCTTAAATATCGATAGTCCCTTTGTAAAGGCTTTTTTGTGATCTCTTGGCCACACAACCAAGGAAGTGTGTCTTGGCGAAATAGAGGTTTCCTAGTCACCGACGGGTGAATAAATCACGAACTTGTGGGTAAAGTGGTACAACCTCTGCGGAGTGTTAAAATTCTTTTGACAGTCGTGCTCACGATCATGAGCAACCTGGACCCTCACATGATAGTCTTAACTTGGGTATGGTGGAATTGTGTCATTTAATTGTTTAAGATGGAATATGGGAATTGATGATCATTGATTTCTAGTAACCTTGGATGGATAATAGTTGTAAAAAATGTTTAGTTGAATTATGCACTGGAGTTTAGAAGTTCTATATTATTGATGATGGGATGCGATGGGTTTGACCTCACTTGGTAACTATAGGTCGCTTTTATAACTTTTGAACTAAATATGCTTTTGTGCAATGAACCTTTACTGCCATCCTTGTTTTGGCCACATGTCACTCTTTTCCCACACTTGCTGAGTACGACAAGCACTCATACTTGCTACCTCACTCGCTACTCAGCTACAGAAGAATATTGGGAGGACCATGGAGAAGGCTACGTGGAGTACTAGGCGCGCATTCCTCACCGTCAATTTCCTGTGGGCTTGGAGCTGTCGGCGCTAGTTTATTTTCCGCTGCAATTGTAATAAAGACAGTATGTGTGGAACGGGATCCTGGGCACACATACGTCATTTTTTGTTTGATTCAATAATCGGGTGTGACATATAGCAAGAGGAATCACGCTAGATAGAAATGAAAATGGAACAAATATAAGGTAAATCGTAGAAAAATAAAGAATGGAGAAATAAACACAATACAACACAAGTATTTTTTCTCCGGGGTTCAGTTTCACAAACAAACCTATGTCCCCATTGAAGAGTTCACTAAGGAACGAATCTCTTTCAACCTAAGTCTCTCCAAGCAATCACAAAGGTCAAGCTTGGTCCTCCACTAAGATTACATGTCACTAGATCGGGCAATACAAACTTTCCAAGTTTCAACACACAAGATTATAAGTCACTAGTCAACACCTAGTCATCAAAGGGATGAATCCTCAAGAGCAAGAAATATGAACGTTGACAGTAGTGAAGATGAATCACGTGCTCAATGCAATATGAGGTGGCTCACTCAAATCCTCTCCAACTTTTGCTCAATCTCTCAATGATTCCAAGTTGGGAACTTAGAGTGTGTGAGAGAGAGTGCTTAAAGTCACTCAAATCCTCTCCAACTTTTGCTCAATCTCTCGATGATTCCAAGTTGAAAGCTTAGAGTGTATGAGAGAGTGTGCTTAAAGTCCCCTAGTAGAGTGTTTTTTTTGTGTGGAGTGGAGAGAAGTCCTTAAAACTAGTCGTTATGCTTTAAAGGTGGAGTCCTATCAAGTCTGATGTCGAGTTAAAAACTTAGCCAAAATCTCCTTCGCCCCCTAGGTTGTGCATTGGATTCACTATGTCCTAACTTGAGTCTGAATATGTCCCAACTCTTTCAGAGAGGCCAGTTCATGTCAAACATGTCTGATCTCTAACCGAGAGGGCAGTTCCAATCGTCTGTCTTGACAAGTCTATACTCTACCAGAGAGGGAAGTTTTGACCACTTGTACAGACACGTCCAACTTGAGCCCAGACAAGTTCGGACTCTACTTGAGAGTTTGGTTCGATCCATGACTCTGAACTAGTCCGCACTTTCTATGCAAATTAAGTTTAGATCTCTTTTAAATGCAAATATAGGTTAGTGAATTGAACATTGAGACATTTTTCACTACTTTTACGTTGTATCCCCCATAATAGTGTGACATACCTGTACTCAAAACAATCATAAAATCAAAGCATATACCACCAATTCTCTTTTTTTGGCAACTCGAGGGATCAATGACCATTTTGGATATGTTTTGGTTTGTATAATATTCTTATTTAAATATGCAGTTCTTAATTAGTTGTCATGACTCAACCAAAATCCATGTGGGGCCTAGATGCACTTTCATTGTGGATCGCTTGTTCACCTTCTTCCTCATCCTGTTAAAGCCAGCAGCGGTTACTTCTAGTGGGAGCAATGGAGGAGGATTTTAGTTAGGGTTTAGCATTGGGGACATGGACAATCACATTAGTCAATGGACAAAAATGAATCTATCAATCGTAGTTCAGGATAGATTAACTTTTTAAAAGTTGAAGGATGAATTTGACCTTTCAGCCAAAGTTGAGGGGCAAGTTCGGCTATTTCACAAATCCTTTTCTATGTCTTCTCTTTCTAGCTTGCATGGGACCAGCAGCGCCATTTGTGTACCAGGATATGGTGATATGCATCTGACCAGAACCTTTGAGGCATTGGTCTTTGTTTCTCCATTTTTCCCACCTAGGTACAAAATAAAAAATCAGGGGAAAAGAACGTGTGAAAAAGGCACAATAGTGCATATGTTATATTTTGTGTACTTTTTCTCCATGATTTATTATTTTTAGCTCAATGGATTCGAGTATGGAGCTGAAATTTTGTATACGTTTTTTACCATGTCGTTATACATGCAGATTTTGAGAATTTTTCAAAACTTGTGAGTTTTTGAGAGGATTCTTACTACTCCATCAAATATATTGTTTCCACTAATTATTTCCCTGTGGTGCTTCATATTAGGCGTCTAGCGCAAGCATACACTTCGTTTGATGAAGCACAAAGGCCATCCACATGTTGAAAAAAATTAACTAACCATAGTGCCTCGGTGTTCATATTGGAACGTGCTTTCTGGATCTTACGAATTAGCAAGAGAGAGTTGTGAACCTGGCACAGGGTCCTACGGAAACAAAACATCATCAAGAATGGGCCAAAAGTGGAAGGAGTGGAATTAACTCACCAGTCACCATGCGCAAGAATCTAAGCTGGCTGAACTAGGCCAACCCTAAACCCTCAACACTTACCAGAGACCTAGTTTGTGATCCAAAACTACATAAAATTCTTACCAAATCACCAAAAAGTCGAGATATACTGCAAGCATAGAAAAAAATTTGAAGTTTTACATGCTTAGAAAATGATATCCATTGCAACAAAACATATTAAGCGTCAAGGTTCGTGATGCCTTAAGTACAAAGTGAAAAACTACCGGTTGAACTATCTTCAATTAACATTTCTTCCACAAGGTAGTAGAGCACGTTTAACCATCTACAAGTAGCACAATGGAAATGCAACAATGTTCCAGATATCCGATTCGGCTATCAATGGACCACAGCTAAAAGTCTCTCAAGGACGGCGATCCTTTCCATGCAAAAGATAGTAGCAGAAAATTGGAGATACACCTTTCTATGCATGGTGTCCTCAACATTTTTCTTTTCATGCTGTATTCGCACCATAGCTTGCAAGGTAGCTGCTACTGCCATCTCAGGATTACATTTTCCTAAATTTTACGGACACGATATCCAGCTTCTTCAGTTTTCAAGTTCTCACTCCAGTTCTCAAATTCCAACCCTCCAAACTGCACTTGCTTAATACCAACATTACTGCAAGAAATCAAGTAAAAGGATGAGATCATATCATTCAAGGTGAATAAAAAAAGGGTGTACCCTGCCAAAGTCTCCCACACATTGTGGGGGTCTGGGAAAGGTTATTTCTAGACAGTCTTATCCCTGTTTTTGCATAGGCTGATTTGAACCCAAGATCTTAAAACACAAATGGAGACACACTACCACTGCGCTAGGTCCATCCTTCCATCATTCAAGATGAATACAATAATAAAAAAATTGACAAGATATAAGAAAGCAGCTTCGTCTTGGAAAGTAACCCCTCAACCCCCAAAAATAGACTACAGAAATACTAGTAGTGTTTTATCATGTAATGATGAGTACTAAGAACGGTGTTCCTCATTAAGGGTGTACCAAATGTCCAAATGACAAGCCGTACATTGTTACAGGAATATCTTAGAAGCATGGATTCCAGATATCAGTTTCTAAAAGATTAGTCACTAGTTCCCTTTAAAACAAATGAAAAGCTATGCCTGTGCTTGTTGTAGCAGATGCATGTGCTTGTTGTAGCAGAAAGACCGTAAATGCCAGCGAGAATACAGAACATATAAACAAGACAATTAGGCAAAACATGCAGTGTTATTGTGGGATCCGTTGATAAGGAGAATAGTTATTAAGGCGGTAAGGTGACATAAGGCGACCTACCTCTTTTTATCTTTTAAACGATAAGGCGTAAGGCAAGGCGACGCCATATGAATATATAAATATAGGAAAATATAGGAATACAATCACAAATTCCAAATAGATAAGGATAAAAGTAACAATTAGCAAATACAAATAGTTCAACATAGAGCAACATAATAGTGTTTCCTACCCCGCCTCTCCTCTCTGCCTCAGCTCAGCCCGCAGGCCGCTCTCCCCCGATGGGCCTGATTCCTTTCTAGGGCAGGCCAATCCCCACCCACGGGCGACGCTCCCCAGCACCCCCCCCCACTCCCCTCAGCGGCGCCCCACCCCCTCGCCGGCGGCCTCCCCCGCCTGGCCTGCTGCCTTCCTCCACTGGCAGCCCCACCTCCCGATTCTGAGCGGATCCACAGGCGGCTAGCTGGCATGGATCGGCGGCGGCCTCCGCCACTGGCTACGCTTGCTGCCTTCCTCCGCTCTATCGCCCCCCCTTCCCGGCTAAGGCGACAGGTACACCTTAAGGTCCCTGGGCGCCTTAGCGCCAAGCTTTTAAACCGGCGCCCAGACGAATAGGCGCTTGCCGGGCGCCTGGGCCTGGGCCTCCAAGCCCTCGGCGGTGGCGCGGCGAGGAGGAGCGTGGCGACGGCAGCAGGGCGAGGAGGAGGAGCAGAGGCCGCGGGTCGGGGAGGGGAGGCGCCGTCAGCGCTGAGTAGGGGAGGAAGGTGGCGTTAGATATGGGCTGGGCTGGGCCTTGAGAGTCAGTCCGGTTGATGTGAACCGTTAGATGAGATCCAACGATCCTCCTTTGATATGGAATATATATACAAACTCTTCCTCTTTCATCCTAACCCTGCTTTCCCGGTCCTCAATCCTCCCCTTCCCCTCTCCAATCGGCGGCGGCGGCGGCGACCCAACGACGGCGGCCCGGCAGCAGTGGAGACCCGGTGACGGCGGCCCGGCGGCAGCGATGACCTGCCAGCTCGACGCCGTGAGGGGCAGGCGGCAGCTGCGACACAGCTAGGGGGCGGGCAGCGCCGGCGTAGGGTGGCGGCGGCAGCGGCAACCAGGCGAGTCGACCAACCATGGCGTCCAGGCCGGAGCGCCTGGACGCCTAGGTGACGCCTTTTAAACGCTGCTTAGCGCTTAAGCGGCACCTTAACTACTATGATAAGGACTCCACAAATATTTCTAAAAAAATAGGGCTCCACATATCACATATGCCAACAGGTGTGGTCCTAAATCATTTTTAGTATCAAAATTCACTTTTAGTTCTATGAGGCATGCAAAAAGGACATGACACACGGTCAATTAAAATTTAAAACAATACTGATAATTCAAAGGTATATTTCTTACTCTGAACTTATGGTCGTTAAAGCATTTAGCAGGATGTCCAGAAGCAATGGTTCATGAGTACCAATGTCTACCCTGTGCAAATAAATAAGATGAGAATGTTGGAATGTGTATGTGTGTGGGGTGTATTGGGCTTGGCCCACGTATCTAACCCTGTGGGCTATATGTACCCTTAACACTCTATTGGAAAACCTAATTGATTTTTCCCTTCAAATTTGGTATCAGGCAGCTCTCTCTCTCTCTCTCTCTCTCTCTCTCTCTCTCCCGACATGCACTCGAACAGGCTGCCGCCGCCATCCGCCCCTCCTTCCAACCCTCTGAATTCCGTTGCCACTGCCGCCCCGCCCTCGGGGCGGCCGCATCGCCCTGGGCCGCCGCCTCCTCCCCAGCGCCGCCCGGGGCCGCCCCGTCCTCAGTGTCGGCCGCTGCTGGCTTGGACGCGCCCGGCCTGGGCCGTCGCCGCCTCCACAGCGCCGCTCGGGGCCTCCCCGCCCTCGGGGTCGGCCACCGCTGGCTTGGCCGCGCCGCCCTGGGCCGTCGCCAGCTCGATCGTGCCGCCATGGGCCACCGGCGCCTCGGTCGCGCCGCCCCGGGCTGTTGCTGCCTCACCAGCGCCGCCCTGGGCCGCCGGCGCCTCGGTCGCGCCACCCCAGGCCGCCGCCACCTCACCAGCGCCGCCCTGGGCCGCCCCGCCCTCGGGGTCGGCCGTCGCCGGTTCGGTTGTGCTGCCTTGTGCCGCCGCCGCCTCATCTGAGCCGCCGCTGGGTCATCTCCAGCCGCCACCGCCTGGCTTCTTCCCGCCATCGCCGCCGGACGCTCAGCTGCCACCGGCACCTAGTCAGCTGTCGCCGCCGGCCCCTCATGTGTGGCCACCACCGGCTGGCATCCAGCCGCCGCTGCTGCCCGGCCTGTGGCCACCGGCGGGTCTGCAGACCGCGCCGTCCCCGGGATGTCCTGCTTCTTCGGCGTTGCGTGCCTCATTGCCACCAGCGCCGGATGCCGTCTTCGCTACCCTCGCCGATCATGTGGATCCCGCCGGTGGTACTGGTCCGCCGTCTGCGACTGCCTCCGGCGTCGTCGCTGCTCTAGCGGCTGCTCGCGAGCGTGAGCAGACTCTCCCTCTTGCCTTGCAGCAGGAGTGAGCATCCATAGCGGCTCTCACTCAACAGCTCGAGAAGGCCACACACCCACAGTGGAGTGCCACCCGTGAGCCCTCCCCAGGCGACGGAGCTGCCTACAGCACCTAAGCGGTTTCCCTCGTCGCCGCTCTCCACGCTCAGGCGGCTGGTGTCCAGAACATCTGGGCGCTCGTCCCGGTTGTCCTCAGCACCGACTCCACTTCGTACGCCAGGTGGCTTCACTTGTTTCTCCTTACGTTGAGGCATTTTCTCCTTGACAATCACGTCCTCTGGGACGACTCCACGTTGGACGATTCTTGGATCAGCATGGACAGCCTGGTCTTTGCCTGGATCATCGGGTTCCCTCTCTGAGGCGCTGCAGGATATTGTCGGGCAGCGTGGTGACGGCACTGCTCGTCAGCCATGGCTCATCCTCGAGCAGCGCTTCCAGGGGAACCGCGCGACCCGAGCTCTTCACATCCGGACGCGGTTCGGGACTGCTGTCCAAGGGGACCTGTCGGTCTCCGCCTACTGCCGTCAGATGAAGGGTATGGCAGATTCCCTTCATGACCTTGGTGACCACGTTCCGGAGACTTCTCTTGTCTTCAGGTCCTGCAGGGCCTGAATAAGCGTTACTCCCACCTCCAGACTGTGATTCTTCGCGAGGGGCCGCTCCCGACCATCGAGAAGGTCTGGTCTGATCTCGAGCTCGAGGAGATCACTTGTGGAGGTCATGTCGTCTCCTCGACTGCCACCGCCTTCTACGGCTCTGGACAGCCCTACCGACCTCCTCCACCTACTGCTCCTTGAGGGGGACAGCCGTCGTGCCCGCCTACCACTCCAGGGGCCCCTGCCAGCCCTGGCAGTGATAATCGTCATCGCGGTAGCCGTAAGCGCGGTGGCCGTGGAGGTTCTACAGGAGGAGGTGGTACCACTGACGGTGGTGACACCAGTCAGGGTGGCGGCGCAGGTGCTATGCCACCCTGGCCCACTCTCTACAACCCGTGGACCGGTCAGATCTCCATGTGGCCTGGGCCAACTCCGGATCTCCCGCCACCTCGACCTTCGTGACCTCAGGCGGCTTACGTAGCTACTCCTACCCGCGGCGGGCCTGGCTACCCTCCTGGAGGACAGTGCACTTCGACCTCTGGTGGGTCGTCCACCCACTGGGGCTTGGGTGCTGAGTTCTCGGCGCAGCACACCACTCCTGACGGGTGGGACCGTGAGTCGCTGGCTTCCTCCTTCAGCACGATGACTCTCACTCCACCCGGTGCTGTCTGGGTTGCTGATTCAGGCGCATCATACCATACTACTACTGATGTTGGTATACTCTCTTCTACCCACCCTTCCTACCCTTCTTATCCTTATCTATCATTGTTGGGAATGGGTTTGTTCTTCCTGTCACCTCAGTAGGTGACTTAGGTTCTTCGGGTTCTTTCCAGCTCAGAGATGTTCTCGTTGCTCCTGACATTATTCAGAATCTTCTTTCTGTTCGTCGTTTTACCACTGACAACCATGTTTCCATTGAGTTTGATCCTTTTGGTTTATCTGTGAAGGATCTTACTACCCGGCGTCTTCTTCACCGCTGTGAGAATTCAGGGCCCCTGTACACGTTTCGTCTTCCTGCTTCCGCTTCGGCTTTCCCTTGCGACAGAAGTCTCATACGTTCGTCACTCTTTCTCACTTCTTCGCTTGGGTGTCCACCCAGTTTGGGTGTATTATTCGATCCGTCCAGTGCGATAACGGGCATTAGTTCGATAACTTTGCGTTCCGTGACTTCCTTCTCTCTCGCGGTGTTCAGTTGCACATGTCTTGCCCATACACTTCCCCTAGGAACGGCAAGGCCGAACGCATGATTCATACCACTAACGATGTCATGCGTTTCTTGATGTTTCAGGGCTCCGTTCCTGCTCGGTACTGGGCGGAGGCTCTTCACACCGTCACTTTCCTCATTAATCGCCTTCCTACAAAGGCGATTAGTGCCCCCACCCCTCACTTTGCTCTTTTTGACACTACTCCTATCTACGACCACCTTCGAGTCTTTGGGTGCACATGCTACCCTAACCTGTCCGCCACAGCTCCTCATAAGCTTGCGCCTCGTTCGAATCGGTGTGTCTTTCTCAGGTACTCCCCTGATCATAAGTGATACCGGTGCCTTGACCTTGCTGCCCGTCGTATCTTGGTCTCCCGACACGTCGTCTTCGATGAGTCTTCCTTTCCTTTTCCACTTCGTCCTTTGACTCTGTCGCTGAGTTGGATTCTCTCTTCTCTACTGACCCCGAGGCCGCTCCTATCCAGCGACCTTGGCCTTTACCCTCTGCAGGTTACCCACCCGCAGCGCCCCGCGCGGCCCCGACGTCTCCTGCTGCGCCCCGCGCGGCCCCGACGTCTCCTGCTGCGCCACGTGTGGTCCCGGCGCACCCGACGTCGCCCGTTGCGCCACGCGCGGCCCCGGCATCCCCAACGTCGCCTGCTGTGCCACGCGTGGCCCTGGCGTCCCCGACGTCGACTGCTGCGCCTCGTGCGGCCTCGGCGTCGTGGTATGCTGACCCCGCTCTTGTCTATCAGCGACAAGTGCGGGTTGGTGCACCAACCTCTTACAGCCTCGAGCTTCTGGTGTACCACCCCCCCACTGCTCCATTGGGACCCCAGTCACGTCCACCTGATGGTGACCCGACGGGCGGCTGGGGTTCTCCGTCCGGTGGAGCGGTTTTCTAGGGTCGTCCTCTCCTCGACAACATCCCCACCACCTGCCTCTTCACCCATCTCGCCTATCCCCTCTTCTGTCTGTAGCGCCCTCGTCGATCCCAACTGGCGTCGGGCTATGGAAGAAGAGTATGTGGCCCTGCTTGCTAACCAGACCTGGGACTTGGTTCCCCGTCCTGGTCGTGGCAATTTTGTCACGGGCAAGTGGGTATTTACGCATAAGCGGAAGGCGGCTAGGTCTTTGGAGAGGTACAAGGATCGGTGGGTCCTTCGGGGCTTCACTCAGCGCCCTGGTGTCGACTACGACGAGACCTTCAGCTCAGTGCTGAAGTCGGCGACGGTTCAGATCGTTCTGTCGTTGGCTCTCTCGCGTTCTTGGCCTGTCCACCACTTGGACCTCAAGAACGCCTTCCTCTACGGCACGCTGACGGAGACGGTGTACTGCAGTCAGCCGACAGGGTTCGTTGATTCAGCTCATCCAGACATGGTCTGCCGGCTGAACAAGACCCTGTACGGCCTGAAGCAGGCGCCCCGGGCTTGGTACAGCCGGTTCGCCTCCTTCGTGGCCTCGCTCGGTTTCATCAAGGCCAAGTTGGACACCTCGCACTTCGTCTACGACCGTGAGGGGGACACTGTGTACCTCCTCCTGTACGTCGACGACATCGTCCTCACGGCGTCCAGTTCGTCTCTCCTCCAACGCACGATCTCCGCCCTGCAGCGGGAGTTCGCGATGAAGGACTTGGGCCAGCTTCACCACTTCCTGGGCGTGACGGTCGAGCACCGATCGAGGGGCCTGTTACTTCACCAGCGACGGTACTGCTTGGACATCCTCCAGCGAGTGGGCATGGCTGACTGCAAGCCGTGCCCTACTCCGGTGGACACCCAGACGAAAGGTCTCCTCCGTCGGTGGCGTTCCTGTTGCTGACCCCACTATTTACAGGAGTCTTGCAGGTGCTCTCCAGTACCTCACCTTCACCAGACCGGATATCTCCTATGCAGTTCAGCAGGTGTGCCTCCATATGATGATCCGCGGGATGATACAAATCAGGAATCAGAGGACTGGTCAAAACAATGCTGTTGTTTAACATGACGTGCCTAAACTAAAAGGTTACAATCGGCAGTGTGTAAAACCCGACTAGGAGAGAAATGTTTCATACCAAACACGTGCTAAATTATTTTGAATCTCAAGATCACCAATGTTGTAAATGGATGTTGGGGTAATGTTTGCTCCTTCAAGAGCATCGTAACTTGGTCTCTTACAATCTAAAGGCAACTGCGATAACTGTAAATAAACAAGCACATTTTTACACCCCTTAGTGCAAAGTATAGAAATTCACTTGAAGCGCTTTAGTCACAATAATACATAACCAAAGATCATAAATGAGTATTAATCAGGAATAATCATTTTCAGCCCAAAATAATTAGGGAAAATGCCTAAATAGCATAATAAATAGCAAATTAATTCTAGAAAATCATAGTAAATCAAAATAAATTCTGGAAAATTATTATTTACTATTTTAGCACTGTTGTTAATCTGAATAAATTATCTTACGCCCAAATTAATTGTAATAAAGCCTGAAGCCGCATAATTAATTATGAAACTTGAGAAATTAATTACTAAAACCTTAAAGTTTATTATAAGCCCTACTAAAAATATACAATGTGATTATGATAATTTAGTGAATAGTTACATTCATGCATGTCATAGCATATTAATTGCATGATTTCAATGTATTTATTGTGCACACGTAGGTGTGAATACGAGTAGACGAATACGCTCAAGAGGCTTCGTACGAGGACTTGCAGCCGCAGGACTTCGAGGCTCTTGGACAAACCAACCTACAGCAAGAAGGCAAGTGCCCTTCACCATTTTGATCCTGTTTCAGAAAAATTGTTTTTGTTTGCCAACTATGCATCCTAGAGTCAATTTTGCTTGGAAAACCTAATGTTAGGGTTTACTAGTATTGAATTGTCATTCCTTGTCACTTTGAATTGAATAAAGAGTCGGTTCGGTATTTTTTCGCTTAGCATGCTTAGTTGGGTTTAATGGAAATTAATTAACTTTATTAATGAACTTAACCACATGAATAATGATGACCCCTTTTTAGCAACATGGAACTTAGGGATCTAAGCAAGCAGATTTTGATGGATGTGGTTGGATGGTTTGACGGTAGGCTTGCTTTAGATCTAAGGGACGGTTCATGGAGCGATCACCCAGGAGCTACATGCCACCACATGGCTAATATAGGTACAGCTGAGCTGAGTAATTAGGAGCGCTGTCGGAATGCTAGGGACTGGATGGAGGAACAGGGAGTGGGAGTCAGGAAGATGTCCCTGGGACCTGAACGGCACAAGAGGGAGCCCTTTGGTTGGATGGTACTCAGGATGAAGTCATCCCCCTCCGGTGAAACCTTAGTGGGTCCATAAATATCGATAGTCCCTTTGTAAAGGCTTTTTCGTGATCTCTTGGCCACACAACCAAGGAAGTGTGTCTTGGCGAAATAGAGGTTTCCTAGTCACCGACGGGTGACAAAATCACAAACTTATAGGTAAAGTGGTACAACCTCTACGGAGTGTTAAAACTGTCTTGACAGTCGTGCTCACGATCATGAGCAACCTGGACCCTCACATGATTAGTCTTAACTTGGGTATGGTGGAATTGTGTCATTTAATTGTTTAAGATGGAATATGGGAATTGATGATTGTTGATTTCGAGTAACCTTGGATGGATAATAGTTGTGGAAAATGTTTAGTTGAATTATGCAATGGAGTTTAGAAGTTCTATATTATTGATGATGGGATGCGATGGGTTTGACCTCACTTGGTAACTATAGGTCGCTTTTATAACTTTTGAACTAAATATGCTTTTGTGCAATGAACCTCTACTGCCATCCTTGTTTTGGCCACATGCACTCTTTTCGCACACTTGCTGAGTACGACAAGTACTCACACTTGCTACCTCACTCGCTACTCAGCTACAGAAGAACATTGGGAGGACCATGGAGAAGGCTACGTGGAGTACTAGGCGCGCATTCCTCACCGTCAATTTCCTGTGGACTTGGAGCTGTCAGCGCTAGTTTGTTTTCCGTTGCTATTGTAATAAAGACAATATGTGTGGAACGGGATCCTGGGCACACATACGTCATTTTTGGTTTGATTCAATAATCGGGTGTGACATATAGCAAGAGGAATCATGCTAGATAGAAAGGAAAATGGAACAGATATAAGGTAAATCGTAGAAAAATAAAGAATGGAGAAATAAATACAATACAACACAAGTATTTTTCTCTGGAGTTCAGTTTCACAAACAAACCTATGTCCCCATTGAAGAGTTCACTAAGGAACGAATCTCTTTCAACCCTAAGTCTCTCCAAGCAATCACAAAGGTCAAGCTTTGTCCTCCACTAAGATTACATGTCACTAGATCGGGCAATACAAACTTTCCAAGTTTCAACACACAAGATTATAATTCACTAGTCAACACCTAGTCATCAAAGGGATGAATCCTCAAGAGCAAGAAATATGAACGTTGACAGTAGTGAAGATGAATCACGTGCTCAATGCAATATGAGGTGGCTCACTCAAATCCTCTCCAACTTTTGCTCAATCTCTCAATGATTCCAAGTTGGGAACTTAGAGTGTGTGAGAGAGAGTGCTTAAAGTCACTCAAATCCTCTCCAACTTTTGCTCAATCTCTCTATGATTCCAAGTTCAAAGCTTAGTGATAACCACCAAATTTGGTTCGGCGAAGGGTGGCCCGATCTTCACGACAGGAGGATCAAGAACAAGATAACTTGCTGTAGAAACAGCGCGGATAACTAGCTTTATACCTGACCAAGGTTGGATGCAACCAAGCGACGGGGAGAGAGACACCGAAACCGCGAAGACTTCGACTCGATCTCCGAACGTCCGCAGAACCACAACCGGAGCTAATCCACACAAGACGGGGCAGTCATACTGGAACCCGCAGAGCACGAATTAGTGGATCTCAGAGAGAGATCTCCACAAGTTCAAGAAGAACAAGGGTTGAGTAAGACACTCAAGCAGCTCAGCTGCAAATATCACTGGATTAATCTCAATTCATCAAAAAGTGTTCCTTGGCTTACAAAAGAGCAGTATTTATGCCAACAACTAGTCTAAAAATAGATGTGAACTGAAAAAGCCACGTGGGAAGGTGGAAGGCCAACTGGCTTGATCATTCATGCAGTGGTCATCAATTTCCCGCATGTCTTCTGGCCTTTTGAGTGGTCTTCAATGTTTTAAGCATAACTCCACCTAGAGACATCCAAAAGACACGGGACCAGATGCGTTGGAAAGCTAATTCGATAACCTTTCACACCATGTGTGGAATGCTTCACGAAATATTGTAGAGTGATACAGTTTCTCACGGAAACTTGGATATCAGGCTGACTATTGATCTTCTGAATAGTCTGCACCAAAAGCACTCGGCTGCCAAGCTGGGAGCTCTAAAGCACTCGGCACTTAGTGGCATTAGAAAGTTGACTTCAACACCTTTCCAACAAGTATTCATGGACCTTCACAGCTTCTATGAATCAAGAGATATGATTGTTTCTTCATGACAGTTCTGCCAGGCCGAACTGGTTCGACGTAGTTCTCCTCTCTGGTTCAGTCTCGGCGTGTCCTTGTCATCCTCCTTGGTGAACCTGAGTAATAGAAACATGTACAATTTAGGAAGTATATAATTCTCATTAATAAATGGAATTTCACAAAGTAGCGTGTGCACCTCTTGTTGTAGCTGTTTAGCTCGGCACGAGTAATTGGTCCATCGAAGACATGAGCTGGTGCAGCTTGACTTGATGATTGTTCCATCTTGCTTGATGTAGTCGGTATACTTGATGGTGTGGTCGGCGTGGGCATATCACTTAGAGTGTATGAGAGAGTGTGCTTAAAGTCTCCTAGTAGAGTGTTTTTTTTGTGTGGAGTGGAGAGAAGTCCTTAAAACTAGTCGTTATGCTTTAAAGGTGGAGTCCTATCAAGTCCAATGTCGAGTTAAAAACTTAGCCAAAATCTCCTTCGCCCCCTAGGTTGTGCATTGGATTCACTATGTCCTAACTTGAGTCTGAATATGTCCCAACTTTTCAGAGAGGCCAGTTCATGTCAAACATGTCTGATCTCTAACCGAGAGGGCAGTTCCAATCGTCTGTCTTGACAAGTCTATGCTCTACCAGAGAGGGAAGTTTTGACCACTTGTACAAACACGTCCAACTTGAGCCCCGACAAGTTCGGACTCTACTTGAGAGTTTGGTTCGATCCATGATTCTGAACTAGTCCGCACTTTCTATGCAAATTAAGTTTAGATCTCTTTTAAATGCAAATATAGGTTATACGTTGTATCCCCCATAATAGTGTGACATACCTGTACTCAAAATAATCATAAAATCAAAGCATATACCACCAATTCTCTTTTTTTGGCAACTCGAGGGATCAATGACCCATTTTGGATATGTTTTGGTTTGTATAATATTCTTATTTAAATATGCAGTTCTTAATTAGTTGTCATGACTCAACCAAAATCCATGTGGGGCCTAGATGCACTTTCATTGTGGATCGCTTGTCCACCTTCTTCCTCATCCTGTTAAAGCCAGCAGCGGTTACTTCTAGTGGGAGCAATGGAGGAGGATTTTAGTTAGGGTTTAGCATTGGGGACATGGACAATCACATTAGTCAATGGACAAAAATGAATCTATCAATCGTAGTTCAGGATAGATTAACTTTTTTAAAGTTGAAGGATGAATTTGACCTTTCAGCCAAAGTTGAGGGGCAAGTTCGGCTATTTCACAAATCCTTTTCTATGTCTTCTCTTTCTAGCTTGCATGGGACCAGCAGCGCCATTTGTGTACCAGGATATGGTGATATGCATCTGACCAGAACCTTTGAGGCATTGGTCTTTGTTTCTCCATTTTTCCCACCTAGGTACAAAATAAAAAATCAGGGGAAAAGAACATGTGAAAAAGGCACAATAGTGCATATGTTATATTTTGTGTACTTTTCTCCATGATTTATTATTTTTAGCTCAATGGATTCGAGTATGGAGCTGAAATTTTGTATACGTTTTTTACCATGTCGTTATACATGCAGATTTTGAGAATTTTTCAAAACTTGTTTGTTTTTGAGAGGATTCTTACTACTCCATCAATTATATTGTTTCCACTAATTATTTCCCTGTGTTGCTTCATATTAGGCGTATAGCGCAAGCATACACTTCGTTTGATGAAGCACAAAGGCCATCCACATGTTGAAAAAAATTAACTAACATTAGTGCCTCGGTGTTCATATTGGAACGTGCTTTCTGGATCTTACGAATTAGCAAGAGAGAGTTGTGAACCTGGCACAGGGTCCTACGGAAACAAAACATCATCAAGAATGGGCCAAAACGGGAAGGGGTGGAATTAACTCACCAGTCACCACGCGCAAGAATCTAAGCTGGCTGAACTAGGCCAACCCTAAACCCTCAACACTTACCAGAGACCTAGTTTGTGATTCAAAACTACATAAAATTCTTACCGAAACACCAAAAAGTCGAGATATACTGCAAGCATAGAAAAAAAATTTTAAGTTTTACATGCTTAGAAAATGATATCCATTGCAACCAAACATATTTAGCGTCAAGGTTCGTGGTGTCACAAGTACAAAGTGAAAAACTACCGGTTGAACCATCTTCAATTCACATTTCTTCCACAAGGTAGTAGAGCACGTTTAACCATCTACAAGTAGCACAATGGAAATGCAACAATGTTCCAGATATCCGATTCGGCTATCAATGGACCACAGCTAAAAGTCTCTCAAGGACGGCGATCCTTTCCATGCAAAAGATAGTAGCAGAAAATTGGAGATACACCTTTCTATGCATGGTGTCCTCAACATTTTTCTTTTCATGCTGTATTCGCACCATAGCTTGCAAGGTAGCTGCTACTGCCATCTCAGGATTACATTTTCCTAAATTTTACGGACACGATATCCAGCTTCTTCAGTTTTCAAGTTCTCACTCCAGTTCTCAAATTCCAACCCTCCAAACTGCACTTGCTTAATACCAACATTACTGCAGGAAATCAAGTAAAAGGATGAGATCATATCTGTTAGACACTGTAATTTAGGGTGTATCACAGGGGCATATTAGTCATTAGAGAGGGATTAGGGTTAGGGGTAGTTTAGTCTTTTCTCCCCTCCTAATCCCTCTATATAATCAGACCTGTAACCAGCATTTGATTATCATCTAATACAGCTATCATTAGCCCTCTTTCATGATATCATTAGTTAGGAATAATTAGGATTAGGGCTAAACCTAATCCTAATGGCCCAGCCGCCGCCGCCAGAGCCGCCGCCGCCCCTGGTGCGCCGCCCGCCGGGGCAGCGCCAGCCGCTGGATCGGGGACGCGCGCGCAGGGAGGGCGCCTCCTCTGGAGGACCCCGCGCGCCGCTGGATCGGGGCCGCCGCCACTCCACCTTGGGCGCGGGGAGGGGCCGCCGCCACCCCACCTTGGGTCGCCGCCACATCCGGATCCGGGGCCGCTGCGCCCTGGATCGGGTCGGCTCCGGCCGGATTCGGGCCGCCCTCACCCGGATGGGGGCCGCGCGCGCCCGGGGGGGGGGGGGGGGCGCCTCCTCACCGGGGTCCGCCGTTGCCCTTGGAGGGGCCGTCGCCCCCTGGTCCGTCGATTCTGGAGGCGTTGCCGCCTCTGGAGGGGCCGCAGCCCCTGGCCTCTCGCTGCTGGAGGGGTCGGCGCTACTGCAGCCTCTAGCGTTGCCACCCCTCGAGCCGCTGCTGCCTGGCCCGCTGTCATCACCTCTACAGCGCCCCACGATGGCGCCGCTGCCTGGCCCACAGCAGCTGCAGCCGCCCCTTGGGCTGCCGGACCTGCAGCCCCCCACGACGGTGCCGCCTGGCCTGCTGCCGCCCTGGGAGGTGCCTCTCAGCCGCCATCGGCTGATGTACCTGGATCGGTTGTTGCCTACTCTGTTGGCACCACTGTCGAGGGTCCGAGCGTGTTGTCCTCCTTCCCGGCGCCGCCACCGCCAGGGCTGTCGCGACCCGCTCTACACCGTCGGTCTACCTGCGGGGTCTCACGTCGTCTGGCCCTGACTGGGTGGTGGACTCCGATACCTCGTACCACACCACCCCTGACGTCGGTATCCTCTCCTCTACCCGCCCTTCCCGTCCCTATGATCCTTCATCTATCGTTGTTGGGAATGGGTCGACTCTTCCAGTCACCGTAGTAGGTGACTCGGGTTCGCCGGATTCGTTTCAGCTACGTGATGTTCTTGTTGCACCTGACATCATTCAGCACCTTCTTTACGTTCGTCGGTTTAAGACTGACAACCATGTTTCACTTGAGTTTGATCCTTATGGTGTAACTGTGAAGGATCTTACTACTCGACGCATTCTCTTTCGTTGTAATAGTACGGGTCCCCTATACACGATGTGTCTTCCTGCTTCCGCTTTGCCTCTTGCCCTGACTACGACAGCTTCTTCGACCATTTGGCACCGCCTGCTTGGCCACCCCGGTGTTGATGCTATGTCGAAGTTGTCTAGTAGTTCAGTGATTTCGTGTACTCGAGGTACTCATGAGTCTCTTTGCCATGCTTGTCAGTTGGGTCGCCACGTTCGACTTCCTTTTCTGCACTATGTCACTCGTGTCGAGCACATCTTTGATTTGATTCACTGTGATCTTTGGACTTCACCTGTTCTTAGTGTTTCTGGATGCAAGTATTACTTGGTGGTCGTTGATGATTTTTCGCACTATTCGTGGACCTTTTCCTTGCGACAAAAGTCTGATACTTTTGGTACTCTTTCTCACTTCTTCGCTTGGGTGTCCACCCAGTTTGGGTGCACGATCCGTGCGGTCCAGAGCGACAACGGGCGCGAGTTTGACAACTC
Source organism: Neostapfia colusana (assembly GCA_030760725.1). Taxonomy (NCBI): domain Eukaryota; kingdom Viridiplantae; phylum Streptophyta; class Magnoliopsida; order Poales; family Poaceae; genus Neostapfia; species Neostapfia colusana. The sequence continues at coordinate 32,981,653 of JASWHV010000004.1, read as the reverse complement.
TACGTTCCGTGACTTTCTGCTTCCTCGTGGTGTTCAGTTGCGCATGTCATGCCCGTACACTTCCCCCCAGAACGGCAACGCTGAGCGCATGATTCGGACCACCAACGATGTCATGCGCTCCCTGATGTTTCACAGGCTTCTACCCCTGCTCACTACTGGGTGGAGGCGCTTCACACTAGCACCTACCTCATTAATCGCCTTTCTACTAAGGCGATTAGTGCTCCCACCCCTCACTTCGCTTTGTTCGGCACCCATCCACTTTACGACCATCTTCGAGTCTTCGGGTGCGCTTGCTACCCGAACCTCTCTGCTACAGCTCCCCATAAGCTTGCGCCTCACTCGACTCAGTGTGTTTTCCTTGGGTACTCCCCTGACCATAAGGGGTACAGGTGCCTTGACCCCACCACCCGTCGTATCTTGATCTCCCGACACGTCGTCTTCGACGAGTCATCTTTTCCTTTCTCCATCACCTCTTTCGATTCCACCACAGAGTTGGACTCCCTTTTTCCTACTGACCCCGAGGCTGCCTCCCAGCTGCCTTGGCCTATTTCTTCTGTAGGATCGACACGAGCCACGCCTCAGGTGCCCCCGATGCCGACTGCTACACCTCGTGTAGCATCGACGTCTTCAGCGTCACCCGTTGCACCCCGTGTGGCATCGACGCCTCCGACGTCACCCGCTGCGCCACGCGCGACATCGACGTCTTCGGCGTCACCCGCTGCACCCCGTGTGGCATCGACGCCTCCGACATCACCCGTTGCGCCACGCGCGGCCTCGGCTTCTCCGACGCCACCAACTATACCTCAGGTGCCCCTGGCGTCACCAGCTACACCACGTGCGGCATCGACGCCTCTGTCATTACCTGCTGCACCACGTGCGGCATCAGCACCTGCGGCGTCACCAGCTGCCTCCCCGATGTCACCTGCAGCAAGCACGACGCCACCAGCCGCGCCACGCGCGGCACCGACGACGACTTCACGCTTTGCTGACCCCGCACTTGTCTACTAGCGACGAGCGTGGGGGGAGGCTCCTGCTCCAGCGACGCCACACACGGCCTCGAGACCCACTCTCGTCTACTCACGACGAGAGAAGATGGTTGTACCCGAGCGGCCGGTGTACAACCCCCCTCTCCTTCACAGGGATCCTGGTCACGTCCACCCAATGGTGACTCGAGGTGCGTCCGGGAGTCTTCGGGCAGTTGAGCGGTTCGATGGGGCCGCTTTCTCGTCAACGACATCTCCACCGACCGAGCCTTCTTCGATCTCGCCCATACCCACTTCCTTGCGTAGCACCCTCGCCGACCCTCACTGCCGCCGCGCTATGGAGGAAGAGTATGAGGCCCTGCTTGCCAACCGGACCTGGGACCTGGTTCCCCGTCCTGGTCGTGGCAATGTTGTCACGGGCAAGTGGGTATTCACGCATAAGAAGAAGGCGGATGGAACCTTGGAGAGATACAAGGCTCGTTGGGTACTCCAGGGTTTCACTCAGCGCCCTGGAGTCAACTACGACGAGACTTTCAGCCCGGTGGTGAAGCCGGCGACAGTTCGTACCATACTGTCGCTAGCTCTCTCAAGTTCTTGGCCTGTCCACCAGCTGGACGTTAAGAACGCCTTCCTCCACGGTACACTGACCGAGACAGTGTATTGCAGTCAGCCGGCAGGATTTGTAGATTCAGCTCACCCAGACATGGTCTGTAAGCTGAACAAATCCTTGTACGTACTAAAGCAGGCACCACGAGCCTGGTATAGCCGGTTTGCCTCTTTCTTGGTTTCACAGGGGTTTGTTGAAGCCAAGTCGGACACTTCGCTGTTTGTCTATCGGCGGGCAGTGACACAGCTTACCTCCTACTGTACGTCGATGACATTGTACTGACAGCATCTAGTCCGGCTCTGCTTTGGCGAACCATCTCTGCTTTGCAGCAGGAGTTCACTATGAAGGACCTGGGCCGTCTCCACCACTTCCTGGGTATTACGGTCGAGGACTGACCAAGCGGCCTATTCCATCACCAGCGACAGTACTGCCTGGATATTCTCCAGCGAGCAGGCATGGTTGATTGCAAGTCGTGCTCCACTCTAGTGGATACTCAGGCGAAGCTCTCCGCTACCGACGGGACACCCGTCTCTGACCCCACTTCTTACAGGAGTCTTGCAGGTGCTCTTCAGTACCTCACCTTCACCAGGCCGGATATCTCATATGCGGTTCAGCAGGTGTGCCTCCACATGCATGACCCGAGGGAACCGCACCTCACTGCTGTCAAGCGGATTCTTTGGTATCTACGAGGCACCCTCGACTACGGCCTCCTTCTTCGGCGTGACACGGCCTCCGAGCTGGTCATGTACACTGACGCCGACTGGGCAGGCTGCCCAGACACACGACGCTCTACTTCTGGGTACGCCGTCTTTCTGGGCAGCAACCTCGTCTCCTAGTCCTCGAAGCGACAGCCCGTGGTGTCGCGCTCGAGTGCTGAGGCGGAGTATCGCGTCGTGGCTAACGGCGTGGCTGAGACCTCCTGGCTTCAGCAGCTACTTCAGTAGCTCCACACTCCCGTCATCAAGAGCACCCTCATCTACTGCGACAACGTCAGCGCCATGTACCTCTCCACCAACCCGGTCCAGCATCAGCGCACGAAGCATGTGGAGATCGACCTTTATTTTGTTCGTGAGCGGGTTGCACGGGGCGAGGTTCGGGTACACCACGTCCCGACGACGACGCAGTTCGCCGACATCTTCACGAAGGGCCTCCCGTCGTCGCTGTTCTCCGAGTTTCGGTCCAGTCTCAACATCTGCAGTGGCTAGATGTTGTGACTGTGGGGGGTGTTAGACACTGTAATTAAGGGTGTATCACAGGGGCATATTAGTCATTAGAGAGGGATTAGGGTTAGGGGTAGTTTAGTCTTTTCTCCCCTCCTAATCCCTCTATATAGTCAGACCTGTAACCAGCATTTGATTATCATCTAATACAGCTATCATTAGCCCTCTTTCAATATCATTCAAGGTGAATAAAAAAAGGGTGTACCCTGCCAAAGTCTCCCACACATTGTGGGGGTCTGGGAAGGCTGATTTGAACCCAAGACCTTAAGACACAAGTGGAGATACACTACCACTGCGCTAGGTCCACCCTTCCATCATTCAAGATGAATACAATAAAAAAAATTGACAAGATACAAGAAAGCAGCTTCGTCTTGGAAAGTAACCCCTCAACCCCCAAAAATAGACTACAGAAATACTAGTAGTGTTTTATCATGTCATGATGAGTACTAAGAACGGTGTTCCTCATTAAGGGTGTACCAAATGTCCAAATGACAAGCCATACATTGTTACAGGAATATCTTAGAAGCATGGATTCCAGATATCAGTTTCTAAAAGATTAGTCACTAGTTCCCTTTAAAACAAATGAAAAGCTATGCCTGTGCTTGTTGTAGCAGATGCCTGTGCTTGTTGTAGCAGAAAGACCGTAAATGCCAGCGAGAATACAGAACATATAAACAAGACAATCAGGCAAAACATGCAGTTTTATTGTGGGATCCGTTGATAAGGAGAATAGTTATTAAGGCGATAAGCCGACATAAGGCGACCTACCTCTTTTTACCTTTTAAACGATAAGGCGTAAGGCAAGGCGACACCTTATTAATATATAAATATAGGAATACAATCACAAATTCCAAATAGATAAGGATAAAAGTAACAATTAGCAAATACAAATAGTTCAACATGTGGGAGCTTTCAGCACTGGGTATGCCCTTTTAAATAGTTCAACATAGAGCAACATAATAGTGTTTCCTACCCCGCCTCTCTTCTCTGCCTCAGCTCAGCCCACAGGCCGCTCTCCCCCGATAGGCCTGATTCCTTTCTAGGGCAGGCCAATCCCCACCCACGGGTGACGCTCCCCAGCACCCCCCCCCCTCCACTCCCCTCAGCGGCGCCCCACCCCCCTCGGCGGCGGCCTCCCCCGCCTGGACTGCTGCCTTCCTCCACGGGCAGCCCCACCTCCTGATTCCGAGCGGATCCACAAGCGGCTGGCTGGCATGGATCGGCGGCGGCCTCCCCCACTGGCTACGCTTGCTGCCTTCCTCCGCTCTATCGCCCCCCCTTCCCGGCTAAGGCAACAGGGATGCCTTAAGGTCCCTGGGCGCCTTAGCGCCAAGATTTAAACCGGCGCCCGGACGAATAGGCATTTGCCGGGTGCCTGGGCCTGGGCCTCCAAGCGCTCAGCGGTGGCGCGGCGAGGAGGAGCGTGGCGGCGGCAGCAGGGCGAGGAGGAGGAGCAGAGGCCGCGGGTCGGGGAGGGGAGGCGGCGTCAGGGCGGCGTCGGTGCTGAGTAGGGGAGGAAGGCGGCGTTAGATATGGGTTGGGCTGGGCCTTGAGAGTCAGTCCGGTTGATGTGAACCGTTAGATGAGATCCAACGATCCTCCTTTGATATGGAATATATATACAAACTCTTCCTCTTTCATCCTAACCCTACTTTCCGGTCCTCAATCCTCCCCTTCCCCTCTCCAATCGGCGGCGGCGGCGGCAACCCACCGACGGCGGCCCGGCGGCAGTGGAGACCCGGCGACGGCGGCCCGGCGGCAGCGATGACCTGCAAGCTCGACGCCGTGAGGGGCAGGCGGCAGCGGTGACACAGCGAGGGGGCGGGCGTCGCCGGCGTGAGGCGGCGGCGACCAGGCGAGTCAACCGACCATGGCGTCCAGGCCGGAGCGTCTGGACGCCTAGGCGACGCCTTTTAAACGCTACTTAGCGTTTAAGCGGCGCCTTAACAATTATGATAAGGACTCCACAAATATTTCTCAAAAAATAGGGCTCCACATATCACATATGCCAACAGGTGTGGTCCTAAATCATTTTCAGTATCAAAATTCACTTTTAGTTCTATGAGGCATGCAAAAAGGACATGACACACGGTCAATTAAAATTTAAAACAATACTGATAATTCAAAGGTATATTTCTTACTCTGAACTTATGGTCGTTAAAGCATTTAGCAGGATGTCCAGAAGCAATGGTTCATGAGTACCAATGTCTACCCTGTGCAAATAAATAAGATGAGAATGTTGGAATGTGTGTATGTGTGTGGGGTGTATTGGGCTTGGCCCATGTATCTAGCCCTGTGGGCTATATGTACCCTTAACACTCTATTGGAAAACCTAATTGATTTTTCCCTTCAAATTTGGTATCAGGCAGCTCTCTCTCTCTCTCTCTCCCGACATGCACTCGAACGGGCTGCCGCCGCCAGCCGCGGGCGCGTCGCCGCCACCCGCCCCTCCTTCCAACCCTCTGACTTCCGTTGCCGCTGCCGCCCCGCCCTCGGGGCGGCCGCATCGCCCTGGGCCGCCGCCGCCTCCCCAACGCCGCCCGAGGCCGCGCCGCCCTCAGGGTCGGCCGCCGCTGGCTTGGCTGCGCCGCCCTGGGCCGCCGCCTCCACAGCGCCGCTCGGGGCCGCCCCGCCCTCGGGGTCGGCTGCCGCTGGCTTGGCCGCGCCGCCCAGGGCCTTCGCCAGCTCGGTCGCGCCGCCATGGGCCGCTGGCGCCTCGGTCGCGCCGCCCCGGGCTGTCGCTGCCTCACCAGCGCCGCCCTGGGCCGTCGGCGCCTCGGGCGCGCCACCCCGGGCCGCCGCCGCCTCATCTGAGCCGCCGCTGGGTCATCTCCAGCATCCACCGTCTGGCTTCTTCCCGCCGTCGCCGCTGGACGCTCAGCCGCCACCGGCACCTAGTCAGCTGTCACCGCCGGCCCCTCATGTGTGGCCAACGTCGGATGGCATCCAGCCGCTGCTGCTACTCGGCCTGTGGCCGCCGGCGGGTCTACAGACTGCGCCGTCCCCGGGATGTCCTGCTTCTTCGGCGTTGTGTGCCTCGTCGCCACCACCGCCGGTTGCCGTCTTCGCTACCCTCGCCGATCATGTGGATCCCGCCGGTGGTACTGGTCCGCCGTCTGCGACTGCCTCCGGCGTCGTCGCTGCTCTGGCGGCTGCTCGCGAGCGTGAGCGGACTCTCCCTCTTGCCTTGGAGCAGCAGTGAGCGTCCATAGCGGCTCTCACTCAACAGCTCGAGAAGCCCACGCACCCACAGTGGAGTGCCACCCGTGAGCCCTCCCTAGGCGACGGAGCTGTCTACAGCACCTAAGCGGTTTCCCTCGTCGCCGCTCTCCACGCTCAGGCGGCTGGTGTCCAGAACATCCGGGCGTTCGTCCCGGTTGTCCTCAGCACCGACTCCACTTTGTACGCCAGGTGGCGTCACTTGTTTCTCCTTACGTTGAGCCATTTTCTCCTTGACGATCACGTCCTCTGGGACGACTCCACATTGGACGATTCTTGGATCAGCATGGACAGCCTGGTCCTTGCCTGGATCATCGGGTTCCCTCTCTGAGGAGCTACAGGATATTGGCGGGCAGCGTGGTGGCAGCACTGCTTGTCAGCCATGGCTCATCCTCGAGAAGCGCTTCCAGGGGAACCGCGCGACCCGAGCTCTTCACATCCGGACGCGGTTCGGGACTGCTGTCCAAGGGGACCTGTCGGTCTCCGCCTACTACCGTCAGATGAAGGGTATGGCGGATGCCCTTCATGACCTTGGTGACCACGTTCCAGAGACTTCTCTTGTTCTTCAGGTCCTGCAGGGCCTGAACAAGCGTTACTCCCACCTCCGGACTGTGATTCTTCGCGAGGGGCCGCTCCCGACATTCGAGAAGGTCTGGTCTGATCTCGAGCTCGAGGAGATCACTTATGGAGGTCCTGTCGTCTCGTCGACTGCCACCGCCTTCTACGGCTCTGGACAGCCCTACCGACCTCCTCCACCTACTGCTCCTTCAGGGGGACAGCCGTCGCGCCCGCCTACCACTCCAGGGGCCCCTGCCAGCCCTAGCAGTGGTAATCGTCATCGCGGTGGCCGTAAGCGCGGTAGCCGTGGAGGTTCTACAGTAGGAGGTGGTACCACTGGCGGTGGTGACACCGGTCAGGGTGGCGGCGCAGGTGCTCTGCCACCCTGGCCCACTCCCTACAACCCGTGGACCGGTCAGATCTCCATGTGGCCTGGGCCATCTCCGGATCTCCCGCCACCTCGACCTTCGCGACCTCAGGCGGCCTACGTAGCTACTCCTACCCACGGTGGGCCTGGCTACCCTCCTGGAGGACAATGCACTTCGACCTCTGGTGGGCCGTCCACCCACTGGGCTCGGGTGTTGAGTTCTCGGCGCAGCACACCACTCCTGACGGATGGGACCGTCAGTCGTTGGCTTCCTCCTTCAGCACGATGTCTCTCACTCCACCCGGTGTTGTCTAGGTTGCTGATTGAGGCGCATCATACCACACTACTCCTGATGCTGATATACTCTCTTCTACCCACCCTTCCTACCCTTATTATCCTTCATCTATCGTTGTTGGGAATGGGTTTGTTCTTCCTGTCACCTCAGCAGGTGACTTAGGTTTTTCGGGTTCTTTCCAGCTCAGAGATGTTCTCGTTGCTCCTGACATTATTCAGAATCTTCTTTTTGTTCGTCGTTTTACCACTGACAACTATGTTTCCATTGAGTTTGATCTTTTTGGTTTATCTGTGAAGAATCTTACTACCCGGCGTCTTCTTCACCGCTGTGAGAGTTCGGAGCCCCTGTACACGTTTCGTCTTCCTGCTTCCGCTTCGGCTTCGCCTTTTGGCCTGGCTACGACAGCTTCTTCCACGACTTGGCATCGCCGGCTCGGCCATCCTGGTGATGATATTTTGTCTAAGTTGTCTAGTAGTTCAGTGATTTTGTGTACTAGGGGCACTCATGAGTCTGTGTGTCATGGTTGTCAGCTTGGTCACCATGTTCGGCTTCCATTTCCGGATTATGTTACTTATGTTGAGCGGCCTTTTGATCTGATTCACTGTGATCTTTGGAGTTCTCCGATTGTCAGTGTTTTAGGTTATAAATATTACTTGGTGATACTCGATGATTTTTCACACTATTCGTGGACTTTTCCCTTGCGACAGAAGTCTCATACGTTTGTCACTCTTTCTCACTTCTTCGCTTGGGTGTCTACCCAGTTTGGGTGTATTATTCGATCCGTCCAGTGCGATAACGGGCATGAGTTCGATAACTTTACGTTCCGTGACTTCCTTCTCTCTCGCGGTGTTCAGTTGCACATGTCTTGCCCATACACTTCCCCTCGGAACGGCAAGGCCGAACGCATGATTCATACCACTAACGATGTCATGCGTTTCTTGATGTTTCAGGGTTCCATTCCTGCTCGGTACTGGGCGGAGGCTCTTCACACCGTCACTTTCCTCATTAATCGCCTTCCTATAAGGCGATTAGTCCCCCCACCCCTCACTTTGCTCTTTTCGACACTACTCCTCTCTACGACCACCTTCGAGTCTTTGGGTGCGCATGCTACCCTAACCTGTCCGCCACAGCTCCTCATAAGCTTGCGCCTCGTTCGACTCGGTGTGTCTTCCTCAGGTACTCCCCTAATCATAAGTGATACCGGTGCCTTGACCTTGCTACCCGTCGTATCTTGGTCTCCCGACACGTCGTCTTCGATGAGTCTTCCTTTCCCTTTTCCACTTCGTCCTCTGACTCTGTCGCTGAGTTGGATTCTCTCTACTCTACTGACCCCGAGGCCGCTCCTATCCAGCGACCTTGGCCATTACCCTCTGCAGGTTACCCACCCGCAGGGCCCCGCGCGGCCCCGACGTCGCCCGCTGCGCCCCGCGCGGCCCCGACGTCTCCTGCTGCGCTACGTGCGGTCCCGGCGCACCCGACATCGCCCTTTGCGCCACACGCGGCCCCGGCATCCCCAACATCGCCTACTGCGCCACGCGCGGCCCCGGCATCCCCGACGTCGACTGCTGCGCCTCGTGCGGCCTCGGCGTCGCGGTACGCTGACCCCGCTCTTGTCTATCAACGACGAGCGCGGGTTGGTGCACCAACCTCTTCCCGCCTCGAGCCTGTGGTGTACCACCCCCCACTGCTCCATCGGGACCTCAGTCACGTCCACCCGATGGTGACCCGACGGACGGCTGGGGTTCTCTGTCCAGTGGAGCGGTTTTCTGGGGTCGTCCTCTCCTCGACAACATCCCCACTGCCTGCCTCTTCACCCATCTCGCCTATCCCCTCTTCTGCCTGTAGCGCCCTCGTCGATCCCAACTAGCGTCGGGCTATGGAAGAAGAGTATGTGGCCCTGCTTGCCAACCAGACCTGGGACTTGGTTCCCCGTCCTGGTCGTGGCAATTTTGTCACGGGCAAGTGGGTTTTCACGCATAAGCGGAAGGCGGCTAGGTCTTTGGAGAGGTACAAGGATCGGTGGGTCCTTCGGGGCTTCACTCAGCGCCCTGGTGTCGACTGCAACGAGACCTTCAGCCCAGTGCTGAAGTCGGCGACGGTTCGGATCGTTATGTTGTTGGCTCTCTCGCGTTCTTGGCCTGTCCACCAGTTGGACCTCAAGAACGCCTTCCTCTACGGCACGCTGACGGAGACGGTGTACTGCAGTCAACCGACAGGGTTCGTTGATTCAGCTTGTCCAGACATGGTATGCCAGCTGAACAAGTCCTTGTACGGCCTGAAGCAGGCGCCCCGGGCTTGGTACAGCCGGTTCGCCTCCTTCCTGGCCTCGCTCGGTTTCGTCGAGGCCAAGTCGGACACCTCGCTCTTCGTCTACGGCCGTGAGGGGGGCACTATGTACCTCCTCCTGTACGTCAACGACATCGTCCTCACGGCGTCCAGTTCGGCTCTCCTCCAACGCACGATCTCCGCCCTGCAGCGGGAGTTCGCGATGAAGGATTTGGGCCAGCTTCACCACTTCCTGGGCGTGACGGTCGAGCACCGATCGAGCGGCCTGTTTCTTCACTAGCGAAGGTACTACTTGGACATCCTCCAACGAGTGGGCATGGCTGACTGCAAGTCGTGCCCTACTCCGGTAGACACCCAGACGAAGGTCTCCTCCGTCGGTGGCGTTCCTGTTGCTGACCCCACTATTTACAGGAGTCTTGCAGGTGCTCTCCAATACCTCACATTTACCAGACCGGATATCTCCTATGCAGTTCAGCAGGTGTGCCTCCACATGATGATCCGCGGGATGATACAAATCAGGAATTAGAGGACTGGCCAAAACAATGTTGTTGTTTAACATGACGTGCCTAAACTAAAAGGTTACAATCGGCAGTGTGTAAAACCCGACTAGGAGAGAAATGTTTCATATCAAACACGTGCTAAATTATTTTGAATCTCAAGATCATCAATGTTGTAAAAGGGTGTTGGGGTAATGTTTGCTCCTTCAAGAGCATCATAACTTGGTCTCTTACAATCTAAAGGCAACTGCAATAACTGTAAATAAACAAGCACATTTTTACACCCCTTAGTGCAAAGTACAGAAATTCACTTGAAGCGCTTTAGTCACAATAATACATAACCAAAGATCGTAAATGAGTATTTATCCTGTTTGTATATGCTATTGCCATTAAAACCACAAGATAATGAACATTATGATTTAGTAAAATGTTCTATAGGACGGCGATCAGACCCACGATGCTATATAGTGTGGAGTGTTGGCCAATTAAACGACAACATATCCAACAAATGAGTGCCGTAGAGATACGCATGCTACGGTGGATGTGCGAGCACACGAGAAGAGATCGAATAAGGAATGAGGCGATTCGTGATAGGGTAGGGGCGGCGCCGATTGAAGAGAAGTTAGTCCAACATCGACTAAGGTGATAGTGGGATGATCTACCCCTGCCCAGGGCAGCCAGAACTGGGCCGGATCCTCCTTCTAGAAGAGATTAGAGTTTAGTCTTTTTAGAGATAGAATTAGAGATAGACTAAAAGATTGAGTTGTAATAGATCAGGACTTTTGTAAGGGGGTCTATATAAAGAAGCCAAAACACCCTAGTTTCAGATCAGATCAATAGAGTTTATTCCTCCACAAAAAGCCGGCCGCCACCTCTCTCTCTTGGAGCAGCCGCCGCCAAGGGCTAAGCCCAAGCCGCCGCCCCTGTTCCCATCTATTCTGCGCCTCCACCTTCAGGAACAGGCAGCAGCTCCTCTGCTCTTCCTGATCTCCCCTGTTATGCGCACTAGATCATATCAGGGCTGGTGATTCCCCTGTGCTCCTCTGTTCTGCCCTACTAGGAACAGAACTGCTCTGATCAATCTGATCAGAACCAGAGCCCTCTGATCCTCTCTCAAGAATTGCTGCATCACCAGGAAATCTTTTTCTTAGGTGTTGATCATCTGGATCAATCTGTTTTCAGCCGAACAGATCTGATCAAGGTGTACTGGACACCGGAATTGCAACATTCGTGGCATCAGAGCCGGTTCGACCCTAGGTTGAATTCAGCAAGATGTCGTCTACACCTCCAAGCAGTGGCAGGGCCACCGGCCATGCGACACCCTCTCTGGCAGCTCGTGAGGTGAACACCGGGACGGGGTTCCCCGTGCTCACCAAGACCAACTACGCCGAGTGGGCTGTCATGATGAAGATCAAGCTGAAGGCACGGCTGCTTTGGAAGACCGTGGAGGAGGGCAACGTGAGCGAGCAAGAAGATATGATGGCGCTTGACATCTTGGTCAGCGTTGTCCGCCGGAGATGATCACGACGATCGGAGAGAAGAGGACGGCGAAGGAGGCATGGGACACGATCGCCATCATGCGGGCCGGGGCCAACCGCGTGAAGAAGACGACGGCACGGAAACTCCGGAAGGAGTTCGAAGCCGCTGCCTTCAAGGATGGCGAGAGCGTGGAGGACTTCTCCCTCCGCCTGAGCGGCAATGCTATCACGGCTTGCGTTGCTAGGGGAGGAGATAGGAGAAGAGATGGTCGTGGAGAAGCTCCTGCGAAGCGTTCCAGAACACTTCCAACAGATCGTGGTGGCGATCATGACACTACTGGACGTGTCAACCCTCACCTTGTCGGAGGTGACGGGGCGTCTCACGGCGGCGGAGAGCACCTTTGACTCGACGCAGCGGAAGGGAGGAGTACACGACGGCCAGCTGTACCTCACTCAGGAGGAGTGGGAGGCACAGCGGAAGGAGGAGCGGTCTACCCAGTCCGCGGGTTCTTCTAAGAGGGGCGGTCGAAAGGGCCCGCCCAAGAAGAACGGAGGCAAGAAGGGAGGTTCCGGGAGGGATCTTCCGCGGGACCAGTGCAGGAAGTGCGGGAAGAAGGGCCACTAGGCCAGGGAGTGTCGGCCGAAGCCTAAGCAGGAGGAGCCGCAGCAGCGGGCTTTCGTGGCGAAGGCGGAGGAGGAAGAGGGCGCCTTGTTCATGACAAGTGTGGCCTCAGTAAAGGAGGAGCCTGTACAGGAACGTCCTACGCGCCCACTGGAGATAGTGGAGGGACGTGTCTTCGCTCACCACGGCAACGACGACGACTTTTGAAGACACTTGTTGGTACCTCGACACGGGCGCGACCAACCACATGACGGGTTCGCGCGCCGTCTTCTCCGAGTCGACAAAAACGTCGTCGGAACCATCAAGTTTGGCGACAACTCCGTCGTGCGTATCCATGGGAAGGCTATGATCCTATTCGCCGCCAAGACGGGTGAGCACAGGAGGCTCACCGGCGTCTCCCTCATCCCACGCCTCACCACCAACCTCATCAGCGTCGGCCAGCTGGATGAGGATGGCTAAAGCATCACGGTGCATGGAGGAGTGATGCACATACGGGATGAGCAGTGGCGTCTCCTCACACGGGTTCAGCGTGACGACAGCAAGCTGTACTCCATCAGGCTCAACATCACACGTCCGGTATTCCTAACCGCGAGGCGTGATGATGTTGCGTGGCATTGGCACAAACGCTACGGACACGTCGGCTTCCAGGCGCTTCAGAAGTTGGCACGAGAGGAGATGGTGCTCGGACTTCCGCAAATTGATCACGTCGATCAATTGTGCAAAGCTTGCTTGTTGGGAAGTAGAGGCGCTCCATCTTCCCCAAGCAAGCTCGGCGGCGCGCGGAGGGCACACTCGACCTCGTCCACGGCGACATTTGCGGGCCTATCACGCCGACGACTCCAGACGGCAAGAAGATGTTCTTGTTGCTAGTGGATGACATGAGCCGCTACATGTGGCTCTATCTTCTAGCAACCAAGGACCAAGCTCCCGACTTAATTCAGCAATACCAAGCGACAGCTGAATTCGAGTCCGGGGGGAGGCTGAAGCTACTCCGTACTGATCGTGGAGGGGAGTTCAACTCACAAGAGTTCGGCGAGTACTGCGCTCAGCACGAAGTACAGCGCCAGCTCACAGCCCCGTATACGCCGCAGCAAAACGAGGTTGTGGAGCGGCGCAACCAGACGGTGGTCGGCATGGCGAGGAGTATGTTGAAGGCGAAGGGTGTGCCCGGGATTTTTTGGGGTGAGGCAGTTATCACGGTTGTCTACATCTTAAATCGATCGTCCACTCGCGACCTTGATGGGAAGACGCCGTATGAAGCTTGGCATGGAGAGCGATCAGCCGTCAACTACTTCCGAACTTTTGGGTGCGTGGGGCATGTCAAGAACACGCGACCCCACCTGAAAAAGTTGGAAGACCGGAGTACTCCGATGATTTTCCTTGGCTATGTTGCAGGGACGAAGGGCTATTGGATGTATAATCCGGTTGATGGGCGTACACACATATCATGGGACGTGATATTCGACGAGGCGGCTAAGTGGGATTGGGGGGGAAGGAGCAGGAGAAGGGGACTACACCGCCTTCCACGTCAACTCCTTAGGTCCAGCACCTGCTGGACCTGCTGTTCCAGCACCCAGAGAGGTGTTGTAGGGTCCGGAGGAGCCGAATGGGGATGAAAACAGACGGATATGGACGGATAAAATGTTTTTTATATCCATATCCATATTGAAAATTTCGGAAACGGATTGGATCGGATGTTAAGGAAACGGATATGGTATTGGATATGTCGGATGTATCGGAAACGGATTCATTGGATCGGAAAAATATGGATATCGGACGGAATTCGGATATTTATTTCGAAAAAATAATTCACAAGTAACATATAATTCATAGTCCTTACATTTAATTCAAAGTACATCCACATCAAATTCATACATGGTTCGGGGGCGGCGGTCGTCGGGGGCTCGGACTCGGAGGTCGTCGGGGGCTCGGGGGCCTGTTGGGCGTCGGGGCCTTCGGGGGCTCGGCCGCTCAGGGGCCTGTTGGGCGTCAGGGCCGGTGGCCGGCGGCGCGTCGGGGCGACGGCAATGGCTCGGGAATCGGGAGTCGGGGGCGGCGGTGGATCGGGCCGGGGCGTCAGGGGCGGCACCGGCGAGCCGGCGACAACCGGGGCGGAGCCGCAGAGGTCGGGGATGGCGGCTGGGGCGCTTGGCCGGCGGCGGCGCTGTGACCTGTGGCAATGGCAAACTGGTAAATCCTAGGTTGGAGACAAGACTGGAGGTGGAGGAGGACTCCGCTCGGGCTCGGGGTAGCCGGGTAGGGCCGTAGGGAAGGTGGCTGTGGCCTCTGGCCTGTGGGTTGTGGCTGGCTGCGGGCCCAATTGAATTTGTTGGGTCGGATATATCTCGAATATTGTTCGGATATATCCGACCCAATATGGATATCCGACAAAACGAACGGATTCTGACGAAAACCATATCCGATCCGATATCCGATTTAAAATATCCGAATCCATATCCGTATCCGAAAAAAAATCCGATCAAAATGGATATGGATCGGATATCTTCGAAAACGGTTGCGGACGGATCGGAAAATATCCGATCCGTTTTCATCCCTAGGGCCGAACAGCACCCCTGTAGTGCCCAGGAGGGGCACAAAAGGGTCTGTCCAGACCCTAGGAGTTCTTGCGCCAGCCTCCAGACCTGCTGGAGGGGGTCCAGCACCCGCGGCGTCGCCCCAAAGGCTCCTGCAGGGACTGTCCAGCGCAGATCAGGGCTGAGACAGTCCTGCACGGGGTCAGCAGCAGTGGGGGTTACGGACTTGAAGATTCCAGCACCTTCGTCATGCCCCGGAATCCTCCACGGCCCATCCGTTTCGCCACACCGCCGTCGGACCTCGGCAGCAACGTCGTCGACGCTTACTACGACGACAGCGCCAAACTACGGTTCCGCACGATGTGCAACGTGCTTGGAACCCTCACCCCTCCTGGTCGGGCTGAGCGCCCACCAAGCTTGGAGGAGGGGGAGCTCATGTTCACCACCGCGGAGGAGCCCACGTCCTTCGCCGATGCTGAGGAACACCCGTGCTGGAGACGGGCCATGCTCGAAGAGATGGAGTCCATAGAAGAAAACAAGACTTGGCAACTTGTTGATCTTCTTGCAGGACACAAGCCCATTGGACTCAAATGGGTGTTCAAGGTGAAGAGGGATGAACATGGGGAGGTGGTGAAGCACAAAGCTCGGTTGGTGGCTAAAGGCTATGTCCAGCGGCAAGGAATATATTTTGACTAGGTATTTGCTCCTGTAGCTCATCTCGAATCTGTTCGCTTGCTCCTTGCAGTTGCTGCGCATAAGGGGTGGGAGGTACACCACATGGACGTGAAGAGCGCCTTTCTGAACGGCGACTTGACGGAGGAGGTGTACGCCTCCCAACCCGCTGACTTCATCATCGACGGAGCCGAGTTCTCTACAAAAGGCCCACGCCTGTCATGCCCAGATTCTGGACACATTGCGGGTATCGGCTCAAGAAGGCTTTATATAGACTTCGTCAGGCGCCCGGGGCCTGGAATGCCAAGCTCAACGAGATCTTGCTATCACTTAGTTTCCAGAATAGTACGAACGAGCATGGGATCTATTTCCGTGGAGCTGAAGATGAGAAGCTCATCGTCGGCGTGTACGTCGACGATCTTGTGATCACAGGAGGAGACGACCTCAAGAAGTTCAAGGGGTAGATGATGAAGAGGTTCAAGATGAACGACTCGGGTCTCTTATCATATTATCTTGGTCTGGAGGTGCGGCAAACTGATGCAAGGATAAGCGTTGGGTAGGCGGCCTACGCTTCCAAACTTGTCTCTAAAGCTGGCCTGGAGGGATGCAACCCATGTGCATTCCCCATGGAGCAAGGCCTCAAGCTTTACAAGACAAGTGATAGTCCGTTGGGGCATGCAACGGACTATAGGAGCTTGGTAGGAGGGCTTCAATACTTGGTGAACACACGTCCCGATCTCGTCTACTCGGTCGGATACATGAGTCGGTTTCTAGAGGAGCCTAAGGAGGAGCACTTTGCTGCAGTCAAGCACATTGCACGCTACATAGCGGTTACAATCAACCATGGAGTCTTCTATGCAAGAGGAGACATGGAGCTTATTGGGTACTCGGATAGTGACTATGTGGGAGACGTGGAGGACCGCAAGAGCACAAGCGGGGTGTTGTTCTGTCTTGGAAACAGCCCCGTTTCATGGTAGTCCTGCAAGCAGAAGGTGGTGACCTTGTCCTCATGTAAAGCAGAATATATCGTAGCAGCTCAAGAGGCATGTCAAGGTGTATGGATGGCATGACTGATGGAGGACTTAGCTGAAAAAGTGAAGGTGCCGGTGTTGCGGGTTGACAACAAGTCATCTATAGACTTGAGCAAGAACCCAGTACACCATGACAGTGCTGGAATAAGTCTTGTAGTCCTTTGGTCTTTGGTCCCCTAGTCCCTTGTACCCTAGTCCTTTAGTTTGTTGCACTTTAGTCCTTGGTACTTGGTCTTTGTTGTACTCTAGTCCTTTGGTCTTTGTGGCCCCAATTAGGACAGCATCTAAGGACACTAGGACAGCATATTAAGGACACTAGGACAGCATCTTAGTGTCAGCCAAGGACAGCATATTAGGACAGCATCTAAGCATCTTAGACTAGCATCTTTGTGGCATATGCTTGGCTGCCATGGCAGCTATAAATATGTAGCCTCAACCCCTTGGGTTGGCATGGCATTGTGTGAGAAACAGACAAGAAAATTGCCCCAACTCTTAGTGTCATCCTTTCTTCCAATGAGAGTAAGAATTCAGCTACTAACATCTGGTATCAGAGTCGTTCTATCCTGCAGCTTAAACATCTCCTACTCATCCCCTTCCCGTACCTCTCTCTGTCCGCAACCGGTAGCAGGAACACCGGCTGTTCCAGCTCATTCCTCTCCTGCACAGACGAGCAGCAGCTTGTCTTCCACACACAACAGCCCTTCCCCACTAGTGCGCCATGTCCGACGAACAGTCTCAGCGCTCGATCGCCTCGAGCTCGCGGCAGACGGAGGTCACCTCTAGTGGCATCGACCGCAGCGGCTCTCCTTCATCTTTTGATGAGCCAAGAGCACACGCTTTCCTCGGCGACGGCTCCAGCAACGACAAGACTGACGGGTGGTGCCTCGACACCGGCGCCACCCATCACATGACCGATCGACAGGAGTTCTTCGCTGAGCTTGACTCCAATGTCCGAGGCTCTGTCAAGTTTGGTGACGCCTCCGGCGTGGAGATCAAGGGTGTCGGCTCCGTCATCCTCACCGCCGAGTCTGGTGAGCACAGGTTGCTCGTCGGAGTCTACTACATCCCCGCGTTGAGAAACTCCATCATCAGCTTGGGACAGCTGGATGAGAACGGTTCGCGCGTGGAGATTAAGGACGGAGTCATGAGGATTTTGGAATCGCCATCGTCGCCTTCTTGCCAAGGTAACTAGAGGCACCAATCGACTCTATGTCCTTCACGTGCAGGTAGCACAGCCTGTCTGCCTTGCCACTCGTCGGGACGACGAGGCATGGCAGTGGCACGAGCGCTTTGGGCATCTTCACTTCGAGGCCCTAAAGCAGCTCAGTGCCAAGGAGATGGTGCGAGGCATGCCATGCCTTGACCACGTGGAGCAGCTCTGCGACGTCTGCGCATTGACGAAGCAGAGGCGGCTTCCTTTTCCCCAGCAGTCGAGCTTTCGAGCTAAGGAACGGCTCGAGCTCGTTCACGGGGACTTGTGTGGCCCGGTGACACCAGCTACACCAGGAGGACGACGCTACTTCCTGCTGCTCGTCGACGACCTCTCCCGCTACATGTGGGTCGTGGTCCTTGGCAGCAAGGGAGAGGCTGCGAACGCCATCAGGCGCGCGCAGGCCATTGCGGAGGCGGAGTGCGGCCGCAAGCTGCATGTGTTGCGCACCGACAACTGCGGCGAATTCACGGCGGCTGAATTCGCGTCGTATTGCGCGGATGAGGGTGTTCAGCGCCACTACTCCACGCCCTACAGCCCGCAGCAGAACGGCGTCGTCGAGCGGCGCAACCAGACGGTTGTGGGGATGGCTCGGGCCCTCCTCAAGCAGAGGGGAATGCCGGCTATCTTCTGGGGAGAGGCGGTGGTGACGGCTGTCTACATCCTCAACCGCTCGCCCACCAAGGCTCTCAACGGCAGGACGCCGTACGAGGCTTGGTATGGGCGCAAGCCGGCGGTCTCTCATCTACGGGTCTTCGGCTGCCTCGCGTTTGCCAAGGAGCTTGGCCACATCAGCAAGCTAGACGACAGGAGCACTCCGGGGGTGTTCATCGGCTACGCGCAGGGCTCAAAGGCCTACCGCATTCTCGACCCAGAGACACAGCGTGTGCGCACGACGCGCGACGTTGTGTTCAACGAAGGGCGAGGATGGGCATGGAACAAGGCGGTGGATGACGGTTCGACCTCGACGCACGACGACTTCATCGTCGACTACGTCCACTTCAAGGGAGTTGGGGGAGTAGGCAACTCTTCTCCACCGAGCGTGTCTACCCTAGCCCCCGACCGTCCACCGCTACCTCAGCCGGCGACCCCACGCACTCCAGCACCGCCGGCCACTCCTCCGGGCACGCCCACTCCGTCCCCAGCTCGTGTCGAGCACGACCCAGTGGAGTTTGTTACTCCGCTATCCCACGACGAGGAGCGCCTCGACGGGTGCTACGACGGCGAGCAGTTGCGGTATCGCAAGATGGAGAACATTCTCGGCAACCAGCCGGTGCCGGGACTGGCCCCTCACGATCTGGAGGCGCAGTTGCACCTTGCGTGCGATGACGGCGAGCCTCGGTCTTTTGCGGAGGCCGAGAAACACGCGGCATGGCGTGCTGCGATGTAGTCGGAGATGGACGCGGTTGAGACGAACCGCACTTGGGAGCTTGCTGATCTCCCTCGTGGTCACCTGCGATCACCCTTAAGTGGGTGTTCAAGTTGAAGAGGGATGAAGCCGGCGCCATCGTCAAGCACAAGGCTCGCTTGGTGGCACACTGCTTCGTGCAGCAGGAGGGGATCGACTTCGACAATGCTTTTGCCCCCGTGGCACGGATGGAATCCGTGCGACTCCTTGCACTCGCTGCCCAAGAAGGCTGGCGTGTCCAGCACATGGACGTCAAGTCGGCGTTCCTCAACGGCGACTTGAAGGAGGAGGTCTACGTACACCAGCCGTCGGGGTTTGTGGTCCCTGGCAAGGAGGGCAAGGTGTTGCGCCTACGCAAGGCCCTCTATGGCTTGCGTCAGACACCAAGGGCGTGGAATGCCAAGTTGGATTCCACGCTCAAGAGGATGGGCTTCGGGCAATGCCCGCACGCGGCAGCCATCTACCGGCGAGGCAATGGAGGAAACACCCTACTGGTGGGTGTCTACGTCGACGACTTGGTGATCACCGGCACCAAGGATGCAGAGGTGGCAGCGTTCAAGGAAGAGATGAAAGCCACCTTCCAGATGAGTGACCTGGGATCTCTCTCCTTCTACCTTGGGATTGAGGTGCACCAGGCCGACTTCGGGATCACACTTCGACAGACCGCCTACGCCAAGCGCATTGTTGAGCTAGTTGGGCTCACAAACTGCAACCCAGCTCTCACTCCGATGGAGGAGAGGCTGAAGCTGAGCCGCGACAGCACGGCGGAGGAGGTGGACGCTACGCAGTACCGGCGTCTTGTGGGGAGCCTTCGCTAC
The DNA here is from genome assembly GCA_030760725.1 of Neostapfia colusana. Taxonomy (NCBI): domain Eukaryota; kingdom Viridiplantae; phylum Streptophyta; class Magnoliopsida; order Poales; family Poaceae; genus Neostapfia; species Neostapfia colusana. The sequence goes on along the minus strand of JASWHV010000004.1, from coordinate 32,961,848 downwards.
CTCACCCACACACGGCCGGACTTGGCATTCTCCGTCGGCTACATTAGTCGGTTCCTGCAACGACCGACGACGGATCACCAGCAGGCTGTGAAGAAGATCATCCGCTATGTTGCGGGGACTCTCGATCACGGCCTCCACTACCCGAGGTGTCCTGGGGAGGCACACCTTGTCGGGTACAGCGATAGCGACCACGCCGGCGACATCGACACCAGCAAGAGCACCAGTGGGATCCTCTTCTTCTTCGGCAAGTGCCTCGTTAGCTAGCAGTCGGTCAAGCAGCAGGTGGTGGCCCTGTCCAGCTGCGAGGCCGAGTACATAGCGGCCTCCACCGCTTCGACTCAGGCGCTCTGGCTTAGTCGACTGCTTGGTGATCTCCTCAGCAGAGACACTGGAGTGGTCGAACTCAGGGTGGACAACGTGTCCGCTCTGGCCCTGGCAAAGAATCCCGTTTTCCATGAACGGAGCAAGCACATCCGGGTGAGGTACCACTTCATCCGACAATGCTTGGAGTAAGGGAGCATCAAGGCGAACTACATCAACACCAATGACCAGCTTGCGGACCTGCTCACAAAGCCCCTTGGGAGGCTCAAGTTCATTGAACTTCGCACCAAGATCGGGATGGTCCAACCCTCTCAGAAGACGACGTACAAGACTTGGGGGGAGAATGCTGGAATAAGTCTTGTAGTCCTTTGGTCTTTGGTCCCCTAGCCCCTTGTACCCTAGTCCTTTAGTTTGTTGCACTTTAGTCCTTGGTCCTTGGTCTTTGTTGTACTCTAGTCCTTTGGTCTTTGTGGCCCCAATTAGGACAGCATCTAAGGACACTAGGACAGCATATTAAGGACACTAGGACAGCATCTTAGTGTCAGCCAAGGACAGCATATTAGGACAGCATCTTAGACTAGCATCTTTGTGGCATATACTTGGCTGCCATGGCAGCTACAAATATGTAGCCTCAACCCCTTGGGTTGGCATGGCATTGTGTGAGAAATAGACAAGAAAATTGCCCCAACTCTTAGTGTCATCCTCTCTTCCAATGAGAGTAAGAATTCAGCTACTAACAGACAGAAGCAAGCACATCGATGTCAAGTAGCACTACATACGGGAGTGTGTGGACAGCGCTATTATTGTGCTTGAGTAAATCTCCGCCCAGTACCAGATGGTGAACATCTTGACCAAGGCCCTTGAAAGACAGAAGTTCGTGGAGATGAGAAGAAGGATCGGGATCTTAGGCGTGGGCCAGCGTCAGGATCAGGAGGAGAATGTGAGCTGATCTGCCTCTGGCCCAAGGCGGCCAGAACTGGGTCGGATCCTCCTTCTAGAAGAGATTAGAGTTCAGTCTTCTTAGAGATAGACTAAAAGATTGAGTTGTAATAGATCAGGACTCTTGCAATGGGGGCTATATAAAGAAGTCAAAACACCCCAGTTTCAGATCAGATCAATAGAGTCTATTCCTCCACAAAAAGCAAGCCGCCACCTCTCTCTCTTGGAGCAGCCGCCACCCAGGGCTAAACCCAAGCCGCCGCCCCTGTTCCCATCTATTCTGCGCCTCCACCTCCAGGAACAGGCGGCAGCTCCTCTGCTCTTCCTGATCTCCCCTGTTCTGCGCACTAGATCAGATCAGGGCTGGTGATTCCCCTGTGCTCCTCTGTTCTGTCCTACTAAGAACAGAACTGTTCTGATCAATCTGATTAGAACCAGAGCCCTCTGATCCTCTCTCAAGTCTTGCTGCATCATCAGGAAATCTTTTTCTTAGGTGTTGATCATCTGGATCAATCTGTTTTCAGCCGAACAGATCTGATCAAGGTGTTCTGGACACCGGAATTGCAACAGTAGTTTGGACATATCCAGCGGAGACCTCCAGAAGCACTGGTTAACAGTGAGATTTTAAGAGGTAGAGAAAATATTAGGAGGGGTAGAGGACGACCAAGGTTGACCTCGAAGGAGGCGGTAAAACGAGATTTGAGAGATTGGAATGTATCCAGAGACTTAGCTCATGATAGGACCGCATGGAAAGTAGCAATTCATGTGCCAGAATTTTTTTCTTTTCTTTTTCTTGTTACTCTTATATCTCTTCCTATCTTTTATTTTATTGAAATATATATATATATATAATTATTGGGTTTCATGTCTAGCCGACCCCAACATGCTTGGGATAAAGGCTTGGTTGTTGTTGTTTGTGTGTATGTATGTATCTTTGTATGTACGTATGTATGTATGTACGTACGTACGTATGTGTGTGTGTATGTCTATATATATATATATATATATATATATATATATATATATATGTATATATATATATATATAATTATTGGATTTCATGTCTAGCCGACCCCAACATGCTTGGGATAAAGGCTTGGTTGTTGTTGTTGCTGATGATGATTTAGTAAACTGTTGAGAGACCAAAGGCCTTTTACTAGTCTAAAATAGTACTAACTCTCTTAATGTAAAGACTATCTTACCCCTCCCTATAGTGTCCATTTTGTTCCGTACCATGTTTCAAGGATTAAGACTAAGACAATAAATACATTGTTTCCATGCCATAACATACATCTATATGAAAAAAGCGCTCAGTACACCTGGTACGTCATGCTTACCTGCATATTCATGGAATTGCAGCCGCGTGATCGTAGAGCCTACAAGCACAATAAAAGAAAATGAAGTTAACAAAATTGTGACCGATACTGCACTTTGTTTTTTTTGGAGGGGGGGTCATGAACTCACATCAGTTAGTAAGGTTGCATCTTTAGGTAACAAAGCATTGTAGAACTCAAACCATATGTATGAATTGGAGAAGTCAAATCTAGCACAGGAAAAAACAACAGATCAATTAGGAAATTAAAGAAGGCTGCCGAATATTTTGAATTGTAGATTACCAACTTTCCCACCTCCATTGATCTTATAGGGTACCAACCCCTTTCTATTCTATATTACAATTTTCAACCTTTTTACACCAACAAGTAATCCAACAACAACATGGTTTTGTGACACAAAATGATGATGTAGGATTGCATGTTGACATGATATCATAATTCAGAGATTTTAAGCAGTATAAACAAAGATAGTTCAAAGGAATTAGCATTCAAAGACCTGTTCAGGAGGCGATGATGATTATGAGTGCACACAAGTCGAACTGTCTATTTATAGAAATCGACATGACAAAAACCAGCTAAGTAATCAGATCTTCTACACATATGTGGCACGCATCATCAGAGGCAAAATTACTTGTTGAAGACGACCTTCATAGGGTTGGGTGAACCAGTCTTGGCCTGCACGATCTTGTGGCGCTTCGTCCTTATCCTCTCCTCCATCTGCACAAGACACCGAAGAACCACCAAGTTATCCAGCCGCGAATCATCATCAGGTGGCGAAAGGCCAGTCATTCACTCATCATTCATCAGAGGAGGAGAGGAGAGGAGCGGAGAAGATAAGGCAGGAGACAACGGACGCGGGTCTGGGCCTTGTTGGGGTCGTCGAAGTAGTCCCCCATGATATCCCCAATCTCGGGGTCATGGTCGTAGTCCCCCTCCTCCCCGCCGCAGCTGCCTTCCCAGCTCGGGAGCCCCTCATGGATCACCCACCCCCCCCCCCCCCCCTCCTCGTCGTCCTCCTCCGAGGCGGCCGCGGGCATTGCCTCCCGCGGCCCAGCGCATCGGCGGATGACGAGGCGAGGGACGGCCCTGACGTGGCCTCGGGAGCGAGCGCTGGGGCTCGGGGCTCCTTCTGCTGCGGCTGCGGGTGGGAGAACCGGCGGCGGGGAGGCCGCCTTCAGGTAGTTGCCTAGGAGGGTAGGGAGCATGTCTGCTGCCGCTGCGCCGAGCTGGCCCCTGTTTCGTTTGTTCACAACGTGCGCGGAGGCGAGCCTGCCAGCCGTTAGCGCTTGAGCGGCAGGGTTGCAGGGTGCGTTGGGCGCCCCGCAAGCAAACGGTCCAGGCCAGGCAGTGAGAAAATTTGGGGATTGGGCCGGACTGAACTGTGAGACCCTACTAGGTCATGTTCGATTTTTTAATAATAAATGATTTTTATTCATTTAACAAAATAATCGAACAATTTTAAAATTTATAAAATTCGCTGGTTCAATAAACAGGGCTTCCCTCTCCCATGCATACCCCTTATTGACAGTTGAAAGTTATGGGGTTTGATTTGGTTCCTTATCTATTAATACCACTCACAATAGGTTATGGAGGTGAAAGTTGTTTCTTTGCATGTTATATCGCTGACAGTTCCATAGGAATCTTTGCAACCATCACTCTGCTCTCTTTACCTTTCTGTTTTAATGAGTGGTGAATATAGTAATTTAACTAAGGTGGATAAATTTATGCAATCAAAACTTCTCTTTAGCTTACTTTGGGAGAACAATGGAGCACTAGGGCTGGACAGCACCATTTTTTAGGACTTACTTCACTCATTCCTGTTTCATGCTTTGGCAGCAGTTGTGATATCTCTTTCTTTTTTGCCATGCAGAAAAAACAATCTAAGACCGGAGGTGGTTTTTCTCATGTTGAGTAGGCATCATGCCAGGTGCGATACATTTCTGGTATGGAGCCAATTGAACACCATTTTAGCGATTGTATGGCGTTCTTCGTCGCCAGAGTTTAAGCAGATGCTGGCTGCTGCTGCTGCTGTTCATCTGGAGGCAAATGTGATCCCTCATTCTCAATAAGAAAAGTACAGATAGTAAACTTAGCTTGACTTCTGAATACAGGACTCTACCTGTGGACGCTGTAACGTGTTGCTAATGCTTTCATCAGAGTCGGTCGATTGTATGAATGTATGATTTAGCAATCTCTGATTTGGTACTCCCTCTGTTCTCTTTTATTTGACGTTAGTACAGAATTTTTAGTTCAATTTTGAACTAAACAACCTGTCTCAACGTCAAAAAATTAAGAACAGAGGGAGTACCTTTTATCATCCATCATCTCAACCATTTTGTTTCCATTGTGCGCTGTGCGTAGGGCCTGCTAGATCCACCCCTGATTATATATCATGTTTCGTGCGTTGAGTTACGTGAATGCCAAAGGTAACAAAACGTACATCCACGGCAACGTTTTGAAAATTTTTCTTGCGATAGTTGTGAACAACATTTTTAACTCACTAAAGATCCGTTTGGTTCAGCTTTATAGAGCATATTCATTGTCAATAATGTGAATTTTCAGTCAACAGTGTTTTTGTATGAAGCAGATTCAAGTTGTAGCTTTTAGTATAAATTGGAATCTCTCCATTCTAGATTTCTCATCCAACTATTAAAAAAAAATACCCATTGGTTACACACCGTTTTCCACGGCTCACAGCTAAATCATATTTTTAATAATCTACAGTTGAACCAAACACATCTTAAAGCGAACACAAATTTATTTAAAAATACTACTGCTACAAGACCAAGATAATATGAGCAACATTTTAACAATACATCTCCAGGGCCAAAATTCACATGTTTTGGTGTATTTATGTAGCAGACTTTCAAAAATAATTAGGAACCGAGCCTCAGCCACAGCAAGAAAAGTAGGTGCTTTTATAATTAACATTGTACAGATGGCGCTGAAAAATATGCCTCTTCCAGTATTTTGATACAAGATTACCAGGTCTCAACGGAATTTCATATCTAGTACAGGGGAATGATAAGGGGGGCGTGCTTTGCGGCGCCTGCCTTATCGTGCGCACTTTGCATGCTGTCGACGGATTGATGCTGTATGAGAAATAGAAACGCAACAGATCAGTTTGGCCAGAAAAAAAGGGGGAGAAAATTTATTCGGACCGAGATTTAACATGATGCCAGCAATATCATAAGAAATTGAATCTGCTTTACACTGATAATGTCTTCCTAAATGGTCAGAACCAACACTATGTTTTAACAAATGTCTAGTGTTAAAATTAATCATCTCTGAATACCACTCCATGCAAGACCACTCCACAAAATTACCACGGCATAGATAATTAACTTGTCAAAACATCATGAAATGAGAAATACTTTAAGACAACAGAGCATCTTCCAGCTATGTTTCACATCTGTTACACCATCAAGGACAGCAAAATGTAGTTCCAGCAGCACACTACAAGCATATTGTCACGTTAAGTATATGCATACCGACACGTCAAGGAAATGAAAATTAAATAAGGGTGTTCTCCCGACGATAGAAATGGGGCACTATAGAGTAACTGGGCCGATCACAGAACACACGCCATAGAAGATCTAGAGCTTGTCCTCGAACTCAGACAGAGGAGTCATCTGCTCCTTCAGCCCCTTCCTCTTGCGGATATCCAAGACCAGCTGCGCCGCCTGCGAGCCCGCCTCCAAAGGATCAGACGACATCATGTCCCAATGGTCAAACACACACTGAGGGAACGCCTGGCCAGAGGTTGCGGCCCTGAGCGTGCTTGAGAATCCAAAGGACTCGATAACTGGGAGGTAAGCCTTGATGTTGTACAGTGGAGTACCGGGCCTCTGCATCTCCTCAAACACGTGCCCTCTCTTCTGGTTCAGAACACCATAAATGCCACCAAGAGCATTCTCAGGGGCCTGGATCTCCACAAGGTAGACAGGCTCAAGCAGCCTTGGCTTAGCAGTGAGTTGAGAAGCATATATAACCCTTCGGGCAGTAGGGATAACCTGACCACCTCCCCTGTGAATAGCATCAGCATGGAGAACAACATCACACACCTCAAAGCAAATACCACGCATGTTCTCCTCAGCCAGTGCACCTTCCTTTGATGCCCACTGGAAACCAGCCACAACTGAATCCTTGATTTCATTAAGGTACTGCACTCCCTTACACATATCAACAACCATATTCGGGCCAGTGGTCTCAGGTCCGAAGCACCAAATCTTCTTGGCAAGGTCCTTGTCCCACCCGAACTCCTCAGATAGGATCTTGGAACGCACCTTGGGATCATCACGTGGACCTACGCGGCCCTCATCAATAGCCTCAGGGAGACCCTCCTCCAAAGGACGGGCTTCCATGTAAAGACGGTTGTGCTTGTTCGGAGACTTGCTCATGACAGTGCGGCAGGACTTCTCAAGCACAGTTTCACGGAAAGACACGACAGGAGGGGAAACAATGATTTCAGCACCACCCATGAAGTCTTCCTGCAGATCCTTCAAACAGATTTCAAGGTGAAGCTCACCAGCACCAGCAATAATATGCTCACCAGATTCTTCAATTGTACACAGAACCATAGGATCAGATTTCGCCAGGCGCTTCAAACCTTCCACTAGCTTGGGAAGATCAGAGGCAACCTTGCACTGAACAGCAACTCGCACAACAGGAGAGACAGAGAACTTCATTGCTCTAATTGGGCATGCATCAACCTCCTTCTCATTTGTCAGTGTAGCATTCTTTGTAATAAACTGATCTAGACCAACCATAGCAACAGTGTTACCACAGGGCACATCCTCAACAGACTCTTGTTTCTTTCCCATCCAGATAACAGTACGCTGGACACTCTTGACATACAGATCCTTCTTCTGGCCAGGGACATAGTTTGGACCCATGATCCGAACCTTCATACCAGTAGCAACCCTCCCTGAGAAGACACGGCCAAAGGCAAAGAACCTACCCTTGTCAGATGCTGGAATCATCTTGGAAACATACAGCATAAGAGGACCCTCGGGATCGCAGTTTCTAATAGCAGTTGCATAGATATCATCAAGGGGACCCTCGTACAAGTTCTCCACACGATATTTTTGTGCTGTGGATGGAGAGGGGAGATGGAATATCATCATCTCAAGAAGAGCAGTGCTAGCTGGAAGCCAAGTTTGCATAACACGCTTCATCAGCGCCTTGCCCATCAGCTCCTTCTCATCGGACTTCATGGTTACGTTAAGCTTTTGCAGCATGGGCCACAATTTTTCCTTCTGGTCATTCATGCAGGTGTTAATGATTTGCTTGATTGGCTCATAGCAGAACTGAACAAAGCCCCTCTTACAAGTAGGAGAGCCTGTGTTTTTGGTGGTCCATTTCTTTGTGCTTGGGTCAAAGAAGTTCTCACCCCAGAGCCTCTCCATCATCTTAGACTCATCCACTCCAAACTTGGATGCATACATCTTGGCGAAGTTTGTGAGGGTAAAGGCCCAGCCGTGCAGACCAGCAGAGAATGCAACAGTTCCTTTCTCTGGGTAGACTTGGACATCACCAAGGAGCTTGTCTTCATAGGTTGCCATGATGACATTGGCATTCTCAATAACACGGGAGAAAGTCTGGTAGGCTTCCTCACCATCCACCTGAAGCTCAAGGAAACACCTGTCCATTTTGTTCACTGTAAGAACAGGTCTAATCCTCTCACCAAGTGCTTGGCGCAGCACAGTTTCAGTTTGAACACAGACACCCTCAATGCAGTCAACCACCACCAGAGCACCATCAGTGATTCGAAGAGCTGCCGTGACTTCCGAGGAAAAGTCAACGTGCCCAGGTGAATCAATAAGGTTGATCAAATATTCATTCCCATCTCTCGCGCCCTTGTATGTTTTGAGTGACTCATCAGTCATCTCATAGTAAAGAGAGATACCAGTGGACTTGATTGTGATACCACGTTCTGCTTCATCTGCGCGAGTATCAGTCATACGGACATCACCAGCAACTTCCTGGGCAATAATTCCAGCCGCTGCCACAAGAGAATCTGTAAGCGTAGACTTGCCTGCAAAGAGGTAACACCATAACTTAGCGCATAACACTTTCACAACATGTTAAGGTACCACTAGCTTTCTATTGCAAACCAGATATGAAATAAAATCATGATCCTATGTTACAGAATGGCAGGCACAAAAAAAGTATTTAAAAAATAAAGAATTGATTAACATACAGAAAATATGGGGGTAAAATAGGATAAGTCAGCAAGCAGTAAAGCTTATGAATTATAAAGGACAGTGTAAATTAAGTGAAACTCATGAATAAATCCATAGCATGTTAAAGGTACAAGTACTCTTTGTTTTCCATTTAAGTCGAATACATAAACGTTTACAATGATATGGAAGACAACAGCGGTGTTTTAAAAGGGCGTCTGAACGCCTAGGCAACTGCAGAGTGCCTCAACACCAAGGCGCCAGCCTACACGACCTGCCATGGCATCCAGGCAGGAGCGCCTGGACACCTAGTTGGTGACTAGACACCTTTTAAACAGTGTAAAACAGTAATAGTCAAGTGAAAGAGAAATCATGATCATTGAATGACTACGTACAGAAAAGTGATAGGATTGAATAAAGCAGCAAACATTATTTCAAAAATCTACTAGTACTGAAACAGAAACAGGCGATACAGACGAACATCTTAAAAAATCATGCATTGAACTCCGCCTATGTTGTAATGACATAGCCGGTCCCAAGCCCGGGTAAAGGAGGAGGGGTTGTGATAGGCTTGGCGAGCCAACAACTACACTTAGCCATTCTCATGGAAATGAAACCCAATAGAAATTCGTTGGGGTGTAACCCTCTTAGCGACGCGCCATATCGGAACCCGGGTATGGTGTTAAGTGGGCAAGGGCAGGGTCGCCACCGCCTTAGTGGCGCGCCATATCGGAACCCGGATATGGTGTTAAATGAGCAAGGGTCGGATCGCCACCACCTTAGTGACGCGCTACATCATCGTCTGGATGTAGTGATAAGTGAGCAAGGGTCTTTGCATCTTACTCGACGGGTGCAAAGCGTAAGGAAGCTAGCCGAGGAACATAGATTTCGGATGGGTAGTTGGAATGTAGGATCCTTGACGGGGAAGCTACGTGAGTTAGTAGATGTTGCCATTAGGAGACGAGTAAAGATCTTTTGTGTACAAGAGACTAGATGGGCGGGTCAAAAGGCGAGAGAAGTCAAGAATACCGGTTTCAAGCTTTGGTATTCTGGTTTGGCTGGGACTAGGAATGACGTAGGCGTTCTAACAGATAAGAGTCTTAAGGATGGAGTAGTGGATGTTCGAAGACGAGGGGATAGGATCATCTTAATCAAGATAGTAATTGGGGACATTGTCTTCAACATCATTAGTGCTTATGCCCCACAAGTTGGGCTCAACATGAGTGCTAAGAGGCAATTTTGGGAGGACTTGGAGGATACGGTTAGTAGTGTACCGATAACCGAGAAACTCCCCATAGGGGGAGATCTCAATGGTCATGTGGGTGCAACTAACCTAGGATTTGAGGGAGTACATGGAGGTTTTGGATGCGGCGATAGAAATCAAGAGGGTAAAGACATCCTAGACTTTGCCATAGCCTATGATCTGTTGATAGCTAACACCCTCTTTAGGAAGAGGCAATCTCACCTAGTGACCTTTAGTAGTGCCCAACACTCTAGCCAGATTGACTCTGTCCTCACTAGGAGAAAGGATAGACGGGAGTGTCTAGATTGTAAGGTGATCCCCGGGGAGTGTGTTGTGACACAACATAAGCTTGTGGTCGCTGACTTTCGCTTCCATACATGTTCTTTGCGGAACAAATGTGTCAAAATCACAAGAACAAAGTGGTGGAAGTTGAAGGGAGAATCACAAGAATCCTTTAAAAATAGGGTGATCACAGAAGGACCCTAGGCAGAAAATGGAGATGCAGATAGTATGTGGATGAAGATGGCAACTTGCATTAAGAAAGTAGCTAGTGAGGTCTTCGGTGTGACAAAGGGAAAGAAACTTGTAGATAAAGACACTTGGTGGCGGAATGAGGATGTACAAAAGGCCATTAAGGAGAAGGAGTGTTACAAGAGTTGGCATAATGATAGAAGCGCAAGCAACATGCTTAAGTACAAAGAGGCTAAAAAGAATGCAAGGCGGGTTGTGAGTAAGGCAAGAGGACAGGCCTATGATAAGTTATATGAGAGACCAGAGACAAAAGGTGAAAATGGCATATACAAAGTAGCAAAAATCCGTGAGAGAAAGATGAGGGATCTCAATCAAGTTAAATGCATCAAAGATGAGACTGACCACATTCTAGTGAAGGATGAAGAGATTAAGAATAGATAGCGTGATTACTTTAATGGGCTATTCGATGGGAATGGGAGCACTATGGTTGAGATGGATGACTCTTTTGATGACTTCAACAGGCGGTTCGTGCGGAGGATACAAGAGTTCGAGGTTAAGGAGGCCTTAAAAAGGATGAAAGGAGGAAAGGCCCTCGGCCCTGACAATGTCCCTATTGAGGTGTGGAGATGTCTTGGGGACGTGGCAATAGTATGGCTCACAAATCTATTCAACCATATTTTTCGGTCAAACAAGATGCCTGAAGAATGAAGGAAAAGTATATTAGTACCTATCTTCAAAAATAAAGGAGATATTCAAAGTTGTACTAATTATCGAGGTATTAAGCTTATGAGTCATACTATGAACCTTTGGGAGAGAGAGATTGAACACTGTCTGAGGAAAGTGACCAATGTCACTAAAAACCAGTTTGGTTTTATGCCTGGGAGGTCTACAATGGAGGCGATTTTCTTGCTTCGTCAGCTTATGGAGAGATATAGGGAGCAGAAGAAGGACTTGCATATGGTGTTCATCGACTTGGAGAAGGCGTACGACAAGATACCAAGGTCAGTCATGTGGTGGGCACTAGAGAAACATAAAGTGCCAACAAAGTACATTACCTTTATCAAGGATATGTACAATAATATTAGGACAAGTGTGCACATAAGTGATAGTGAGACTGATGCGTTTCCTATCACGGTAGGACTACATCAAGGATCAGCTTTGTGCCCATACATCTTTTCCTTGGTGATGGATGAGGTGTCGAAGGATATACAAGGGGATATCCCTTGGTGCATGCTCTTTGCTGATGATGTAGTGCTGGTAGATGAAACTAGAGATGGTGTTGATAAGAAATTAGAGTTATGGAGACAAACCTTAGAGTCCAAGGGGTTTAGACTTAGTAGGACCAAAACCGGGTATATGAGGTGTGACTTTAGTGGTGTTGGTCGTGAAGAGGGAAATGTTAGTCTACAAGGACAAATAGTACCTAGAAGGGACTCTTTTCGATACTTAGGATCAATGTTACAAAGCAATGGCGATATTGATGAGGATGTTTGCCACAGGATCAAGGTAGGGCGGATGAAATGGCGACAAGCCTCTAGAATCCTATGTGATAGGAAAGTCCCACAAAAGCTAAAAGGAAAGTTCTATAGGACGGTGATCAGACCCCCGATGCTTTATGAGGCGGAATGTTGGCCAACTAAATGGTAACATGTCCAACAAATGAGTGTTGCAGAGATGCGCATGCTACGGTAGATATGCAGGCACACGAGAAGAGACCGAATAAGGAATGAGGCGATTCGTGATAGGGTAGGGGTGGCGCCGATTGAAGAGAAGTTAGTCCAACATCGACTTAGGTGGTTTGGACATATCCAACAGAGACCTCCAGAAGCACCGGTTAACAGTGGGATTTTAAGAGGTAGAGAAAATATTAGGAGGGGTAGAGGACGACCAAGGTTGACCCGGGAAGAGGCAGTAAAACGAGATTTGAGAGATTGGAATGTATCCAGAGACTTAGCTCATGATAGGACCGCATGGAAAGTAGCAATTCGTGTGCCAGAATCGTAGTCTTGTTTTTTTCTTTTTTCTTTTTCCTTTTCTCTTTTTTTCTTTTTTTTTCTTTTTTCTTTTTCTTTTTTCTTTTTTTTACTTTTTTGTCTTTTTTTTCTTTTTTCTTTTTTCCTTGTTCTTATATCTCTTCCTCTCTTTTACTTCATTGATATTGGGTTTCATGTCTAGCCGACCCCAACATGCTTGGGATAAAGGCTTGGTTGTTGTTGTTGTTGTTGTATTGAAGTAATTGCAGTGTTGCCAATAGCTGTTGTTGAGGACAAATATTTGATTTACTAAACCTAGCATGACTGGATCATCATTAAGTCAAAACGAATAAGAATCTATTCAATCCTAGGATTACCCATTTTTGCTATACGAATATATCACTTATATGAAAGGCACCACAACAAACAGGTATAAGTTAGCTAATTAAATGGAGTGGTAATATTTCATAAGATGGAAAAAAATAATGCTACAAAACAGTACTAAAACATAGGTAATGACAGCTAAATCAAACCAAACAAATGATGTAGAAGTTTACACGATGTGGAGAGTGGATGCAATCACCGTTTTGGTGCAATCATGCAAACAACTCCTCTGAAGTCCACACGATCTCCATCCTACGGTTACTGCATTTTTCATTTAAGTCCTTCCACTTGGCAACAATGTCCACACTTCATTTTTTTCAATTTGCGTTGTCAGGTGGATAGGCTTAAATGAAAAAATACAGTGATCATTGGATGGAGATCTTGCACGATTGCATCAAAATGATGATTGAATATTTGAATCCCAAACGTTCCCCCACAATGTGACAAAGCTATAAATAAAGAATCAATAGTTTCTGTAGAGACGGCTCCTCTTGCACATACCATGGTCCACGTGAGCAATGACGGACATGTTACGGATGTTGTTCTTTTTGTCCATAATGCGCCGCAGCTCTTCTGCAGTAAACTTCACCATCTTGACTTCCTTTGAATATCACGCTCCTGAATCACAAGAAGTCTAGTTACAACCCTACCTATAAAAAATCCAAAGAACATCACTGGAAATGTACAAGAATTTGTATCAAGGCATCAAGCAATAATAGAAAATATAAAATGTGGATTACAAGGCAAGCATTCTAGCGAGATTCCATGAACCAAGCTTAATTACAACTCTTGAGAATCAGACGACTATCTGAACATAGATTATTAGATACTGAAAAGCCATAAGTTCCCGGCGTGAAGAAAAGACATATCTACGTCACCAAAGCTTCATCTACGCCCTAATGTGCATAACGTATTGGCCGACATGGAAACGTGAGTGATCAATGATGGACGCAGAAAAAAAGTATCTAAATGCTCCAAGTGGGGTTACTATCTGAAGCAACAAAAGCATCAGATGGGAACCTAGAAAGCGAGCTAGATTCACATACGCACGCAAGAGGTTAGAACTAATCTACCTAAAAGTTTAAAAGATTGAGCCCTTGCTCCATGTACAAGACAACAATAAAACCGTAATCATGTTTCCATGGCATCGTCCATGTCCACGCATCAACTCACGGAGAAAAGCATCAAGTCACTGAGCAAATAACTACCAACTTAAGCTATTTTTCTTTCTACTCCCAATAAATTCCAGCAAAAATAGCATCATGAATCACAAAAACGTGATTGATCGTTGACCAATACATGCCATGGTAGCGCATAATCGGCAGCGAGAGAAATAAAAAAAATGCAAGCTAGGGTTTCAGTGCCTTGGCAAAAGGGGCACTGGGGCCGCGGCGGGCGTGAGGGGCACTGGGGCCGCGGCGGGCGTGAGGGGCACTGGAGCGGCGGGCGAGTGGGGAAGGGCAGAATGAGGATTAGGTCACTGAGCTCGTTTATATAGCTGGAGGAGTCGAGGTGGGTTACTGGGCTTGTTGTTGGGCTGCAGTTGGATATGGGTCATTTTATTTTGATTCCAAAAAATGAACTGACAATAAAGAGAGCTTTATCCGATTAGAGCCAGATCAAATTTATGTTTATTTTTGAACTAAATTCTAATAAAGGCTGAAAAAATTATGAAGTGGTCCGTGGGCCGAGGCCCATTACCAGGCCTACCTGCCGGAGGAAATCGGTCCCGTTCCCGACCGGTACAAAACGGGGTCTGACCCGCTAGCTCTGTGAGATAAACCTAGTCTGCATCCCACCACAATAGAATTAGTAGATTAGATCTGATGTTTTTAAAGATAACTTGATTAAGAAAAAAATCCGACATTGATAAATGAAGGGTCTGACAGAATGTGAAAACTTCTACAATTACTACATCACCAATCTGGTTATCAATCACGGGAACGCGATCGCCCTTGTTAAAAAGGATTAGTTCCTATAAATGCAACCGATAACATATAAAAAAAGAATAATAAACAATTTAAAAAGTGTTAAAGTTTAGGTTAAAAAATTGAAGGATAGTGAAACTGTTTTTATAACATATTAATATAAATAAAATACACGTAATTTTGTAGGCAATTGTTGTGCTTATAGTCTATGGTTTGATAAAGAACATTTGTACATGTCTCTAATGGACCCCTACTTGATACAACACCAAATGATTCGATATACGGTGATAAATTTTGTAGACCATATAACTAAGTCATACAATTTCTTATTATGGGTTGAATAATCCAAAAAATGGCTTTCAATTATTTACTAAAGGATGTAACGAATTTACCCCCTTGTATAAGAACTACAATGCGGATGCCACTCACATCATATTCTATCTCAAACGTTTTCTTAAAATCAGAAAATCGTAGCAATGACCCTTGTGTAACTTTTGATTTGAAAACGTTAAAAGCTTGTTGATGTAGCGAAACCCATAGAAAAAAATTTAACTTTTGATTTGAAAATGTTAAAAGCTTGTTGATGTAGCGAAACCCATAAACAACTCCCTTTCTTATCAACTCATAGAGAGGTATTGTAATAGTGCTAAAATCCCGCACAAAACAACAATAGAAAACCTGCAAGAGTAAAGAAACTATTGCAATCTTGTTACAAGATCTTAAAAAGGAGTTTGCTTTAATAGACCTAGAAGACCGTCATTAGTTTCTTGGTATTATTACGAAGTATAAAAATGCTTCAGGTTTACGAAGGACAAGGATGACTGGGTGCAAGCAAATTAGCACCCTTTTAGCTACATCAGTAAGATTATCACTGAATAAGGGTACATTCCTTTCACCAAATGATGCAAGACAATATAAAAGTGCCGTTGGAGCATTCAAATATTTAACACTAACAATATATGATATTTCTTTTTCCGTGAACAAGGTTTGTTAATTTTTACATGCTCCAACTATAGAACACTGGACAACAGTCAAAATAATTCTAAGATATCTCAGACACACTCTTAAGTTGGGACTTACTTGTGAGTGGTTATTTAGATGTAGATTAGACAAAAAGTATTGATGCTCGTTGATTTACAGGAGATTTTGCGATGTCTCTAGGCTCCAATCATGTATCATCGAGTGGAAGGATGCAAGCAACAGTACCATGTTCCGGTATAAAAGCTGAAAACTGAATACTGCCAAATGCAATAGGTGAGGTCGTATGGATTTAGACTCTCATAAAAGAACATAGAGAACAAGCAACTTCAACACCAAACATCTAATGTGACAATATTGAAAGTAAGTATATGTCTGCTAACACAATGTTTCATACATGTACTAAACATTTTTCATTATCATTTTATAAGAGAAAGGATTGCAATAGAACAATCCAATTCTTATAGGATTAGATTGATGAGTGTTAGACATCTCAAATATCTTGTTGTAACAAATACAAATAGACATTGGTTACACCGCATTATAGATAGAATGATAAGGTTTATTTTATTATAGTGACTAATCTCAACTACATATTCACCTTTGTATTCTCTTCATAATTAATTAACAAACTATCGACACGTAACTACATTCCTTCACATAGCTTCTGCCCAACTTATTTTTACACCCTGGTCTGGTGCGTGCTCGCGAGACGGCCAGGTGAGGAGCCCCTGAAACTGAGCCGAGCCGCCGTGGAGCTGCGAGAATCGGCCGGGTTTGAACTGAGTCCAGGCTGCTGACCTTGGTCAGCTGCGCTCTAGGCCCGCATGCAGCCTCTGGTCTAGACCTTGCGTGCAATAAGTCTGCATCTGTTTTGATTTTAAAAAATGAAAACAAATTTATATTTAAGTTTAAGATCGGTAAAAATTCAGAAATCCGTAGTAAATAGATTACAGCTCATAGAAATAAAAATTTCTATGTCATGTAAGTAAACTGCAATGCATTTATTAATTCTTTTTGATCACTTTGTTTATTCAGAACCTGCATTTTTCATGACATTAAATTATAGAACCTGTAAACTTATATTACTCTATGCCATGCATTTCACTATATTCCAATATTTTACCACGTCCATAGTGGAATAATATAACAACATCAATTTATTCTTATTTCAGCTTGTTTTAATCACAATAAATGGATTATTAAGGATGACAATGGGTCGGGTGGAGTGAAACCCGTTTAAAACAAAAAAAATAGTCACAGATCAAATTTAAGACCCATTGGTGAGATTTGACGTCCGCACCATCACGTGTCGGGTCTCAGACAGTTTTCGGGTGTCCGTTAGGTTTATCTTATATGATGAGAACAAATAAGTGCTCAGAGAATTTAATCAGATGTCACATCTACTGTAACACACAGTTATGTAGGAGGCCAACAACTTTTATACATAAGAGAAATTCTATTTTTTCAAGTTGATCTCACTGTTGTTAAGCATGCGTTAAGTTTTAACCTCTTAATTATGCTTAAAATTGTCTTTTCATAATGCTTAAATTCTGGAACCTGTGCTACACAACCAATCAAACATCAAAGAAGCCCTTGATCAAAGAGGCGTGATAAAATTATGGAACCTGAGCTACATATCTTTCTTTACTGCTTATAGATGGTATGCAAAGTTTCATGCTAATATCTGATGTTTAAATATATTTTTTGTGTTAATCACTACTATATGAATGCAACTTTTAAAATGTTAATTAAATAGCTGAAACTCAAATTGAGATGAGATTAAGGCCAAACATCATGTGTTGATGAATCTTATTCACAATAATCTATTCATGAGCAGAACATGTCCACACATTTTTGTCAAATTAATAATTCCACATCTTAATTAGATTTAATTGGTTTTGGACAAACCCTCGTTATTTTGTTAATAAAATAAGCTATATAACTCCAAATCAGGTTATTCCAATTGCATTATATTAATAGCTATATTGTCTAATACTCTACAAAGTTTTGTTAGTTTTTGACCACACATCACAACATGGCATGTATCGAAGTGTTCACCACGACACTTCTCCCGGTACCGCTACCGGAGCAGTCCGCGAAGGTTCGTTGTTTGGAGGGGCTAACGTTGCTAGATCAATCGAGCTTTGAGAACAAAGGCGAACACAAAGATTTACGTGGTTCGGGCCGCCGGAGCGTAAAACCCTACGTCCACGGGAGTGAGTGTTGTATTGCCTTGCACGTGTGAGTGAGATGGGTTTAGAACCCTTTACCCGGAGGCTGCCCTGGTCCTTTTATGGCTCAAGGTTGGGGCAGTTACATTTTGGCTTGGGGCTCGACAGGTGGTGTCGAAGTGTGTAGCCGACACTTCCCCTGGGCCTGCTCTGGGCAGCCCGCGGAGGTTCTTTTTCGAAGGGGCTAGTCACCCACGGAGAGCTTTAGCGTTAGGGACGATCGAGGAAGAAGCTTGACACAGGGATTTTTACGTGGTTCAGGCCGCCGGAGCGTAATACCCTATGTCCACAGTGAGCTGAGTTGCTCATTGTATTGCTTGCTGCTCAGAACCGGAGTCCTGAGCTTGAGTGTGTAAGATGTTGAATGGCTAAAGTGCGAACCGCTGGAGTGCGAACCCCTCGTAACATTGCCTACCCAAGCCTTTTATAGTCCAAGGCTCGGGTGGCTTACAAGGTGGGCCTCGAGGACCCGACAGGTGGCCCCGGGGTGATTTCCTTCCAGCTATGCCTTGGCGCTGGCATCGAGGTCCTCGTCCTGCCGCCCTGCCCATGCCGCAGGCTAGGTGTAGCGTGTAGTCGTTGGCGATGGCACGGGCGGCAGGGTACGTCCTGTCCATGTCTTGTCGCTGCCTTCAATGGTCTGCAGCTTCAGACACTGTACACTTGTCTTGACTGTGACTGGTCACAGCGCCTCCTAACAGGCATGCGTCGCGCCCCTTCGCCTTGGGAAGGCGCGGGTCTTGATTGCTTTGTACGGTAAAGGTATGGCACGCCTTTACTCCCGCTGCTACCGCGTCGGGCAGGTAGCACTGCTCTGTTGGCCACGTGTCGGGCCCGGAGCTCTCCTTTGAGGAGAGGAGGAGCTCTGGCCCCGCCGGATACGTGGAGCCTTCGGAGCTCACCCCCGCGGAGGGGGCGAGGTCTGGCCTTCTAGGCCACGTGGCAGACCCGGAGCTATCCTCCGAGGGGAAGGGAGCTCCGACCCTACTGGACACGTGGCTCCTTTGGAGCTCACCCCGGCGGAGGGGGCGAGGTCTGGCCTTCTAGGCCACGTGGGAGGCCCGGAGCTATCCTCCGAGGGGAGGGGAGCTCCGGCCCTACTGGACACGTGGCTCCTTCGGAGATCGCCCTAGCGGAGGGGGCGAGGTCCGGCCTTTTGGGCCACGTGGCAGGCCCGGAGCTATCCTCCGAGGGGAGGGGAGCTCCGGCCCTACTAGACATGTGGCTCCTTCGGAGCTCGCCCTTGCGGAGGGGGCGAGGCCCAACCTTCTGGGCCACGTGGCAGGCCCGGAGCTATCCTTTGAGGAGAGGAGAGCTTCGGCCCTGCCGGACACGTGGCGCCTTCGGAGCTCGCCCCTGCAGAGGGGGCGAGGTCCTTAGGCGGTTTCACCCTGTGCGTGGGGGTACCCGGTATTGAGGGTACCGACAGTGGCCCCCGGGCCCACCTCGGGGGAGGTAACGATCCGGGGGTGGGGCCTTCTTCTTTCCACGCACTTCCTTGTCTTGAGTATTCCCTGTGCTGATAGGGTCTCGACGGCTTCAGAGTTCAGCCTCTGAGGAGAGGGTGAACCCTGGCATCGAAGCTCAGCCCTGTGAAAGGGGGAGGTCCGGCCTCGGAGCTCGCCTCTGAGAAGAGGGTGAGGCGTGGCATCGGAGCTCGGCCCAGCTGTGGGGGCGGAGGTCCGGAAGTCATCGGAGCTCAAGCCCACGGAGGGCGTGAGGTCCGGCATCAGGGCTCGCCTCTGAGAAGAGGGCGAGGGCTGGCATCGGAGCTCGGCCCATCTGTGGGGGCGGAGGTCCGGAAGTCATTGGAACTCTGCCTCTAATGAGAGGGGAGGTCCGGAAGGTCATCGGAGCTCTGCCTCTCAGAAGAGGAGAGGTCTGGAAGGTCATCGGAGCTCCGCCTCTAAGAAGAGGGGAGGTCCGGCATCGGGGCTCGCCTCTGAGGGGAGGGCGAGGTTCGGCATCGGGGCTTGCCTCTGAGGAGAAGGCGAGGACCGGAAGGTCATCGGAGCTCCGCCTCTGAGAAGAGGCGAAGGTCCGGCATCGGGGCTCGCCTCTGAGGAGAGAGCGAGGGTCGGCATCGGGGCTCACCTCTAAGGAGAAGGCGAGGGTCGGAAGGTCATTGGAGCTCCGCCTCTGAGAAGAGGGGAGGTCTGGCATCGGGGCTCACCTCTGAGGAGAGAGCGAGGGCCGGCATCGGGGCTCGCCTCTGAGGAGAGAGCAAGGAACGGCATCCGGGCTCGCCTCTAGGGAGAAGGCGAGGACCGGCATCGAGGCTCACCTATGAGGACAAGGCAAGGGCCGGCATTGGACCTTAGCCCAGTGTAGGGCGCAAGGTCCAGGAGGTCATCGGAGCTCAGCCTCGGAGAAGAGGGGAGGTCCGGGATCGGAGCTCACCCTTGCGGAGGGGGTGATGTGCGTCTTCATAGCTCAGCCCAGTGTAGGGCGCAAGGTCCGACCTCGGTGTTCACCCCTGCTGACGGGGTGGTGACCGGCTTCGGAGGTCACCCCTGCGATAGGGGTGTCGTCCGGCATCGAACCTCAGCCCAGTGTAGGGCACACGGTCCGGCTTTGGTGTTCACCCCTGGGGGTGGCGACCGGCTTCGGAGATCACCCCTGCGATAGGGGTATCGTCCGACATCGGACCTCAGCCCAGTGTAGGGCACACGGTCCGGCTTCGGTGTTCACCCCTGGGGGTGGTGACCGGCTTCTGAGATCGCCCCTGCGATAGGGGTATCGTCCGTTATCGGACCTTAGCCTAGTGTAGGGCGCACGGTCCGGCTTTGGTGTTCACCCCTGAGGGTGGCGACCGACTTCAGAGATCGCCCCTGCGATAGGGGTATCGTCCGACATCGGACCTTAGCCCAGTGTAGGGCGCACGGTCCGGCTTCGGTGTTCACCCCTGGGGGTGGCGACTGGCTTTGGAGATCGCCCCTGCGATAGGGGTATCGTCCGACATCGTACCTTAGCCCAGTGTAGGGCGCACGGTCCGGCTTCGGTGTTCACCCCTGGGGGTGGCGACCGGCTTCGGAGATCGCCCCTGCGATAGGGGTATCATCCGGCATCGGACCTTAGCCCTGTGTAGGGCGCACGGTCCGTCTTCGGTGTTCACCCCTGAGGGGGCGACCGGCTTCGGAGATCGCCCCTGCGATAGGGGTATCGTCCGACATCGGACCTTAGCCTAGTGTAGGGCGCACGATCCGGCTTCGGTGTTCACCCCTGGGGGTGGCGACCGGCTTCGGAGATCGCCCCTGCGATAGGGGTATCGTCCGACATCGGACCTTATCCCAGTGTAGGGCGCACGGTCCGGCTTCGGTGTTCACCCCTGAGGGTGGCGACCGGCTTCGGAGATCGCCCCTGCGATAGGGGTATCGTCCGGCGTCGGACCTTAGCCCAGTGTAGGACGCACGGTCCGGCTTTGGTGTTCACCCCTGGGGGTGGCGACCGGCTTCGGAGATCGCCCCTGCGATAGGGGTATCGTCCGACATCGGACCTTAGCCCAGTGTAGGGCGCTCAGTCCGGCTTTGGTGTTCATCCCTGCAGAAGGGATGAAGTCCGGCATCGAAGCTCGCCTCTGACGAGAGGGAGACGAGGTCCGACTCTGCTCAGGGGCCCTCCCTTCCCGGTCCCTTAGTCTTATTTGGATTACTGTCCCGGACCGGAATACGGGGCTTGGGTAATCCAGTGCACTTGGTCCCAGAGGTCTGGCCCCTAGCCCTAGTCAGGGTGTAACCGCCTGGCCCCCTAGTACTCAGACCGTAGCGCTCGGGAGGCAGAGTGCGCATGCTTTGGGTGCAGGACCGGGCAAAGCAAGGCTCTTGACCCCCCGGTCTGGCGTAGATCTTTTCCTGGAGGAGACCAACTGGCGTTACAGTACCCTTACGGGGGGAGGTCTAGAAGGCCCCCGGGCCTCTGGCAAGTACCCCAAGCACTACCACCTTCGGCAGGATGGCAAATATCTACTATGGACGAGAGTAGGAAAGAGGAACCGAGTGTACAATGGGTGTACACTGTCTAGAGCGTGGGGAGGTGATCATATAAATTAATGCGAAATTTAAATGAACACCTAAGTAAGAATGGTGAACTTACTGGGGTAGCGCTGGAGTGCCTGTCTTGGGCTCCCATGCATAGACCGGTGGCGCTAGGGCGTCTGCCGGTACCGCGTTGTCGAAGTGTTCGGTCGACACTTCCCCCGGTTCTGCACTAGGCAGCCCGCGGAGGTTCTTTTTTCGGTGGGGCTAGTCACTTGCGGAGAGCTTGAGCGTATAGACGGGTTAGTAAGAGCTTGACACGGTGAGTTTTACGTGGTTCAGGCCGCCGGAGCGTAAAACCCTACGTCCACGGCGAGCTATGGAGCTCGCTGTATTGCTTGTTGCTCAGAACCGGAGTCCTGAGCTTGAGGATGAGTTACAGCTTGGGTGTGAATGGCTAGAGTGCGAACCCCTAATAACGTCGCCTACCCAAGCCTTTTATAGTCCAAGACTCGGGTGGCTTACAAGGGGGGCCCGGGACCCGACAGGTGGTCCCGGGGAAATTGTCTTTTGTCTACCGTATCTGCAGTTATGCCGGTAGTTGTCTCTGCCGAAGGCTTCTCAGTCTTCGTCTTGTAGCCCTGCCCATGCCGCATGCTAGTTGTAGCGGTTGACGGCGGGGGCGGCATGGGATGTCTTGTCGTTGCGTTTATTGGCTGGCAGACTCTGACACTGCGCGCCAGTCTGTGATGTGACTGGGCGCAACGACAGCTGACAGAGGCGTGCTCCGCGTCTCCGCGTCTTGGGAATACGCGGGCCTTGAATACCTTGTACGGGCAAGATATGGGGCGTCTTTACGCCCGCCGCCTACCGCTCGGGGGCAGGCAGCGCTCTTCTGCTGGCCACGTGACGGGCCCGGAGCTCTCCTCAGAGGAGAGGGGGGTCCGGCCCCGCAGGACACGTGGAGCCTTCGGACCTCTCCCCGTGGAGGGGGAGGTCCGACTTCCGTCGGCCACGTGGCAAGCCCGGAGCTCTCCTCTGAGGAGAGGGAGGTCCGGCCCTACTGGACACGCGGCACCCTCGGACCTCTCTCCCGCGGAGGGGGGAGGTCCGGCTTCTGTATGCCACGTGGTGGGCCCGGAGCTTTCCTCTGAGGAGAGGGAGGTCCGGCCCCGCCGGACGCGTGGCGCCTTCGGAGCTCTCCCTGCGGAGAAGGGCGAGTTCCTTAGGCATTTTCCCCTGTGCGCGGGGGTACCCCATATCGCGGGTACCGACAGTGGCCCCCGGGCCCATCTTGGGGGAGATAGCGAGCCCGAGGTGGGACCTCCGTCTCTTCTGATCCGCGCACTTTCTCTAAGTCCCACATTGACCGCTGCCGGAGCACGAACGGCCGCGGGATCGTGGGAGCGTGCGCCCACTTGATGGTTGCTTTTACTGCGACGGTTCCCAAGACTGCCACTTCTGCACGTTGCGGCGCTTTCTTCGGGAACCGCCGGAGTGCCTTGCCGGCTTGTCTTCTTAGGAGACTGACTCCTTTACCCACCGCTTCAGTTGGGCGGCTTGGGTCCACCTGTCATCTGCGCTCGGTCTTGGAGCCGAAGCGGTTGCCGATGCGGCGTTTTCGAAGAATTTCGAATTGCTTGGAATTGCACCCGGGATGTTTTTAGAGGGGGTCTTACCCACATTGTGGCTTCCCTTCGCACTTCCTAGCGCTCTTCCTTGGACTCTTGTGCCTTTGTCTTCTTGCCTTTGAGACCTTCCTCGTCATGGCCTCCAACCCGCCACCAGAGAAGAAGCGCGCTCGATCTCCTCCAGCGGCGGCGTCTGTGCCAAGTCGGGGATCTGGGGTGCTTGCATCTCCTGCTTCTGGAGATGGCACTCCTCCCGATGGCAACTCAAAGAGGCCCCGGGCTGATGCGTTGGGGGGAGCTTCTGGAGCGTCCCCTGTTCTGCCAGTTCAAGCGACTGCGGAGCGGCCGTCAGTGATGACAGCGGGCTCTGGGAGTCCTACCCCGGCTCGGAAGTCGGGGTTCAGAGCCCGCTGGAGTGTCCGCGCTTCCCGGCCATCCCCGACTGGCGGGGAGATTGTGCCATCGCACTCGGAAACCGGGACAGCTGTCGCGGCCCCCAAGCCAGCGCGAGCTTCTCCTGTTCCGGTGTGCCCGGACTCCGCGGCGGCGTCATCTCTTCCTGCCGAGACGGCCGCCGCGGCCCCCAGGCCAGCGCAGGTCGACCCTGCACCAGGCGGCCCGACCTTTATTCCCGCGCCGCCTTCTTCGGCTCGTCCCTCTTCACAGGTCAAGAAGCTAGAAGCTAAAGAGAGTCTGGCAGGTCCGGCTGCCAGAGCCCCGGCGCCAGCTTCTCCTGACCGGCGTCTCGTCTCGGTCGCTGGTGCATCGACTCCTCTTGAGGACGAGGTGATGGAGGAGGTCGGGGGAACTGCCCCGGCCTCTGCTGCTCCATTGCCCCTGGCAGATGCCTTCGTGCTTGCCGAGACGAGCGTCCGGCAGGTCTTGGCTGCACTAGGTCACGAGCGGGAGAAGTATACAGTTGAACGGCATCGCCTCCTCACCTAGGGGAACCTTTTGCGGGAGCGGACCGCGAAGGTCAAGAGCGAGCTCGACTCCAGGCAGGAGTTGCTCGACTTCAGGGAAGTGCTCCTTGATCGGTTGAAGCGGTCTGTCGACCGCATGGACACCGAATCGCGGCGGATCAACAGGGACGCCCTGGAGGCACACGCCCGGGCCGAGGAGAGCCTCTCTGCCACTGAGTTGATACGGCAGCTGTTGGAGCGCAATAAACTCGCCGTTGAGGAACGGGAGCGTTCCACGGCAGCTGAGGCGGAGAGGGTCGCTGCGCAGCTGGCGGCGGGCGAGGATGACCTTCGAGCTCGGATCGAGGAGCTAGAGATTCAGAAGGCAGACCTCGACATGAAGGAGGAACAGGTCTCCGGCGAACGCCGGGCGGTCCTAGATCGGGAGTTGGCCGCCAACTTCAAGGCTTCTGAGTTGGAGCGGCTCGCCAAGTCTCTCCACCTTCGGGAGAGCTCCTTGGCGGCCAAGGAGAAGGAATTCTCCGAGAGAAACCTAGAGGCCCTGCAGGTAGCCCGCTGCGAGGTGGAGGAGCTCTCGGCCTTGCGGTCCTCCGAGGCGCATGCGGTCTCAAGCTTCGTTGATCGAGCGGGGTCCGCCCTGATCCCTCTTGGCTTCAGTCCGGTGAGGGCAGCGGCTCCTGCGTTGAAGGTGGCGGAGGTGATCCCTGCGCTGGAGTCGATCGGCACCAAGCTGGACAGGCTAGACTCGGTGGTCGCCAGCGAGGTTGAGGCCAAGGGAGGCGGCCTGGCCTTAGAGGTCGCCTCACATGTGCTGGCATGCTTCAAGAGCCGCGACCCTTCTTTCTCCCTGGAGCCAGCGAGAGAGGGCCCAGCCGCGGAGCGGGAGGAAGCTGCCAGGGCTGAAGTCGAGGATGTGGCCGCCCTTGTAGCCGCTAGGTTCCGGCGTGAGCCGGGGGGTCCCTAGGACCTGTTTCTCCCTTTTTATCGAGTCTGTAGTCCAGCTCATGGAGCCTCGCATGAATAGACTCTCTTGGATGTTTGTGTCTGTGATGCTTTTTCTCTCCTTCTTGGCTTTGCCTGGCTGAGTCCTTATCTCCGCAAGGTACTCAGAGGCCTTCTCCAATCTCGGAGCTCTGCACAGACACCTTCCCCGGGTCCTAACTGTGTTAGGGGCCCCCGGGGGTCTCCGGATCTCGCCCTATGGGGAGGTCCAGATCTGCCGGCCACGTGGCGGGTCCGGAGCCCCTCGTGAGGAGGCGGGAGCTCTGGCCCTGCTGGACACGTAGGGCTTCCGGAGCCCCCCCTCCCCCCCCAACCGAGGGGGAGGTCCGGTTTCCGCCTCCCACGTGGCGAGTCTGGAGCCCCCCTCAGGGGAGGCGGGAGCTCCGGGCCCGCTGGACACGTGGGGCCTTCGGGCCTCACCCATGCTGAAGGGGCGGAACCCGGTCCTTCCAGTCCTAGGCCGGAGTAGTTGGTAGCTCCTTTCCCCCCGCTTCGTGCAGTCCCCGTTGCTGTAACCTGGAGGTCCTGCACACAGGCAGAGGAAACGTAATTCTCCTCGGGGGGCCCTCCCCTCCCATCTCCTAGTCTTATTCGGCTTACGATCCTGATCCGTTATACGGGGCTTGGGCAATTCTGTGCGCGAGGCGCCGGAGCTCCGGCTCCCTTCGAGGTCCGGGTATGGCCGTCCAATCCCTAGTATCGGGCCGTGCGCTGGGGAAGCAGAGTGTACGTGCTTTGGGTTCATGACCGGGCAAAGCGGTTGTACTCCCCTGTACCTCCGGAGGGCCGATGCGCACGCTTTGGGCTCGGAGCCGGCTAAGCGGGATACGCCCCCTGGACCCCCCATGCACAACGCAGGCCTTTCCTGGAGGTGACCAACTGGCACCGCAACACCTGACTGGGGGAGGCCCGAGAGACTCACTCGGCCATCGACAGGTGCCTCAAGCGCAACCGTCCTCGGTAAGATAGCGAATGCTGACTATGGATGAGCGCGGGAGAGAGGGAGCTAGATGTACGATGAACATACATAGATAGTGCGATCATAAAAATTAATGCATAATTTAAATGAGCGCATGAGAGAGAGCAAAGTAGAACAAGTTTCTGTGTTCATGCCCATAGGTGGAATTCTGGCTGTACATGGAGGCAATGATCCGCCTCGTCTACAAGGGAAGCAAGACTCTACGCGCTTAGGGTCGGAACCAGGCTAAGCTGGACGTAGTCCTGTACCGTCCCTTGAGACTTAGCTGCCCCAAGCGTTGTTCCTAAATTCTATGGGATTTATTACAGAAGGGGATGACCCTGTTCTACTAATGCTCGGGGAGTAGGACTTACAGTATTGTTCCGTGCCAAGGGTTTTGGGAACGGATCCCACACTCGGTTGAAAGGCATGTGTACCTGGGGCGGCAGCTTTCGTGATTCGGGAGGGACGATCCCGACTTGGGGAGAGTTTATAGGTCCTTCTCGGGAAAGTGCGTGCCGCGACACCAAGTTGCCCTTCTGCAGGTCCCTGACGCGTTTGGTTCTTTGGCGGTGGTGCTAGAGCAGCAGCCGAGACCGTGCGTTGTGGGCGCCCCCGGGGATCAGGTCCTGCGCGGCTTCTCCTGGGCGCCCCCGAGGAGTTCTCCCCTTCTGGCTAAGGCCTTCAAGGGGTAGGTGGACCCGGGCTCGTCTTGGAAGACCTAAGGCGTCTTCCCCTTCTGGCAAGGCCTTCAAGGGGTTGACAGACCTTGGGCGGCCCCCGGGAGGTATGACCGAGGCACGAAGGCGTGCCCTCGGGTGAGGCTGGCCCGACCTTGCACCATTGTGATCGGTGCTTGGGCTGCTGCGACTACTTGGGGCTTCTCCAAGGTTGACGCCGCAGCAGTGCAGCCTCCACTGGCCCGGGACGGCAGCTACAGCCGGCTACCACCCCGTCCCGTCACCATCGGAGCTGGAGTCCCCACCGTTATGTACTGTCTTTATGACACGCTGAGGCTCTTGAAACCCCACCTGGTGGGCGGCGCTGACTGGAGCGTCGACTTTCTGCTTGTCATCCCTCTGAGGGTGGAGCGGCGCTTCAGCTCTCTGCTGCCTTCCTTTGCGGAAGCGCTCCTCGAGCCTCTGGATATCCGAGCACTCGGCAGCAGTATGGTTGCCGGCGCCATGCACGGGGCATAGCCCGCCCTGGTCACTATCTGGGGCTGGTGAATGCCGTTGCCTTTTGTCGGGACGTGTCCCCCGAGCTCCACTAGTCGTCGCTGCTGCGGCGACGGGGGCCGCGGACGATGACTTCATCCTGCCACTCCCCCGGTTCTTGGCCTTCTTGCCACCTCCATAGGCAGCAGCGCCGGACCCGGGCTGTCCTCCTGACTCGGAGGTAGGCAGAGAGTGCCAGTTCCGCCCTTCAGCTGCTCCGGCGCATTTGTCCGCCAGGCTGAAGAGCTCAGAGACGTCGCGAACCTCCCTGGTCGCGAGCTTCTCACGCATTTTCTCGTCCCGGACACCCTGCCAGAACGCCACCACCACAGAAGCACTTTGAATATGCGGTATGGTGTTGCGTACCTGGGAGAACCGCTGGATGAAAGAGCACAACGACTCCCCAGGTTGTTGTTTGATGGCGTGGAGGTCAAGCTCCGTGCCGGGACGGGTGTAGGAGCTGCCGAAGTTGGCGATGAACTGCCGGCAGAGCTCTCCCCAGGAAGTTATGGAACCCTGAGGGAGATTCATGAGCCAAGACCGGGCTGGGCCGGTCAAGGCGACGGGGAAGTAGTAGGCCATGACAGCCTCATCCCCTCCTGCTGCAAGTACGGCGGTGGAGTAGATCTGGAGGAACTCCGCCGGGTTGACGCTGCCGTCGTACTTTTCGGGCAGATGCGGCCAAAACTTGCGCGGCCACCTCGCGAAGCGAAGGTGGGGTGCAAGATCCGCACATCCTGCCCCTGTTGCCGCAGGTATTGGTGCCACGAATGCTTGGTTCGCATCTGGCACATTGTACCCCAATATGGGCAAGGCTGCTCCATAGGCCGGGGACGCCGCTTGCAGGGCATATGGTTGTGGCATATGCTGCGTGGCGTACGCATGGGGCAGAGCTCGCGTGGCGAAGATCTGCCCTTCAGGCTGCGTCGAGGCCGACGTCATGCTGTCGCCAGCCTCTTGGGTGCGACGCCTTTCTCGACGTCGCTCGAGGAACACTCGGGCATCTTGGCTCAAGTGGCACCGCTCCAGCTCTGCCCTCAGGTCCGTCGACGGAAACCTAGTGGAGCTGGAGCCCGCCGTCTGCCCGTCAACCGTTGGCGTGCGCGTCAGCGACACAGCCGGTTGGCCGGAGCGTCGCCCTCGCCGAAACCGAGGGTTTGCGACGGCGATGACAAGGCGGTCCACCTCGCAGACCCACTACTGGGTCGCTGAGTGGGGTGCATCCCCAGCAGGTGGATTGCGCAGTAGCGCTCTTGCTGCAGCTAGCGCACCCCCATGGTGTACGCTCAGCGCTGTAGAAGATCTCACGCTGGTCGGAGCCTGCCTTGCCGGAGTCGGCGTTGCCGGAGTCAGCTGCTGGCTACCAGCTTGTGCCGACACACTCCGTCCTGAGTGCGTCGACATGTACTCCCCGCGGGTCACGGTTCGCCGTGGACGCGGAGGAGGAGAGTTTGGCCGGTGAAGGAAGCTTGGTCATCTTCGTCGGCGGAAACTCGTTGCGCAAGGGAAAAGTCCCCCTACCTGGCGCGCCAAATGTCGAAGTGTTCAGTCGACACTTCCCTCGGGCCTGCACTGGGCAGCCCGCGGAGGTTCTTTTTTCGGTGGGGCTAGTCACCTGTGGAGAGCTTCAGCGTATAGACGGGTTAGTAAGAGCTTGACACGGCGAGTTTTACGTGGTTCAGGCCGCCGGAGCGTAAAACCCTACGTCCACGGCGAGCTATGGAGCTCGCTGTATTGCTTGTTGCTCAGAACCGGAGTCGTGAGCTTGAGGATGAGTTACAGCTTGGGTGTGAATGGCTAGAGTGCGAACCCCTGCTAACGTCGCCTACCCGAGCCTTTTATAGTCCAAGACTCTGGTGGCTTACAAGGGGGGCCCGGGACCCGACAGGTGGTCCCGGGGAGATTGCATGGTGTCTACCGTATCTGCAGTTATGCCGGTAGTTGTCTCTGCCGAAGGCTTCTGAGTCTTCGTCTTGCAGCCCTGCCCATGCCGCATGCTAGTCGTAGTGGTTGACGGCGGGGGCGGCATGGGATGTCTTGTCGCTGCGTTTATTGGCTGGCAGACTCTGACACCGCGCGCCAGTTTGTGATGTGACTGGGCGCAACGGCACCTGACAGAGGCGTGCTCCGCGTCTCCGCGTCTTGGGAATACGCGGGCCTTGAATACCTTGTACGGGCAAGGTATGGGGCGTCTTTACGCCCGCCGCCTACTGCTCGGGGGCAGGCAACGCTCTTCTACTGGCCACGTGGCGGGCCCGGAGCCCTCCTCAGAGGAGAGGGGGGTCCGGCCCCGCAGGACACGTGGAGCCTTCGGACCTCTCCCCGCGGAGGGGGAGGTCCGGCTTCCGTCGGCCACGTGGCAAGCCCGGAGCTCTCCTCTGAGGAGAGGGAGGTCCAGCCCTGCTGGACACGCGGCACCCTCGGACCTCTCTCCCGCGGAGGGGGGAGGTCCGGCTTCTGTATGCCACGTGGCGGGCCCGGAGCTTTCCTCTAAGGAGAGGGAGGTCCGGCCCCGCCGGACGCGTGGCGCCTTCGGAGCTCTCCCTGCGGAGAAGGGCGAGTTCCTTAGGCATTTTCCCCTGTGCGCGGGGGTACCCCATATCGCGGGCACCGACACGCGCGATCTGGAGCGGAGGATCGACGACAGCAGTGTCGAGGTCGTTGACGTCGCGGATCCACTGCTGGGTGGTCCCGTGGAGGGCGTCTTCAGCAGGCGGATAGTCCGGGAGCGCTTCTGTGGCGGCTAGCGCGCTTGCTTGGGAGTCACTCGGTGTTGCGGCAGATCTTGGGCTTGCTGTAGTCGGCGCTGCCGGAGTCGGCTGCTGGCCTCCAGCTTGCACCGACACACTCCGTCCTGAGCGTGTCGACACGTAGTCCCCGCTGGTCACCGTTCGTCTTGAACGTGGGCGGGGAGAGCCTGTCGCTAACGGAAGCTTCGTCATCTTCGTCGGTGAAAGCTCGTCGCGCAAGGGAAAAGGTCCTCTACCTGGCACGCCAAATGTCGAAGTGTGTACCCAACACTTCTCCCGGGCCTGCTCTGGGCAGCCTGTGGAGGTTCTTTTTCGGAGGGGCTAGTCACCCATGGAGAGCTTCAGCGTTAGGGACGATCGAGGGAGAAGCTTGACACGGTGATTTGTACGTGGTTCAGGCCGCCGGAGCGTAATACCCTACGTCCACGGTGAGCTGAGTTGCTCGTTGTATTGCTTGCTACTCAGAACCGGAGTCCTGAGCTTGAGTGTGTAAGATGTCGAATGGCTAAAGTGCGAACCGCTGGAGTGCGAACCCCTTGTAACGTTGCCTACCCGAGCCTTTTATAGTCCAAGGCTCGGGTGGCTTACAAGGTGGGCCCCGAGGACCCGATAGGTGGCCCCGGGGTGATTTCCTTCCAGCTATGCCTTGGCGCTGGCATCGAGGTCCTCGTCCTGCCGCCCTGCCCATGCCGCAGGCTAGGTGTAGCATGTAGTCGTTGGCGATGGCAGGGGCGGCAGAGTACGTCCTGTCCATGTCTTGTCACTGCCTTCAATGGTCTGCAGCTTCAGACACTGTACGCCTGTCTTAACTGTGACTGGTCATAGCGCCTCCTGACAGGCATGCGTCGCGCCCCTTCGCCTTGGGAAGGCGCGGGTCTTGATTGCTTTGTACGGTAAAGGCATGGCGCGCCTTTACTCCCGCTGCCTACCGCGCCGGGCGGGCAACACTGCTCTGCTGGCCACGTGTCGGGCCCGGAGCTCTCCTCTGAGGAGAGGAGGAGCTCTATCCCCGCCGGACACGTGGGGCCTTCGGAGCTCACCCCCGTGGAGGGGGCGAGGTCTGGCCTTCTAGGCCACGTGGCAGGCCCGGAGCTATCCTCCGAGGGGAGGGGAGCTCCGGTCCTACTGGACACGTGGCTCCTTTGGAGCTCGCCCCGGCAGAGGGGGCGAGGTCCGGCCTTCTAGGCCACGTGGCAGGCCCGGAGCTATCCTCTGAGGGGAGGGGAGCTCCGGCCCTACTGGACACGTGGCTCCTTCGGAGCTCGCCCTGGCGGAGGAGGCGAGGTCTGGCCTTCTGGGCCACGTGGCAGGCCCGGAGCTATCCTCCGAGGGGAGGGGAGCTCCGGCCCTACTAGACACGTGGCTCCTTCAGAGCTCGCCCTGGCGGAGGGGGCGAGGTCCGGCCTTCACGGCCACGTGGCAAGCCCGGAGCTATCCTCTTAGGAGAGGAGAGCTCCGGCCCTGCCGGACACATGGCGCCTTCGGAGCTCGCCCCTGCGGAGGGGGCGAGGTCCTTAGGCGGTTTCACCCTGTGCGTGGGGGTACCCGGTATTGAGGATACCGACAGGTGGCCTCGCGGTTGTCCGTACCCTATACACGATCTAGGGTATTTACATCTACATGTGGCATCGTTGTCAGAGGAGTTAAGGTGCAGCGCCTATCAAGTCAGACGCCTTTGGGTGGGTAGTGTTTGATGATGGCGGGTGAAGGCCCCGTCTTGTCGTCGCATCCTCTCGGTCTGCTGGGAAGCACTATGTCGTTGTCACGCCTCACCGCCCTGTATTGTAACTGTATTGACTGGCTAGAGTGGGTGGAGGCGTGCATCGTGGGCCATGCTTCTGGGGAAGGCGCGAGTCTTGAATGCACGGTGTGACAGCGCATGTCTTCCTTGACTTCTGAGGTCCACGGCCCAAGACGGGTCGTGGGACACGTGGCAGTTCCAAAGCCCTCTTGAGCGGGGTGGTCTAGTCCGGAACCCGACGACATGTGGCAGCACCGAACCTCGCCTCAGTGGGGAGGAAGGACCGGGGCCATGGACACATGGCGGTTCCGAAGTCCTCCTCGGTAGGGAGGTCCGGCTCTGAGCCTGGGCACACGTGGCAGTGTTGGACCTCGCCTTAGCGGGGAGGCCAGGTCTGGGGCCAAGGACACGTGGCAGCTCTGGAGCCCTCCTCAGCGAGGGGTTCCATCCCGGAGCCCAGGGACACGTGACAGCTTCGGACCTCGCCACTGTGGGTGTAAGTGCATCTAGGCATCCCCGTGGGTTTTGGATGATTGATGACGACAAATTAAGAGACTAATGAGCTGAGATGATCATAAGCACATGACATTTCCAAGGCGGGCATCTAAACTCTCAAAAAGGAAAAAGATGACGAACGGCGTCGAAGACTCAAAGAGTAGAAATTAGAGTTTCACTTGAGTCTTTAGTAGGCTAGGTGTAAAAGAAAGAGTGTGTGTGTCAAGTGCATTGAGATCATAGAAGAGAGCTCAAGACGTTAGAAGTGTCAAATCCTTAGTGGAGAGAGGTAGAGAGGTAAAGTTGGGCAGGCCGGACTTGTCCGGGCAAGAGGCCGGACTAGTCTGGATGTCCTACGGCTTAGTTTGTTTTGGGGCGGACTAAGAGTTCCTGAGTGAGATTAGACCTGTCCGTTTTGCGACGGACTAGTCCGTTTCTCTCTTGGTGAGAGTGTTTTTGGGGCGAAGTCCTGGTAGACCGGACTTATCCGCCTTAGTGGCCAGACTAGTCCGGGTTAGCCAGACTTGTCCGTTTTCACATGGACTAAGAATTCCTGTGTGAGTTTGGGCTAGTCCGTTCTAAGGCGGACTAGTCCGTATGGGTGTGAGATGAGAGCTCCCACGGCTAAGTCTTGGTGGACCGGACTTGTCCGCCTTGGTGGCCGGACTAGTCCGGGTCCTCCAGACTTGTCCGTTCTCACCGGGACAAATAGTTCCTGTGTGAGATTGGATTAGTCCGGTGTGAGGCGGACTAGTCCGGAATTTTAGTAGGTGGCAACGGTTGGCTTCGGGGCTTCCATAAAAGGATATGCCCCGACCTCATTTAGAAAACCTAGAACCCTAGCGCCGCCACAGTGATCCTAGAGCCCCCCAAGCCTTCTCTCTTGCCTACTCACCCTCTAGAACCAATTCTTGAGTGGATTTGGGTATGTGGGGAGAGGAGAAGGAAGAACTTTGTGTTTTTGGCTCTTGGAGTGATCTCGTGCACTTGGTGTGAGTCGTTGTGACCTGTGACTTGTGAGATCCATGGAGTTTTGTGGACATGATCAAGTGGGAGCCTCAGATTGTGAGCAGCCCCAACACTTTGTAAGTTCACCCTTGAGATAGTGAAGAACCGGGTTGGCCTTAGTGGCGACTTGGTGAGGAAAGGGTTGTTAAACCCGGTCCTTTGTGGACTCCTCAACGGGGACATAGATTCCTGAGTGGAATCAAACCTCGGGCAAAAATCTTCATGTCATTTTGCACTTACATTTCATTGATCATTAGAATTGCTTAGGGTTCGTTCGATCATCTCATTCTTAAAATATTTCAGGTTACCAAACTTGCAATCCACCTCAATACTTTGACATATTTGTTATATTAGATTGCTAGAGAGTTTATCTGCTTTTCGTTAAACTAAAATCTGAAGAAAAACCCATAAAAATCAAGTTTAGGCTTTTCAGCAGTATGACCGGACTAGTCCACCCCTGAGCCAGACTAGTCTGGCCCCTGTGTTCTAATCTCGTTTAATTAAGTCATTTCACATATTTTAGCCTATTCAACCCCTCTAGGCAATTTCAATGGGGAGGCCACGTCCGAGGCTAAGGACACGTGGTGGCTCCAGAGCCCTCCTCACCATAGAGGTTCAGCCCAGAATCTGGGCCCACGTGGCAGCGCTGGACCTTGCCTTAGCGGGAAGGCCAGATCTGGGGCCAAGGGTACGTGGCAGTGCTAGAGCCCGCCTTAACAGGGAGGCGGGGTCTCGAATGTCTTCAACCCTCCATGCAAGGGTACCCGGTCTGCAGGGTACCGAAAGTGGCCCCCGGGCCCAACTCAGGGGAGGCAACAATCCCGCTGGTGGGACCTCCGTCTTTCCTTCCAGCGTGGTTGCTTTGAACTTGCTCCTTGGTGGCTTGAAGTGGCAGCAAGCCCCTAGCGTAGTGGGTGAGTGGTTGTACCTGGCAGTCGAAGCGGCGACACGTCCCTGGCGTAGTGGGCGTCCTCGATAGTTGAAACGCATGCACGTCCCTGGCACAATAGATGTGTGGACGTGCTTGACTGGAGGGTCGTGGCGACGTGCTCGAGGAGTTGTTTCCGAGCATTTACCGCAGCGGTTCTTGGGTCGACTGTTGCAGTTCCATCGCGTCGCTTTTCTCGGGAACCGCTGAAGCCTTGTTCCACAGACGTAGCTCGTCTGGCCCCCAGTGTCTGATAGGCGGACCTGGTTCCCACCTGTCATTGGGAGTGCAGGTAGCGCGGGGCAGTGACAGCCCAGGCGCCGCGCACGACGCATTGCCAAGGGTTGCAGGACTAGTAAAGAAACTTTACAGTGAAGGGTGATTTATTCGTTACTTGTCTCCTCGTGCCTTGTGCTTTTCGTCTTCCACCTTTGCGCTCGAAGCCTCCGCTCCCAAGCAGATTCAACCACCGCGTGCTCCCATGGCGACTCGCCTTTGCTCCTCTTGCCTTTGCACCGTCGAAGAACTGGGGCGCATAAGGCGCTTTCTCTGTTGGCAGTCGGTCAAGCATGACGGGAAGATTCGCTGCGGGACGACCCCTCTCACCAGCCTGCAACCCGCCGAGGTCATCCTCTTCCCCTTGTACGTGTTGGCCAGGCTCACACTCTCGGCATCCTCCTTTCTCCTGACGCTGTTGGAGGTGTACGGGCTTTAGCTCCAGCACCTAATGTCGCACACCCTCGCACTAGTGGTAGTATTCATCCATTTTTGCCAGATGTTTGTTTGCGTGCGACCGTAGGTGCGGCTGTTCCAGGTGTTTTTCGTCATGTAGGCCATGGGGAGAAGCACAAGCCACTTGGGTGGCCTACTACTTCAAGCACCTAGGGAAGAACTCAGCGACGTACATCGCGTTCTTCTCCTCCAGCAAGTGGGAGCACTGGAGGGAGGACTTGGTGATCACCCGAACCGACGTCCAAGACCGCCTAGATCTGCCGAGTAGACCCCCAGCCGGCGAAGATCTTGTCGGATATGAACTGCCGGACCTGCAGGACGCCTACAAGCCGGTGCATGCGAGGATCAGGTTCCTAGCGTAAAAGAGCCTGACATCGTTGATGGTCCTCGTCGACTTCATGTCGCGCCGCATCGCTTCTCTCCAGCAGCGCTCCCGACCGGCCTGGCTGTACACCGGGGAGAACAATCTCACCCGGCTTGAGCGCGGCTCTAGGTCACCCCCGTACTGGGAGATGCTGAGCCTCATGTTGTAGAAGTTGACCCCAGACCCAACCTCCGACGGCTTCATCAACTAGCCGATAAGCTTCCTGCCGGTTTGCCTCGATCAGGTGGCAAGGTCGAGGTTGCTGAGGGAGCTGCCGACGTTGGACGACGTCGATGTCACCGTGCTGCAGGTCGGAGACGCCTCTAGAGGTGTGGAGATCTTCGAAGGAAGCGGTGCCAGCGACCGGGCGACACCTGTGCCGGTCCCACCCCGTAACAAGGGGAAGGAAAAGGTGTTGGTTGGTGGTCCCACACTCATGGCGCGCCCTCACTCACCGACCAAGGACGTCACGGATTCGAGGAAGCAGCTGAAGAGGAGGTTGATTCACCCCGAGGGGAGCTTTGTCTCGGGCCCCCGAGCGGAGGAACCTCAAGGTGCCCGCGTGATAGAGACTAAGGTGTCTCGTCTCTCGATGAGATGGTAATTATCGTTTTTGGTGGAGTAGACTTTGACGATCCGATTACGAACGTGTGAGGACATCGTGCCTTAGCAATCGCTAAACCAACTCCAAAAGGTTATTGGCCACGCCAGAGAACGATCAACCTAACCACGTGGGTCTATTTCCTACAGGTAAACGAAGAACAAGCAAGAAATAGGGATTGCAATCTGTATATTGCGAATTTAAGAAGAAAGATTTATTGATGAAAGTGGGGTTCTGAAACGTTCTGGCCTGGTCGTTGGTCACAAACGAGGTACGCGAGTTGCAGCTATGGCAAACATTAATCTAAACAAAACCCACCATCTCAAGGAGCTCTTGACCTACTTTAATAGGGGAGGGAAGAGGGAAAATTCGTCCAGCAACAATAGTAGGACGTGATCTCCCTTATTCCCTTCCTTTTCTGAGATAGACTACCTTTTAATAGGGAAAGAAAGAGGAAAATCAATCCAACAGCAAGACATGATATGATTTCCTCTATTTCTTTCCTTATTATAGCACATCTATCTTTAAATGGGAGAAGAAAGAGGGAAATTTCGTCCACCAGCAAAGGTCGGATGAGATTTCTCTTATTCCTTTCCTTATTTGTCCAAATCTCTCTTTATTACATGGCCCCACCCTCAAGATTTGGTGCACAGTACCCTATTCATCCACTTGACTTTATTCTGGTCCGCTAGCTTGTATATTTCATCCATGTCCTTGTATGTCATCATGGTTTCTTCAAAGTGCTAAAAACTCCACTAGAAACTTCGTTCGGGTTCCCTTCTCGCGCGCCTTCATCTCCCTGCTTGATGATGCTCCCATGTTCATTCCTCTTGTCCATGCTAGGCTCTTCATTTGTAACCAACACAAATGTATCCAATTTAGGCAGCATCATATTCTCATGAACATTAGAAACATTACCAAGAAATGAAAGTACCTGATAATTTAACTATCGTGCGCAAGCTCTAGTAACTGGTCTCATATGTGTGGTAGCAGGAGCTATGGGTGTAACTGTGGTAGGGATGTCCTCATCATCCTCCCCTTCTCGAATTGAAGTCATCCTCGATGGAAGCACATCTTCCTCACCCAAATAAGGCTTCAAATCTGCAATGTTAAAAGTGGGACTAATCCTAAAGTCTACAGGCAGCTCAAGTTTATATGCATTACCATTTATTTTTTTTAACACCTTAAAGGACCATCAGCACATGGCATTAGCTTTGATTTGTGCAAATCAGGAAATCTATATTTTCGTAAATGTAACCAAACAAGATCTCCTGGTTCAAACACAATATGTTTTCTACCCTTGTCTCTAGCAAGTTTCTATTTAGCATTCATGCACTCAATGTTTTCCTTAGTTAACTCATGCATTTTTAAGATCAATTCAACAAGTTGTTTAGCATCAAAATTAACCTTCTCCGAAGATGGAAGAGGCAACAAATCAATGGGTGCACAAGGTAGGAAACTATACACAATTTCAAAAGGTCACATCTTAGTTGTAGAATGCAGCGAGCGATTATAAGCAAATTCAATATGAGGCAAGCATTCTTCCCACATTTTCATGTTATTCTTCAAAACAACCCTAAGCATAGTAGACAATGTTCTATTGACTACTTTAGTTTGACCATCAGTTTGGGGTGACATGTAGTACTAAAAAGCAGTTTAGTCCCCAAATTAGCCCATAAACATCTCCAAAAGTGGCTAAGAAATTTAGTGTCATGATCTAAAATAATTGTATTTGGCACACTATGCAAACGAATAATTTCACGAAAGAACAAATCAGCAACATTAGTAGCATCCTCGCTTTTATGACATGGTATAAAGTGTGCCATTTTCAAAAATCTATCCACGACAACAAATATGCTATCTCTCCCCTTCTTTGTTCGAGGTAACCCTAAAACAAAGTCCATGGAGATGTCCTCCCATGGAATACTAGGTATAGGCAAAGGCATATATAAACCATGAGAATTGAGACGTGACTTAGATTTTTGACATGTAGTACAACGAGCAACAAAATGATCAACATCTCGTCTCATCTTTGGCCAAAAGAAATGTGTAGCAAGTACGTCCTCCATTTTCTTCACACCAAAGTGTCCCATTAATCCTCCTCCATGTGCCTCCTGCAACAACAAAAGATGAATGGAGCTAACTGGAATGCATAGCTTGTTAGCACGAAACACAAATCCATCATTACAAACGAACTTGTTCCATGTTCTTCCTTCCTTATAATGCGGCTGGAGGTCATGCAGGAGACCCTCGACCTGGAGCTGGCCGCAGCCGGGAGGCTTAACAAGAAGGTGGTGGACCTCCTAGATGAAGCCAAGCAGCTCCACGCCGCAACCGATGCCCGCCCCGAAGCTCTTTCAGAGTTACGGGAGATCCTCGTCCAGCAGAAGCAGGAGGTGCAGGCGAAGGAGAGGGACCTCTCCATCCGCGAGGCAGCCCACGAGGGGGCGCGGGAGTACTTGGAGAAGCAACTCCAGGGTGTCTGCGAGCGCGAGCTTGCTGCCTTGTCCAAGGAGGCCTCCCTGGTTCGTCGAACTATGGAGCTGGCTACCAAGGAGGAAGAGCTGGCCGCAAGAAAGCGGGAGGTGGCGAGTAAGGACTTGGCCTAGGAGCTAGTCCCCACTTCCAAGACAGTGGAGGGACTTCGGGATTCTCGTGCCGTCGAGACAGAGAAAGTCTAGGACTTCCTCGGTCGAGCGGAGACAACACTAGAGCCCTTCGGCTTCAGTCCCTTGCGCTCCGGCGACCAGGTGCAGGAGGTGAGCAAGGTGATCCCTGCTCTGGACTCGGCCGGAACCAAGTTATGGCGCTGGAGGGCGTCGTCGGGGAGGAGCTGGAAGTCGAGGGAAAGGCTCTGGCTTGGCAGATGGCGGAGCATGTCCTCACGTGCTTCTGGAGCTGGGACCCTAGTGTCTCCCTTGAGCCGTTGGTGCAGGGCCCTATTGTCGAGGCTTCGAAGGCGGCCAGGTCTATTGTGGAGGAGGCCGCCAAGCTCGTAGCTGCTATGTTCCAACGCTAGTAGGCTTCTAGGGATCCTTCTCGCCTTGTATGCTAGGTTCCCTTGTATGCTAGAGCTTTTCCTTGAATGAATAAAAACTTGCTTGCTGAAGTCTTTATGTCTTGTGTTGTTGATGTGTGTCTTTGGGTCCTTGGCAGCGCAAGGGCCCGAAACGACTTAGCCGAGGTAGCTAGCTCCTTGTCAATACCGTGAGCTTGTCTCTCTGGGTCCTTTGCAGCGCAAGGACCCGAAGG
This sequence comes from Neostapfia colusana, assembly GCA_030760725.1. NCBI lineage: Eukaryota > Viridiplantae > Streptophyta > Magnoliopsida > Poales > Poaceae > Neostapfia > Neostapfia colusana. The sequence continues at coordinate 32,922,285 of JASWHV010000004.1, read as the reverse complement.
AGCTTCGACAGTGTCGTTAGCTCGCCTCCCTAGGTCCTTAGTAGCGCAAGGACCGAAGGGAGCCCCAGCCATGTCGTTAGCTCGTTGTAGTTGAAGCTTTGAGTCTCTGCTTGTCGCCGTGGCGGTCTTGACATCTTGCACGCGTAGTCCACCGTGATGGCCCCCTTGTAGGTGTGGCCCTTAGGTTAGGGCGCACCTACCAAGCAGACGATTGAGGCAAGACGTCGGCAACACACCACCTAGGAGGTCCGAGACGCTAGGACTTGTTTGGATCTGCACACACATGTAGAGAAAAGGAGTAATTCATGCTCATTAGTCACAATTCCCTGCTCCTAGTTTTTTTGTGGCTTACGATCCTTAGCCGAGCTGTGGGCCTTGGGTAATTCGGTGTGAGAGTACCCAGGTTATGGTTACGATTTTGCTCACTGGTATGAGCCATCCGGCTCCCCGGTACTTAGCCACAACTTTGGAGAGACGGAGTGTGCACGCTTAGGGTATGGAACCAGGCTAAGCAGGCTACACACCTTGGATCTCTCGCTAGCATTGGACTTTCAAGGGAGGGACCACTCGGCGCCATAAGGCTCCTGAGCAAGGAAATAATCGAAGGACCCCGGGTACACCATAGGTACCTCGAGCGGACCCGCCCGCAGAAGGATAGCACAACTCCTACTATGGGTAAGCGCAAGGAAAAGTGACTGGCCATCAGTATGGAAAGTAAGAACGAAAATGAAAGGGGCGACGCCCGAGGTCCGGTTACTCCCTTGTCCGTAAGTGTGTGCCATCCGGCCCCCAAGTACTTAGTTGTAGCGCTTGGGAGATAGAGCACACAAGCTTAGGGTACAGAACCAAGCTAAGTAGGCTGCACGCCCTGGACCTCCAATGGGCGTTAACCTTTCAGCGAGGGGACCTTCCAGCGTCACGAAACTCAGAACAAGTAGGTAGGACGACACATGGACATGCCATAAGATAGTTGCTACGCATGAGTAAGCATAAATTGTAAAGTAAAAAGAGAGGGGAGAAAGAGCACACACAGGGTAGGGTCAATTCTTCTCATATCAAGTTTATTTATAGAAAGAGGCAAGCTTTTCAAGATGGTAGCAACCCGCTCCAGATGACAAGAGTAGTAGGACTCCTCCAGAGCTTAGCTGTTCCAAGTGCTGCTCCTAGACTCTATGACACCTTAACAAAGAAAAAGGAGCCATACCACTGCGCTGAGGGTAGAACTTACAAAGGTGATCTATGTTCCATGAATTGGGTATATGTAAGGGCCTAAGTTTTTGCACACATCCAAAGTGTTCATCACACCCACACACCTCATTTGAGAAAAACTTATGAACACATTTGAAGAGCAAGTAACCACAATCAATATGGTCATTAGAGGATGAACTCACAAAATGCAAAAGTGGTTGTCGGTACCTGAGGTATGGGGTACCCCCGCGCACAGGGTAAAAAATGCCTAAGGTGCTCGCCCTTCTCCGCAGAGAGAGCTCCGAAGGCGCCACGCGTCTGGCGGGGCCGGACCTCCCTCTCCTCAGAGGAGAGCTCCGGGCCCGCCACGTGGCATACAGAAGCCAGACCTCCCCCTCCTCGGGAGAGAGGTCCGAAGACGCCACGCGTCCAGCGAGGCCGGACCTCCCTCCCCTCAGAGGTGAGCTCCGGGCCCGCCACGTGGCATGCAGAAGCCGGACCTCCCCCTCCGCGGGAGAGAGGTCCGAAGGCGCCACGCGTCCAGCGGGGCCGTACCTCCCTCTCCTCAGAGAAGAGCTCCGGACCCGCCACGTGGCTGGAAGAACGGTGCTGCCTGCCCCTGAGCGGTAGGCAGCGGGCGTAAAGGCGCCCCTCACCTTGCCCGTACAAGGAATTCAAGGCCCGCGCCTTCCCAAGACGCGGAAACGCGGAGCACGCGCCTGTTAGGTGCCGTTGCGTCCAGTCGCATCACAGACTGGCGCGCGGTGTCAGAACCTGACAGGTAATAAACGCCGCGACAAGACATCCCATGCCGCCTGCGCCATCATCAACCACTACGACTAGCGCACGGCATGGGCAGGGCGGCAAAAGGAAGACTCAGAAGCCTTCGACCGGAGGCAACCACCGGCATAACTACAGATACGGTAGATAATAGACAATCTCTCCGGGACCACCTGTCGGGTCCCGGCATCCCTTGTAAGCCGTCCGAGCCTTGGACTATAAAAGGCTCGGGTAGGCGTCGATAGCAAGGGTTCGCATTCTGCAACTCATACGCTAGCCATACACTCTCAAGCTGTAACTCACCCCCGAGCTCAGGCCCCCGGCCCTGAGCAGCAAGCAATACAGCGAGCTCCATAGCTCGCCGTGGACGTAGGGTTTTACGCTCCGGCGGCCTGAACCACGTAAAACTTCCCGTGTCAAGCTCTCACTAACTCGTCCATCCGCACAAGCTCTCCGCTAGGAACTAGCCCCTCCGAAAAAAGAACCTCCGCGGGCTGCCCAGTGCAGGCCCGGGGGAAGTGTCGATCGCACACTTCTACAGTGGTATTTCCCACATGCATCATATAGGGGTTGGGCATATGAAAAACTCCTACACCTTGCTAGGAATGCTCATGCCAAAATTCACCCAAATCCGAAACCTTTTTTGAGGTATTTTTGGGTATAATAAGAAAGAGGCTAATTTGAATTAAAATTCAAATTCAAACTCCTTTCATCCCATGAATTCAAAAGTGGGGTTCATATCCACACTTAGCACATTTTTGTGAGCTCACACACCAACTTTCACTCTATTTGGAGTTGATCTTAACATGAGCTATTGTGGCTAAATTCAAATCAAATTTGAATTTCATATCCACATTTGCTGCAAATTTGATTAAATCAAATCACACTTTGAATTATTCAAAGTCAAGTGGCCATTTTGAAATTTGATCAACTCATAAAGGGTATTAGGGCCCCTACTGTTTTGAGCAGTGGAGAAATTCAAGTTTGTGGGACAAAAATGGAAAAGTGGGACCCACTGTCAGTGTGATAGCCGAGTGAACCAACTCCACCTCTGCTCACTCGGTTTCTCGCGCGCGACCGAGCGGACGCCACGGTGAGGGCAGCTCGCCAGCAGATGATTCCCGCCTCTGGCCACTGAGTCGCCCCTCTGCCCTCTTATCCTCGCGCCCAAGCCTCCATAGACTGATCTCACCGGTGTCCCGACACTCTCTCGCACAGAAAACGTGCCGCACATCGCCGCACACCCGAGACTCCACCATCTTACCGTAGACCGGCCAAACCTGTCCCTTCCACCCTGAGCTGAGGCCATAAACGGAACCGCCGACCTTTGCTCGACGTGCTCCAACCCTCAGCTGCTCGTGATCAGCTCCCCTCGAGCTTTTCCGAGCCGCTCTTCCACTTCCCGATTCACTCCGAAGCGCCTCCGACTTGACACCGTCGCCCAGGTAGCTCCAAGCTTCTCCGGCGCAACCAACTGGTCTCTGAGGTTAGCATCGAGGTCTAGTAGCTTTCCCCGAGCTCCCTAGCTCCATCGTAGCGCCGGTTAGCCATACTTTCACTTTTCTCGACGATCGTCGTATAGAACACCGAGAACCAAAACCAGAAATTCACCTCGATCACTTGATCACTAGAAATCCTGGTTGGGCTGAAGTTAGAGTAGCACCTCACGATTACCTCGGCCAAATCCTAGCGACGATGATCAATCCATTGAGCGTAGCACCGTATTTTGGCCACCGACGGTGAAAACGGCTCGGGTCGCTGGTGAAGTCTATTTTCCCGGCGATCTCTGGCCAAGAGGAGGGCAGGGTTAGCTTCCCCGTGCCCCAGGGGTGCTTTGCGAGCCGTTGGTCGATCGTGTTCACCACCAAGACGAGCTAGAACCGTCGGACCGGAGCTCGATTCCGCCGCCACCGTCCCCGACTACGTTTCCGGCGATGTCGAGGCGCGAGAAGTTGTCTGACGTGTGCGTTGTGCTTCAATGGTCACGTAGGAAGAAACCACATCAAGAATTAGGAAGTAACGTCCAAGAGAAAGCCACACCACCGCCTCTATGCGTCGCGCACTCGGGCGCCGGCGGGAGGTTGAAGAAGGCATTGTGCGTGGGACCCACGTGCAGTGTTTTAAACATTTCTCCGATTTTCAGATTGAGTTCAACTTCAAACCCACATAACTTTGGCTAGGAAACTCCAAATCGAGTGAACCAAATTTTGTTGGATTCAGCTATCTGTGTACCTTCCAACAAATCAAGTTTCACTTTATGAAAATCTTTATTTCTCCAGAATTAATTCTTCATAGTTTAAACTATTTAGAATCTTAACTGGGCAACCCTTTGGAGGAAAATTCTAAAATTTGGCCAGGATGTTCACCATAATATCCCTGAGCTACCATAAAAATTTCAGATCCATTTGAGCGCATTTGATCCACCTAATGGTGTGATTAATAAAACTGGTACAGCGAAAATAGAAAATGTCCAGAAACATTTTCAGATTTTCCCTAAAATTTTTTAGCTCATATCTTTGGCTAGGAGTCTTCAAATTAGGTGAAACCAACTCCATTAGAATGCTCTGAAAATCTAGTTTTCAAAAAGTCATGGCTTGCTCCATGAAAATCCCTAGAACACCCTTAGAGCTCCAATTAAGGCCAAACACAATTATTTGTGGAGGTATCAAATGAGTTTTGCTGCAAATAAAACTTGGCCAAGTCTCTGTTTAGGTTGTATCTAAACCACAGTAAAAATTTCAGAGTCATTGAGCCTGTCTAGCAGTACTTATGGTCTTATCAAATTCAACTTCAAATTCACATGCATTCAAATTGATACATATATGTGTTATCTCATGTAGTCGCTAAGGTTGAGGAGGAGCCCAAAGTCTTAGACTTCATCACTCCAGAGGAACAGCTAGTCTACGATCAACAGCAGCAATGCAAGCTCCGGTTTGCATTAGCCTTTTTTTTATAAATTTTACTGTTTTGAGAACTTACTTTGAGCACTCACTTAAATTATGCATTAGAGTCTTGTTTGAAAACCCAAATGCATAGACAAGAAAACCCTTGTTTGGGCTTAGGTTTATAAACCTCGACTAGCCCCAATGCTAAGTTAGTGTAGGATTCGGTACAAGTCGAGTAGTTGGCACTGCTCGCGAGAATAGGCTAGAGACACACTACTCGGGTAAAGGTAGCAAATGAAACACATTGCAATAAGGAGAGTAAGGGCAGCAGGATGTTGGGGCCTGGGTGCCATAGCTCCGCTTATGTCGATTGAGGATCGAGCCGTGTGCGGGCCTGTTGAACAAGTTAGAACAGTACCGAAGACCTACCGGATATATAGGAACCAGGAAACTGATGTAACTCGGGTAGCTGGGTGTTGAGGCATAGCTGGTCGTTCAGAGGGTAGGTTGAGAGCTTGAGGTGTAAATTGGCTGGTGGCACTGCGGATGTGCGCGCAGAGACCTCTTTCTTGGGACGATTGGACCGGCTCAACTTTTGGCTGACGGGTGAAAGGTGGTTGCGTACGACGTCCATGATGGTTGCTGTAGGCAACATCGAGTACGAGCGTGCGTGATGGGTTATTCAGGTAACCCTGCAGGTGTAAATCGATTATAACCGTCGTCCCTCGCGGTCAGTGGGTACCACTTGTTCAATGTACCGTGACGTCGAAAGAACTGGCTAGAGTCATGTAAAAGTTGCTGATTGAAAGCTATACCTTGATTGTTAATGACTTGTTGTAGTTTAGAGCAAATTAAAGTTCTTTTCAACCTTGGGCAAAGCACATGAGAGAAATATGTTTCTTGTGTGATTGCGGCTCTCTTATGTGCCTTAGCGTGAGGTTCTGCACAACTTATTGCTAAAACTTGAAAGTAAGGTTTAACTATTTAGGCGAGTCCTTTGCAACTTATTTTTTCCATCTAACCTGTAATCCCTCATGTAGAAGTTTCATTTATAGGAAAGACGGGTCAGACTTGCTGAGCCATCATGCTCACTGCTTGTGTTTGAAGCTTTTACATGGTGTTATGAGGAAGGGACTACCGAGGAGGAGACGGAACCCTAAGAGGGAAACCCCGTCGAGTGAGAGTCGTGCACGCCGCCATGTTAGTATGTGTGGGTGCTAGCGGGGATACGTTCACGGGCTGAACGTGAACTTGGTGCGTAGTCTACGCCCGTTAGTGTAGACTGAACATATTTTGTTGTAAAAATATTTATAAACTTGTTTATGTAACAAAACTTTGCTTCCGCTTTGTACCTTTTATGTGTGTTATCCGTTGCTGTGCAACGCAGCATCCCTCAGCGTGATCCTGGCTCGACGAGGCCGTGGGGCCGCATCAGTATAGGTACCCCATCCTCCGTGGCCAAGCAAACGCACCTGGGGGGCATACTTGTGTCTCGGAAGCGACCCTCCTAGCAGAGGGAGAATTTGTTCGCCCCTTTACGAGAAAGTATTCGCCAAAGCACCAGGTCGCCCACCTAGAGTTGTCTACTCCGCACGAAACGTAGGTGATAGCACTGGAGCGTCTGGCGGTATCGTGCGTTTTTGAGCTGCTGCTTGCCACCTTCGCTCATCGACCAGGTCGATATCTTCACGCCGAAGTTGGTCCCGTGTGGCTTTGTTATATGCCTAGACACGAGGGGGAGCCCATGGTGATCTCCGGGGGGACGACAACCTCAGCCCCATACACAAGGAAGAAGCGTGTTTCCCCTGTCGCTCGGGTGAGGGATGTCCGGCTAGCCCACATTGCGCACGGAAACTCTTCTACCCAATTGGCACCATGCTTCTTCAAACAATTGTAGGTGCGCGTCTTGAGTCCCATGAGTATCTCAGCATTTGCCCTCTTAACTTGACCATTGCTCTATGGATGAGCAATAGAAGCATAGCAGAGCTAGATGCCGAGGTCTTCGAAGTACTCTTGAAACACTGCACTTGTGAACTAGGTCCCGTTGTCGGTGTTGATGCTGTTTGGGACCCTGAACCGGCAAATGATTGACTTGATGAACTTGACTGCTGACTGTTTGTTGATTGTAACTACACGGGCGACTTCCGGCCACTTGGTGAACTTGTCTACGGCGACATAGAGGTACCGATACCCTCCGACGGATCTGGGAAAAGGTCCTAGGATGTCCAACCCCCACACAACGAAGGGCCATGAGGGCAGGATCATCTCCAGCGTCTGTGCTGGTGTGTGGCTTTGCTTGACGTGGAATAGGCACGCTTTGCATCTCTTGACCAGCTCGATGGCATCCTGGAGAGTTGTCGGCTAGGAAAAGCCATGTCGGAAGGCTTTACCGACCAGCATGCGGGAAGATGCATGGTTCCCACACTCGCCTCCGTAGATCTCTGCGAGCAAGTCACAACCCTCTTCCCGGGTTATGCACCGCAATAGGACGCCATTGGCACCACACCGGTAGAGGTCACCTTCTACCAGTGTGTATCTCTTAGCCAACCGAACGATCCGATTAGCGGATGCATGTTTATCTGGAAGGATATTGTCCTTCAAGTAGTCCCGGATCTTCATGATCCATGCGTCGGGACCTACTTGAGCTTCTGGATCTTGAGCGTCGGGTTGCACAGAGTCCCCGGTGACGCTTATGATCCTTGGCGGGCTCAATGGTAGCAGGGCCATCAGGATCACCAGATTTGAGGTGTTGTTCTCGCCCCCTTTGCCTGGTTTGGCAGGCCAGGCGGTAGGTCACAACAACTTCCTTTCGAAGCCTCCTTCAGGCACCGACTTCCAGGTGGAAGCCTTTGTTGATAGGTTGTCGGCGATGGTGTTGTTGGGTCGAGGGACATGGCACAGGTCCAAGACTTGGAAGTCCTCCAACTTCTGCACTTGGAGGAGATAGGCTACAAGTTGAGGGTCGTTGCAACAGCACTCTCCCTTGACTTGCTTGATGATCAGCTGAGAATCACCCTTGACCAACAACTATTGGATGTCAAGGGACAGCGCGGTCTTCAACCCGAGGATGAGAGCCTCATACTCCGCTATGTTGTTGGTCGCCTTGAAGTCAAGCCGCACCATGTACTTGAACTACTCCCCAATCAGGGTGAGGAGCAGGACTCCTGTTCCAGCACCTTGCTTGCGCGAGGAGTCGTCAAAGAAGAGTGTCCAGTGAGGCCCAATGAAGACCGGAGCCCTAGGCTCTGGCTCACCGATGTCTTGGCCCCCTAGGTGGCACGGTGGTGATGTCCAATCTGCCACAAAGTTAGCTAGCGCCTAACTCTTAACCGCATGGCGCGACAAGAAATCTAGCTCGAACTCTGCTAGCTCGAGCAGCCCACTTTGCATTATTGCCACTTGCGTTGGGGATGTGGATCACGACCTTCAGTGGGTATCATGTGACCACTGAGATCTTGTGATCTTGGAAGTAGTGGCACAACTTCCTTGATGCAGTGAGGACTGTGTAGAGCAGCTTGTGCACCTCCAGGTATATTGTCTTAGCATCATGGAGGACCTCGCTGATGTATTAGACTCGACACTGGATGGTCCGGATGCTCCCGGAGGGGTCCGACGCGTCTTCTTGGAGAGGTCCTGGACACGGGGCCCCCGACCCCCGTGTCCGGGACCACACTTCAGGAGCTAGGACCCGAATGCGCAATGGTCGTCAGGTCTAGCTGGCCGGGACCTGACTAGCTCCTCGTCCACTGGCCCCCTTGCAAGGTCCAAGTCCAGAGACTTCAGACCTGCTATAGGAGCCTTGTCTGTGACTTGGGGTCGTGGGAGTTCCGGTCTCTCCACGACTAGGACCATGCTCACGACCTCCGTTGTGGTGGAGATGTAGAGGAGGAGAGGCTCGCCTTGTTCCGGAGCCACCATAATTGACAGCGTCATGAGGAAGTTCTTTAACTCCTAGAACGCCTCATGTGCCTCCTTGGTCCAGACAAAGGGTCCGAACCTGCCCAAAAGCTTGAAGAACGGGAGAGCCCGCTCAGCCAATCTAAGATAAACCGATTGAGCGCAACCAAGCATCTCGTGAGCTTCTGCACGTCCTTGATGCGGGCAGGCGGCCACATCATTTTGATTGCCTTAATCTTCTATGGGTTAGTTTCAATTCCCCGGTGTGAGACCAAGAAACCAAGCAGCTTTCCGGCAGAGACCTCGAAGACACATTTGTTTGGGTTCAACTCCGTGCGTGTCGAACGCAACCTATTGAAGACTAGTGCTAGGTTGTAGAGCAAAGATACATGTGACTTAACCTTAATGACGATGTCATCGACGTACACCTCTACTAGGTCACGAATGAGATTCTCAAATGTTTTATGCATGACACATACAAAAGTGGGAAGGGCATTCTTAAGACCATAAGGCATGGATACATAGCAATATAGACCATCTACTGTTATGAAGGCAGTATGTTCTTCATCTTCCCTATACATAGGTATTTGTTGGATACCTAAGTAAGCATATAGGAAACACAGTACAACACAACCGGATGTGGAATCCACTATTTGGTCTATATGAGGGAGAGGAAATGGATCCTTGGAAATGCCTTATTTAGAGTGGTTTAGTCGATGCACATCCGGATCTTCCCGCCAACCTTGGGGACGACAACAGGGTTGGCCAACCATTGTGGATGGTGGACCTCTCGGATGAAGCCGACATCGAGCAACTTCTTGATTTCTTCACGTATGAATTCTTGTCACTCGATGGACTGCTTCTGAGGCTTCTGTTGTACCGGCTTGACATCGGGGTAGATCTCCAGATGGTGATCGATCACCTCCCTGGGGATCCCATGCATTTCTGACAGTTGCCATGCAAAAACGTCAACGTTAGCCCGGAGGAGGGTGATGAGCGCAAGTTCCTATTTGTCGTCCAGACTCCCCACGATGCGGGTGGCCTGGGCGGCGTCCAGAAAGATCTGGACGGCTTTGACGGGGACGTCCCCGCTGTCCAAGGGCTGCATGCAAGGTGCAAATGTCATCCCTCGCTGGCGCTCGCTTGGTGGTGGTCGACTAGCGTTAGCATGGCTGGAAGCAGCCTCCTGCACCACTGCCAATGCTTGGAGCTTCTCCAGCACTGAGACGGTGGCGGTGCAGTCTCCACGGATCTTGATGACGCTTCCAGGTTTCAGCATCTTCAAGACCAAGTAGAAATAGCCTAATACAGGCTTGGCATGTCGATGATGGTGTTAAAGGGAAGTTGACCTCCGCAACGTCGAAGACGACGCTTTCCGTGGGGTAGTTCTTAGGCGTCTCGAATTTCACCAGGAGGGAGATGCTACTACATGGCCATATAGGATTCTGGCCCACCCCCGAGAATGGATGTGAGGGGGTGCGCTTGGACATGGGGATCTGTAGCGTCTTGAAAGGTGCAAGGCTGATGACGATGAGGGACACCCCACCATTGATTAGCACGTGGTAGAGCTTCATGTTGGTGATGGAGGGGGCGAATAGGAGTGGCAGCTGCCCAGTTCCCGCCATGTTCTTGAGGCAATCGAAGGCATCACAGCTGATCGACGTCTCCATCCACTTGTGGTGGGTGCCGCTCGAGGGCTGGAGAAGCCGCTGCCACTGCCTGCCGCAGGGTCTTGACAACACGTCGGGACGTAATGTCAGAGGAAGCCTCGTACATCATGAGGAGCGTCTTGCGGTGCTCGTTGTTAGCGCTGGATTCGGAGTCCGAGTGGCCGTAGACGGCCTTCAATACCCGCTTGGCGTCTTGATACTCCATCTCTTGCTCAACGTCGACCTCAGGGTCAGCCTTCTGCTTGCCTTCCCGCTGGCGGAAGGGTGCGCCGTCTTGGCGCTGCCACTGCTGCTGCTCGCGGAAGCGCTCCGTGAGCTTCTTGATCTCACGACACTTGCTAATGTCGTGGCAGTTGGAAATATGCACCGGACACCACTGGCTGTCCTCGCTGGTGGACAGCGGTCGCGAACGCTTGTCGGTGTGTGGCCCATGACCCCCACTGGCAGCTGCAGCGGCGATAGTGGGTGCCCCAGCTAGAGGCTTGTCGTTGCTTCCAGCCTTCTCCTTCTTCTTGCTGCTGCTCTGAGCAGCAGCCTCACCGGCACTCTCTGCCCCAGAGGTGGGTCGTGAGTGCAAGTCTCGTCCTTCTGCCGCCCTGGCGCACTTGTCCGTCAGGCTGAAGAGCTCGGAGACGTCCTGCACGTCATGCGTGGCGAACTTCTCAAGGATCTTTTTGTCTATAACGCCTTGTCGTAAGGCGGCGATGACAGAGGCGGTGGAGATGCGGGGGATGGTGTTATTGACCTAGGAGAACCGCTGGTGAAAGATCGCAGCGACCCCCCTAGCGTGACGCATGGCGTGGAGGTCGAGCTCGCTACTGGGGCGCGTGTAGGAACTCCCGAAGTTGTTTGTGAACCTCCAGCACAACTCTTCCTAGGAGGAGATGGAGCATGGGGAAGGTTCACGAGCCATGATCGGGTAGTGCTGGTCAGGGCTACCGGGAAGTAGTTTGCCATGATGGCCTCATTCCCTTTGCAGCTAGGATGGAGGTAGAGTAGATCTGCAAGAACTCGGTGGGGTTGACAGTCCCGTTGTACTTCTTTGGCAGGTGGGGCCGAAACTTGCGTGGCCAGACCACCATGCGGAGATGAGGGGCGAGTGCCATGCAGCCCCCGCCTGCTACTGGAGAGGCAGGGGTCTATGCGGCGCGTCTTGCTGGTACGACACTCGGGGTGCCATACTCGCACTCGAGGTTGTGGCGCCTCTCGTGCCGTCGCTCGATGGTTATGCGACCATCTTCACTCATGTGGCGGCAGTCTAGCCTGACCCTGAGGTCGGATGTGGCCTGCTTGGCGGTGGTCGCCACGCGCGTCGTAGCCATATCGCGGGCCACCGTCAGCGCATGCGACTAGGCCTATGAGGGCTCAGCACGCTGCCTTGTGTAGACGGACGCGTTCATGGTGGCGATGAAGAGGTGGTCGACGTCGTTGCGCCACTGCTCTACCGTCTATGGAGGCGCATCATTGCCCGAAGGGTTGTGAAGAAGAGCGCGTGCTGCAGCCAGCACGCTCTCCGGGCTTGGAACTAGCGGCGTGGTTGATGCCGTGTGATAGCAGCAGTGGCTTCCTCGGGGGTGCCGACCATCTGGTCGCCTGCCCTACCAGATCTAAATACCCTAGAGCGGGAAGTGGCCTCGTTGTTGCTCCCTAGAGACGACGGCGAGTGGGGTGAGACGAGCCGGCAATGGAGTGTATGTTCACCATGGTGGCAGCGCTCAGTCATCTAGAGAGCATGAAAGCCCCCTACCTGGTGCGTCAAAGGTTGAAGTCTTTGCAACGACACTTCCCCGGTACCGCTACTGGAGCAGTCTACAGAGGTTCGTTGTTTAGAGGGGCTAACGTCGCTAGATCAATCGTGCTTTGAGAACAACGGCAGACACAAAGATTTACGTGGTTTGGGCCGCTGGAGCGTAAAACCCTACGTCCACGGGAGTGGTTGTTGTATTGCCTTGCGCGTGTGAGTGAGTGAGCTGGGTTTTGAACCCTTTGCCCGGAGGCTGCCCCGGTCGTTTTATAGCTCTAGGCCAGGGCAATTACACTGTGGCCCGGGGCCCGACAGGTGGCCCCGCGGCTGTCCATATCCTATACACGATCTAGGGTATTTACAACTACATGTGGTGTTGTTGTCGGAGGAGTTAAGACGCGCCGCCTGTCATACTGAGCGCCTCTAACCGGGTAGCGGTTGATGATGGCGGGTGAAGGCCATGTCTTGTCACCGCATCATCTCGGATTGCTGGGCAGCACTGTGCCGTTGTCACACCTCGCCGTCATGCGTTGTCACTGTAATGACTAGCAGGAGTGGGCGGAGGCATGCGCCGAGCGCCATGCTTCTGGGGAAGGCGTGAGTCTTGAATGCGCGGTCTGACAGCGCACGTCTTCCTTGACTTCTGAGGTCCACGGCCCACGACAAATCGTGGGACACGTGGCAGCTCCAGAGCCCTCCTCAACGGGGTGGTCTGGTCCAGAGCTCGGGGACACGTGGCAGCACCGGACCTCGCCTCAGCGGGGAAGCCAGGTCCGGGGCCAAGGACACGTGGCGGCTCCGGATCCCTCCTCAGCGGGGAGGTCCGGCTCGGAGCCTAGACACACGTGGCAGCGCCGGACCTCGCCTCAGCGGGGAGACTAGGTCCGGGGGCAAGGACACGTGGCGGCTCCGGAGCCCTCCTCAGCGAGGACGTCCGGCCCGGAGCCTAGGCACACTTGGCAGAGCCGGACCTCGCCTTAGCGGGGAGGCCAGGTCCGGGGCCAAGGGCACGTGGCCATGCTAGAGCCCATCTTAACAGGAAGGCGGGGTCTGGAATGTTTTCAACCCTCCATGTGGGGATACCCGATCTGCAGGGTACCGACAGCATGCATTCTCATGCCAACACGTTTCTTCTTCTTTAATAGATATCGATGAATTGGAGAGCAAGGTGGGTCTGATCAAGGGCTTCTTTGATGTTTGTTTGATTGTGAAACAACTGAGACTCAAGGCAAACACTTATGCATCTTTTACCTTTTTTGAATGATTCTTTAATATTGATTATTGTTAAAATATAAGTGAATTGCCCACCTTTCCCTATCAGCTTAAGCTTTTGGGGTCAACTGGTCGGTGCATAGTACCTTAACATGGTATCAGAGCCGACCCTCGCAGTTTCACAGTTGCGTACGGGTCAGTAAGAAGGATACGGTAGCGTACGTGTCATGGACGTGGGTACGTACGCATGACGCGTGGGTCCTCTGTGTGGGACACAGTATGGTACGTATGCTGCTAACCGGACGTACGGTATGCGTATGCCAGTACTGAACGTACGGATGTGGCTAAGAGGGGATGTTCGTGTCGTGGCGTTGACCGACGAGGATGTCGATCTTCTAAGGGGAGTGGATTGTGTGATATCCTGACTCCCGGCTTAATAGGATTGATAGAGTACTCATACCACCAAGGTATACCTTCTTTTCTGGAAGCCCACATGCAAAGGACTCCGGGGTTAAGCGTGCTTGGCCCGGAGGAATTTGGGGATGGGTGACCGACCGGGAAGTTTTCCCGGGTGCGCACGAGTGAGGACAAAGTGCGCAGAGAAGATGAGTGGTGGTATGTGGGGCCAGTCTATGATCCTAGAGAGCTGTTACAAATGGTATCAGAGCCAGAGGTCTCGAGTTCGAATCCTGGCGGACGCGATTTATTAAAATAAATTGCAGCCCACTCTTATTCCACGTTTGCGGCCCAAGAGAGCCTGCACGTGAGGGGGAGTGTTAAAATATAAGTGAATTGCCCACATTTCCCTATCAGCTTAAGCTTTTGGGGTCAACTGGTAGGTGCATAGTAGCTTAACAATTATAACTTAGGTATATCTAAGGGAGGAGGAGGAGGAGACGACCCTGTTCGTGCGGCTGCACGGGGATTCTAAAGAGGAGAGACATGCATAGTAGTGGCATTCACATGTTGGTGGTGAAAATCTAGTGAAGAGTGCATGATAGACCAACCATTCACCACCAACTCTGATTTTTTATATATGGTAAAGATACAGGCATACTAAATCTAAGAAGACTTATATAGTCTCATTTAATGTGGGCCAATTAAGAAGGAAGTTGTAGGACTTATTTCTAGTATGAACTAAATCCTAGGTATTGTTTTTTCTTTGAAATGAAAATCCTAGGTATTGTTGCAGCTTGGTTAATTTGCGAAGTTGCGATAACATGAGCACGCTAGCATTGCTTAAAACATATATCATATCTTGCTTGGTTACCAAAAAATATTGTTTGGTTATTATGTTAGTTAAAAAAGTTTCTATATACATCCACAACAACTTGCAGTCTAGTACTTGCAAGTTTTGACGAGGTTGACCATGCGATGCAACTCTTGATAAATCCTAAAACGACTTTAAATGGTCTATCATAACTTCATACTATTTTAATATCGTGTGGATCATACATATATTATGTTTCTACTATGCAGAAGAGTGACTGAAATACAATCATCATGTCGGTACAATCATGCAAGCAACTCTTCAAATTTATAACGTCTCTATCCTACGGTCACTATGTTTTTTTACTTATATTCTCCACCTGGCAATAGGGTTCACACTTTTTTTTTCAATTTATGTTGCCGGATTGAGGGCTTAAGTGAAAAATATCGTGTAGATTTGAGAAAATGATGAAGTACCAAAACGTGAAAAATTTACACACGGTCGCGTGATTCTTGTGTCCTAATAAATCCGGCCTAGAGGCGGTTCGAAACGCGGCCCACTCGAGGCCTACCCCACAGGCCACGTAGAAGAAATTCTGGCCTACTCTCTCTCTGCTCGCCGGGCGCCGCCTCTTGCGCTGCCTACTCTCGCGTTCTGCCATGGAGGGAGGCGAGTGCGCTCCGCACGCTGCCGCTCCCGACACGGAAACCCTAAACTACGACGGCGATGACGTCGAGATGGCGGACGCGGTCTCGTACAGGGAGGAAATCCCCTCGGCCGCCACCGGAGGAGGTGGAGCAGGAGGAGGCGGCGGCGGGCAGGTGGAGAAGGGCGGTCAGGAGGGCAGGAATAAGAAAAAGAAGAAGAGGAGTAAGGGAAGGAATAGGAACAAGGGGAGGCAAGACGCGCCCACAAACATCGCCGACATTAACCGGTAAGAATGGATGCGGATTCTGAATGGATGCGAATTGTTATGGCTTATATGTTTGCATTTCACAATTGTAGACACTGGCAATGAACCCTGAACCTGAATCGCATTGTGCCAGAAATTGTATATGATGCAGCCTAGTGAACGTATTGGACATTTGCATCTCATAACTGATATATGTAACTGTTATTGCTGTATGGATAATATTTTCAACTGGCCAGGGTAGTTATATTAGCGCAGAAATATTGTTCTCGTTGTCGACAGACGCTTGACGAAGGGCAGGCCTGGCGCAGTGGTAGAGTCTCTCCACTTGTGTTCTGGAGGTCCTGGGTTCGAATCAGCCTCCTTGCAAAATAAGCAAGGGGAAGGCTGCCTAGAAATTCCCTTCCCCAAACCCCACAACGTGTGGGAGCTTTCAGCACTGGGTATGTCCTTTTGTCAACAGACGCTTGACATGCTTAGAATTGTGTTCTGTATAATCAGCATTGTTGGTGTCTGATATCAAATGGATTTAACTCTAATTTGGCGCGATGGTTGCTATAATGAAGATGCATATGCATATGCTAGCATATGTTAGTGTGACTTGTTTGCAAACACTTATTTATTTCAAGACTCTTAACTTCGGAACCATTGTGATTGGGGGGGGGGTATTTGACAATCAACCTGGATTAATTGTTGGTACCTTATAGTTATTTCAGTTGTGAAAGGCAGGCCTTAGTTGTACTCATCACATGGCTTGTATTACATTGATTCTTCTAGCCAAAGAAAAACATTTTTTCTTCTGCTGTTCTGCGTTCAATCAAGTCAGTTGGCTAATTCCACAATGCTTTGTACCCCTTATGCAGATTTGTTCTCAACACTTGCAAGCGCTTGAAGGAGAAGAAGTCGTACCTTGTGTGGAACGCTGTGGGCTGCCTTGGGGTTTCTGCTGTCAGTGATCTTGTTAGAGAGGTATACAATGCTCAGTTAATAGTACTTCTGAAAGTTGATCTAATCTTTTGATATGTTTATTGAAAAATTGTCTGACACAAGAAGCTGGCTATTTGTCAAGCATCATGCTTACCATATATTTTTGTAGTTTAAGCTATCATATATTTTCCCTGGCACTTCAGCGGTAGACTGGTATGTTATTAGCAAAATCTCCTTGCCCTTCATTGGAGATCTGTTTACTGCTCTTACAAGCATCACTGCCCTGGTTCCTTTTGCAGTTTCTTGGATTTGTTTATTTTGTGTACTTGAGAGTTTTGGAGTTATTTCGGAAGAATCTCTGAAAAGTATTACAATCCACATATTTGATTTGGTGACGAATCAGTTGCAGTTAAGTTTCTATTCATAGCTACCATGCTGTGAACCCCAAACATTGATATATGGAGATACCGTCTGCTTTATAATCTCTAGATCATAATCATAACAATTAATTCTAGGAGTTACTATTTTCTCTTGTGTTGAAATTGCTTTTTAGTTTTTGAGATGAATAATCTATGACTTCTAAATGGTTTAGTATTGTTTATCCTAACTATGTTTGGTTCCAGGTTGAAGCTATTCAGAAGTGTGGTGGGCAGACAATTGCTGACGGAAGTCGTTTCCGCACTGGTGGTGGAATTCTCTGGAACATCTTAAAGTCACGGGAGCCCAAGGCGTACAAGGAAATAATGGATAAGGGGAAGGAACTCGAGGTACTCCTTTATATTGTTATGACTGTACGAATTTCATCAAGCTTTACTGAATGGTTTTACCTCTTCTTATTTCAATCCTTTCATATCCATTCCCCTCATCAAAGCAGCTAAATTGAGTACCTCGTAACTCGTGCATAGGTTTGAATAGTTAGTATTCCTTGCATACTACTTTGCCGGTTATTCAGAAGAGACAAATAATGTTATTTGTTATCAATCTGAATCGACTATTTGATCATAAGTAACAATTAGTTTTTTGCAGCCCTCTTCTTTTTCAAGACACTTTTTGGAGACGTTATGATTATGCAGGCGCAGGCCACATCATTATTATAGAGATTGGAACAGTGAATTAATCAAAATTTGTGGATATTTTTCTGCCTTTTTTCCCATCTGAACCTTGATGCGATAAACTTTCAAATGAGCATAGATGTGTTAAGTGTTACATTACTTCCTGAGTGTACTAGAATTCAAGTTGGGACTAGAGAGCTGTTACTGCATAATTTTGATTTTTGTGGCCTTTCCTTCTCGGCCAACCAAACAAATGCATACTCAAGCTACCAACACAGTCACTTCACCGATTTTTCTCTCCAAAGTAGTGCTCTTAGTTTTTTTGTCCTGCATTTTCTTTTTTTTTTCTTCCCAAAAACGTTTTTATTATTTGAGGTATTATAGTTGTTACTATTTCACTGTCGGGATCTGTTAATATATTTGTATGTATTTATTGGACCTTCTATTCATTGATCTGTAGCCACTACCACTGTTGAACTGTATTGACTAATTTATGTACTTGCTCCTTCAGAAGCAATTTAGGTATACTAAAGTCAGGCCCCAGATGAGCAGAAATGAAGATGCAAGTTCACAGGGCAGTGCGCTAATTGATGATGAAATCGAAGTGCAAGAACAAACAAAAGTATTGGATGATCCTGAGCAGTTGGTTGATGCAGAGAAGGCACCTCCATCAGACAATAAATCTGTACGTAAACCATTGGCAGACAGAATTCGCGTGCCTGTTGTTTATGACGATCTATTTGAAGACGGAGAGATACACGAAGAACCACAAATTTGAAGCATTTCAACAGTTCTTTTCTACCTTACATGAGTTGCGAGTTCTAATTCTGCTCAGAAATGAATAGCAAGTAATGGAAATAGGATGTGTTAAACCATCACTACATTGAAGCAAAATTTTCCTGGAACGTTATCTTGCAGTAATGTGTGGCAAATGAGTTTATTGTTTTGGGAACGTGAATTAAAGGAAATATTGGACCTTAATGTTGGTAATCCTGTTTATACATCCATTGATGTACAGTGCTATATCCTTTTTTTCCCGTCATACATGCGATTGAATACTGAAGAAGACACCGCGTTGGCCCTGGCAACACATATCAGGGTTTAGTGCTGGCTCTGGCCTTCTGCTAAAGTAAAGAAGTTTAGTAATGCAAACCTGAAATATCCCAAACCAAAGAAATAAGAAAGAACAATTTGAAGAACTGCTCTACAAAACTTGAATAGAAGTATGGACTTCAACTCTGCTCATCCCATTACTACAAAAATAAAAAATTAACAAACTTTCGGTGGTGTTGAATAAAATCGGCACCCATAAGATTTACATCCAAATTTTGGGTTCCCATATCGAATCTAGCTTGACGCTAGGATTTGAATCAGGTTCAGTGAAGTCATTGCCATAATCTTTGTAATAGATTTGCTATGACTCTGAAAATCGCAGCAGTTTGCTGTGAAACCGCTTCGCCTGCCGTTTCTATTTCGCGACCCAGAACGTAACAGCAAAAGTCCAAATCCAAGGTCCAAGTGCCGCCCTCGATCAGAAACCGGAGGGATGGCGACAACGGCGACAAGGCGGTGGTGGGGGCGGCGCGACGGCGGGGACACCGACGCTGACGACCTCGTCCCCATGGACACCCAAGGTATGCAGTTTCCACGCGCGAAGCCGCGAACCCACTTCTCCCTCTCCCCGCCTTTGAGGATTGCGGGTCTAGGCGCCGCCGATTCCACGAGCAGAGGTTTCTTTCCGCTGATTGCCGTGATGCGTGCGCAGAGCAAGAGGAGCTGGTCCGTTCGCTGGAGCAGAAGCAGGCGCAGCAGAACCGCCGCTGGAGGGTGTGTTTCCGATTCGCGGTTCATTCAATATACCACTAGGATGAAAGATCCTGTTCGTGGCTTAGGCCGCTGATTCAATATTCGATTTAGTGATTTCCTGCTCGCATCACCTGCTGTTTTGTGCAGCGCGTCTTTGCGGGGTTCCTCCTGGGTTACGCGGTCTTCATGGTCTACTCCAGCTTCCACCACGCCTGGTCTCCCTGGGAGCTGGTTCATTGCTTTCTATCTATCCACATGTGCCTAAAGTTAGCCCAATTGTTGATATTTACCTCTCATCTGTTGGCATAAGATTCAAAAAAATAGGCACCACATCAGAAAAGTCTTTCTATGTTGGATTAGGATAGTAAGGATAAAAATAGCATGACATTTTTTGTTATTATGATCAGTAAATCACTGATTAATTGATGCTGCACAGTTGTGCACTTCTACACTTTCTTGCCCCCTGATTACCGAAATTCTTGCAATTATAGCTTTGGACCATTGGGAGTAATCAATTGCCGATGTATGCTCGGTGCTCTCAGTAATCATTTTAGGATCATGTTTTCCTTATTTTGTGTGTTTGTGTGTGTGTGTGTGTGTGTGTCTATATATATATATATATATATATATATATATATATATATATATATATATATATATATACTTAAAATGCGCTTTTCCAATTTACAGCGGTATCATGCTTACTTCATGGAAGATTTGCCTGCACCAATGGTCATAATTGCAGGTTTGTTATCTTATTCTCTTTTTCTATTCATCATAACATGTTATAATTAAACCATGTATCAATGCTTTTAACTGGGTATTTTTAGCACAATGTATTTTGTTAAATTTGGCTAGTGTGATTACCTATAATTTCATTCGCCACTAAAACCAATTGTCAGCAACGCCATGTTACGAAAAAGATATATCTATAGATCATAAGTTTAATATGCTATACCACATTTTGGTACTCTGATGGTGATCTACTTCATATATTAGCTGACTTGTTGTTCCTATGCCCTGTTGTTCAGAATGCTCTATGCCTTATTCTCAATCTGTCAATGTCCCCAACTATGATTTTGAAAGGGTGTGCTGGTAATTGTGCTGAAAGAATGATATCAGTTCTAGTGCCTTTAAAACTATAATAGAGGCTATGAGCAAGAGTAATATTAGCATCTGACCAGTACCATGGTATTATGTAGTTTCTTACACTAGGATCTTCATTTTATCTTAGGTCTCCAATTAAATGGAGAAAACGGTGCTGATAGCCTAATATACTCATAGGAGCATATACCACCTAATTCAGAACATTCCTCTTTAAACTTCTATCTAAATATACATAAAAGCAAACTTGCAGATTGGATAGCTGCCCTAGCATGTGTATCTGCTGTTAAAGGATTACTAAAGAATCCAGGATCATCAAAAAAGTGGATAAGGCATTCATGTTATATTGGCGTCTTGGTAGCCATATTTTGGACATACTACATTTTGAGGTATAACATCTCACCCTATTCATCTTTTATTCCTTTCAGCACCAATCAACTGCTTTGATAATACGTTGATGTTTCACAAACGTTATCTCTATATTGAAATGTCACAAAATGTGAATATTTCTGCAACAAGTTTAATGCATTGAAATATTCCAACATTCATGCATGAGCATTATGGACACCACCTACAACAAAATTTCAAAATTCCATCATTAGCCACAGGATATGCATGCTTCAAACAATACATACCATGCCGATCCTTCTCTAGCATTGCAACTGCATTAGTACTCAAGCATCATGTCTAAAGGTTGTCATTTCCAACTGCTTTTTTTTGTGTGTGATATACAGGTTGCCAAGAATCCGTTGGGATGTGGTGTGGCTCCCCTTCAGCCCTTTGATGTACGGTTTACTTGCTCTCTCCATCTTCATTATGTGATGAGTGGAAATGATAACATTGTTGATTTGTATATGTGTGACTTGCAGAGCTGGTTCTCTTAGCCTCTATGTGGACCATGTGCTGCTTGAGTCACTGCGAGATATCAACACGTTGAGGGGTTACATGTATAACTTCAAGGCCCTGTAATTTTTAAGTATAGTTTCCTAGTTCTTATGTATACATGGAATAGGTTCGGCCCTTTTCTCCTTTCCACTTTCACAACCAGCTTGCTGCCAGAGTTGTGGATGCACCTTTAGTACATTGAGTGCTGGCATGAATTTTGGACCTTTTAATGAACTACCTTTGCGCCATTTTTCTGTTTGTTGTTCGATTGATAAGGTAAGCAATGAAGGTGAATAACATTCACGTTGGATCCAGAGGCAACCCATTGTTGTACGAGGGCACCCAAATTTTTTGGCTGATTCATTTTGGGACATCAGTCTTGCTTCCTGACCCAGCCATCATTAGCCTTTGGATCTAGTGGTTCTTCTGATAAATTTCTTAGCTTCTGCAATCACGCGAAATTCTGTTGTCAACGGCAAGGTGGTTCCGGTCCCGCGTAGCAGCGGGGTAATGTACAGGATGTATAATCGACGAGCGAATGGACGGTGAGGCGCTAGTACTGGCTACTGGTGCGTGGCGAGACAATTGGAATTATACCACTCTTAATGTTGGGCTTTGTCAGAATATTACTTCCAACAGATGACTCGCTAAAATACCATTATAATTGTGATCAGTTCGCTCGTTTACCATCGAGACATTATAACTTGTCTCACAGTCTTCTTTTAATAGAAAATAACATAGAAAAATATTAAAATACCCTTAATTCTTTTACTCACTTGAAAATGCCCATCTTTGTTTTTAAGTGAGTGATGTTAGTAAGAGAGTTAAGAGCATTTTAGTCTTTTTCTATGTTCTTTTCTGTTAAAAGGAGCCTGTGAGACAAGTTATAATTCTCGATGGTAAATGAGCGAACTGGTCACACTTATAATAGTATTTTAACGAGTCATCTGTTAGGAGTGGTATTGACGAAGTCTAATATTGAGAGTGGTATAATTCTAATTGTCTCGGATATTTGGAATAACATTCACGTTAGATCCAGAGGCAACCCATTGTTGTACGAGGGCACCCAAATTTTTTAGCTGATTCATTTTGGGACATCAGTCTTGCTTCCTGACCCAGCCATCATTAGCCTTTGGATCTAGTGGTTCTTCTGATAAATTTCTTAGCTTCTGCAATCACGCGAAATTCTGTTGTCAACGGCAAGGTGGTTCCGGTCCCACGTAGCAGCGGGGTAATGTACAGGATGTATAATCGACGAGGGAATGGACGGTGAGGCGCTAGTACTGCCTACTGGTGCGTGGTGAGACAATTGGAATTATACCACTTTTAATGTTGGGCTTTGTCAGAATATTACTTTCAACAGATGACTCGCTAAAATACCATTATAATTGTAATCAGTTCGCTCGTTTACCATTATAACTTGTCTCACAATCTTCTTTTAATAGAAAAGAACATAGAAAAAGACTAAAATATCCTTAATTCTTTTACTCACTTGAAAATTCCCATCTTTGTTTTCAAGTGAGTGATGTTAGTAAGAGAGTTAAGAGCATTTTAGTTTTTTTCTATGTTCTGACAAGTTATAATTCTCGATGGTAAATGAGCGAACTGGTCACACTTATAATGGTATTTTAACGAGTCATCTGTTAGGAGTGGTATTGACGAAGTCCAACATTGAAAGTGATATAATTCCAATTGTCTCGAATATTTAGAATTATACCACTCCAAATGTTGCGCTTAGCCACAATTGTCTCACTGGTGGCATCGCATCGTTCCCCGCCTTGTCCTATCTCCTATCTTAGTGACGAATGGGATAGCACGCCGCGGCGCCGCTATGGAAGCCCCGCCCGTGCCGATGCTCGCCGCCTCCCGCTTCCTCTCCGCGCCGCCGCTGCCTTCGGTCCCGGCTTGCTCCCGGCGGAACCAGCCGTGCGTCCGCGCCGTTCCCCAGACAGTAGAGGCACCGGAGGCACCCAAAGCACCGAGGCCGTCCCCCAGGCGCAGCGCCGTCGCCGAGGTCAACGCCTCCGCCGACCCCGTCGCCGCCCTCACCAGGTACTCCCCATTCTTTACTCGTCTCCGAGTAGTCTTCGTCAGCTGCATATTACACGCATACACGCCGATTCACTTGCAGATGGATGCTCAATCGCGTTGCATACAATTGAAATGATGATTGAATGTTCCCGTGCTGTTCAGTTTCAATTGAAATTACGCCCCACAAATTACGACCTTCGTGGGCAGGTTCGAGAACGTGCTGCAGGCACAGGACTGCAACATCATCCTGCGCCACTGCGGGGACATGAGGCGCTGGGATGACCTTTCCAAGGTAGTGTACGATGACTATCTCAACACACGAACACGAGCAATGAGGATTGATCTCTGCTCAATTTGATGCCAGAGGGGTAGCAAGAAGAGCTGCGGATAGACAGTTAGTTGCTAAACTTTATGCCTTTCAGGTCTTCGAGTGGATGCAAGAGCGTGAGATGACCAACGCTGCATCTTACAGCAGTTACTTTAAGTACCTCGGGTTGAGCCGTAACCCTGCTAGGGTGCTGCAAGTGTACGGTGCCATCCAAGATCGCTCGATGAGGGTCCATGTCTCTGTCTGTAATTCGGTTCTCGGGTGCTTGGTGAAAAATGGGAGGTTTGACAGCAGTTTCAAGCTTTATGATGAGATGATTCGAGAAGGTCTGTCACCTGATCCATTCACCTACAGTACGGTATGAGACTAGGATCTTTTCTTTATTCCTTCGAATTTGGATGATGATCTTAGATTGACCTGAAGGGTATTTTGAATCATCTTTCCTATGCCCTCCAGCTGCTATCAGGGTGCATGAAGTTCAAGCAGGGTTATGCAAAGGCAATGGGATTGATGAATGAGCTGAATTCCCAGGGTCTTCAGATGGATAGTGTAATATATGGTACTCTTCTTGCAATATGTGCATCTCACAACTACTGTGAGGAAGCTGAAGTATACTTCCAGAAAATGAAGGATGAAGGCCATACCCCTAATTTGTTCCACTACAGCTCCTTGTTGAATGCATACTCAGAAAATGCTAATTATGAAAAAGCTGAGCTCTTGATGAAGGATCTGAGATCCTCTGGATTAACACCAAATAAGGCCAGTTTCTAGTTCTTGTTCAGTTGTCCTTTATTAAACATGTCTTCCATTATATAATTCGTTCTTTCTGTGTATCTAATCATGAGAATGTATGTACATCTTCAACATGGCTAATGATATTCATTAATTAATACTTTAAGTTGGAAAAGTGTCTTGTGCAAATCCCGTCTAGTTGCTGTCATGTTTGCTTATGGCAACATGATCTTTTAAATGAGAATTGGATGACAAGGTGTCATGGAAAGCACTGGTGCCGGCGAAGTGTCAAGGAGAGCACTGTTGCACCTTAATGTTTCCGACGGCCTCTTCAAAAATGAAATTGTCATCTTCTTCTTTGTACAAGTTCTATACCTGTACTCATGGAGTTTACCTTTTGTATTTTGGAACCCTTATTGGTTATTCAATGAAAAATTGAGGCCAATCATAGCATTTTGACTTCTAAATTACATTGCACTTGCAGGTTATATTGACCACTTTGTTAAAGGTATATTCTAAAGGTGGTCTCTTTGAGAAGGCTGAGGAGCTCCTAACTGAACTGGAAGCCTCAGGCTTTGCACAGGATGAGGTCGGTCTCTTATATTGACAGGTTTACAATAACTGCATTTTTGCCTCGATGCATGCTATCATAATCCCTTAACCCTTATAATGTGTCCAGATGCCATACAGTATACTGATTGATGGCCTTGTCAAAGATGGGAAGATAGAGGAAGCAACAATGCAATTTAATGAAATGAAACAAAAAGGTGTCAAATCTGGTATGATATCAAGCTGATGACAAATTACAACAACAACAACAACCAAGCCTTTATCCCAACCCTGTTGGGGTCGGCTAGACATGAAACCCAATATCAATGAAGTAAAAGAGAGGAAGAGGTATAAGAACAAGGAAAAAAGAAAGAAAAAAAAGAAAAAAAAAAGAAAAAGAAAAAAAAGAAAGAAGAAAAAAGAAAAAAGAAAAAGAGAAAAGAACAAAGAAAAAAAAGAAAAAGAAAAGAGAAAAGAAAAAAAGAAAAAAAACAAGACTACGATTCTGGCACATGGATTGCTACTTTCCATGCGGTCCTATCATGAGCTAAGTCTCTGGATACATTCCAATCTCTCAAATCTCGTTTTACCGCCTCCTCCCAGGTCAACCTTGATCGTCCTCTACCCCTCCTAATATTTTCTCTACCTCTTAAAATCCCACTGTTAACCGGTGCTTCTGGAGGTCTCCGTTGGATATGTCCAAACCACCTAAGTCGATGTTGGACTAACTTCTCTTCAATCGGCGCCACCCCTACCTTATCTCGAATCGCCCCATTCTTTATTCGGTCTCTTCTCGTGTGTCCGCACATCCACCGTAGCATGCGCATCTCTGCGACACTCATTTGTTGGACATGTTGCCGTTTAGTTAGCCAACATTCCGCCCCATAGAGCATCGCGGGTCTGATCACCGTCCTATAGAACTTTCCTTTTAGCTTTTGTGGGACTTTCCTATCACATAGGATTCCAGAGGCTTGTCGCCATTTCATCCACCCTACCTTGATCCTGTGGCAAACATCCTCATCAATATCGCCATTGCTTTGTAACATTGATCCTAAGTATCGGAAAGAGTCCCTTCTAGGTACTATTTGTCCTTGTAGACTAACATTTCCCTCTTCACGACCAACACCACTAAAGTCACACCCCATATACTCGGTTTTGGTCCTACTAAGTCTAAACCCCTTGGACTCTAAGGTTTGTCTCCATAACTCTAATTTCTTATCGACACCATCTCTAGTTCCATCTACCAGCACTACATCATCAGCAAAGAGCATGCACCAAGGGATATCCCCTTGTATATCCTTCGACACCTCATGTATCACCAAGGAAAAGATGTATGGGCTCAAAGCTGATCCTTGATGTAGTCCTACCGTGATAGGAAATGCATCAGTCTCACTATCACTTACGCGCACACTTGTCCTAACATTATTGTACATATCCTTGATAAGGGTAATGTACTTTGTTGGCACTTTATGTTTCTCTAGTGCCCACCACATGACTGACCTTGGTATCTTGTCGTACGCCTTCTCCAAGTCGATGAACACTATATGCAAGTCCTTCTTCTGCTCCTATATCTCTCCATAAGCTGACGAAGCAAGAAAATCGCCTCCATTGTAGACCTCCCAGGCATAAAACCAAACTGGTTTTTAGTGACATTGGTCACTTTCCTCAGGCGGTGTTCAATCACTCTCTCCCAAAGCTTCATAGTATGACTCATAAGCTTAATGCCTCGATAATTAGTACAACTTTGAATATCTCCTTTATTTTTGAAGATAGGTACCAATATACTTTTCCTCCATTCTTCAGGCATCTTGTTTGACCGAAAAATGTGGTTGAATAGCTTTGTGAGCCATACTATTGCCACGTCCCCAAGACATCTTCACACCTCAATAGGGACATCGTCAGGGCCGAGGGCCTTTCCTCCTTTCATCCTTTTTAAGGCCTCCTTAACCTCAAACTCTTGTATCCTCCGCACGAACCGCCTGTTGGAGTCATCAAAGGAGTCATCCAACTCAACCATAGTGCTCTCATTCCCATCATTGAATAGCCCATTAAAGTAATCACGCCATCTATTCTTAATCTCTTCATCCTTCACTAGAATGCGGTCAGTCTCATCTTTGATGCATTTAGCTTGATTGAGATCCCTCATCTTTCTCTCGCGGATTTTTGCTACCTTGTATATGTCCTTTTCACCTTCTTTTGTCTCTAGTCTCTCATATAACTTATCATAGGCCTGTCCTCTTGCCTTACTCACAACCCGCTTTGCAGTCTTCTTAGCCTCTTTGTACTTAAGCATGTTGCTTGCGCTTCTATCATTATGCCAACTCTTGTAACACTCCTTCTCCTTAATGGACTTTTGTACATCCTCATTCCACCACCAAGTGTCTTTATCTACAAGTTTCTTTCCCTTTGTCACACCGAACACCTCACTAGCTACCTTCCTAATGCAAGTTGCCATCGTTATCCACATACTATCTGCATCTCCATTTTCTGCCCAGGGTCCTTTTGTGATCACCCTATTTTTAAAGGATTCTTGTGATTCTCCCTTCAACTTCCACCACTTTGTTCTTGTGATTTTGACACCTTTGTCCCGCAAAGAGCATGTATGGAAGCGAAAGTCAGCTACCACAAGCTTATGTTGTGTCACAACACACTCCTCCGGGATCACCTTACAATCTAGACACTCCCGTCTATCCTTTCTCCTAGTGAGGACAAAGTCAATCTGGCTAGAGTGTTGGGCACTACTAAAGGTCACTAGGTGAGATTGCCTTTTCCTAAAGAGGGTGTTAGCTATCAACAGATCATAGGCTACGACAAAGTCTAGGATGTCCTTACCCTCTTGATTTCTATCGCCGCATCTAAAACCTCCATATACTCCCTCAAATCCTAGGTTAGTTGCACCCACATGACCATTGAGATCTCCCCCTATGAGGAGTTTCTCGGTTATCGGTACACTACTAACCATATCCTCCAAGTCCTCCCAAAATTGCCTCTTAGTACTCATGTTGAGCCCAACTTGTGGGGCATAAGCACTAATGACGTTCAAGACAATGTCCCCAATTACTATCTTGATTAAGATGATCCTATCCCCTCGTCTTCGAACATCCACTACTCCATTCTTAAGACTCTTATCTATTAGAACACCTACGCCATTCCTAGTCCCAGCCAAACCAGAATACCAGAGCTTGAAACCGGTATTCTCGACTTCTCTCGCCTTTTGACCCGCCCATCTAGTCTCTTATACACAAAGGATATTTACTCGTCTTCTAATGGCAACATCTACTAACCTCACGTAGCTTCCCCGTCAAGGATCCTACATTCCAACTACCCACCCGAAATCTATGTTCCTCGGCTAGCTTCCTTACGCTTTGCACCCGTCGAGTAAGATGCAAAGACCCTTGCTCACTTATCACTATATCCGGACGATGATGTAGCGCGCCACTAAGGTGATGGCGATCCGGCCCTTGCTCATTTAACACCATATCCGGGTTCCGATATGGCGCGTCACTAAGGCGGTGGCGACCCGGCCCTTGCCCACTTAACACCATACCCGGGTTCCGATATGGCGCGTCGCTAAGAGGGTTACGCCCCAACGAATTTCTATTGAGTTTCATTTCCATGAGAATGGCTAAGTGTAAGTTGTTGGCTCGCCAAGCCTATCACAACCCCTCCTCCTTTACCCGGGCTTGGGACCGGCTATGTCATTACAACATAGGCGGAGTTAAGCTGATGCAAATTAAATTCTCTTTTTTTTTTTCTCATTATAAAGGGGAGCCCTGGCGCAGCGGTAAAGCTATTACCTTGTGACCATGAGGTCATGGGTTCAAGTCCTGTAAACAACCTCTTGCAAAAATGCAGGGACCCTGCGCAAGCGGGAGCTACATGCACTGGACTGCCATTTACTTCTTTCTTTTTTTCTCATTATAAATTTACAGAAGTGAGGGGTAGTGGCCGACCAAGGTTGATATGGGAGGAGGTGGTAAAATGAGACTTGAGGGATTGGAATGTATAGAGATTTCGCTCATGGTAGAACCAACGTTTTTGAGGCGTCGCTAGTCGCCGCCTAGGCGTCCAGGTGCTCCGGCCTGGACGCCATGGCCGGTCGACTCACCTGGCCGGCCGGCCGGCGGCCGCCGCCGTGGTAAGGTCGCCGCTGCCACCGTAGATGTTGTGCCAGTCGCTGCCGCCGCCGTCGCGGGCTCGCCGCGCCGCCGCCGCCGCGAGCCCCTCGCAGTGCCGCCGCCGCCGCGAGCCCCTCGCAGCGCCGCCGCCACCGCGAGCCCCTCGCCGCGCCGCCACCGCCGCCAGTGGAGAGGGAAATGGGGGTGTGGGAATAAAATGGCTAGGGTTTTAGGGTGGGATGGGTTTTTATAAGTCGTGAGTTGAAAAGAGCACTGTCGGCTCCCATCCGACGGTTCACAATCGGCCCAGCCTTCCCGCTGCCTCCTGCCCGCGTCTGTCGGTCCGCCCTGGACACCCGCCGCCGCCGCCTCTGCCTCCGCCCGCTGCCGCCGCCCCCCCGCCGACCTTGCCTCCGCCTATCGCCGCCACCTCCGCCTGCAGCTGCCGCTCGCTGCCGCCGCCTCCCTCCTCGACCCGCCGCCACCTCCCCTCCTCGCCTGGCGCTCGCCTAGGTGACCGCCTAGGCGTCCCGGCGGCCGGCGGGCACTTAGGCGTCCAGGCGTGGATTCACAACCCTGGGTAGAACTGCATGGAAACCAACAATTCATGTGTTGGAATCTTAGTTTACTCGTATTTTGTTGCTCTTATCTCTCTTTCTTTCTTTCTTTCACTTTTTTTTTCTAAAACAACAATAAAATTATTGGGTTTTATATCTAGCCTACCTCAATATGCTTGTGACAAGTTGTTGTTATTGTTGTATAGATTTACAGATTTGATCCTTCATTAACATACTTTTTATGGATCTAAGCATTTGATCTCGATGTTTATTACCCCCGCTAGATTATTTCTATATGTGTATATGTCAACTGCAAATCAGTGCATTATTATTTTAAGTTTCCTCTTAAGACAAGTATACTGCATGTCAGTGCTAATTTCATGCTCTGAATTACTGTCATCTAGCTTCATGTTGTGTTGAATCTTATGTAGCATATTTTATGGTAACACAAATACACAATAATTTTGTAGAGTTTTATCATGCACCCACATACAAATATCATATCAGAATGTCTTATTGGTGCTGTTATCAACTTTTTGTGTCTTGTTGCCCATTCTCTAATGTGCATATCTTCCTGGTTATGCAGATGGTTATGCATTTAGCATCATGATTTCAGCATTGCACAGAGGTGGTCATCGACAAGAATCAAAACAACTTGCAAAAGAATTTGAGGCTGAGAATGCAACATATGATCTGGTTATGCTTAATACATCACTACGTGCTTACTGCAGCACGAATGATATGGAGAGCGTTATGAGTATTCTAAAGAAAATGGATGATTCGAACATAGTGCCTGATAATATTACGTTTAATACCTTGATAAGGTACTTCTGCAATGCAAAGGTCTATCACCTAGCATACAAAACAATTGAAGACATGCATAAAAAGGGTCATCAATTGAACGAGGTATTGTAGTTTCTGTACCTTTAAACTTCACCTGTCCTCGTGTGAGTTAGAAGGACTATCAGTCTATCACCCTCCCTTGGTCTCCATCTCAGGCTCCTACATCCTCCACACTACTTCCTGCACTGCGCGCACCTCCAACTCCTCCATCTCGAGCATCGAGCCAAAGTGCTCGATGTAGTCGGTTGCATGCACCACAGAAATGTCCATGGCCTGCGCGTTGGCGCACCGCTTGTGCCGCCACCGGCGCTCCTCTCGGGACCATGATGGGACTAAAAAAACCCACAATCTCCCGTGACCACTATGGGTCTCAAACCTATAGGCGGTCGCACGCGTGCAGGGATTTGAGAGACTCGTAGTGCAGCTTCCTCGACGAGCACGACGATGTGGTCGCAATACGCCATGGCGGTGTTGGAGTTGTACTTGGTGACGTGGGGTGTCTCCTTGGGCATGCCCTGCATGGTGAGGAAGGCGGTTGAGGCGGTTGTTGCCACTGAACTCCATCTTGTGAAGCTACGCCTCGATGTACAAGTCCATGGTGATGCTCCCCTCGGCCAAATCTGAATGCTATCGAGCTCCTCCTAGCTGGATGCGCCAGCCGATGCTCCTCCCAACGCAGCAGTCCAGCCCCGCCCCTCGGGGCGTCGTGACCTCGTCGCCTCTCGCCCGCATGCTAAACCTCCCTCGCGTTGAGCCTCCCACTCGCGCCCAAGCTGCCCACATACCCACTAGCCCCTGAGAAGCCCCTGCACTCGCTATTGGCCTTCCATTGCGCCCACGCACGACCGAGCAACACGCATGCCCGCCGATCTCATGCGCAGCCCGTGCGCCTGACTTGCGGTCATGCTGCCTTGGAAAACAGAGGCCTGATAGGTGGATACAGACAAAGAAGGGCAACGGTGGTGGCTCGCTGAGGGAATCGATCCACGATCACGGACATGTGTTCTTGGGCACGAGGTCGACGACAGCTTGACACGAGATGCGGTCACGATCGATGGCGACCTGGATTGGCCACCCCAGGAGTGCAGATTGCCCCTCCCGGGGGTAGCGAGCTTGGATCAGAAACAATCTAAGCTCTGATACCAATTGTTGTAATCTTAGTTGCTAATTGTATTGTCGTGGGTCTTTCATCTATTGTCCTGTATATATGGGTACAAAAATAGTCCTACTAGGACTTGATCCACAGTACAACTAGGAATCCATCCCTAAACCTACTAGAACTCTAACTCTAGATTGACTAGGACTCTAACTATAGACCGACTAGGACTCCTAAACTAGCGGAACACAAGATTACTAACAACAGTGTACCATACACATCACTGTGGCACCATCCATAGCTCACAAAATCCATCCTCAAGCACGCCCCAAGTGCGAGCTCACGGAGCCCCTGCTCTCATGTGCCACAAGCACAAGCTCGTGCACTCTGAGCACGAGCTCGTGGAGCTCCTCTTGGGCATGGCCATCCGCCAAGGTCCTGGTCACCACTGCTCCCTACCTCGAGGCACGGGTGAACTGGTGCAGCCCCTCGTGTGTGCCCGCCTCGCCACGCCGCTTCGAACACAAGCTCACAGAGATCCTCATGGGCGTGACCGTCCGTCAAGCACTCGAGCTCATGGCGTGACCAGTGCCACACGACATCGCTATCTATCTTGAGTGGCACCACCATGCCCACCGTGCCGCCCCTTCAAAAATCTCGCCACATCTCTCAGGTTAGGGTTCCATGTCTCTGATGAAGGGAAGAGTAGAACAGAGAGCTGTGACTAATATTAGAAAGGGGCATTCTGAATTTTTGTCTAATTTCCAACATTGGGTAGCACTTGACAGAGTTAAGAAGCAAGTGTAGATGGCAGTATTTCTGAAAATTAGGTCCAAATTTGCAAAGTCTATAAAAGAGGGGTAAATCAGAACTGGATCTAAAAATCAGCGATCCAAAAGGCGTTCTGAGGCGCCCGCCTAGGGTGGGTAGGTGTGCGCGAGGCACGCGGGGGGGGGGGGGGGGCAGGTCCATGGGGCGGCGGCCTCCGCGGATGAAGGCAGCGGGGTCTGATTATCCGGGCGGCGGAGGAACGAATCGGCGGGGGCGGGGCTGACCCGGGGACCTGCAACCTCGGGCACGGGCGAGGGGGGGGGGGATCGCGCCGCGTATAGTGAGGAACCGCCGATCCGCCTGAGTGGGTAAGATATCGCACGTCTGCCCGTGGAGGGGATCCGCGTGAAAAAGGAATCGCGCAAGGGTGGGGGTTCTGCCTGCGGAAGAAGGAATCGGGGTGGCAGTGTGTGGGGGGCTGGAGACAGGCCTCTGTTAGTGGACTGGGCTGAGGCAGAGAGGAGAGGCAGGCCGGGGAAAACCAGCCCCAAATAGCAGACATACACATATATTTCTGTAATTTTTTATAATTCATTATTGCTACAATATATAACACCTAGGCGTCGCCTTTAAACGCCTAGGCGCGCCTAGGCTCTAGGCGGAGAGTCACCGCCCGCCTAGCGCCTTTTGGAACCTTGCTAAAAATAGGGGCAGTCTTGCAAGTGTCCCTTTGTTTAAGTTTTGAGGCGTCGCCTAGGCGTCCAGTCGGTCCGGAGGCGACGCCTGGACAGGTCGCCTCGCTTGGAGGCCGCCGGTCGCCACCGCCGCCGCCGGTCGCCGTGCTGCCGCCGGCCCTCGCGCGCCGCCACCGCCATCGGTGCCGGTGGAGAGGAGAGTGAGGGTGAGAGGGATCGTGTTTAGGGTTAGGGTGAGGTGGGAGGTATTTTATATGCGCTGACGTGGAAATATCACCGTTGGATTAGATTCGACGGCTCAAATCGCCCGCCCGCCCGCTGCCTCCGCCTCCGCTCGCCCGCCTCCGCTGCGCCCGCCGTCACCGCCGTGCCCGCCGCCTCCGCCCGCCCGCCTTTGCTGCGCCCGCCGCCGCCTCCCCTCCTCGGCTCGCTGCCGCCGCCTCCCCTCCTCGCCTGGCGCTCGCCTAGGCGACCGCCTAGGCGCCTAGGCGTCCCGGCGGCCGGCGGGCGTCTAGGCGAGGATTCGCAACGCTGATTAACTATAATATGTCTGACCATTTTGCATCGCTGACTGAACCCTTGAACATTATGTCCTGTTACTTTTTGTTAGACTGTGTGTGTCAAGGGGTACTTTGGACTTTTGAGTTGGGCTTCATAGCCTATATGTGTAACCCCCCTTTGCATTATCAATAGATGAGACA
The DNA here is from genome assembly GCA_030760725.1 of Neostapfia colusana. Taxonomy (NCBI): domain Eukaryota; kingdom Viridiplantae; phylum Streptophyta; class Magnoliopsida; order Poales; family Poaceae; genus Neostapfia; species Neostapfia colusana. Next base: position 32,888,594 of record JASWHV010000004.1, on the reverse strand, counting down.
TCATTTCTTCCAATATGGTATCAGCAGATTAGGGGCAGATTAGAGTTAGGGTTTCTTGGGCCTCCTCTCCTCCCTCTCCCAATCCCACCAGCCGCCACCTCCTCCCCCACAGCCGCCGCCTGCTTCTCCTCTCATGTAGCGAGCGCCGCCGCAGCCCTACCAGCGTACCGTCGCCGGCTGGCTCGCCGCCACGCCTCTGGACCCTCCGCCGCTGCGTAGTGGCCACGCGGCGCCATCCCCGAGCGTGTCCGCCGGCTTCCCCGGCCGCCTCTCCTTCGACCGCTCCCCCTCCGTCGCCGCCGGCGCTGTTGCGGTCGCACCGGTCCGGTGACGCGGCGTGGGCCGCCGTCCACGTCGCGTCGGCCGCGCCGCTCGGGCCCAGGGACTTCAAGCTCGTGCGGCGAATCGGCGGCGCGTGCTCGACCACCCCTTCCTCCCCACGCCGGCTCTCCCGCCAAGGCGCGGCCGGATCTGCTCTCCCCTCCGCCGCCTGTCTCTTCGCCCTTGCTGCGGACGACGAGTCCTCGGGCTCCTCCTCCCGCGCCGTCACGCCCGCCGTCCTCTGCCCCTCCCATGCCGCTCCCGTGGGTGCAGCTGTCGCCGCCAACCCTGGCCTGGCCGGCGCCGCTCAGGGCGCGGCTGCCGCCGCCTCTGGCCAGGCCGACGCTGCCCCGGGCGCTGCCTTGGGTCCCTCCGCAGGGGCCTCTAGCCTGATCCAAGCGATGGCCGGGCGTATGGCGGCCCGATCTGGGGTCGCCGCCCCTCTCCATGGTTCTGTGGCGGCCCGATCTGGGAGTGCCGCCCCTCTCCTTGCCTCTGCCACCGGTGCCCCTGGTCGGCGCGCCTCCTACCGGCGCGCCCCTGGCTGGCGCTCCCCTCGCATCCACCGCTGCCGCTAGCCAGCGGGCTCGTGTCGACCTCTCCCCTTCTCCCTGCGGTCGACCCCCTGGCAAGCGCCTTTGGACTCCACCGCCTCTGGCGCCTGCCCATCTCAGGCCGCCACTGCTCCGCCCGTAGCCGGAGCGCCCCTGGCCGGCGCGCTCCTGGCCGTCGCGTCCGTGGCCGCCGCGCCTCTGGTCGGCCTCCCCAGCCCGGCACGGCCGGATCCGCCATCACCTTCCCCGGCGCGGCCGGATTCGCCGTCGCCGTACCTCTGGCCGCCGGGAGTGGCCGTGCCACCGCCCGCCCCGCGTCTCCCCTGTTCCACTCGCCGCCGCCGCACCTTTGATGGCAGCCGGCGCCGCCGCGCCTTCCCCAGCCGCTGCGCCTCTCCTGACCGCCACGCCTCCGCTCCTCCCCATGGCTGCAGCAGCGCCCCCGCTCCACCCCATGGCCGCCGCGACGTCCCTTCCTCCTACCCCGCGCTGCCGGCCTTCCACGCGCGTCCCATCCCTCCTACCCCGCGCTGCCGGCCTTCAGCGCGCGTCCCAACCCTCCTACCCCGTGCTGCCGGCCTTCCGCGCGCGTTCCTGCCTTCCTACCTCGCGCTGCCGACCTTCCGCGCGTTTTCCTGCTCTCCTACCCCGCGTTGTCGGCCTTCGCCGCGCGCACCCCTCCTACCCTGCGCTGCCGATCTTCCGCGCGCGTCCCTGCCCTCCTACCCCGCGCCGTCGGCCTTCGCCGCGCGCATCCCTCCTACCCCGTGCTGCCGGCCTTCCGCGCGCGTCCCTGCCCTCCTACCCCGCGCTGCCGGCCTTCCGCGCGCGTCCCTCCTCCTACATCGCGCTGCTGGCCTTTCGTGCGCGTCCCTGCCCTCCTACCCCGTGTTGTCGGCCTCCGCCGCGCGCGTCCCTCCTACCCCGCGCTGCCGGCTTTCCGTGCGCGTCCCTACCCTCCTACCCCGCGCCGTCGGCCTTCGCCGCGCGCGTTCCTCCCACTCCACACTGCCGGCATTTTGCGCGCGTCCCTCCTACTCCGTACCGCTGGCCTTTCGCATGCATCGCCGCCCTCCGCCACGCGCACTTGGGCCATCTCTACCGGCCATGCCCCTCATGGCGAGGTGTTTGCGGCCCACTCCGTCCTCGCCACCGCTCGGGAGCGTGAGTGGGCTCTTCTACGATGTTCTCCGCGGGAAGCTGTTAGAGTGTGTGTTTACTCATGTATGTTAGGTCTTTTGGTTCAGTCTCGACATCTGCCACGGCTAGATGTTGTGACTGCCAGGGGGTCTTATTAGAGTATGTTTGTGTTTCCTCATGTAGGAAGTGTGTTGTTGTCCAGTCTCAACATCTGTCGCAGCCATAATTTCGACTGTGGGGGATGTTAGACTGTGTGTGTGTGTCAAGGGGTACTTTAGTCTTTTGAGTTGGGCTTCATAGCTTATATATGTAACCCCCTTTGCATTATCAATAGATGAGACTTCATTTCTTCCAATACTTTTGAGTAACGACAGATTTACAGAAGAGTGAGTGATAATTGCACACCTTGCTTGAGAATGCTCCAAATCACCTTTTGGTTGTAGACAGGCTATCTATGTACTTGACCAACTTTTGTATATATATTTTTTCCAGGAGCTTTGTTCTCATGTAATGATGCAGTTAGGAAAAGAAGGGTTTCCTTCTGAAGCATTTTCTGTATATAGCATGTTGAGATACAGTAAGAGAGCAGTGCATAAATCTCTTCACGAGAAGGCTTTAGGCATCTTAGTTTCAGCAGGACTTCTGAAGGATGCGTATATAGTTGTTAAGGTAACAAGACACTATCCATATGAGCTTTTGGCATTTTCTACCGCAATCTCTTTTGTTAGTGTCCTAAGCAAAACAAGTTGAACAGGACAATGCTGAGCTGATATCTCCTCCCTCTTTGGAGAAGTTTGCTAAATCTTTCATGGAATCAGGCAACATAAATCTTATTAACGATGTCATGAAAGCCCTAAACCGCTCTGGGTGGCGTATCAGCCAGGTGATGGTTCTGTACCTGTTTCTCTTATTTCTTTCGTTTTAATTAGCTAAAAGTCTATGTGGTAACTTTTGGAATATGCATGACATCGGATAATCTTGGATCCACAATCACATCTCACCTGCATAGTTTTTCATGAAATATCTTCTGATGCCATGATTATACCTTCACAATTTCTCAGTCTGCGACCATATTTGGACCCCAACATTTCTTTATATAATGTATGAACATGGAAATCTTTCTTACCATCTATGTAGTTGTTATATTTATCAGAGTTAGAAAATTGTTTTGGGAGGCTACCATGTTTGTTAGTGAAAACCGGACCATTTGCATCGACTTTCAGGTTTTTAAAACATTATTGTGAGCCTAGTAAATAATAATACACTTAACGTAGCAAAAAGTAGTGATAAAATGGTTTCATTTAGGCCCTGATTGGTTTTAGCAAATTTCTGCATCCTGATTTTAATAGGCCTTTTTCTGTGGAAAGGCAACAATATCCCCTGGTTTCTACTGCAGTAACTAAATGTATCACTATGGAATCAACCTAATAGGGCATAGTGACCACCATTGTTTCCCTGGCATTAAGGCATTGAGACAGGTGCTATGGTTAATAGGAATATGGGATTATGGTCTTAGAACCAGGATGAAAACTGTTAGCGAGCCAGTTCAATTCCCTCATTGGTTTTGAGAGGTAATTGGTATTCTCTCAGTTTGACCGGAAACAATGGCAACTAGTTCAAGAAGGCATACTGAATTGCTACCATAACCATAACTACATGCAGTAAGTCGCAGCTACCATGTGAGAGTGACCTTCCCCAGTTCCCGACCCAAAACTAAAAATTGTATTTCTGTTTGGTCTTCAGAATAGCGAGATGCTCCACTATGCTATCTAGGCATCTGTCTGCTCCTGAGCTATCACCATGCCAGGCATTGGCTGGAAAGGCTGCCGTGGCATGCCTTGAAGCTCCCAGCAATCGTGGAGTATGTAGAGGAGACTACAGAAGGATATGTGCTTGCAAGTTGGAGCGAAAAGAGTAGCGAACATGACCTGATGAAGAACTGTTCTCACCGCCGAGCTGAGGAACGTCCTCAGCCACGGTGACCAAAGACAAAGAGCAGCTCGCCCCAAGGGGGAGTTTACTTCTTCAATGAATTACAACCAATGTTTAAAATGCGCCGCCTAGGCATCCAGGCGCTCCGCCATGGCTGGTCGACTTGCCCGGCCACTTCTGCCTGTCTGCCATCTCCCTTTGCCACCGTCGCCTGGGTACCATGGCCGATCACCTAGGTACATTCGCGGGCGCCTTGGCATCCAGGTGCCCGGTGGGCGCCTAGGTGTCCAGGCACTATTTTAAAACAATTAGAGGGGGGGAAATGATTTTATTAACTCTGATAGGCTGTCAAGGAGGGAGGATACATATATATGGGTACAAAACTTAAGGGCCTAGTAACCCTAATACAAAGGACTAAACTGCCCCTATAGTATCCTAATACAAGTGCAGTCTAACACCCCCCGCAGTCCCAACATCTAGCCACGACAGATGTTGAGACTGGACCGAAACTCGGTGAACACCGTCGAAGGAAGCCCCTTCCCGAAGATGTCGGCGAACTGCAACGATGTCGGAACGTGCAGGACTCGCACCTCCCGGAGAGCCATCCGCTCACGAACGAAGTGAAAATCGATCTCCACGTGCTTCGTGCGCTGATGCTGCACCGGGTTGGTGGAGAGGTAGACGGCGCTGACGTTGTCGCAGTAGACCAACGTACTCCGGGCGAGGGGGGAGTGGAGCTCCTGAAGCAGTTGCTGAAGCCAGGAGGACTCGGCCACGCCGTTGGCCACGACGCGGTATTCCGCCTCGGCACTCGAGCGGGACACCAGGTGCTGCCGCTTCGAGGACCAGGAGACGACGTTGCCGCCCAGAAAGACGGCGTAGCCGGAGGTGGACCGGCGGGTGTCCGGGCAACCCGCCCAGTCAGCGTCATTGTAGACGACCAACTCGGAGGCAGAGTCGCGCCACAGAAGAAGGCCGTAGTCGTGAGTGCCACGCAGGTACCGAAGGATCCGCTTCACCGCCGTGAGATGCGGCTCCCGCGGATCATGCATGTGGAGACACACCTGCTGAACCGCGTAGGAGATGTCCGACCTGGTGAAGGTGAGGTACTGCAGGGCACCTGCAAGACTCCTGTAAGTGGTGGGGTCGGCGACCGGGGCGCCGTCGGCCAAAGACATCTTCGCCTGGGTGTCCACGGGAGTGGAGCACGGCTTGCAATCAGCCATGCCCGTTCACTCGAGGATATCCAGCAGTACTGGCGCTGGTGGAGGAACAGAGCACCCGGGCGGTGCTCAACCGCAACGCCCAGGAAGTGGAGCTGGCTGAGATCCTTCATCGCGAACTCGCGCTGCAGGGCGGAGATCGTGCGCTGAAGGAGAGCCGGGCTGGACGCCGTGAGGACAATATCGTCCACGTACAGGAGGAGGTAGACAGTGTCATCCTCACACCTGTAGACGAAGAGCAAAGTGTCCGACTTGGCCTCGACGAAGCCGAGCGAGGCCAGGAAGGAGGCGAACCGACTGTACCAAGCCCGAGGCGTCTGCTTCAGCCTGTACAGGGACTTGTTCAGTCAGCAAACCATGTCTGGACGAGCTGAATCAACGAACCCTGTCGGCTGACTACAGTACACCGTCTCCGTCAACGTCCCGTGGAGGAAGGCGTTCTTGACGTCTAGCTGGTGGACAGGCCAAGAACGCGACAGAGCCAGCGATAGAACGGTGCGAACCGTCGCCGGCTTCACCACCGGACTGAAAGTCTCGTCGTAGTCGACGCCGGGGCGCTGCGTGAAACCGCGAAGCACCCACCGTGCCTTGTACCTCTCAAGAGACCCATCCACCTTCCTCTTATGCGTGAACACCCACTTGCCCGTGACAACATTGCCACGACCAGGACGGGGAACCAGGTCCTAGGTCCGGTTGGCTAGCAGGGCCGCATATTCTTCTTCCATAGCTCGACGCCAGTGAGGGTCGGCGAGGGCGCTACGGACAGAAGAGGGGATAGGCGAGATGGGTGACGAGGCAGGTGACGGGGAGGTCGAGGACGATAGAACGACCCCGGAGAAGCACTCGACAGGTCGAAGGACGCCGGCGGCCCGTCGAGTCACCATCGGGTAAACGTGACAAGGGTCTCGATGGAGCAGCGGAGGGTGGTACACCAGATCCCCGGGACGGGAAGAGGACGGATCACCAACCCGCGCTCGTCGCTGATAGACGAGAACGGGGTCGGTGTACCGCGGTCCAGGGGCCGCGGGTGGTGCGGCTGATGATGTTGGGGACGCCGTCAGGACCGCGCGAGGCGTGACAGACGGCGTCGGGGACTCCGTCGGGGACAACGGGGCCGCACGTGGCACAGCGGGCGACGTCGGGGACGCCGAGGCCGCACGTGGTGCGGCTGACGAAGTCGGGGCCGCGCGAGACGCGACGGACGACATCGGGGACGCCGTCGGGGACACCGGGGGCCGCACGTGGCACGACGGGCGACGTCGGGGATGCTAGGGCCGCGCGCGGTGCGGCTGACATCGGGGAAGCCGGGGCCGTGCGTGGCACGGCGAGCGACGTCGAGGACGCCTGGGCCACGCGTGCTGGAATAAGTCTTGTAGTCCTTTGGTCTTTGGTCCCCTAGTCCCTTGTACCCTAGTCCTTTAGTTTGTTGCACTTTAGTCCTTGGTCCTTGGTCCTTGTTGTACCCTAGTCCTTTGGTCTTTGTGGCCCCAATTAGAACAACATCTAAGGACACTAGGACAACATATTAAGGACACTAGGACAACATCTTAGTGTCAGCCAAGGACAGCATATTAGGACAGCATCTAAGCATCTTAGACTAGCATCTTTGTGACATATGCTTGGCTGCCATGGCAGCTATAAATATGTAGCCTCAACCCCTTGGGTTGGTATGGCATTGTGTGAGAAATAGACAAGAAAATTGCCCCAACTCCTAGTGTCATCCCCTCTTCCAATGAGAGTAAGAATTCAACTACTAACATCTGGTATCAGAGCCGTTCTATCCTGCAGCTTAAACATCTCCTGCTCATCCCCTTCCCGCACCTCTCTTTGTCCGCAACCGGCAGCAGGAACACCGGCTGTTCCAGCTCATTCCTCTCCCGCACAGATGAGCAGCAGCTTGTCTTCCACACACAACAGCCCTCCCCCACTAATGCGCCATGTCCGATGGACAGTCTCAGCGCTCGGTCGCCTCGAGCGCGCGACAGACGGAGGTCACCGCGGCAGAGGAGCGCGAGCGAGCGGCGGCAGAGACTGCGGCGACGGCGGCAATGGCGGCAAGGTTGGCGGCGGCGGAACTGGCAGCCGCGAGGGCGGAAGTGGAAGCAGCGGCGGCGGCGGCGGCTGTAGCGCGTGCGGCGGCAACGGAGCTGGAGGCTCTGCGCGGCAGTAGCTCCAGCATCTCTGTCGATGGCGGCGTCGACGATGAGCTCAGGCCGGTGAGGGAGGCGGCGCGAGCACGAGAGGTGCAGCGAGCAGCCGCGCGCCCCCATGGGCGCGACAACCGCAGCTCAGACGGGCGCGGACGCGCCGGTGGCGCTCCCGACGGCGGCGGCTTGGTCGACGGAGAACGCGGCCATTACAGGCGGCACGGTTCTCCCTCCCCGGACAGGTACCATGGACACCACGGGGTCCAAGCCATTGTCAGGGACGTCAGTCCCGGCGGTGGGTGGCCTACCCTCACCAAGACCAACTACGTCGAGTAGGCCGCGGTGATGAGGGTACGGCTCCAGGTGCGACACTTGTGGGAAGCAGTTCAGTACGACGACGTCGACTACTACGAGGATCGACGGGCGTTGGATGCCCTCATTGCTGCAGTCCCGTCCGAGATGCAGTTCTCGCTTTCCAAGAAGCGGACTGCTATGGAGGCATGGGATGCCATCGCTGCGGCACGCATCGGCAGCGACCGTGCCCGCAAGTCCACACTGCAGGCGCTTTGCAAGGAGTGGGAGAACCTGGCCTTTAAGCTAGGTGAGGACGTTGATGACTTTGCTCTCCGTCTCAACACTTTGTTGCAGAAGTTGGTGCAGTTCGGCGATGACACCTACGACGAAGAGAGAGCTGTCGAGAAGCTCCTTCGGTGCATCCCCGAGAAGTACAAGCAGATCGCTTGATCGATCGAGTCTCTGCTGGACCTCTCCACGATGTCGATCGAAGAGGCGATAGGTCGCCTCAAGGTCGTCGACAGCGACGAACCACAACCTCTCTCGGGGCCTATCACCATTGGCGGGAAGCTTCATCTCACTCGCGAGCAGTGGGAGGCTGGCCAGGGTGACCGGAAGAAGGGGAATCCTCTTCCTTGACAGGCGGCCGCAAGCGCGGCAAGTCACGCAAGGGGCGCGGAGGTACCCAGGCCGGGGCATGCGGACGTACCGAGGGTGGCGCCCACGGAGGCGCCTAGGGCGGCACCATCGGCAACCACAAGTCGACACGAGACGACACCTGCCACAACTGTGGCAAGCTTGGCTCATTGGGCCAGGGAGTGTCGACAGCCACGACGTGGCCAGGCCCACGTGGCACAAGTGGAGGAGGAGGCCCACGTGGCACAGGTAGAGAAGGAGCCAGCTTTGCTTCTGGCACACGGAAGCATCAAGCCACCTCTAGTGGCATCGACCGCAGCGGCTCTCCTTCATCTTGATGAGCCAAGAGCACACGCTTTCCTCGGCGACGGCTCCAGCAACGACAAGACTGACGGGTGGTGCCTCGACACCGGCACCACCCATCACATGACCGGTCGACGGGAGTTCTTCGTTGAGCTTGACTCCAATGTCCGAGGCTCTGTCAAGTTTGGTGACGCCTCCGGCGTGGAGATCAAGGGTGTCGGCTCCGTCATCCTCACCGCCGAGTCTGGTGAGCACAGGCTGCTCGTCGGAGTCTACTACATCCCCGCGTTGAGAAACTCCATCATCAGCTTGGGACAGCTGGATGAGAACGGTTCGCGCGTGGAGATTAAGGACGGAGTCATGAGGATTTGGGATCACCATCGTCGCCTTCTTGCCAAGGTAGGCACCAATCGACTCTATGTCCTTCACGTGCAGGTAGCACATCCTGTCTGCCTTGCCACTCGTCGGGACGACGAGGCATGGCAGTGGCACGAGCACTTTGGGCATCTTCACTTCGAGGCCCTAAAGCAGCTCAGTGCCAATGAGATGGTGCGAGGCATGCCATGCCTTGACCACGTGGAGCAGCTCTGCGACGTCTGCGTATTGACGAAGCAGAGGTGGCTTCCTTTTCCCCAGCAATCGAGCTTTCGAGCTAAGGAACGGCTCGAGCTCGTTCACGGGGACTTGTGTGGCCCGGTGACACCAGCTACACCAGGAGGACGACGCTACTTCCTGCTGCTCGTCGACGACCTCTCCCGCTACATGTGGGTCGTGGTCCTTGGCAGCAAGGGAGAGGCTGCGAACGCCATCAGGCGCGCGCAGGCCATTGCGGAGGCGGAGTGCGGCCGCAAGCTGCGTGTGTTGCGCATCGACAACGGCGGCGAATTCACGGCGGCTGAATTCGCGCCGTATTGCGCGGATGAGGGTGTTCAGCGCCACTACTCCGCGCCCTACAGCCCGCAGCAGAACGGCGTCGTCGAGCGGCGCAACCAGACGGTTGTGGGGATGGCTCGGGCCCTCAAGTAGAGGGGAATGCCGGCTATCTTCTGGGGAGAGGCGGTGGTGACGGCTGTCTACATCCTCAACCGCTCGCCCACCAAGGCTCTCAACGGCAGGACGCCGTACGAGGCTTGGTATGGGCGCAAGCCGGCGGTCTCTCATCTACGGGTCTTCGGCTGCCTCGCGTTCGCCAAGGAGCTTGGCCACATCAGCAAACTCGACGACAGGAGCACTCCGGGAGTGTTCATCGACTACGTGGAGGGCTCGAAGGCCTACCGCATTCTCGACCCAGAGACACAGCGTGTGCGCACGACGCGCGACGTTGTGTTCAACGAAGGGTGAGGATGGGCATGGGACAAGGCGGTGGACGACGGCTCGACTCCGATATACGACAACTTCATCGTCGAGTACGTCCACTTCAAGGGAACTGGGGGAGTGGGCAGCTCTTCTCCACCAACTTCAACGCCACACTCCCCAGTCACAACCTCGGCTGCGACGACCTCTCCACCACCACAGCCGGCGACCCCACACACTCCAGCACCGACTGCCATCCCTCCGGGTACGTCCACTCCGACACCAGCTCATGTCGAGCACAAACCGGTGCAGTTCGTTACTCCGCTCTCCCACGACGAGGAGCACATCGACGCATACCACGACGGCGAGCCGTTGCGGTATCGTACGATGGAGGATCTTCTCGGTGACCAGTCGGTGCCGGGACTGGTCCCTCGTGATCCTGGAGGCGCAGTTGCATCTTGCGTGCAACGACGGTGAACCTCGGTCTTTCGCGGAGGCTGAGAGACACGCGGCATGGCGTGCCGCGATGCAGTCGGAGATGGACGCGGTTGAGACGAGCCGCACTTGGGAGCTTGCTAATCTCCCTCGCGGTCACCCTTAAGTGGGTGTTCAAGTTGAAGAGGGATGAAGCCGGCGCCATCGTCAAGCACAAGGCTCGCTTGGTGGCACGCGGCTTCGTGCAGCAGGAGGGGATCGACTTCGACGATGCTTTTGCCCCCGTGGCACGGATGGAATCCGTGCGACTCCTTCTTGCACTCGCTGCCCAAGAAGGTTGGCGTGTCCAGCACATGGACGTCAAGTCGGCGTTTCTCAACGCTGACTTGAAGGAGGAGGTCTACGTACACCAGCCGCCGGGGTTTGTGGTCCCTGGCAAGGAGGGCAAGGTGTTGCGCCTGCGCAAGGCCCTCTATGGCTTGCGTCAGGCACCAAGGGCGTGGAATGCCAAGTTGGATTCCACACTCAAGATGATGGACTTCGGGCAATGCCCACACGCGGCGGCCATCTACCAGCGGGGCAATGGAGGAAACACCCTACTGGTGGGTGTCTACGTCGATGACTTGGTGATCACCGGCACCAAGGATGCGGAGGTAGCAGCGTTCAAGGAAGAGATGAAAGCCACCTTCCAGATGAGTGACCTGGGATCTCTCTCCTTCTACCTTGGGATTGAGGTGCAGCAGGCCGACTCCGGGATCACACTTCGACAGACCGCCTACTCCAAGCGCATTGTTGAGCTAGCTGGGCTCACAAACTGCAACCCAGCTCTCACTCCAATGGAGGAGAGGCTGAAGCTGGGCCGCGACAACACGGCGGAGGAGGTGGACGCTACGCAATACCGGCGTCTTGTGGGGAGCCTTCGCTACCTCACCCACACACGGCCGGACTTGGCATTCTCCGTCGGCTACGTTAGTCGGTTCCTGCAACGACCGACGACAGATCACCAGCAGGCTGTGAAGAGGATCATCCGCTATGTTGCGGGGACTCTCGATCACGGCCTCCACTACCCGAGGTGTCCTGGGGAGGCATACCTTGTCGGGTACAGCGATAGCGACCACGCCGGCGACATCGACACCAGCAAGAGCACGAGCGGGATCCTCTTCTTCTTCGGCAAGTGCCTCGTTAGCTGGCAGTCGAGCAAGCAGCAGGTGGTGGCCCTGTCCAGCTACGAGGTCAAGTACATAGCGGCCTCCACCGCTTCGACTCAGGCGCTCTGGCTTAGCCGACTGCTTGGTGATCTCCTCAGCAGAGACACTGGAGCGGTCGAACTCAGGGTGGACAACGTGTCCGCTCTGGCCCTGGCAAAGAATCCCGTTTTCCATGAACGGAGCAAGCACATCCGGGTGAGGTACCACTTCATCCGAAAATGCTTGGAGGAAGGGAGCATCAAGGCGAACTACATCAACACCAATGACCAGCTTGCGGACCTGCTCACGAAGCCCCTTGGGAGGCTCAAGTTCATTGAACTTCGTACCAAGATCGGGATGGTCCAACCCTCTCAGAAGACGACGTACAAGACTTAGGGGGAGAATGCTGGAATAAGTCTTGTAGTCCTTTGGTCTTTGGTCCCCTAGTCCCTTGTACCCTAGTCCTTTAGTTTTGTTGCACTTTAGTCCTTGGTCCTTGGTCCTTGTTGTACCCTAGTCCTTTGGTCTTTGTGGCCCCAATTAGGACAGCATCTAAGGACACTAGGACAACATATTAAGGACACTAGGACAGCATCTTAGTGTCAGCCAAGGACAGCATATTAGGAGAACATCTAAGCATCTTAGACTAGCATCTTTGTGGCATATGCTTGGCTGCCATGACAGCTATAAATATGTAGCCTCAACCACTTGGGTTGGTATGACATTGTGTGAGAAATAGACAAGAAAATTGCCCCAACTCCTAGTGTCATCCTCTCTTCCAATGAGAGTAAGAATTCAACTACTAATAACGCGTGGCGCAACGGACGTCGTCGGGGACGTCGGGGCCGCGCGTGGCGCAGCGGACGACGTCGGGGCCGTAGGAGGAACGGCCAGTGGCGGCAAGAATGCCGGAGCCGCGGGAGGCATGACAGGTGGTGTCTGGGACACCGTGGTCATGTCCGGCGCAGCTAGAGGAAGACCTGAAGAAGGTAAAAAACAAGGTCGCTGGACATGAGCGACCTCAGGATCCGTGGAAAAAAGAGAATCCAACTCGGAGACCGAGTCAGAGGAGGACCCAGCGAAAGGGAAGGAGGACTCGTCGAACACGACGTGTCGGGAGACCAAGATACGACGAGTGGTAAGGTCGAGACACCGGTACCTCTTGTGGTCAGGGGAGTACCCAAGGAAGACACACCGAGTCGAGCGAGGCGCGAGCTTATGAGGGGTGGTGGCAGAGAGATTAGGGTAGCACGCGCACCCGAAGACTCGAAGGTGGTCGTAGAGAGGAGGGGTGCCGAACAAAGCGAGTGAGGGGTGTGAGCACTAATCGCCTTAGTAGGAAGACGATTAATGAGGTAGGTAGCGGTGTGAAACGCCTCTGCCTAGTAGCGAGCAGGGGTAGAAGCCTGAAACATTAGGGAGCGCATGACATCGTTGGTGGTCTGAATCATGCGCTCAGCCTTGCCATTCTGGGAGGAAGTGTATGGGCAAGACATACGCAACTGAACACCGTGAGAAAGCAGAAAGTCACGAAGCGTAGAGTTGTCAAACTCGCGCCCGTTATCGCACTGGACCGCACGGATCGTGCGCCCAAACTGGGTAGACATCCAAGCGAAGAAGTGAGAAAGAGTGCCGAACGTATCAGACTTCTGTCGCAAGGGAAAAGTCCACGAATAGTGCGAAAAATCATCAATGACTACCAAGTAGTACTTATATCCAGAAACACTAAGAACAGGTGAAATCAAAAGATCACAGTGAATCAAATCAAAGATGCGCTCGACACGAGTGACAGAATGCGGAAAAGGAAGTCGAACGTGGCGACCCAATTGACAAGCATGGCAAAGAGACTCATGAGTACCCCGAGTACACGAAATTACTGAACTACCAGACAACTTAGACATAGCATCAACACCAGGGTGGCCAAGCCGACGATGCCAAATGGTCGAAGAAGCTGTTGTGGTTAGGGCAAGAGGCGGAGCGGAAGCAGGAAGACGCATCGTGTACAGGGGACCCGTACTATCACAACGAAAGGGAATGCGTCGAGTAGTAAGATCCTTCACAGTAACACCATGAGGATCAAACTCAAGGAAAACATGATTGTCAGTAGTAAAACGACGAACGGAAAGAAGGTGCTGAATGATGTTAGGAGCAACAAGAACATCACGTAGCTGAAACGAATCCGACGAACCCAAATCACCTACTGAGGTAACTGGGAGAGTCGTCCCATTCCCAACAACGATAGATGAAGGATCAGAGGGACGGGAAGGGCGGGTAGAAGAGAGGATACCGACGTCAGGGGTGGTGTGGTACGAGGCACCGGAGTCCACCATCCAGTCAGGGCCAGACGTCGTGAGACCCCGTAGGTAGACCGACGGTGTAGAACGGGTCGCGATATTGCCCCCGCGGTGGCGGCGCCGGGAAGGAAGACAACACGCTCAGACCCTCGACGGTGGTGCCAACAGAATAGGCAACACCCGATCTAGGTACACGGCGTAAGGCGGCGTCGGCTGAAGACGGCGGCACAGCGTAAGGCGGCGTCGGCTGCCAGGTCAGAGCCGGTGATGACCGGATGTGGGCCGACGGTGGCAGCCCAGCCCACGTGTCCGGCAGCGGCGCGGCCCGGGCGGACGGCGGCAGTGTGATGTAGGCGGCGCTCCACGGCGGCCGGATCTGACCACCAGACGGCGGTGGCGGCGTAGTCCACGTGGCCCAAGCGGACGGCGGCGGCGTGGCTGGTGGGGCAGCGGTGGCCCAGGGCGGCGCTGGTGAGGTGGCGACGGCCCAGGGCGGCGCTGCCGAGCCGGCGGCGGGACGAGCACCAGCATCTGTCCTCCGGAAGTGGACAACCTCGTGGCCGCGGTCACCACCGTCGGAGGCGGCCTCGGCGCGTGAACGAGTGGCAGGGCAGGAGCGGGGGCGGATCAGTCGTCACGCTTCTTCATCTTGTCGACACGCTGCTGCAGGGCTGCGATCTTGACGACGAGGTGGGTGATGGAGAAGAGGATCCAGTAGAGGAGCAGCGCGGCGGCGATTAGGAGCGCGTTGCGCTGTGACTTCATGACGGACTTCTGGTGGCGGAGGTGCTCGGACGGGGTGCAGGCGTGCTCGTCGCCGCAGGTGGGCCGCGTCTCGTACTTCCAGTAGATGTCCATGAGCAGGAAGAGGCAGAAGGGCACCACCGACATCATCGGCTTCAGCGCGCGGGAGGAGGGGAGGAAGGAGGAGGAGGCCGGAGGGAGGCGTTGGCGGCGGCGGAGAGGCGCCGACGCGGCCGCGAGCGAGGCCCTGGCGGCCGACGGCATCGCGAAGGCGCGGCGGGGCACGGATGGCGACCTGTTCGGCTGAGGAAGGAGGAGCGGGGGCCAGCGGCGGCGGCTTCGGCCCGCTCGGCTGCATGCGGGAGAGAGAGGAGAGAGAGAGTCTGATACCAAATTAGAGGGGGGGAAATGATTTCATTAACTCTGATAGGCTGTCAAGGAGGATACATATATATAGGTACAAAACTTAAGGGCCAAGTAACCCTAATACAAAGGACTAAACTGCCCCTATACTATCCTAATACAAGTGCAGTCTAATAAAAACATTGATTATCACCCTAGATTACGACTGCCTTTATTTATACTCTAGGCACCGGCTAACTGGGATACAAATGAAACAAGTTTCTAACAAGCTTATCTTAACTCTTCCTATTATTTCGCAACAACTGATAGTTGTGCTTATAGTCCGTTTGGTTCAGATTTTTGACCAGATTCTCCATAAAAAATCTGAAATCAATCAAAGGGGTTTCCTTGCGAAGCAGATTCTCGAGAAGCTGTAAATTTTCCCAATCACCTCCCACCCCAGATTTCTTATCTAACTATTGAAAAAAAATATTATGCACCTATCATCGGTTATACATCCAAATCGTTTTCTTTCTTTTTCTTTCTCACAGCTCACAACATCTTTTCTATAGCTCACAGCTAAAATCAGGTTTCAGGAACAGCGTTTTTAAGGCGTTGCCTAGGCAACGCCTAGGCATCCAGGCGCTCCAGCCCGGATGCCATGGCCGGCCACCTCGCCTGGCCGGCGGTTGCCGCCGCCGCCGTTGCTGTCCTCGCCGTCACAGCAGGGTAGCCGCCGCCGCCGCCGTTGCCGCCCCCGCCCTCGCCGCCGCTCTCTGCCGGCCGCCGGTGGAGGAAGAGAGGGAGTGAGGGAGGAAAGAGTTAGGGTTAGGCTGAGGGGGGTGGTTAGATATATGTGGCCTGATCTGAAATGAGGACCGTCGGATGAGATCTGACGGTCCTCCTTAATCGGGCCGACTTCCGGACCGAGCCTGTCAGCCCGACCGCGCCAGCCCGCCTGCAGCCGCTCGCCCGCCGCCGCCTGCCCGTAGCCGCCTGCCCGCACCCCTTCGCCCGCCGCCTCCGCCCTCCTGCCGGCGCCGCCTGCCGCCGCCGCCCCCCTCCTCGGCTCGCCGCCGCCTCCCCTCCTCGCCTGGCGCTCGCCTAGGCGACCGCCTAGGCGCCTAGACGTCCCGGCGGCCAGCGGGCGCCTTGGCGTCCAGGCGTGGATTCACAACCCTATTCAGAAATCCACAGCTGAACCAAACACACTCTTAGCCACTTTGCTGAACCGGCACATCCTTCTAGCCATGTTGTCAGCATCGATGCACCTAGGCGGTCGCCTAGGCGAGCGGGCGCCTAGGCGTCCAGGCGTGGATTCGCAACCCTGTTCAGAAATCCACAGCTGAACCAAACACACTCTTAGCCACTTTGCTGAACCGGCACATCCTTCTAGCCATGTTGTCAGCATCGATAAGTTGTACCCGCAAATGCATCCACAACAGTATGTGTGCCTGGAGTTGCTGCTTCCTGCCCAAAATTATCTCATTTCTAATTTATGATATGATCTATGGTTGTCTTTATGGTATTAATGTTTATGTTCTACTCATTTTGTTTCCTTTCTTCATGAGAAGAAGCAAATTTTTTTAGAGACTGATTATGCTTGTTTCCTTCTAATGATATATTCCTGATTATCGGCAGTGCGCTACTAATTTTGTGATGGCACAATTAGTTTACCACTGCCTGCAAACACTGGTAGTAACTGGTCTGTAGAACATAAAATGAATCTTCATTCTGTATGTACATTATGCTTGGTTGCTTCATTAACTCTTTTCCTGTGTTCATCATTCCAATAGTAAAACATATGTGATTGCTTCATTAGTACTTGCTTTGTGTTCATGACTCCAGAAGCCCAAAGGCCTTTTTTTTGTTTCAGTTTCGGGTACTTATTCTGATTCTGACCAGTGTTCAAAAGCTAACACAAACTGACAGGTTCTATAAGCAGATTTCACAATCTGAGCTTGGATTGTGACAGTCCAAAATCCGGTGGGGATGAGGACCTGTAAATCTAATGGTTTGGGCTTTGGGCTCATCATTTTGGCTGCTCTTTCATTCAGGCCTGAATACTGCAAAATTATCAGCTTTTAGGTGGTATTGGGCCTGGCGTTGCAAGACCAGGATTTATCAGACCAGGCCTGGCCTGAATTATGAACATTGTAGCTAGCATGCTAACTTACTCTACCTTCCAGTGCTGAACACAACCTTGCCTTTGCAGGATATCTTTGGAAGAGCCATTCAGAGATACATACGGAAGCCTGATAAGAAGCAGCTACTGTTATGCCTTTTGGACTGGATGACTGGCCAAGGCTATTCCGTTGACTCATCGTCAAGGAACATGCTTTTGAAGAATGCACACATTTTTGGCCAAACCCAACTTATAGCAGAAGTCCTTTCTAAGCAACAGGCAGCTTCAAGGACCATTGGCCAAAGACACAAAATATGATTATAGTATGATTTAGTATATCCATTGAAGAACGTCCTGTAGTAGAATATTGTTAATATCCATCCAAGAATGTCTTGTCATAACCCCAGTTATTTGAGGATCAACTTACTGCCCTTAGTGGTGATCATGTGGCAGGGTTCAGTTATGACCCTCGTGTGGATATGCTCAGACTGCAACCAACCTCCATTAGAATTTGGGATAATGGTATGTGGTAACGGGTCAATATCTTCACATAGTGATTCGTTTTTAAGTTATTCTTATGTTTAGATTTGCCTCATGTCTGTTGTGACCAGGAACTTTTCAGCAAGCCTTGTTTCTTCCACTAAAGCTACAACTTGGAGTGAACATATTATAGGCAGTGCTTGCAATAATATAATGTTAGATTCCAGGTTGACCGAGAGGCATGCTAGTAAGTTTCTATTACATCTTTTTACTTCTAGAGAACACACGATGTTGATTTGATTTTAGTGGATTTTACATTTGGCATGGAACAATGTTGAGGCTGCTATATAGATCTTAACAGATTTTAGAAGCTCTACGCGTGCGCGGAGATATTGTAAGATGGGTTAGACATATGATTGTTTTTTTCTATGACTTCTATACTGGTAGTACTTGAACTCACATTCAGAAAACATTGCTTTTTTTTTCTGGGTTTTGCCAGGTAAAGGTCGACCTACTGCATTGGTAGCTTGCCTTGGGATGCTACGGTAGCCAAATAAATAGTGAGTGCTGCCACAATGTTCTCATAGGAACTATAATATTCATGAAAGTGAACGGCCGGCCATCACTAAACTACTTATTATCTAATAGAGAAATGGTTGCTAAAACCAGCAAGTTACCTGATGGAGTATTCCTTCAAAAAAGAGGGTGGTGAACACACACAAAGGCGTAGATTAGTTTCCAAGTTTGTAAAAGAGCAGTATCCTGCTAGAAGCCTAGAAGTACAAGATGCTAACTGGAAGTTGGCACTAGATTTGTTTTATGGGAAGATACAATAGGGGATATAACTGTATTCTGCAAAACAAAATTTGGAGCGAAAATTTCAGCCTTTTTTGGAGGATAAATTGTTTGTGCCCTCTTACTGTACTATGTTTGTAGAACTCTTCTCCAATATTGCCCTTTTCGGTAGCCCAGGTAAGCTGTTACAATGCTAGGATATTCATGTTTTATCATTATAAAAAAAATATGGAGGCACGTCACTCAATCAGTTCCAGCATTGAGGTCGACTTGCAGTAAAAACTTCATTTTGGCTGATGGATATGTGAGATGTCTCTAGAGAAGTGTCCATGGCATGAATTCATGAACAGCGACATAAAATAGATAGCTAGAGTCATTTAACTTTTAAGCATGTGGTTGAATGTTTTCTTACCCAAGCGTCCCTTTCATCTTGTGCTATATCCTATTTATATTGTGTTATCCTATTTATACTTAGCTGAATGGTGGGTACTCTATGATTGAACTTTACACTAACCACCACCTGTAAGATCTTTGATAAAAATTATCCTATCTATTTGAGTCCATATATATTCATCTACATAGGATTCATTTCATTCTTTGCATATTGTTTTGGCCAGCTTTGCAGAATTTTGTTTTGCACCTAATTTTTAAAACTATTCATCGTGCATTTGTCATTCCTCTTCATGCAAATACGATTATATCTAGTAACATGCGTCCCTTTTATCTTCTTTGCAAGTAGCACCAGCAAGCAAGTTCTTTGCATCTAGACATTTCCAGTGAACAAAAGTGTCATACTCAGACATATTCATTGAGTGGGACATCTTTTTTCCATGTTGCAGGCAACAAGACTTTCATGCTCCAACCATGGCATATTGGGTCGTGCTTATGTTGAAGCTGCACGTATCATCAACAACAATACTCATGACCTTTCAACCTGAAATTAGACAGTCTAGAAGATGGCGAAGTTTTACTGCGGGATTGCTCTGCGCTTCAATTTATTGCAGTCATGTTCTTGTTTCATGTAGACTGTCAAATTTTGCTATGAGATTACCAAGGGCGGACGGAACAAAAAGGTAAAGTATTGAAATTCAGCAGTTTTTGCAGTAACAGTCCTAAATCATGCTGCAGACAGTTCGAGGTTTATTATTGACATTTGTTTCGTTTGGACAAATGATGGTAGCGTCTACCGACAATTAGCAACCTCTTTCAGTTAACCCACTAAAGAAAAACTCTGCTGCTTTTTAATTGCCCATCAATGACTTCCCATCCGTGATAAGATAAACTGAGCATAGCATATCTATCAGAGCCCTGGAGCGTACATATATAATCAAAAGAAATTTGGGCTACGGAATCAGCAGATACGCAGGTAAAGATGGGCACAACACGAAAGAGGCCAATGCATTCGCAATCAACCGATGGGGCCATGACAGCTCGTCCACTTCTCCATATTTATTTTTCGAAAAGGCGGCGTGTCCTCTTGCGTTAGCGGTTCTTTCGTCCATGGTGTCGTTTTCAGCTGCTTTCCCAGTCTCTGCCGTCAAGTGGAGTAATCTCACAAGTATTCCCATCTATAAACAGGGAATGCTAAGCAATGGAATCGAATTATCTTGTGGATGCGTTCACTCTTGAGAATCTCACGGAGTATTTAGGGCGTGTTTGGCATGGCTCCGAATTCAAACTCCAGTCTGGAGTTGAAAAAATCCAGTCAAACATCTAAACTCCAGAAATCTGTGGAGCAGCCCAACTCTTTGAAGTTTGAGGAGTTCCAGTTCATTTTTTAAGTGTCTGTTTTGTTGCTCTAAAACCAGTCATTATAGAACTAGACGCGGAGTTGGAAAGTATTTACTCGCATCTGTCACTGGTTACAAAAACGGTTTGATCCCTTTTCTTTTGCACCGAGGTCGGCTCCTTCTGTTCGCTCGTGAGAAACCCTACGCCGCCGCCCCAACGCCTCGCCGCCCAGGGCCACACCGCCCTCCGCCCCCTGCAGTGCCGCTCTCCGACCATGCTGCCACGCCGCCGCAGTGACGAGCGGCCCTGTGCCTCCCAGACGCGCCGCCCTCTGGTCCATCTGCCGCCTAAAAGCCTCGCCGCCCAGGGCCACGCCGCCCTTCGCCCTCTGGCTGCGCCGCCCGCCCACGCTGCCCTTTGGCCACGGCGCGCCGTCCTTCCTCCACGGTCACGGCGCGAGCTCACGGAACCGCCCACGTCGCCCTTCCACTGCCCGCCATCGCCGACCTTCCTCCGCTCGCTGGCGCAGCTGGTCTTCCTCTGCCCCTGCACGAACACGCACCTGCTCTGTTTCTGCTCGCTCTCCACGCACACGCTCTCCTCCCCCGCCGCGCCAGAGGGATCAGAGCCCTCAACGACTGATCGATCCATCGGCCAAAGCAACAGAGCATCGAATACATTTTGTGCAGTTTGGGGCGAGCTCCATCCATGGCGAGCAGGGTTGGTAGCCACTCTCATGGGCTCATGCTCCTCCCCGTTGTCGTCCTCTCACTCCGTGCCCCGGCGCTGCGACCTCATCGTTGTAGGGCCTGGTCTTCCTCTGCCCCGGCACCAACCACGACCATCTCTACGGCACTAACAAATTTGAGCAGCTTTGGTAGCAGCCATCTCTACGGCACTAACAAATTTGACATCTTCAGCATGTGTGATGAAAGTGATGTAATAAAATAATAGATATTATTTGTCACACGATTAATTACACAAACAATACCTTACATTGCCATGTGACCTTACTTGATTGTCACCTAATGGACCATGGCCATAATGATTTGCAGCAACAACGTTCAAAAATAAACTACTATACTGTTTCGACTAAAAATCCATACAATCAGCGTAGTAGGGGTAATAATGGTATTATACCCTCCTAACTCTCTTTTCTGGAGCTGAGAATAATATTTCAGCCAAACACCACCATGAACACCTCTAACTCCACAGCAGAGTTGCTCCACCTCAGAGTTTTGGAGCAGAGTTGCTCTACTGTGGAGCAGAGCCATGACAAACACGCCCTTAATCAGTTGTACAGTGGCAACAAGTACCGAAAGATATCAGCCCTTGCTGATAGTACCAGGGACGAGCCGGTAAAATATGAGGCGCTGTACGAAATATTAAAATAGTTCATACATGTATAAGAAATAATACTCTAAATCAATATGTAATATAATAATATCTTACATAACAGTAAACATAGCCTATTATTAAAATTCTGCCTCTTGATACATAATGTTTATCCAAATAACATCATTTTTTAGTGTTTCTTGAAATGAAATCTTCAATTATATGCTCATATTCAACCTTCTCCGAAAATTCACTCTCATGTGATATTGTGGCTAAATTAGTAAGTCTTTGTTGTGTCATCGTAGACCGCAAATAGGATTTCAGTAGCTTTAATTTAGAAAAGCTTAGCTCCGCTGATGCAACAATCACTGGAATAGTCAAAAGAACTTGATATGCAATACTTGAATTTGGAAAGAATCATGCCGCTTTAAAAACTTAGAATTTCAATAGGTCCCATATTTTCTTTTGGCATGAAATCTTGAAGAAACTTCAACTCCATATACAGTTCATTGGTATCAATATCAGATTTTCCATCTTTTTTAAGGGTAGCCTCTAGGTTATTGCAAGAAGACTTTAAACTACTATTATCCAATGATTGCAGGGCTTTAGAAGTAAATAAGAATCCAAAAACTTTTTGAAAACCCTGATATTGTTCAAATCTACTTGTGAGTGAGGAAATTGCCTGATCAACAATGATTATAAAATGGTTGATTCTAAATAATTCTTCTGGGGACTGTGTGCCAACATTTGCTTCATCTAAGTTCTCATCAAAATGTCTCTTTCTTTTAGTTTCTCGTCTTTTACCAAAGATATCAGCCCTTGCTGATAGTAATAGTACTACATTATAGGGACATGCTTATGCTTCATTGACTCAAATTTAAGGTCTTTC
This sequence comes from Neostapfia colusana, assembly GCA_030760725.1. NCBI lineage: Eukaryota > Viridiplantae > Streptophyta > Magnoliopsida > Poales > Poaceae > Neostapfia > Neostapfia colusana. Next base: position 32,866,394 of record JASWHV010000004.1, on the reverse strand, counting down.
ACTTAGCTGACACGACCCCACGGTCTTGTCGAGCCAGGATCACGCTGAGGGGTGCTGCGTTGCACAACACCGGATAACACACATCAAATGTACAAAGCGGAAGCAAAATTTTATTACATAAACTGGTTTATGAACATGTTTACATCAAAATAAGTCCAGTCTACACTCACGGGCGTAGACTACGCATCAAGTCCACGTCCAGCCCTTGAACGTGTCCTTGCTAGCACACACGCACAATAACTCTGCGGCGTGCAGACTCCCACTCGACGGGGTTCCCCTCCTGGGGTTTCGTCTCCTCTTCGGGAGTCCCTTCCTCATAGAACCCTGCAAAAGCTTCAAACACAAGCAGTGAGCACGAAGGCTCAGCAAGTCTGACCCGTCTCACCTAAACATGGAACTTCTACATGAGGGGTGAGGTAAAAATCATTTGCAAGGACTCGCCTAATTAGTAGAACCTTACTTTCAAGTTTTAGCAGCAGGTTGTGGAGAACCTTATGCTAAGGCACATGAGAGAGCCGCAATCAAACAAGAAACACATTTCTCTCATGTACTTTGCCCAAAGTTGAAAGGAACTTTAGTTAGCTCTAACTACAATAAACCATTAACAAGCAAAGTCCATCTTTCAATCAGCAACATTTTAACATGTAACTAGCCTGTTCTTTCAACGTCACGGTACAGTGAACAAGTGGTACTCACTGACCGCGAGGACGGCGATTATAATCGATTTACACCTGCAGGGTTACCCGAACAACCCGTCACGTACGCCCGTACTCGATGTTGCCTACAACAACCATCACGGACGTCGTACGCAACTACCTTTCACCCGTCAGCCAAATATTGAACCGGTCCCATCGTCCCGAGCAAGAGGTCTCTGCATGCGCATCTCAGTGCCGCCAGCCGATTTACACCTCAAACTCTCAACCTACCCTCTGAACGACGGGCAATGCCTCAATACCCAGCTACCTGAGTTACATCAGTTTCCCGGTTCCCATATAGCCGGTAGGTCTTCGGTACTGTTCTAGCTTGTTCAACAGGCCCACACACGGCTCGGTCTTTTAGGGTATAGAAGCAATACATGTATTAATTTAAATGCAGTTGTATTAACTTTTAATCTTGTGAAGTCTATAACTCTTACTAGACAAGCCCAATGACTGTGAAACTTTTACTGTGGCTGGGTTACCACCTAAACAGAGATTTGGTCAAGTTTTAGTTGCAGCAAAGCTCAATTGAGCCCCCCACAATTAATTATGTCCTTGACCTTAATTGAAGTCTTTTAGGGTGTTCTAAGGATTTTTATGAAACAACTATGACTTTCTGAAAACTAGATTTTCAGAGGGTTCTAATGGAGTTGGTCTCACTTAATCTGAAGGTTCCTAACTAAAGTTATGAGCTAAACAATTTCAGAGAAAATTCTGAAAATGTTTCTGAACATTTTCTATTTTCTCTAGAACAGTTTCACTAATCACACCATTAGGTGGACCAAATGAGCTCAAATGGATCTGAAACTTTTATGGTAGTCCAGTGATATTTTCGTGAACATCCCAGTAAAATTTTAGGATTTTCCTCCAAATGATTCTCTAGTTAAAATTCCAAACAGTTTAAACTTTGAGGAATTAATTATGGAGAAATAAGGATTTTCATGAAGTGAAACTTGATTTGCTGGGAAGTGCTCAGAGAGCTGAATCCAATAAAATTTGGTTCAATCGATTTGGAGCTTTCTATCCAAAGTTATGAGGGTTTGAAGTTTGGAAGAATTCTGAAAATCGGGGAAAAGTTTAAACTCGCGGGGCCCGCGGGGACACGTGTTGAGCGCGGAGGTGTCTGGCACACTGAGCCCCACAGGGTATTTGCGCGCCAGCACAGCCGATCCCGGCCACACCCGATCCTGATTTAAATTCTTCAGCCGCTAACACGTGGGCAGGCCGGCTTCATCTTCCTCCCGCCGTTCTCTCGCGCCCGCGCCGCCGACCTCGCCGGAGCAGACCCGGAGCTCGCCGGCTCGCCGCTGCCGGACCTCCCATGGTCTGAAACTCGCCGCCAGGGGGTTGTCGACGTCGAGGAACACGTCGGTGGTGTCAGGTCGGCCTGGGGGTGACCGGAAATAGCCCGGCGACGTGCCGCGACCTCGGTTGAGGTTCGGCGCCGTCGACCGTGGGTTCTAACCCGCCAACACCTCGAACAAACGGTCCTACAGCATCAGTGTACCTCTAGAAAGCTCGACAAGGTGTCAAAAGGGTTCAGGGATGGCGGCAAGTCGGTCGGCACCGTGTGACCGATCGTGCCCGCCATGACCGCCCTTGATCGAGCTCGAAATTCGTCACTCCTAGATAGTTTCACGCCACGGATGCAGAAAAGAACTTGATCGCCGGCTAGTCCAGCGTCTATGTATAAGATTTGATAACCACCGAAAGATCATAGAGCGAGAATTTAAAGAATCCGTACCGGAAGCTCGGTTGACGGTCGCCGGAGCAAAAACTGGAAATTCTCTGTGGACTCTTCACGGTTTGCTTCCAAACTTGGAGGAGAGCAGCACAGTGATCGCACGCTCCTGTTGCCTCTCTTGTTGGACCGTGAAAATGCCTGTGGAACGCTGTCCACGGGCGCCTGACCTTTGAGGTTGAGTCGCCGCTGTGGCGATCGCTCTCGGGCAAAGGAGGTCGGATCTCGGGGTTTCTGGCGTTGGGGAGGTGGAGTGCGACCTTAGGTTGCTGTCTAGCAGCTCAGGAACGAAGGAGGAGATTGTTTTGCTGGTTTTTCTGATTGAGCAGAGAGCTGCGGCGAGAAACAATGCCGCTGCTCGGGTTTGCCCGCGAGAAGATAAAGCCGGCCAACTCCTGCTCGGCTGAGGCGGTGTCGGTCGCGTGGGGGCGCGAGCGAGCCGCCCTGGGCGCCAGCGCGCGGAGAGGGGAAGTAGCTGGTGGCGCCGGTGGCTGCTCGGTGGCACAACCGACAGCTGCTCGGTGGAATTTCCCACCGAGGCTGTGACTTTGTGTGCAAGTTTTGCCTCCTTCTCTCTATGACATGTGGGTCCCACCCGGGGTTTTAACCTCTGAAATTTACTCCTAATCATTGTAGTAAACAGTGAGCCCAAAAATACCCCTGGGTATTCAGATTATTCACCCATGAGCCATTTGAATTGATTAGAATTCAAATTGGGTTTGATTTGAATGAATTTCAGCACAAGTTCAGTTTTGAATTCAAATAAAGTTTGAATTTGTCCCACTTAGCTCATGTCAAGATCAACTCCAAATGGAGTGAAAATTGGTGTGTGAGCTCACAAAAATGTGCTGAATAAGAATATGCCTCCCACTTTTAAATTCATGGGATAAAAACAGTTTGAATTTGAATATGGTTTCAAACTGCCCTCTTTCTAACTATACCCAAAATGACCTCAAAAAGGTTTTGAATTTGGGTGAAACTTGGCATGGACATCCTTAGCAATGTGTAGGAGTTTTCATATGTCCAGCCCACCTATATCACATGTGGGAAATACCACTTTTGCAATATGTGAGTTTGTTCTCTAATGAGCATGTTGATGGTGGTTACTTGCTCTTCATTTATGTTCATCAACTTACTTCAAATGAGGTGTGTGGTGTGGTGATGAACACTTCGAATAGGTGTAAAAAACTGAGGCCCTTACATTCCTCCCCCCTTAAAAGAATCTCGTCTCGAGATTATAATGTGGAAATGAGAGAGAGGACGGTGGAAAATTACCGGATATGCAACGTGAAAAAGTTGGGGTAGTTGGCGCGAAGGAATCCTTCGCTCTCCCATGTCGCTTTGTCCACGGAGTGATTACTCCATAGAACCTTGTAGAACCACAACGTACGGTGGCGTGTGGTTCGGGCCTTTTCATCAATAATCTGCACCGGTTCCTCTCGATAGGTGAGATCCGGTTGCAGTTCTTCAATATCTTCCAGCTGAACGGTAGTTGATAGCTTGAGACACTTCCTCAGCTGGGAAATGTGAAGTACGTCGTGCACACCGGAAAGTGCTTCTGGTAATTTCAGCCGGTATGTCACTGATCCACATCTTTCGGTAATCTGGAATGGACCGATGAATCGGGGTGCCAACTTTCCTCTCATCCCGAATCTGTTTACGCCTCTCATTGGAGACACACGCAGATATACGTGATTCCCGACTTCAAATTATAGTGGGCGTCTTTTCCGGTCCGCATACTGTTTCTGACGGGATTGGGCGGCTTTTAGGTCCGCTTGAATCAGTCGAACCTTCTCTTCCGCGTTGTTGACAAGGTCAATCCCGAAGGTAACCCTTTCGCCAGACTCACACCAATTCAATGGTGTGCGGCATTTTCTCCCGTATAGCGCCTCGTAGGGCGCCATCTTGATGCTGGCTTGGTACCCATTGTTGTACGAGAACTCGGCTAACGGCAAGTGATCATCCCAATTCTTGTCGTGGTCAATAGCGCAAGCTCGTAGCATGTCTTCTAAGATCTGATTTACCCGCTCCATTTGCCCATCCGTCTGCGGGTGGTATGCTGAACTACGGATCAGCTTCGTCCCCAAGGTCGCATGCAGCTGCTCCCAAAAACGGGACACAAATAAAGTGCCCCAATCCGATATGATGGTACGGGGTACGCCGTACAAGCATAGGATCCGTGAGATGTTCAGTTCAGCATACTTCTTGGCGTTATAGTTGGTGTTAACCGGGATGAAATGGGCAACTTTGGTGAGTCGATCGACGATCACCCACACTGAATCATGTTTCTGCAAGGTGGTGGGTAAACCGACGATGAAATTCATGCTCACGTCCTCCCATTTCCAGGCAGGAATGCCCAGTGGTTGCAGCAGTCCCGGTTTCCGCATATGGTCTGCCTTCACCCTTCGACATGTATCACACTCGGACACGTATTTTGCAGTCTCACGCTTCATCCGTGTCCACCAAAACTTGCTTCTGAGTTCTTGATACATTTTGTTGCTGCCGGGATGAATGGAAAACTTTGACAAGTGAGCCTCATCAAAGATTTTCTTCCGTAACTCTGGGTTACGGGGTACGACGATCCGGTCCTTGAACCATAGGACGCCGTCTCCGTCCTTCTGGGCTGCCGCTATCTCTTCACGGATGGTGGGGATCAAAGCTAGGTTGTAGAGAGCTCCGTGTGGAATCACATGTAGTGGTGGTTCGCTCTCTTCCAACGGGGTGATGGTCAGATTGTTGACGTGTGACTTGCGGCTCAGCGCATCTGCCACTACGTTTGCCTTGCCCGGATGATAATGGATCTCTATTTCGTAATCCTTTATCAGTTCTAACCATCTTTGTTGCCTCATGTTCAACTCCTTCTGAGTGAATATGTACTTGAGGCTTTTGTGGTCGGTATATAAATGCACGAGGTTACCGAGTAGGTAGTGCCTCCACATTTTCAGTGCAAGTACCACGACAACGAGCTCCAAATCGTAAGTTGGATAATTCTGCTTATGGTTTCTAAGCTGCCGTGATCCATACGCGACCACTCTTCGGTCTTGCATCAGCACACATCCGAGCCCAATGCCGGATGCATCGCAGTACACATCGAACGGTTTTGTGGTGTCTGGTTGCGCCAAAACCGGTGCTGATGTCAGGTGCTTGACTAAAGCCTTGAATGCTGCTTCACATGCTGGACTCCAAACATATTTGGTAGCCTTCTTCAGCAGATCTGTCATAAGTTTGGTAATCTTCGAGAAGTTCGGAATGAACCTCCGATAATATCCTGCGAGTGCGAGGAAACTCCGTACCTCGTGAACAGTCCTCGGGGACTTCCAATTCAGCACTTGAGTGATCTTACTCGGGTCTACAGCGATACCCTCCGCTGAGATGATATGCCCGAGAAAAGACACTTGCGATATCCAGAACTCGCATTTGCTGAATTTTGCGTATAGCTTGTGATCCCGCAGCCGTTGCAAGACTATACGCAGATGCTTCTTGTGATCTTCCTCCGACTTGGAATATACCAGAATGTCGTCGATGAAGACCACGACAAACTTGTCCAGCTCCGGCATGAATACCGAGTTCATCAAGTACATGAAGTGAGCTGGAGCATTGGTGAGGCCGAAGGACATGACTAGGTACTCATAAAGTCCATACCTCATCGAGAAAGTTGTCTTTAGAATGTCCTCCGCCCTTATGTTAATCTGATGGTACCCGGATCTTAAGTCCATCTTGGAAAAGATCTTCGCTTCGACCAACTGATCAAACAACATGTCGATCCGTGGCAACGGGTACTTGTTCTTGATGGTTACGGCATTTAATGGACGATAGTCCACGCAAAGCCGCAACGTCTCATCCTTTTTCTTTACAAATAATGTCGAACAGCCCCATGGCGAGGAGCTCGGCCTAATAAAATCCTTTTCCAGGAGGCCCGTGAGCTGAGTCTTCAGTTCAGCCAACTCCTTGGGCGCCATCTTGTACAACCTTCGGGATATTGGCATGGTTCCCGGTGCAAGTTCAATCTTGAACTCCACCTCTCTATCGGGTGGCATCCCCGGCAAAATGTCCGGGAATACATCAGGGAACTCTCGGACCACTGGAATATCTTCCAGTCTGATGGTTGTGGCTTGATAGACACTTGGAAGCTTTATTTCTGGACTGTCCAGAAATAATGAGTGAGACCCGTGCACTTCTGAGTTTAAGTGCACGACTCGAAGGACGGTGTCTAAAACAGCGCCGTGGCGGGTTAACCACGACATCCCTAGGATGATATCGACCTTCTGTCCCTCTAAGATAATGAGAGACGTGGGGTACACTCTACCCGCTAAGCATAATGGCACTTTGGAAACCATTACGCTTGCTGAAATCTTCCCACCCGGTGAACAAATTAAATATGGACTATGTTGCAGCTGGTTGTAACACCCCAAAACCTGTTAAGAGGGGAATTTAAAATTTTTTGGACGTATTGCATGTGGTGCAGAAATTCAAATTCAAATTGGAATTCAAATTTAACTCAAAATAGAAAAGAAAAAGAAAAAGAAAAAAACAAAAGCCCCCGGCTAGTGGGCCGAAATCCACCAGCCGGCCCACCTCGCCCCCGTGCCAGCCCGCAGCCGCGCGCCCCGTTTTCCTCTCACTGCCATGTGGGGCCCGCCGTCGTCTTCCTCCTCGCGCGCGCGCTCGGCCGACCCGGGACTCCTCTCTCCCCCGAATCGAAACCACCCCGGATACCCGCGTATCCCAGCCCAATTTCGGTTCTGGACGACTCCAGCTCGATCCCAACCGAACGCCGCCCTCTCCCGGCTATATAAACACCGGCATCGTCCCGTTTTTCGCCGCGATCGGCTGTTTTTCCTCCCGGTGAGAACCGAAGCTCCGATCACCGTTTTCTCTCGATCTTTGCTCGGGTTCTCTGATCTAACGCGCCGATCGTGTTCCACCGCCTCCGGGGAATCATGCAGGTGCAGAAAACTCGGTGGTTTGCGCTTCAGACACAGCGCCGACGAGCATCGCCGTGAATTCACCTCGGTCCTCGTCGCCGACCGCCTTCCAGGACCTCCGAGCTCAAGAAAAACCCCGAGGTGAGATCCCCGACCTCTCCTCTACCGATCTATGCCATGAAATCCCAGTTTTAGGAAGAATAGACAAAGAGCCGAAGTTTTCCGGCGAGATCGCCGCCTCCCGCCGCCGTGCGCCGCCGGGCAGCGCCGCCCGCTCTCGGTCAGAGCGACGTGGCCGCTTGTGCGCCGTCTATTTTAAATCGCACGGTGGAATTAAAACCCGAGCGTACCGGTTCGGCGATCTAATCTGAGCCGTCTGTTTTAAATCGGACGGTCCACGTCAGCCCCGCATTATAAAGGCCGGGATTCTTACGCGCTACCCCCTGGGGATCTCAGAAAATACGAGCTAGCCCCGGAAACTTCTGATCTAGCCCCTGGAACTTCAGAAATTCATGTAAATTCAATTAAAAATCAGTTTTAGCCCCTGGACTTAATAAAAATTTGCAAAACCCCTGTGTTATGCATAGTTAGGCCCTTGGAAATTTTTAAAATAATAAATTAGACCATGTAGTAGGGTGAACTTACCTTTTTAACCCTATATGATATTCAATTTAGAAATTTGAATGTGTGACTAGGATTTAAATTTAAAAGGAAATACAAACACATTGTAAATTCAAGTTTAAACTCTACTAACACTTGAAAAACTTTAGAATGAACTAAAAATAAATTTTAGGTGAAATGAAATCTGTTTGGGTGTGTTCATGTTTATTAGTTCTAGGAACACATTTTTAGGTTAATAAATAATTTTGAAAATGGGTAAAATAGATTTAAATTAGTTCACATCAGAGGAGAAGTTCAAAAATATATTATTTAATATTTTATATCAGAACCTATTCTGTTTAGATGAGGTGTTTTACTATTTTCATAATAAAGTTCACATTTAGGTATAGGAAATAAATCTGAAAATATAGCAACTAGGTATGCATAACTAGAAAATGATAAATGAAGTTTCCAAATCTAAAGATTTCAGTTTAGGATTTGGTAGAAGATCTGAAAACCCATTTGGAGTAGGAAATTACCTTCCATGCAAACTTGGTAGCTAAAGAGGGTATTAAAGAATTTGTTTAAATTGGAAATTCATATATATAGTGTGCAAACAGAAATCTGAATACAAAAGTTAGAAATAATACACATATGTTTAAAAGTGCATGTAGGCCAAGAATCAACACACATAGAGTAACCACAACCCTTAGAAGTGTGAATGTGTGGTTTGTATGAAGTGAAAGTGTGAACTATGTCTTATGGATTGTTGTTTTCTTTTGCTATGTGTGATGGTATGAGTAGAACTTGCCCCAGAGCAAGTTCTTCCCTTCCAAGAACAAGACTTTCCATTCCCAGAGCAGCAGGAAGAAGGCAAGTGTCCTTGACCACTTTGATCCTATACTAGGATGTGTAGCTAGAATTATTTGCATTGTCAATTGAAATATGAAATCCATGTTAGGAAGTTTCCCTAGAATTGCATTACCTTGTTTCCTTATAGTTTGGGTTGGGATTTATTTTATCATATCATTTATTTATATGCTTCTGCTTAGCCATGCTTAGAATGGGATAATTGGGATATGAGATCATTAATTTATTTACCTTATTCTTGAATGAGATATTATGAGTTATTTAGAGGTAGGATCAAGGCAAGTTGGATGTTTTAGTTGGTGCTAGGTGCACGAGACTCGGATTTGTGTGTAGTACTTGCCTGGATCCTAAGGACCGGTTCATGGAGCATGTAACCTGGCTTTACCGTGCCAACCACATGCTGAGATGGGGCAGCTTGGCCAATTAATTAGGTGTATCCCCGGCGTAGTATGGGTGTGTTGGATGGTGCGGGGAATAGGTGTCAGCTGGACTACCATATGAACCGCAAGGATCAAGAGGGGGCCACTGCAGTGGGGTTGGAGCCTCTTGTATGCTGTTAGGGGTGAAACCTCAGTGGGCCCACGCTCGTCGGAAATCCCTTTGTAAAGGCTTCGTAGTGATCTCCTGGCTACACACCTGAGAAGTGTGAATGTGGTAAGTAGCCACTGGCATAATGGAGGTTCTTTTAGTCCACCCGGCAACGGGGGATGAAATCACTACATGTGGGTACAGTGGTGCAAACTCTGTAGAGTCAAAACTGTCATGACAGCCATGCTCACGGTCAAGAGCGGCTTGGACTTATTCATGATTAGAGGATTGATGGCTTTGGAAGCTGTGGATGTTAAGCGGGGAGCTTAACATTGGAAATGATGCTATGGTTATTTGATTATGATGATGGGATGGGAGATTGGGACCATTTCACCTGTGTAGTAATGTAGGTGCTTAATAAGCTAAGGTGATAGGTATTAGTTGCGTAGTGCTTTAACCATGAGTTCAACCTCTCCTTGTTCTAGCCATGCATGACATAACTTTCCCACACTTGCTGAGTACCATCGGTACTCAAACTTGCATATTTGTTGGTTTATATTGCTGCTCAGGTCAAGAGAATGATGTGGTGTTCAATGATCAAGACTTTGGACCCGACGAAGTATTCTAGGTTCATGGAGACCCCCGGGCAGCGCCTGTGACGGAGCCCACAAGAATAATATTCCGCTGCTATTTTATTTACTTGTTATGAACTTATTATCGTCCATCGAGACATATGCTATGTAAGACTTATTTATATTCGACACCTGGCTTGTAATAAATGACGCTTCACTATTTGTCATCACATGTGTGAGAAAATGATCCTGGCATACATGTGATATTCACTCGGTTGTTCTTCGGAGAAACCGAGTGTGACAGAAGTGGTATCAGAGCCAAGGTTGCCCGTAGGAACGTGGATCTAGGTAGAAATAGACGTATTTAAGGACACTATTTTCTTAAAAACTATTTTACAAGGTGTGGGTTGAAAAGTGTTATTTAATGGGGTCACTTTGTTCATCTTACCCCAACTTTTATTCAAAATAGGATTTTTGTTTAAAATTTTATCTAACTTAAGTTTAAATGCTTTATGTTTTAGATGGTTCGCATGATCCGCACCACCTGCAAGTCCACCGGAGGGAGAGTTCCCGTAGTTGCCCTTGCCCCGAGAGAGGAGAACCGTCCGGTGACGTATCTTTCCTACGGATTGGCAGTAGGAGGCTTGTTGCGCCGTCTTCGACGCATGCTCCAAGCCACCGGCAATACAGGCAAGCTAATCATACACTATATCTCCACCCGGACCATCCGTGAGAAGCGGGAAGAATGGAGTTCAGAAATGAGGATTATCCACGAAAATCAGCTGCTCAAGATCCACCGCTCTCCAGCTTGTCGAGCGACACAGGTCGATGCGGAGAAGGATGTCACCTGGGAGGCAATCACCTGCCAGAGTCACATCTATCGTCGCCACCTGGACAGGACTGAGTACATGTATGTCCTCCAGCGTGAGAGCGGTACAACGGAGTACAAGTACCTGCCAGTACAGCAGGGGACTTCCCATGAGCACATGGACTTGTGCTTGGAGGATGCTGCTATGCTCAGCACTCGACTGCAGGAATGTCAACAGGAGCTTCAGGATGTACGTGACACCCTGAAGGAGACTGAGGCGTTGCTTCGAGCCAGCTTGAGGGCGAGAGAAAGAGGAGATGGGAATGAACTGTGTGTCACCGTGAATGACACATGGACTCCTGACTCCCCAGATCGTCGGGCGAGTAGGCGTCGCCGCACTTCTCCACCAGCAGCCTCCCCACCCAAAGCGGAGTCAGAAGGCAGCCGCAATAATGAGGAAGATCCTGAGGAGCCAGCTCAGTGATACGAGTCGTGTAGAGTACTTCCCCATAGTTCAGTAGGTTATCGAGTAGGCGAGTCAATACCTTAGATAATGGTGCGTTAATGTGTGGTGTGTGACATGAGTTATGGAAGCCATGAGCAATTGTCCACAACCTCGTCTTCAGGTTGCTTTGCTTTGATGTGTGAACCCCTATGAAACTAATAGTGCATTTTTTTTTGCTTGAGACATGAACCCTCAGAAAATATAAATACAACAAGGCCTCAGCATTGCAAAGTGTAAACAAGTAAAATTGGTAAGATAATACGTAATGCTTTAAATTGACTTTTGGTTGATCACGATCGATGGCCGGAAGAGGAAAGGGTCGTGGTGCCAACCCCGCCAACAACAATGATGAGGCCGACAACCCTCATATTTCTGGAGGCCAAGACAGGGGTGGTCGCCGTGAAGGAGTTGATCCCATCCACCAAATGCTTGAGAATCAGAATCAGCTCATCCAGAACCTAACTCAAGTGGTGGCCAACTTGCACCAAGCTCCACCTCCACAAGCTGCACCACACCAACCAAGGTTGAGTGAGTTTCTAGGAACTCAACCTCCAAAGTTTGCAAGTGCTGCTGAACCCCTGGAGGCAGATGACTGGCTAAAGACCATTGAGAGCAAGATGAGGATCATACAATGCCAAGGGTATGAGAGGGTGCTGTTTGCTTCTCACCAATTGCATGGACCTGCTGCTGATTGGTGGACCGCTTACGTGGCCGCCCATCATGACCCTGAGAACATCACTTGGGAAGAGTTCAAGCGCAGTTTCCACAACTATTACATACCAAGGGGTGAACTCAAAAACAAGAGGAAGGAGTTCTTGGGGCTGCAGCAAGGAAACATGACTGTGAGGGAGTACCTCACTAAATTCACCCAACTATCCCGTTATGCACCACGGGACATCGAGACTGATGAGCAGAAACATGACTGCTTTGTGGAAGGACTTATAGCAGAAATGTAGTGTGCAATGTCCTCCAATGAGTATGAAAGCTTCCAAAAGATGGTGGACAGGGCATTTGTTGTAGAAAGGAAGCTAAAGGCCTTGGAAAATGAAAACAAGAGGAAGGCGGGATGGTCACACCAAGCCTCGGGTAGCAACACCCGCCCACGTCTGATGCAGCAACCCGCAGGGCAGACGAGTCGTGCTGCGGTACCCTACTCCGCGCCGAGAGGGTACAATCTGAATTTCAGGCCTCCGTCAGCACCAACACAGCCACAACGTCAGTTTGTAAAGCAGTCTCGCCCCACATATCAACCTCGACCAGCAGTACAAGGACCCCCAAACCAACCCCAAGACAACAAAGGCCAGGCACCTAAGGTTGGGGTGCAATGCTTTAACTGTGGTGAAGTGGGGCACTACGCCCATAAGTGCCCAAAGAAGAAGCCCGTGCAGCCGCAACAGCAGAATGTGATGCGAGGACGGGTGAACCACTTGACCATGGAAGAAGCGCAAGAGGCACCCGACGTGGTAGTTGGTAAGTTTCCTGCCAATTTACACATTGCAACCCTGTTGTTCGATTCTGGTGCTACCCACTCGTTCATTGCCCAAGGGTTTGTTAAGAAGCATGATCTAGCAACAACACAAATGAACCATATGCTAGCAGTACACTCTCCAGGTGGAGAAATAAGGACACGACAAGTGTGTCCCAAGGTGAATCTAAACATTAATGGGGTAGTATTTACTGCCAACCTCATAGTGATAGATTCACAAGGGATAGATATTATTTTGGGCATGGATTGGTTGACCAAACATAAGGGAATCATCCATTATTCGACCAGAACGGTGGAACTAACTCACCCTAACGGCACAAGAGTAAAGTTCATAACAATACAAGAGCCTAGGAGGGACATTAAATTAAATCAAGTTGAGGTGAAAGTGGAGGAGATCAGGATTATCAGGGAATATCCAGACGTTTTTCCGGAGGAGTTGCCAGGTATGCCTCCCGATCGTGAAGTGGAATTCGCGATTGAGCTAGTGGCTGGAATAGCTCTGATATACAAGAGACCTTATCGGATGGACTCCAAGCAGCTGGGAGAACTCAAGGATCATTTAAGGGAATTGACAGGGAAGGGGTACATTCGTCCTAGCTCCTCACCATGGGGAGCTCCGGTAATATTTGTGCCCAAGAAGGATGGGACCCAAAGGCTATGCGTGGACTACCGTGCGTTGAATGAGGTAACCATCAAGAACAAGTACCCATTACCCCGCATTGAAGACTTATTTGATCAGTTGAGGGGAGCTTGTGTGTTCTCGAAAATTGATCTCAGGTCGGGATACCACCAACTTAAGATAAGGCAAACTGATATTCCCAAGACAGCTTTCGTATCTCGGTACGGACTGTATGAATACACCGTCATGCCTTTCAGTCTAACTAATGCCCCGGCATACTTCATGTATCTCATGAATAAGGTATTCATGGAATATCTGGACAAATTTGTGGTGGTTTTCATAGATGACATTCTAGTCTTCTCCAAAGATGAAGAAGAACATGAGAAACATCTAAGGTTGGTGTTGCAGAAGCTGAGAGAACACCAACTATATGCCAAGCTGAGCAAGTGTGAGTTTTGGCTGAAGAGAGTTCCCTTCTTAGGACATATAATCTCGGAGGGAGGAATCTCCGTAGACCCCGCCAAGATCGAGGATGTACAGAAGTGGAAGACCCATGAGAATGTCGGGGAAGTTCGAAGCTTCTTAGGATTGGCTGGATATTATCGACGGTTTATTGAGGGATTCTCCAAGATCTCGAGACCCCTCACCAAACTATTGGAGAAAGGAATCACATTCACATGGATGCCGCAGTGCGAGACGAGTTTTCAGGAGCTAAACAAAAGATTGACAACAACCCCAGTGCTAGTTATGCCAGATATGCAGAAGAACTTTTTGGTGTACTGCGATGCCTCTAGAAACGGGTTGGGATGTGTTCTCATGCAAGAAGGGCATGTCGTGGCTTACGCGTCCCGGCAGCTCCGGAAACACGAAAAGAACTATCCTACACATGACCTAGAGCTAGCTGCAGTAGTACACGCGCTGAAGATTTGGCGGCATTACTTGATGGGGAAGAGGACAGAGATATATACGGATCATAAGAGCTTAAAGTACATTTTCACACAGCCAAATCTCAACCTCAGACAACGGAGATGGTTAGAGCTCATCAACGACTTTGATGTGGGCATCAACTATCATCCTGGGAAAGCGAACGTCGTGGCAGATGCTTTAAGCCGGAAGGTGCAAGTCAATAGGTTGAGCTTGAGGGACATGCCTACAGAATTGAAGGAAGAGGTTATAAAACTCAACCTATGTCTGGTGAATAGTGGTGAAGCCATCGCCATGGAAGTGGACTCCACCTTAGAGCGAGACATACGCGATGGTCAAAAGAATGATGAGAAGATACAAGAAATACGACAACTCATCAAGGAAAATAAAGCCCCTAGTTTCAGAGAGGATGAACAAGGTATGGTGTGGCACGGGAAAAGAATCTGTGTGCCTGAAGTAAAGGAGATCCGTGAATTGATTTTGAAGGAGGCTCATGATTCAGACTATTCCATTCATCCTGGGAGTACGAAGATGTACCATGACCTCAAGAGCAGGTATTGGTGGTATGGCATGAAGCGAGATATCGCGGAACATGTTGCCCTATGTGACACATGTCAGTTGGTGAAAGCAGAACATCAACGACCCGCGGGATTATTGCAACCACTCAAAGTGCCTGAATGGAAATGGGAAGAAATCGGTATGGATTTCATAGTGGGATTACCCAGGACCCAATCAGGATATGATTCGATATGGGTCATCATTGACAGGCTAACCAAGGTAGCTCATTTCATCCCTGTGAAAGAAAGCTACAGCGGATCCAAATTGGCAGAATTATATATGTCAAGGATCGTGTGTTTCCATGGAGTGCCAAAGAAGATAGTGTCAGATCGAGGGACACAGTTTACCTCAAGGTTCTGGCAGAAGTTACATTTAACCATGGGAACTTATCTGAACTTTAGTTCTGCCTATCATCCCCAGACTGATGGACAGACGGAAAGAACCAATCAGATCCTTGAGGACATGCTGAGAGCGTGTGCACTCAAAAACAATCGGAGTTGGGATCAGAACTTATCTTATGCGGAGTTCTCCTATAACAACAGCTATCAGGCTAGTATGTAGATGTCACTATTTGAGGCTTTGTATGGGAGAAAGTGCAGAACCCCACTATTCTGGAACCAAGCCGGGGAAAGTAAAGTGTTTGACCCGAGGTACTACAAGATGCAGAGGCGAAAGTGAGGGAAATCCGCAACAACTTGAGGATAGCACAAACACGACAAAAGAGCTATGCCGATGTACGGAGAAGAGAGCTTGTTTTCAACGTAGGGGACTATGTCTACCTCAAGGTGTCCCCTATTCGAGGACTTCGTCGGTTCAAGGTGAAAGGAAATTATCACCTCGATACATCGGACCCTTTCAAGTTCTGGAGAGGAAAGGCGACGTGACATATCAACTAGAATTACCGGCTCGCCTATCGGATGTGCACGATGTATTCCATGTGTCACAGCTCAAGAAATGTCTGAGGACGCCTGAAGAGATGTTACCCATGAATGAGGTTGACATAGCTGAGGATCTGTCATATGCCGAGCAACCGTTCAAGATTTTGGAGACCATGGAACGCCTCACAAGAAATAAAAGAATCCGGAGGTGCAAGGTGCAGTGGAAGCATCACTCGGAAGAGGAAGCCACATGGGAGCGGGAAGACGAGCTTAAGGCACAGTTTCCGGAATTGTTTTCTTAGAACCACCAATCTCGAGGACGAGATTTCTTTTAAGGAGGGTAGAGCTGTAACACCCCAAAACCTGTTAAGAGGGGAATTTAAAATTTTTTGGACGTATTGCATGTGGTGCAGAAATTCAAATTCAAATTGGAATTCAAATTCACCTCAAACACAGAAAAGAAAAAGAACAAAACAAAACCCCCCGCCAGTGGGCCGAAACCCACCAGCCAGCCCACCTCGCCCCCGCGCCAGCCCGCAGCCACGCGCCCCGTTTTCCTCTCACTGCCATGTGGGGCCCGCCGTCGTCTTCCTCCTCGCGCGCGCGCTCGGCCGACCCGGGACTCCTCTCTCCCCCGAATCAAAACCACCTCGGATACCCGCGTATCCCAGCCGAATTTCGGTTCTGGACGACTCCAGCTCGATCCCAACCGAACGCCGCCCTCCCCCGACTATATAAACACCGGCACCGTCCCGTTTTTCGCCGCGATGGCTGTTTTTCCTCCCGGTGAGAACCGAAGCTCCGATCACCGTTTTCTCTCGATCTTTGCTCGGGTTCTCTGATCTAACGCGCCGATCGTGTTCAACCGCCTCCGGGGAATCACGCAGGTGCAGAAAACTCGGTGGTTTTCGCTTCAGACACAGCGCCGACGAGCATCGCCGTGAATTCACCTCGGACCTCGTCGCCGACCGCCTTCTAGGACCTCCGAGCTCAAGAAAAACCCCGAGGTGAGATCCCCGACCTCCCCTCTACCGATCTATGCCATGAAATCCCAGTTTTAGGAAGAATAGACGAAGATCCGAAGTTTTCAGGCGAGATCGTCGCCTCCCGCCGCCGTGCGCCGCCGGGCAGCGCCGCCCGCGCTCGGTCAGAGCGACGTGGCCGCTTGTGCGCCGTCTATTTTAAATCACACGGTGGAATTAAAACCCGAGCGTACCGGTTCGACGATCTAATCTGAGCCGTCTGTTTTAAATCGGACGGTCCACGTCAGCCCCGCATTATAAAGGTCGGGATTCTTACGCGCTACCCCCTGGGGATCTCAGAAAATACGAGCTAGCCCCGGAAACTTCTGATCTAGCCCTGGAACTTCAGAAATTCATGTAAATTCAATTAAAATCAGTTTTAGCCCCTGGACTTAATAAAAATTTGCAAAACCCCTCTGTTATGCATAGTTAGGCCCCTAGAAATTCTTAAAATAATAAATTAGACCCTGTAGTAGGGTGAACTTACCTTTTTAACCCTATATGATATTCAATTTAGAAATTTGAATGTGTGACTAGGATTTAAATTTAAAAGGAAATACAAACATATTGTAAATTCAAGTTTAAACTCTACTAACACTTGGAAAACTTTAGAATGAACTAAAAATAAATTTTAGGCTGAAATGAAATCTGTTTGGGTGTGTTCATGTTCATTAGTTCTAGGAACACATTTTTAGGTTAATAAATAATTTTGAAAATGGGTAAAATAGATTTAAATTAGTTCACATCAGAGGAGAAGTTCAAAAATATATTACTTAATATTTTATATCAGAACCTATTCTGTTTAGATGAGGTGTCTTACTATTTTTATAATAAAGTTCACATTTAGGCATAGGAAATAAATCTGAAAATATAGTAACTAGGTATGCATAACTAGAAAATGATAAATGAAGTTTCCAAATCCAAAGATTTCAGTTTAGGATTTGGTAGAAGATCTGAAAACCCATTTGGAGTAGGAAATTACCTTCCATGCAAACTTGGTAGCTAAAGAGGGTATTAAAGAATTTGTTTAAATTGGAAATTCATATATATAGTGTGCAAACAGAAATCTACAAAAGTTAGAAATAATATACATATGTTTAAAAGTGCATGTAGGCCAAAAATCAACACACATAGAGTAACCACAACCCTTAGAAGTGTGAATGTGTGGTTTGTATGAAGTGAAAATGTGAACTATGTCTTATGGATTATTGTTTTCTTTTGCTATGTGTGATGATATGAGTAGAACCTGCCCCAGAGCAAGTTCTTCCCTTCCAAGAACAAGACTTTCCATTCCCAGAGCAGCAGGAAGAAGGCAAGTGTCCTTGACCACTTTGATCCTATACTAGGATGTGTAGCTAGAATTATTTGCATTGTCATTTGAAATATGAAACCCATGTTAGGAAGTTTCCCTAGAATTGCATTACCTTTTTCCTTGTAGCTTGGGTTGGGATTTATTTTATCATATCATTTATTTATATGCTTCTGCTTAGCCATGCTTAGAATGGGATAATTGAGATATGAGATCATCAATTTATTTATCTTATTCTTGAATGAGATATTATGAGTTATGTAGAGGTAGGGATCAAGGCAAGTTGGATGTTTTGGTTGGTGCTGGGTGCACGAGACTCGGGTTTGTGTTTAGTACTTGCCTGGATTCTAAGGACCTGTTCATGGAGCATGTAACCTGGCTTTACCGTGCCAACCACATGCTGAGATGGGGCAGCTTGGTCAATTAATTAGGTGTATCCCCGGCGTAGTATGGGTGTGTTGGATGGTGCGGGGAATAGGTGTCAGCTGGACTACCATATGAACCGCAAGACTCAAGAGGGGGCCACTGCAGCGGGGTTGGAGCCTCTTGTATGCTGTTAGGGGTGAAACCTCAGTGGGCCCACGCTCGTCGGGAATCCCTTTGTAAAGGTTTCATAGTGATCTCCTGGCTACACACCTGGGAAGTGTGAATGTGGTTCGTAGCCACTGGCATAATGGAGGTTCTTTTAGTCCACCCAGCAACGGGGGATGAAATCACTATATGTGGGTACAGTGGTGCAAACTCTGCAGAGTCAAAACTGTCATGATAGCCGTGCTCACGGTCACGTGCGGCTTGGACTTATTCATGATTAGATGATTGATGGCTTTGGAAGTTGTGTATGTTAAGCGGGGAGCTTAACATTGGAAATGATGCTATGGTTATTTGATTATGATGATGGGATGGGAGATTGGGACCATTTCACCTGTGTAGTAATGTAGGTGCTTAATAAGCTAAGGTGATAGGTATTAATTGCGTAGTGCTTTAACCATGAGTTCAATCTCTCCTTGTTCTAGCCATGCATGACATAACTTTCCCGCACTTGCTGAGTACCATCGATACTCAAACTTGCATATTTGTTGTTTATATTGCTGCTCGGGTCAAGAGAATGATGTGGTGTTCAATGATCAAGACTTTGGACCCGACAAAGGATTCTAGGTTCATGGAGACCCCCGGGCAGCGCCTGTGACGGGGCCCACAAGAATAATATTCCGCTGCTATTTTATTTACTTGTTATGAACTTATTATCGTCCATCGAGACATATGCTATGTAAGACTTATTTATATTCGACACCTGGCTTGTAATAAATGATGCTTCACTATTTGTCATCACATGTGTGAGAAAATGATCCTGGCATACATGTGATATTCACTCGGTTGTTCTTCGGAGAAACCGGGTGTGACACTGGTGGAGTTGGAACATACCCGCAAGGATTGGCTCGCCCCCCGGCACGTCCTCTATACCAACGCTGACACGACCCCACGGTCTTGTCGAGCCAGGATCACGCTGAGGGGTGCTGCGTTGCACAGCACCGGATAACACACATCAAAGGTACAAAGCGGAAGCAAAATTTTATTACATAAACTGCTTTATGAACATGTTTACATCAAAATAAGTCCAGTCTACACTCACGGGCGTAGACTACGCATCAAGTCCACGTTCAGCCCTTGAACGTGTCCTTGCTAGCACACACGCACACTAACTCTGCGGCGTGCACGACTCCCACTCGACGGGGTTCCCCTCCCGGGGTTTCGTCTCCTCTTCGGGAGTCCCTTCCTCATAGAACCCTGCAAAAGCTTCAAACACAAGCAGTGAGCATGAAGGCTCAGCAAGTATGACCCGTCTCACCTAAACATGAAACTTCTACATGAGGGGTACTGGGTTACACGAGGTAAAAATCATTTCCAAGGACTCGCCTAATTAGTAGAACCTTACTTTCATGTTTTAGCAGCAGGTTGTGGAGAACCTTACGCTAAGACACATGAGAGAGCCGCAATCAAACAAGAAACACATTTCTCTCATGTACTTTGCCCCAAGTTGAAAGGAATTTTAGTTAGCTCTAACTACAACAAACCATTAACAAGCAAAGTCCATCTTTCAATCAGCAACATTTTAACATGTAACTAGCATATTCTTTCTACGTCACGGTACAGTGAACAAGTGGTACTCACTGACCGCGAGGGACGGCGATTATAACCGATTTACACCTGCAGGGTTACCCGAACAACCCGTCACGTATGCCCGTACTCGATGTTGTCTACAACAACCATCACGGACGCCGTACGCAACAACCTTTCACCCGTCAGCCAAATATTGAACCGGTCCCATCGTCCCGAGCAAGAGGTCTCTGCACGCGCATCTCAGTGCCGTCAGCCGATTTACACCTCAAGCTCTCAACCTACCCTCTGAACGACGGGCAATGCCTCAATACCCAGCTACCCGAGTTACATCAGTTTCCCGGTTCCCATATAGCCGGTAGGTCTTCGGTACTGTTCTAGATTGTTCAACAGGCCCGCACACGGCTCGGTCCTCAATCGACACAAGCGGAGCTATAGCACACAGGCCCCAAAGTCCTGCTGCCCTTACTCCCCGCCCGGTCTCATTTTTCTTGCCATGTGCTATCTCTACCCGAGTCGAGTGCCTCTAGCCTATGCTCGCGAGTAGTTCCAACTACTCGACTTGTACCAAATCCTATTCTATCTTAGCATTGCGGTAGCTAACGGGGTTTGCCATCCTAATCCCAACCCATGGTTTTCTTGGTTATGCAGTTGGCTTTTCAAACAAGACTCTAATGCAAAGAATAAAGTAATCAAGTATGTGCTCAAAACAATAAAAACTTGTAAAAGGTTAATGTAAACCGGAGCTTGCCTTGCTGCTCTTGGTCGTAGGCTAGCTGCTCCTCCGGAGTAACGAAGTCTAGGACTTTGGGTTCCTCCTCGACCTTAGCGACTACATGATAGAAGCAATACATGTATTAATTTAAATGCAGTTGTATTAACTTTTAATCTTGTGAAGTCTATAACTCTTACTAGACAAGCCCAATGACTGTGAAACTTTTACTGTGGTTGGTTTACCACCTAAATAGAGATTTGGTCAAGTTTTAGTTACAGCAAAGCTCAATTGAGCCCCCCACAATTAATTATGTCCTTGACCTTAATTGAAGGCTTTTAGGGTGTTCTAAGGATTTTTATGAAACAACTATGACTTTCTGAAAACTAGATTTTCATAGGGTTCTAATGGAGTTGGTCTCACTTAATCTGAAGGTTCCTAACTAAAGTTATGAGCTAAACAATTTCAGAGAAAATTCTGAAAATGTTTCTGAACATTTTCTATTTTCTCTAGAACAGTTTCACTAATCACACCATTAGGTGGACCAAATGAGCTCAAATGGATCTGAAACTTTTATGGTATTCCAGTGATATTTTCGTGAACATCCCAGTAAAATTTTAGGATTTTCCTCTAAAGGATTCTCTAGTTAAAATTCCAAATAGTTTAAACTTTGAGGAATTAATTCGGGAGAAATAAGGATTTTCATGAAGTGAAACTTGATTTGCTGGGAAGTGCTCAGAGAGCTGAATCCAACAAAATTTGGTTCAATCGATTTGGAGCTTTCTATCCAAAGTTATGAGGGTTTGAAGTTTGGAAGAATTATAAAAATCAGGGAAAAGTTTAAATTCGCGGGGGCCCGCGGGGACACGTGTTGAGCGCGGAGGTGTCTGGCACACTGAGGCCCACAGGGTATTTGCGCGCCAGCACAGCCGATCCCGGCCACACCCGATCCTGATTTAAATTCTTCACCCGCTGCACGTGGGCCAGCCAGCTTCATCTTCCTCCCGCCGTTCTCTCGCGCCCGCGCCGCCGACCTCGCCGGAGCAGACCCAGAGCTCGCCGGCTCGCCGCTGCCGGACCTCCCATGGTCTGAAACTCGCCGCCAGGGGGTTGTCGACGTCGAGGAACACGTCGGTGGTGTCAGGTCGGCCTGGGGGTGACCGGAAATAGCCCGGCGACGTGCCGCGACCTCGGTTGAGGTTCGGCGCCGTCGACCGTGGGTTCTAACCCGCCAACACCTCGAACAAACGGTCCTACAGCATCAGTGTACCTCTAGAAAGCTCGACAAGGTGTCAAAAGGGTTCAGGGATGGCGGCAAGTCGGTCGGCACCGTGTGACCGATCGTGCCCGCCATGACCGCCCTTGATCGAGCTCGAAATTCGTCACTCCTAGACAGTTTCACGCCACGGATGCAGAAAAGAACTTGATCGCCGGCTAGTCTAGCGTCTATGTGCAAGATTTGATAACCACCGAAAGATCATAGAGCGAGAATTTGAAGAATCCGTATCGGAAGCTCGGTTGACGGTCGCCGGAGCAAAAACTGGAAATTCTCTGTGGACTCTTCAGGGTTTGCTTCCAAACTTGGAGGAGAGCAGCACGGTGGTCGCACGCTCCTGTTGCCTCTCTTGCTGGACCGTGAAAACGCCTGTGGAACGCTGTCCACGGGCGCTTGACCTTTGAGGTTGAGTCGCCGATGTGGCGATCGCTCTCGGGCAAAGGAGGTCGGAGCTCGGGGTTTCTGGCGTTGGGGAGGTGGAGTGCGACCTCAGGTTGCTGTCTAGCAGCTCAGGAACGAAGGAGGAGATTGTTTTGCTGGTTTTCCCGATTGAGCAGAGAGCTGCGGCGAGAAACAATGCCGCTGCTCGGGTTTGCCCGCGAGAAGATAAACCCGCCCGACTCCTGCTCGGCTGAGGCGGTGTCGGTCGCGTGGGGGCGCGAGCGAGCCACCCTGGGCGCCAGCGCGCGGAGAGGGGAAGCAGCTGGTGGCGCCGGTGGCTGCTCGGTGGCACAGCCGACAGCTGCTCGGTGGAATTTCCCACCGAGGTTGTGACTTTGTGTGCAAGTTTTGCCTCCTTCTCTCTATGACATGTGGGTTCCACCCAGGGTTTTAACCTCTAAAATTTACTCCTAATCACTGTAGTAAACAGTGAGCCCCAAAATACCCCTAGGTATTCAAATTATTCACCCATGAGCCATTTGAATTGATTAGAATTCAAATTGGGTTTGGTTTGAATGAATTTCAGCACAAGTTCAGTTTTGAATTCAAATAAAGTTTGAATTTGTCACACTTAGCTCATGTCAAGATCAACTCCAAATGGAGTGAAAATTGGTGTGTGAGCTCACAAAAATGTGCTGAATAAGAATATGCCTCCCACTTTTAAATTCGTGGGATAAAAATAGTTTGAATTTGAATATGGTTTCAAACTGCCCTCTTTCTAACTACATCCAAAATGACCTCAAAAAGGTTTTGAATTTGGGTGAAACTTGGCATGGACATCCTTAGCAATGTGTAGGAGTTTTCATATGTCCAGTCCACCTATATCACATGTGGGAAATACCACTTTTGCAATATGTGAGTTTGTTCTCTAATGAGCATGTTGATGGTGGTTACTTGCTCTTCATTTGTGTTCATCAACTTACTTCAAATGAGGTGTATGGTGTGGTGATGAACACTTCGAATAGGTGTCAAAAACTGAGACCCTTACATTAGCATGGGATACTTTCAATCTACTTTAGGTTTCGTGGCACCGATCTATTTTAAGATTAAATTTTAATTCAGATTGTGAAAAATTCAAATTCAAATTTAAAATTTCATTAATTTGGATCTAAAAAAGAATATGATGAAATTTTAAATTTAAGTTTAAATTTTTTCCTAAAATAAGTTATAATTTGAATATGGTGAAATTTGAATTCAGATTTGAATTTTTTCTCTATCTTATATAATTTTTTCTAGGAGCAATTAAACTTCAAATGAATTGAATTTGAAATACATAACTCACACATACAAATTTATTATGTCAAAAAATACAAATAAAATATACCATACTAGGATTCAAACACAAGGCTCTAAGTTTGAAGTATAAGTGATAAAACTACGCTACTATATTATTTACAATATATTTTAGTAATAAATCTTAAAAGTTGCCTAACACGTGGCACTAACGTGGTGCCTGTTGCACACCTGTCTGTTAACGGAGCGGGCGACATGACGTCACATCAGCATGTTGGCGACGGGTTATTTCTATAAATTTAGAAACGGCGGGTTTATTTTTATTAAATTAACAAAAAGAGTTCATATATTAACAAAAATAATTGACAACCTCGTAGTATCTGTTCGATGTCCCAACTCCTGACACAACACCAAGCCCAACCCCCGCCCCCGCCCGACACCCGACGGCTTTGCTCGCTTCTGCTGCCCCCGCGCTGCCACCACCTGCTTTGGGAGCTGGCCATGCTGTCGCTGGACCAGCTGTTGCGGAGAGCAATGAAAACAAAAAAAAATACAAATATAAAAATAGGGATATTTCTTGATGTTTTCGGTTGTTTTCATGCCTACGTGCAATGCTTGTTCCTGTGGAGGGAAGGAAAGGGCGCGCCCATCCATTTCTGCACGCGACTGCGGAGAGCGTCGGTGCCCCTGACCGGTGGGGCACTCGTGTATCTGTTCCCACTCGACAACTTAACGCACGGTTTGCTAGCGGCCCCATCGTTTTTAGAGGAAGTGACGCAAAATATCTGGTCGCCCGACTCTGGCCGTTCCCTCCGCACCAGCGGAGGTCCGCCCGCCACGTGTCGCGTGCCAGCTTGTTGCCCAACGTTTTCGTCAAATCTACCAAACGGTGACGACACGTAACTGACACGGCCGCAGATGGGGTAGCCTCGATGATTTTTTCAAATGATTTACCATGCTGACGAGTCACGCTCAAGCCACGTCGATAACAAACCGAGGGAGCCATTGGCCGCAAGGCGCAGAAGAGTCGAGGACCGCAAGGCGCAGCTGTCAGGTGGGTCCGGAGCGCCAAAATATCGGGTTCCAGCTGCTGCTGATTGGCCGCGGGCCGTACGGTCGACAATCGCAGCAGCGCCACCGGAGGGGCCTACCACCGGCTGCTGTGGTCCGTCGACCATCCATCAGGCGTTAGGACAGACGGACGGACGGACGGCAGGCGAGCAAGGGACAGCCAATCTAGGAGGAACAAACACACGGGTGGTTGGGCAATCAGAGGCCATCATCATTCGGCTTACCTTTCCTCTTTGTTTCCTTTTGTTTCTTCATTGCTCTACGAAGGAACACGTCAAAATCGAAAAAATAAAATTGCGGGTTACTTCAGCCGTTCATTTTGCAGGAGCCACGGTTAGAGTTCATAAAAATAAAATCCAGATTCAGACCCCTCCGTTCGCTGCCCGTCAAAATAGCCACTAATCGCCAACGTCACCGTGTTTGTTTTCGACCAGAAATAAATAATTCTAGTTTACATTTAAACTAAATTTGTCGGAAGGAGTAATTATTTGTAGGAATTTCGTTTCTTTCACTGGAAGTTCGGTGACGTCACTTCCATGCGAGTGGCCCCACCGAGACGAAGCTAACGGCGCACGATAAAAGGAGCCGCAGGAAGCTTTCCCCTCCGACCCCCGCGCCAAAACCCCTCACCCGAGGACCGAACAAACCCCTCCGCTCCATCCGCCTTCTCCTCCTTCCTCCGTACGCCCATGGCCGCTCGCCTCCGCCTCGTGCTGCTGCTCTCCGCGTGCCTCTGCGCCGCGGTCGCGCGGGCGCGGCCCCGCCTCGAGCCGGCCATCCGGCTGCCGTCGGAGGGGGGACCGGACGACGACGCCGTCGGAGGGACCAGGTGGGCCGTGCTCGTCGCCGGCTCCAACGGCTACTACAACTACCGCCACCAGGTACGCGGGCCCCGCGCGCACGCTCGGATCGTCGTCGCGGAGCCCGGTTCGGGGTGAATCGGGGCCATCCGCGCATGTATGAACCGAGTTTACCTTTGTAATGGAACCGTAGCAGTAGCATCTGTGTTGCAGAGATGATGAGCAGCCGCTGATCAGTACTGCCGCTGATAATACTAACGCCCAGTTCAGCATAAGTTCCTCTGGGTTATGATACTCTGTTACTTGACTGAACAGTTTCAAGATTTACCACTAAGTTAGTAGAGTTACTGGTTACTGGAATCGGGGACGCCCATAACAGATGCTCTGTTTTTTCTTCTCTAAAAAAATGAAAAAAATAGAACCAGTAACATCCTCTTGGGAAATGGAACCTGCAGGCGGATGTCTGCCATGCGTACCGGATCATGAAGAATGGCGGGCTCAAAGACAAGAACATCATCGTCTTCATGTACGACGACATCGCGCACAGCCCGGAGAACCCGAGGCCCGGTGTCATCATCAACCATCCCCAAGGTGGTGATGTCTACGCTGGGGTCCCAAAGGTAACCGC
This sequence comes from Neostapfia colusana, assembly GCA_030760725.1. Taxonomy (NCBI): domain Eukaryota; kingdom Viridiplantae; phylum Streptophyta; class Magnoliopsida; order Poales; family Poaceae; genus Neostapfia; species Neostapfia colusana. Next base: position 32,840,075 of record JASWHV010000004.1, on the reverse strand, counting down.
TATCCCTTCGAGTAAAGTTCACACGAGTTAAAAGTTTCCAACTATGGCCTTACTATTCGATGGGGTAGTCGTGAAGAAGGAAAAGTTTACATTGTATAATAGAGGACTTAGACCTCAAAAGTATCCATACCTCTGTATTGAAAATGACAGAATGCCTAAGTTCCCATCATCCTGTCGTTTTTTTACCCATTTGTTGTGAAAAAGAAAAGCTTGGATTGGTCTGCAGTGATTATCTGGCGATAAAGGTTGAAGAGTAAATTATAGTTAAAACTTGTACATGCTAACGTCTTGAGTTCTATGTGGTTACGCATCCTTAGGCTTAATTCTCATCCATTTGACTAAAATTTCCCTATCTGCGCTGTAGGATTACACGGGGAGGGAGGTCACTGTCAACAATTTCTTCGCTGTTCTGCTTGGCAACAAAACCGCCGTCCGTGGTGGAAGTGGCAAGGTCGTTGACAGTGGACCCAATGATCATATTTTCGTTTTTTACAGTGATCATGGGGGTCCCGGTGTCCTTGGTAAGTAGTAAGAACTAACCTTTCTTGTGTAGTTCAGTCAGATTACACAGCAGTACATGCATATATTTAGAATCAGAGATAACCGCAGTTGTTTTATTCTATCGAAAAATTTAGGGATGCCTACCTATCCGTACCTCTACGGTGATGACCTGGTAGATGTTCTGAAGAAGAAGCATGCTGCTGGGACCTACAGAAGTCTGGTAAGATCAGCTAATTTTGCTCTTTGGTTTTGAGCTGCTTGAAACAATGGCTTGAGCTGTGCGCGTGTTTGTTCTCCTTTTACAGGTTTTTTATCTTGAAGCATGTGAATCTGGGAGCATCTTTGAGGGCATGCTGCCGAACGACATCAATGTCTACGCAACCACCGCATCAAATGCAGAGGAGAGCAGCTGGGGGACGTACTGTCCTGGCGATTTCCCGGAACCTCCACCGGAATATGACACCTGCCTGGGAGACCTGTATAGTGTTGCTTGGATGGAAGACAGGTACCTGAATTCGCACCTCTTTGTTTTCACACTAGATTGAAATTGTAAAAATCTTGTGCCCAGATCCCGTCAACCTAATTCACATGTGCAGTATCTGTTTTGGATTCACTCACATCAATTGGTTTAGTTGGACTTTGGCCACTCTCTGATACGTTATTTTGAAATGATTAGACAATTATACTGATAACTACCTGATAACCTGAGTACCTACTCTTTGTGTTCAATAAAGTGAGACGCTGATGATATGCATGTGATGCTCAATATGTGATGTGCACATGCTTGGCAACAAGCTTGTTAATTCCCAAGAAGGTACCATATATCAAGGCAGTTGATTTGGACCATGTGGTCTGTACTGAATGAGCTGGATATAGCATTGTTGCCCAATTCCTTTAGTAAGATGAGAGAAGTGAAATAGTAGATCGTCATCAGCTATTCTACTCACCATACTAGCTCATAGTCTACTCTTTGAGTTGGACCCAAATCTATATTAAAACACGTATTTTTTCTCCATCTTGGATCAAAACATATGCATTTAACTAGGCCTCGTTTTCTTCATTTTTCCTGTTGACAGTGATGTCCACAATCTTCGAACTGAATCTCTCAAGCAGCAGTATAACTTGGTAAGTTTTCTGACTTGATAATTTCAGCATGACTCTACAGCCACACTTCAATATGCCCTGATCGCTGCAACTTATTGATTGAGCAGGTCAAGTACAGGACATCGGTTCACAACACATTCAACTATGGTTCCCATGTGATGCAGTACGGTTCTTTGGACCTGAGTGCTCAGCATCTATTTACGTACATTGGCTCGAATCCTGCTAACGACAATGCCACATTTGTGGAAGATAACTCATTGCCATCATTCTCAAAAGCTGTTAATCAGCGTGACGCTGACCTTGTCTACTTCTGGCAGAAGGTTAGTATATCTGTTAGTAGAGAGGATCTAGTCGATATCGTTAGGAAGCTATTTATCTCGACTGTTACCAAAAGATCTTTGTGTCTTCTCTTATACACAATTACTTCATTAAGTTTAGTGAACAAACCAGCTGATTGGCTTCTTTTCTCTCTCGTGTGAAGTACCGGAAATTGGCTGAAGGCTCACCCGAGAAAAATGATGCCCGGAAAGAACTGCTTGAAGTGATGGCCCACAGATCTCATGTTGACAACAGTGTTGAGCTGATTGGAAATCTTCTCTTTGGCTCTGAGGATGGTCCTAAGGTTCTGAAGACCGTTCGTGTAGCACGCAAACCTATTGTTGATGACTGGAGCTGCCTTAAGTCTACGGTAAGCCTCAATTGTATTTCGATTGTGATGTGCTATTTTTGCAAGCTGCTTCTCTTCAACTAAGCGGATCCTGAACATTTGATTTCCATTATATTAATTAAAAACAGTTAATGTATTTGATTAAGTTTGATATATGTTATTGGACTAGAATGTTACTTTCTTGAGCAATAATATTTGCAAATTAAATCTATGAACCGCAAAAATATTTTAGTTAACTTTTACTTTCAGGTGTTTCATTCCAAATTGTTCAGTGTTATAATAATTCGTACATAGTTAACTCTCCTCGCAGACATGTGTATACATCCAATGATTATACTGTCATCTTGAATCACTTTTTACATTTCCAATTTTTCTGGCAAGTTGCTTCTGTTACCAATACTGTCTGCTCATAACCACTGAATATAGAATCATCATTTAGATCTGCTACAGCTCAATCATTAAAAACTCTTAACCTGCATTTGTATTTACTTTAGGTACGTGCTTTTGAATCACAATGCGGGTCGTTGGCACAGTATGGAATGAAGCACATGCGGTCCTTCGCAAACATCTGCAACGCCGGCATCCTTCCTGAAGCATTTTCAAAGGTTGCCGCGCAGGCTTGCGCTAGTATTCCTTCCAATCCCTGGAGCTCCATCCATAAGGGTTTTAGTGCTTAATGAATCCTAATGAAGCAACATTAGCCATTATTTCAGCTGTTTCTCCATGCAAAAAAGTTCCTAGCTTTCCTTGTGGTCAACAAACTCTCTCCATTATAGTTCCCTGAACATTAGGTTCATTTCAGGGTTGTAATGCTAGTGCTTGAACGATAGGTGAAGCAGACCCATGCAGTTGTTTCAGTTGTTCAACCACACATATTTGTGCTTTGATTTCCCATGTACATACATAGTAGGAATGTTACTTGCCAATAATATTTGTCACTGGTGCACATATTATTACCTGTAATTTGTTGGCAGACGTGCATTTTGTATTTCAGAAATGAAGAATATTCTGGTTCTAAGTGAGGTTACTGCTTTCATGCAAGACCTGTAAATGTTCATGGCCTTGATAATCGAAGTCAGGGCTCTCTCCATAGCAAAGGGATTAGGAGCGTAAGATCCCTGTTAGAAACGGAGCACAACCTTATCTGGAGATATGATATATCCGGACGAGTTTCCCTATATATCCTGCACCAACTGAAGCATATGCTTATCTCTACTCTTAGCACAAAATTCCCCTGACTGCAAAACGGACAGAGTTGCCGAAATTTGCCAAGTTTCTTTAGAGACAGAAAGGAAGAGCCACACACAACCTTAGCAGTAGCAATGATACAGAAAGCAAGGAGCCACCCTCTGGCTGGCTTGTACTTGTTTGATAGCATAATGAACTCCAAACCAACACAATCACAATGTAATAATCAAGCAGGGGTACAACTACATCTAAATTTTGGTTGCCTTGCAAGTACCAACAACCATGCTATCAAACAATGTAGAGGGTAGCATGTGGCAGGGTAAAGCAAGACGACACCATTCAATTCCAGCTAAAGATCTCTATCACTACGGCAAATTACGATGGCCTACGTAAGTTACGACGGTCCTAGTGTCAGCCGTCGTAACTTAAATTAATTAAGACGGCCAAGTCTGACCGTCATAAATAAAATGTTCTTTACGACGGCTTGACCTAGGCCGTCGTAAGTAGGAACTTATTTACGACGGCCAAGGCTCCGCCATCGTAATTAGGCTTATTTATGATGGCCAAACAACAGGTCGTCGTAAATAAGTCTTATATACCCCACGGGCCCAGGTCGGCGCGGGCCTTCACGCTCGTGCTGACCCGAGCATAAAGCACCCCCGCCGCTGTGCCTGAGTCGCCGCTGCCGGCCGCTGCCGCCGCCCCCGGACGCTGCCACTGCCGGCCCCCTCCGCCCCGGGCCTCCCTCGCCGATGCCGCCCCGGATCCCCCCGCCCCCGGCCGCTGCAAGCCAGCCCACCGCTAGAGCCGCCTCCTCCGAGATCCCCGGGCTGCCCCCGAGCTCCCCCGACCTCCCCAAAGCTCGTGGCACCACCCCGCGTTGCCCCCGGCCTCCCCCGCGCCTCCCCCGTGCGTCGCGTCGCCTCGAGACAAGTAAATGTGTTTTTATGTTTAATTTTTAGGAAATTGTTGGTATGAATTGAATTGAATTGAATCAAATTAGTATTAATTGAATTGAATCAAATGGAAGGAATTAAATTGAATTTAGTTGTTTTAGTTTATGTAAATTACTTTTATTAGTGTATAATTGCATTGTTTTAGTTTATGTAAATTGATTTTATTAGTGTTGAATTGAATTGTTTTAGTTTATGTCACCGTCCATGTTTTCAAGTCGTCCGACTAATCGTGATTAGTCGCGATTAGTCGTCCTTATCGGTATGTGGCGCACGACTAGGTCAGCCGACGCGATCAGCTCGACTAGGAATCTAGTTGTCTGACTAGTCGACCGATCAGGGCGACTAGTGATCAGAGTGATCAAGGCGACTTGGAAAAAAATTTGGGCCACCTGACTAGCCCATTAGGGTTTCATCTCTTATTCTTCTTTTCACTTTTACCCCCTGGCGCTGGCGCGCCACCTCTCCCCTGCTGCCGCCCTCCTCCTGGCGCCACCCCTCCCTTGACGCCAACCTTCTGCTATGTTGTGTGAAGCCGGCACCACCCCTCTGTTCTGTGTCCCATGAAACCGGCGCCACCCCCTCTGTTATGTGTTCCGTGAAGCCGACGCCGCCCCTCTGCTCTGTTCTGTGAAGCCGGCGTGACCCCTCTGCTCTGTTCTGTGAAGCCGGCGCCGCCCCCTCTGTTCCGTGTTTATGACGCTGACTGCAGAGATGATTTTGTCCTTAGGCTTAGATGAAGGTATATGGCATTGTCCCTCTGCCTCCTATCCTATGTTTGGTGGTGCTCATTAGTTTAGTTCCCTCCTAGCCAATGTTTGGTGCTGCTCCTTACTTTAGTGCTCCTTAGAGTAGTGGTTGCACTGCTGTACATAGCTCTAAAGATTTGTAATACGTGTAGATGTATATAAGCATCGACTAGAAACTACTAAAAAAAGGTTGGACGACTAGGAGCTCGACTAGGGGTTGACTAGGGTCGACTAGTCGCCCTAGTCGACCTAGTCGCCTCTAGGACGACTAGGGTCGATTAGGCGACTTAAAAACATTAGTCGTCGTTCATGCGCAGAATACGCGGACAGGAAGAAGTTGCTGGTTTTATGCAACATACAACTGCTCTTTGCCTTGCATGAGTGTGTGTGTTTAGTTGTTCTTAGACAACAGCCGACTACTCCAGTATTCTCTCAGTTCTTTGATCCTTGGTTCCGACAATTGGTATCCAGAGCCAGTTTCAAGTAGAGAGAGATGTCGACTCCACCATCGAAAAACGGAGCACCGGGCTCTGGCAGCATCGTCGTGCCGGAACGGCTCGTCCCCTACTCACCCCGTAGTCGCCGCCTCCCACTCTCTGCAGCCGCCACCGCTCCTCCTCCTCGTCTCGCCTTCGCTGCCTTCTCCTCACCTGAACTCACCGCCATTGTTGCTAGTCGCCTGGCCGGCCGGCCGCCTAGGATAACACTGAATTTTTATAAATTGCTTGTATACGTGTGTAATTGCATTGTAAATTTAGTTGTCTTTAATTTATGTAAACTGTTTGTATTAGTGTTTAATTGCATTGTAAATTATCTTTAAAATTGAATGATAATTATATGCTCTCACAACAGTTAGCTATATACACCGTTATGAGAGCATGTGTATAATATGTTAACTCCAGACTGGTCGGTCGCTAGTACAACAATAATTAGCTGAACAATCATCGGACCGGACACGGAAGCCAATGATACCGATGCGGAAGGCAAGCGCTCGTTGGAACAGGGACACAGAGGCTATTCCAATAGCATGCGAACACGGCTATTCCTTAAACATTTTCCCTCTCTCTCTATTTCTTTCCTCTCTCGCCGGACATAGGAGAAGCTCCATGAGCAAGCAGACTTAGGCCACTCAAGACTCTCAAGCCACTTACAACGCACAAATACAAGCGGCGATACACATAATAGATTCAAATACAAAGCAATTATATAATTTCATTCCTATTCATATTCTAATGTTTTTCTATCACAGACTTTAGCACAGGGACAACAAATTACCATTCCCACATGGTCGCCGCCGATGCCGGAGCCACAGATGCCTTCATCTGCGGCACATGTAAGCACTATTTTTTCAAAACATCGTACATTACATTACTATAGTAAACTAGGATAAATTTAGTTAACCGTAGCAAAAATTAGCCAAATATAGCAATAATTGTCCAAACTTAGCCAAATAAAGTTATAATTGCTCAAACATATCAAAATTTATACATAATTGCTCAAACAAATAAAAACTTAGCTATAAATGCTTAAAGATATCCAAACTTAGTCAAACTTAGCTATATTTTCTCAAACATAGCCATAATTGCTCTTACATCTTACAGGGATCAGCGGTGGAGGCGCAGACTCCATCATCTGTACTACCGGGATCCGGAACACGACACGAGGACGATATTTCAGGCTGTGGAGGTAGCTGACGTGGGAGTGTGTAGTGTAGTGGGTTATGTGTGATAGTATTACATATTGGACTGCCTGTGTGTTTGATCTATATAATTGTGTCTGCTTGTGAGCTGGCCATCGTGCCAGGTTAGCATTTTCTATTTTTTTAATTGCATATCTTATTTACGACGGCCTGCAGCTGACCGTCGTAAATAAACCTCTGTTATTTACGATGGCCTGCAGGTGGCCGTCGTAATTAACTCCCTCTGCACTACGGGGCCGTCGTAAATAAACTTATTTACGATCAAAAAGTTACGACGACCTGATGCCATCGTAAATAAGTGAAAATCATCGTAAATATCTTAATTACAATGGTTTAGAGCTTAATTACGATGATTCTATTTATTGTAAATTATCGGTTTCCTGTAGTGTATATGTCATGGTGTTGGTAGTGGAACTGCTATGATACCATTGGCTCGCACATGCAAGGCAAAATTATCTCTCCTACCCCACCCTACGCTGTACTTTCCTTTATTTATGCATCATTATCTCTATGTTACATGTGTATTTATGCACTGTGTTGGACTTGATGCTTGCGGCTAATCTGAGATTAAAATACTACATGTTGTGTTATCATCAGTGTTATTTAGTAGTGATTATTTACATAATCATAGTCATGGATAATTTATAAATTTATATATAGGTGTTTTAGACCATTTTTCTTAATGATAATGGTGGGTGATTTAAAAACATATATAAGGATATTTTTGTTGAATTTTTTATAATAAAAATATTGTGTAGTTTTGTATAACTTGTTTTCTCTGATTATATGGTAATGGTAATTTCTGGATCTTAAAAACGAATGTGGTGGCTCTTTTTTTTACCCGGCTACTTTACCAATTTATTACATTAAATGCTAAATAAGTAATTTGGAACTCTAGTGACACCCCTCACATTTTACGGTTGCTAGATGAGAAGTTAGTATTACACTAAATAGTTATGTAGTACTGCATAATATAATACATAGCTAGCTACGGAATGGCTGTTCTGGGGGCTGACCCGACTGCTCAACGAGCCCAACCGAGCGGGCCTCAACGCCTCCCTCCCGGCCGGTTCCATGGAGCCGAATCGCACGTATATTTTTAATTTCTGCTTGCCTCACCGTGTGGGCGTGCTGCATATGAGATGGAGGCCTTGCGAGGCAATTTCTCAATAAAAGTAAGTGTTTAGCCTGCCCAATGCTTGTCTTTCTTCATAAGCGTATCAAACAAGCGCCTTTCAAATTGTACACGAGACCAGCAAAAAGCGAAACTAGATGTAGAGTCTGCTAAGTCTATCTCGAACGAGGAGAGGTAAAATTGGAGAGTTATTTATACATTTGGGTCTAAAAACTATATCTCATTTCACATAGAGTAGATTTTAGGCAACAGTAAACCGTTCAGGCTTCCTTTCGTGGGATCTTGCGAAGCGCGGGGACGAAAGAACATGCAGGACGAGGAAAGAAAGGGGTGTTGGGTTGGCGGCAGCACAGCTGGGGTCTACGGCGTGCGGAGTGGAGGGGAGGAGGTCGTGGTGTGGGGCAAAGGGGAGGAGTTGCAGCAAATGCAGAGTCGAGGATGGCAGCGGGCGTGTCAGAGATGAGGAGAAGGCAAAGGAGGTCGCAGCTTGGGGCGGGGTGGAGCGGAGGGGAGGAGGTCATGCAAGACGGCGGGGAAGGGCCGCGATGTGGTGTGGAGGAGAGGGCCACGTGGGGTGGCGGGGAGGATCGCGGCGCGCTGCGGAGGGGAGGAAGCCGCAATGGAGACGGAGTCGGGGTTGGCGCGGATGAGGGGGCCGCGCGGGAAGGTCGGAAGGAGGTCACGATGGAGGCAGGGTCGACGTGAGGGAGGGGGCCGAGCTGGGAGGAGCGGCGGTGCCGGTCGGTGAGGAGGAGCTGTGGAGCGGAGGAGGGGGGCATGTGGGGTGGTGGGGAGGAGGTCGCAGTGGAGGCAGACTCGAGGTCATCACGGAGGAGGGGGTATGTGGCGTGGCGCGGAGCGGAGGAGGGGGACACGCGGGACAACGAGGACGAGGCCACAATTGGAATGGGTTGCCTGTCCAGCATCACTATTTTTGGGGAACGACTAGACAACAGCTCAATTTGTTGGAGTCATTCCAGCTGTTTTTCAAGAACAAAAATGACTTTGGGGTGCCGTTTAGAGTTGCTGTTGGAGATAGTCTTATACGGGATAGAGATAGCAAACTAACTCGAAACTTCGCAACTATTTAGTGGCCTCCAACCACTACATAAATGGGCAATTCTTCCCACCCGACCACTTCTTCTGCCCTTCCTGAAAATTTTTCTCTACTCGTGTCTGGTAACGCTAGAGGCGATTCGCATCTAAGGTTTGCCACTCCCCTCTTCAGCCACTTCCACCTGCTGCGATGCCTGTTGGTAGGCGTGGGCCTTCGGTTTATCCTTTATTTCATTTTGGGTATCTCGATCTTTTCAAATTTCAGTTTTTCTAAAATCACTACACGAAATGTTGTAAAAGTGTTAATTATCCGAACATTTTGATTATCTAAAATTCAGTTCGGTCTTCAGTCTTACCCAAAATACCCAAGTTGTACATTTTAGTCTTTCAACATAAGTCTAATGTTGTTCTTGAATTTAATCTCATGAGCCAAGTACACTAATAACAGATCATAAATAAATGGTTTAATCTAATGACTTCACATATTACAACTCACAAATAAAATACTAAAATTTAGATTGTTCATAGTTCGTACATCATAGTTTAATTTGAGATTTTATAAGCTGGTTGTTCATCTATTTGGGTACCTGAGGATGGTACCCGAACCCGAAATTTATATACCGGTTATTTAAATTCGTTACCCAAGCAGGTATCCAGTACCCGATATTTTGGTATTTTTGGTTTTGATCTCGATTTTTTCAGTTTTGGTTTTTGAGTTTAGATTTTGTTTGGCCACCCCTACCTGTCAGCCCTCTACCTCCATTCAAAATTGTCGCCTCTTCATCCGGCACAGCTGCACTGCAGCTAATTGACTCCACACCGTCTCCATGGAGACGTCTACGCGAGTTTAGAAGCTTAGTATTCCATCCGCTATCAACACAAGCCAAGGTAACATATTTCCCTCATTTGAATCATTTGTCTTGTTTGATAATTTATATAATTCATATCTTGATACCTTTTACTATAATTGAATTTTTTTATGTTTGCTGGTAACAAATGGTTTTGAGCTCAAGTGAGTCAGCTGAGGTAACAAGTGTCACAAAAAGATGATGACTGATCGTGCAAAGCTACCACAATTGCAACTTATGTGATGGTCGATTACAACAAGTCATCTACAAAGAAGGCAAGAACAACACCAAATGTGACATGCTTTCAGTGGGTTTAGGGGCATATTAGAGACTTAGAGAATTGTTATGATATATTTCAAATAAGAAGATCAGTGCTTTATTGCTTACATGATGTGTTGGTTAACAATTATAGCTTAAAACCATTCAATGAAATGTGCTATAGAAGAACTAGGCGTGCTTTTATGGATGTGTGGTTTACCTCGGTCAGTCCAAGAAAAATACGATTTACTCATTCTAAAAAATCATAAGTAGCAAGTGTAATGAAGTTCTAGAATGTGTAATCAAGTTGGTTGCTCATAACATTAAGCCAAAAAATACTACCTTTTCTGTGGTGCATTCCAAGATTCGGGAGCATAGGTGTTGGCCTCATTCCAGAAATTGTTTTCGTATTATAGATGTCTCACGTTGTATTCAAGTTATCGTTTCAGTATGAAGAGCAGCCAATGCATATCAATCAACATAGATATTATATTCAACTCACAACTGGAATTTGATAACATACACGAAGGTGAAGCTACCATATGGAACATACATGCAATCCACAGCTGAATGGAACCAAGCAATAACATAAAAGAAACTTTCTCGGTAATGCCGACGTGAATTGCCAAGGCATGGGGTTCTATTGTATTCCAAACAGAGTTCTAAAAAACACTCTCGGTGATATGAAAGTCTTTAAATTGTGACAACTAAGTTGTACTCTCAACAAACAGTGAAGAATTCAAGCATGAAAAATAGTAAGTGATAAGAGGAAACAAGCATTTCTATGATAGCCTAAGCCCAATATTGAGTGCAGCAGTGAAAGTAATCATGTTCTACAATTTCAAGTAAACACTAGACTAAAATTTTTTGCGATGCAAACTTTTCCTTTTGCTTTTATGTCAATTCATCAAACGGGTACCATATATTGATCTGGAGGATGCCGAGCAGCTCGTGTAGGGATGCGGGGAAGGGTGTATCGTCAAAGAGGGTAGGAGATCCGGGAAGAAGACAACACTGGTGGCTGAGGTGGTGGGCAGTGATTAGCAAGAGACAAATGGCAGCAGCTATCGGGCAGGCATGTCGGGGTCAAGGTAGGGAATAGATAATATAATCACGCAATTTTTATATAAGAGCAATATACCATGTAATCTGAGTTAAATGTAGGGAGAGATCATCTAATTCAAACATAAAGAGCTTTAGAAAAATATATATATTTTTTAATTTTAAATTCTCTACACTACAGGAAAAAACACCATTTACGATGGCTAAACTCATTTACGACGCCTTTAGGATTAGCCGTCGTAAACAATGTTACGTTATTTACGACGGCCAACCCTAGTGCTGTCGTAATTAACTTGACCGTCGTAAATACCATTTTACTTACAACGGCTTGGTCTCTGGTCATCGTAAATTACAAGTTTATATCTGCCTGGGCCGGGGACGGCGCCGACATTCACGCCCGCGTCGACCCTGACCCGTCGCCGCACCCGCGCCCCACCCGGCCTCCTCCGCCGCCCGCGTGCAACCCCCGGACGCCGCCTCTTGGCCTCCCCCGCCGCCGCCGCCCACGCACCGCCCCCGGGCGCTGCCTCTCGGCCTCCCCCGCACCAGCGCCGCCCCGGCCTCCCCCGACATGCGCTGAGCCACCCAGGCGCGCTCCCGGCTCCCCGCGCCACCACCACCTCTCGGCTTCGAGTCCGCCCCGCGCTTGCCGCCACTTCGAGGTAAGTGTAGTCTATTTTTTACTTAATTAGTTACTTAACTATAGTTTAGGTTACACTTAAGTTAGTTTAGTATTTATTTAGTTTATTTATTAAGTTAGTTTATTATTTAGTTTAGTTGAATAATCTTGGTGATTGTTTATTTGTTTAATTAGTTAGTTGTATGGTTAATTGGTTAGTGAAATTACTTAGTTCATTAATTAGTTTAGTTATTTGATTATCTAGTTGTAAATTGTCTTTGTTTATTATTTAGTGTGTTCATTTGTTAATTATTTGTTTAATTTTATTAATTATTTGAAAATTATTATAAAATTGAGTATAATTATTTACTTCATGACGGTTAATTAGCTATATACACCGTTATGAGAGCACATATAATATGTTATTTAGAACGGTAGTAGGACAGCAATTAGTATGACAACCATCGAGGCGTGCACGGAGGTGAACAAGACCAGTGAGGACGCTAAGCACTCGTTGGCGCCGCTGCTACGCGTGCCCCCGTTCGAATGCTAAGCCGTGCTCCTCACGCCCCCCACTGGGACGCTAAGTAGCGGTTAGTCGTCCATATCGGTTGTTGACGGTCGTCCGACTAGTCGACCAATCAAGGCTAAAAAACTCTGGACGACTAGGGGCTCGACTAGGGGCCGACTAGTCGCCCTTGTCGACGACTAGTTGACCTAGTCGCCCTAGTCACCCCTATGGCGACTAGCGTCGATTAGTCGACTTAAAAACCTTGGCATGGACGCAGACCCGCGCCTTGACGGTCACGCCTATTTTTCTCCCCGTCTCTCTCTTGTAAATTACTCAAGAATGAATGAGTAACGTAAACATTTAAAATATGCATCACCTGTTTTGAACCGGCCCGTCTCACATGCATTACGCATGTGAGCCGGGTAGGTTCGGAATTATCCCTTTTTGGACAGTCTGGGAGTGACCGAGGGGGCGTGCCTATGACGAGACACGGGTTTGAATTCGGACGAGATTTTGACAACGTAACCCTATGTTCTCTGCTGCACCATTATCGGGCGTGCAGTTGGAGAACCATGGGGTTATGCTGCCGAAATTTCGTCTGGATTCAGACCTAGCGTCTTGTTAGAAGTACGTTCCTCTCGGTTACTCTTGGGTGGGTTTAGGACCTATCCATCCCAATAGAACTAGGGTCATGACATATAGTAAAGTACAAATTAATGATATTTTCTCTGTCTTTAATCTGTAGTCTCAAACATGGGTGAATATCGTAGTTGGATGTATACTGGTTAGAACAAAAATGGTGGTAACTCAGATGAATAGTTCTCAAAGACAGATGCTTTTGTAGATCTAGCTTTTTCGTTGTTGATGATCGATAAGGTGTGATGCCCACGTACGAAATGGTGAAATACAAAGTGGTTTGATAAAATGATTCTTTCAATACACTTGTGTCGAAACGATTACATGTCATATTATGAGGTGTGGAGGCTTTCATTGTGAGACAGCTTCTCAAGCCATACAGGAAGTGTAAGAGGTTGATGACAATACAGGGGTTATTCGGATAGATGAGATGCTACAAGCTATTGAACCAGATGCTACGGAGGATCCTCCAACAACGGAGGTAGAAGCTTTCTTCAAGCTTCTTAAAGCTTCAGAAGAGCCGCTTCATGAACACACATAAGTTACTCTCCTTACGTTCATCACCAGATTTATGGCAATTAAGTCTAAGTATTTCTTTTCTAACAACTGTTACAACGACCTAATCAAATTGATCGGTGATATCCTTTCATAAACCCTACAAAGTGCCTAAAGATATGTATCAGTCAATGAAATTGTTGTCTGGTCTCGGTATGAAATATGAGAAAATTGATATGTGTCCAGACAATTATATGCTTTTTTGAAAAGAGCATGCGAAAGAGAACAAGTGATTAAAATATGGTAAATTGAGGTTTGTCGAAGTTGTTAACGACGATGGTGATAATGTGATGACAGATGTTGCACATAAGCAACTTCGTTACTTTCCACTGACACCTCGATTGTAGCGGTTGTTTATTTCAAAAAGAGCAGTCAGACACATGAGATGACATAAAGAAGATGTACGTCAAAACAATAGAGTCATGACACACCCGTCCTATGATGAGGTATGGAAGGCGTTGGACCTCTTCGAAGACTTTCCCAGTGATGCATAACATTGATGTTATGCATCAGGAGTTTAACATGGGCAAATGTATAATAAGCACATGCATGGATATGACGGACAAAACAAAATACAATATAAAGGCTCGAAAGAATCTGGTAGAGCTTTGTAATCATACAACTCTTGAGCTCTCCGAAAGCGGTGGTAAGCCACGTGCTTGTTTTTGTTTTTGATCTAAATAAAAGAAAGAAGTCATGAAATGGTTGAAAAGTTTGAAATTCTCATATGTTTACGCAGCTAGTCTGAAACGACCCGTGAATGTGAAGACGGGAAAGCTCACTGGGTTGAAAAGTCATGATTATCACATAATCATGGAAAGACTCCTACCTGTTATGTTTCACGGCTATTTTGATGATGCGGTGTGGAAGGTGTTAGCCGAACTTAGCTACTTCCATAGACAGCTCCGCGCTAAAGAAATTACGGTAGAGATAATGAATAAGTTGGATAAGGAGATACCAGTACTATTATGTAAGATGGAAAGAAAATCCTTCATATTTCTTCAATCCAATGCAACATCTGCTTATCCATCTTCCATTTGAGACTAAAGTGAACGGTCCTGTACAATATAGATAGATGTATCACATTGAAAGAGTACTTAGATATCTGAAGCCAATGGTTGGCAACCGAGCAAGGGTGGAAGGGTGCATTGCCGAAGCATTTACACTTAAGGGATTGGGATACTTTTTAAGTGTTTATTTTGTAGAGGAACATAATATAAATACTTCGACGATGCGATATAGTTAGGATGAACATCCACCTTGCAGCGGTCTCTCTATTTTTGCAACGAGGGGCTCTACTGTTGGTGGTAGCCAGAGCCACAATTGTACCGTAGATGAAAGAACGATCGCTTTCCTCTACATTTATGTTAATATAGATGGGATGAATAAATATTTTGAGTAAGTTTTTGTCTTATCGTTGATGCTTATCGGCATATTATACAACCTTTATATTAATGAAAGTTTTTTCCCGTTCAGTGAGTTCCACAAGCAAAATTGGACACATAGGCATCAACCTACGAGCAAACAAGTAGAAATGATGTGACGGAACGGAATAAATGGACGACCTAATTTCCTTTTCTGGGTCCGAGAATATGTAACATTTTCTCGTTAACTTATGAGTATTTATAAAGTATTCTTATAACTTATAAGTATTATAAAGTATTATTATAACTTCGTAATTTGGACAATGCGTGAAAGAGCCCGACGTCCATGAAGACTTATGACAACTGTCCTATGGATTGGTTAAAGTTAGAAGCTATGGCCGATATGACGTCAACGGGTTTTGATTTCGTACAACTCAATTTGAAGCTCTTCATCCTCTCGCGACAACATGTAATACCGGAGTTGTGACGAGTGCAATCGACTCTCAAGGACGAGAAACTAATTACTATGAGATCATTAACAAAATCCTTGAATTTACTTTTGTCGGGAATAAGGTACTCCAAGTCATCTTCTTTGATTGTGATTGATTTGACAACAATCATGGAACACGACAAAACAAATTTGGCATGGTGGAAGTCAAGCACAATAAATTTTGTGCAGGAGCAACAGGCCGCCTACATGGCAAACTACATGGCTCAGATGCAGGTGGTGGTGGAGGTAAGTAATTTAATATAAATTAATTTAAATTCATATCATTGCATTAGTATATTTGTTTTAATATTTTGCAATTACAAGTCTTAGCTCGACAGAGTGGGCACAGATCGTGATCCCTACGTGGCAGCCGTCAGAGTTGGCCCCTCCACATGGACTTTCAGATATCCAGATAATATGTTTTTTGTTTGCTATTTTCTAATCTAAGAAAAACTTAGTGTGGTTGAGGGGAGAGAGTGTGAGTGAGGGGGGAGAGGGAGGGAGCGAGAGTAAGAGATAGTGGTAGAGGAGGGGAGAGGGGAGAGAGTGAGAGTGAAAAGGGAAAGAGGGAGGAAGAGAGAGACAGAGTGGTAGAGAGAGGGGGTGAGAGAGAGAGGGAGTCGTAGAGAGAGGGGAAGGGAGAGGGCAAGAAAGTGAGGGTGCGGGGGAGGAAGAGGGAGAGAGAGTGAGAGTAAGGGGGGAGAGTGAGGGAGAGTGAGAGTAAAGGGGGAGTCGTAGAAGCTCAAACTCACTTTATCTATTTATTTGCATTGTAGAGATCGACAACAGGGGCTCACACTCCACCTCTACATCTATCGACATCGGGAGGAGGTCGCGGAGACGAATTCTTCACCTCTAGAGCGAGTGGAGGAGTGAGTGGAAGTGGTAGTATTTAGCGAGTGGATCCCCTTACTGTTTTATATTTTTGATGATTATCTTGTTGTGTATATGAACTGTTATGTAAGCTGGCCATCGTGCCAGGGCAACTGTTTTCCGTTTTTAGAAATAAACTAAAAACCTTATTTATGACGGCCAGCTATATAGGGTCATCGTAAGTTAACCTAATTAACCTACGACGGTCAGGGGTCAAGGCCGTCGTAAGTTAACCTACATAACTTACGACGGCCAAGGGTCCAGGCCGTCGTAAGTTAGTTGTCCAGTCCACCACGTGGCACGGTAATGGGCGACGACCCATTGTTTATGACGGCTGGGAACGGCCGTCGTAGGTTTTATTCACGACCAATTAACGGAAACGGCCAGAAACTATCGTAAATAAAGAAAAACCGTCGAAAATAAGTTCTTTACCATAATTTTCTTATATTTATGGTGATTTCTGGCCGTTGTAAATTGATTGGTTTCCTGTAGTGCTAGCTGCAACAATGGATAGAAATGACATCTCTCGAACAACATGCAAACTGTTGTCCAAGATAGTGGGAAAGAATAAGACGTTTGGGAAGAAGAATACATTTATATATACTACCGGTTCACAACTGCATCAGGTATAGATGATGAGTATATGCAGCGGTTCATATCTGGAACTGATAACAAAAATCGAGTACGTATAAGTATTGGTTTTAGTTAAGAACCGCTATTGATAACTGCTTTCTACATTTTCATGTCTCAATGATTGATGTGGCCACGGAAGTTAACAACTGGCAATGAAAACTTTTCTATAACAATTATAGTTCAACAGGTTCTGATGGGGCGATACAAATGATTATTTTTATAGTAGTATCACCGTAGTATCAATACACTTTTTCTCTTCTTTACCTCATGTCAATTTTGAGAGCTCATGTCTTCTTCTTTACCTCAACCATGCAGTGCTATAGAAAGTACAACATCACCTCATCCAGCATCAAACGTCGAACCCTTATGCTTAAGTTATAACTTGGAGGACGAGCTGAAAATGGAATCTCTGAAGTCACAATTTGTCCATTCAAGGTTAACTGTAATGAGACAAGGACTAATATATTCTACATAAGACTGGAATTCATCAGCATCCCAAAACACCAGGCATGAACATCGAAGGTGGGAGGTAGAAGCGGCCAAAGGAGTGGAAGAGGCTGGATTAGGACCTTCTCCGGTGGTACGCCCGTGGAGCATTCCAGATCGAGGCCGCGTCCAAAGGGAACACGGCGGGGCTTGTTCGTCGGTGGAGGCGAGAGCATTACAGAGGTGGTTCGGAACGAAAGAACGATGGCGGCCAACGGCGGACTCGCTCCAACTGGTAACGTCGTGGGATCGTGCCGTGCGCTGCGTGTCAATCTGACAAACTTGTGGTTCCTTACCGTTCATCTAAAAAATCAACTTCCCTAGTGACCATCGAGCCCAAAATGCCCTAGTGGCCATCGACATCCAATTAACTGTATTAGGCCCTGTTTGGCACGGCTTAAACTTGTTAAAAAACAGATTGTCTGAAAAGCTGGTAAACAGCAGGTTAAACTTATATCCTGCTTTTAGTTCATTCTGAGAAGCAGCTGAATTAATAAGCTGCTGGAGAAACTGACTGTTTGGTACACCCACAACTTATTTTTATAAAAAGCTGGTTCAAAAGCTGTGCCAAACAGGGCCTTAAGCTAGAGAAGAAAAGTCCTTTTCACCTTTGACAGCACTTTTACGGCAAAATTCCTTATTAGCCATGTAATTGGATGACATGACAATTGATTTGTAGATAACGGGTCCAAAAATGAACAAAAAATGACAAAAGCCGGATCGGGTTCGGATCGGGCTAAATTTATATTTATTTTAAACTAATATTTAATAAGGGCCGAAATAAATTGTAAAAGAGCCCGTGGGCCGAAGCCCATTACCACCCCTAGGTATGAATAGGGAGAATTTCCTCTAGTTCACAAGGGCTTAATGTTTCAAAGATGGTTTAGCATCTTGGGGACAATCAAGGGAGATAAGGATGGCAATGGGTTTCGATTATCCCTGTGCTCAGCATATATCCAACCTGATGAGTGTGAATTTGAGCGGCGTCACTTTGTGCCAGCGAGAGTGGCTACTGGTAATAGATGAAACCCAACGGGCAGAAAAAACCTCGCTCGTACCACCCATGATCGTGTGCACGCTTTAAATTCCAAACAATAAGTGGACACTAAAGCACTGTATATAAGTCAGCTCTAGGTCTCACCAGTTCCCACTTCTATTGGGTCACACCCCTTCAGACGCCGCCACTCACACACGATGACTATGTGAATGACCAAATCTTCATCTCTCTGAACTCCATCCTCCTTCAGATCTCACTGGTGTCTAGCCGACAGATCCACAATAACACCTACCTGGCATCTTCCACCCACGGTGGCGGTGGACCGCTCACACATCTCGTCGCTAGGACCTGTTTGACGGACTCCACGATCTTTGGTCTGGTGCCATCGTTAGGGAAGAGGATGGCACGAACGGCCTCCTCTGACCTCATGGAGAACGGCGACACACCTGGTATTGTCATCTGATGCAATGCACCCCCTATTGCATCAACCTCCGGAGCGACCATAAGATAAGCAGGTATGAAGATTCTCCTAGCTACCTCGCGCGTCGCTAGGACCACCCATCCCCTGCGACCTCGTCGGTAGGCTTCTGCCTCTCTCTCAACCCTGTCCTCATTCAGATCTCACCCTCGCGGTGACGTCGCCCGACTGCCATGTGACCTCGCCAGTAGGCCTCCGCCTCTACCCCCTCTGCACGTCGCACGCTGCCGCTTGCCTCGTGCTGTCGGGGGGTGTGCCAGCGGGCACGGGATGACCTTTCAACGCTGTTGTGGATAACGGGCACGGGCGTGGGCATGGATTTTGCCTTGGGTGTATGGGTATGTGTGAGTACTATCCACGGGCGCTATGCCCGCTGCCATCGTTGGTCCGAGACGTTACCATAACAGGACATGCACTGAACGTCCTGATAAGCATTAGAAAATTGATGGCATCGGAGCCAGCAAGTAATAGTACTCCCTCTATTATTAAATTGATGGCATTAGAACAAGCAATCTAGTGTAACTGTATACTAAATCCTTTGTACTGACGTTGTTGATTTGAGAAGGGAGGAAGTAGTAGATTGAAGGGCTATTTTTCGTGAGGGACAGAGCAAGGATACACCTTACAAAATACCCTGTCTAGTCTGAACAGAAGAATCTGCAGATACTTCTATGCCGGCTAGCAGTTGCATGGTTATCGTATAAGATTAATCATGCAAAGCATAGTTTTTCTTTTCTAAACCATTTAATTTTGTGGGGCCGGGGGCTCCTGCAACGTGCTGATTAGTTTACTTCACTCTGCTCTCCTATAGAAGAAAACCTGGACTTGGATCCCAAATGTTCCGTTTACATTTCTCTTAACCGTGAAAAATTCATTGGGGACTTGTTGAATATGAAAAAGTTTTAGGTTACATGAATTTTGCTGGAAGCAAAGGTTGATTTTTACATAAAAACGGCCAGAGCAGTGCTCAAACACTAATGGGGCACCGGTTTTTTATTTATTTGAAGAGCTTCTGTTTGGTAGTTCCCATCTTTTTAATGACATCAAAATTTGAGATAAGTTTAGTACTATGGTATCTATTCTACTGATGGAGGACACAATTCTTTCATTTTCTCCACTTTTTCCATTTTTGAAGAGAACAGTGACAAATATATTCTTGGTAAATTACAGTCATCCGTTCTAAAATTTTAATGGCAAAATAATGCATCTGTCAGGTTGCGGTAAACCAGTTTTTTTTTTGTAATTTCATTTCGGTACTTTGAGTTCTCTTGGGTGCAAATGTTGTCCATGGTTATGATGAGTGTGACAATCGCGAAGTGCAAAGCTACATTCTTCGTTACATTAAAAAACCTGATTGCATTGTAGGAAGGATAGCTAGTTTGGGTCTATGAATCAGGTCCACGTATAGTATTAAAACCCATCTAAAAATGGCCAGAGATGGGCAGTTTGGGGTGCTGGCTTGCTCTGTTTATAAAGCATTTTCTTATCATTTATTTGCTCAAGAGAATGTAAGGAACTTATCGAAAGTTAATGTATGTGTTTCCTTTTTTATGTGGGTTATACCTTTCTATTTTGACCCGTAAGAGCTTCTTTTTTCATGGTATATTCCTCATCAGATTGTTGATCAGTGTAGATAAATTGATGATCTAGAATAACAAAATTGTTGATCAGTGCATTGCCATGATTCGAGTTGAAATTTAATGCATGTGGATTGAATTTTTGATACAGCATATGATTTTTCATGCAATATATGTAAAGCGTTATAGAAATTATTGAGCCGCCTTGATTTGAATCTGAATGCCAGGAAATTGTTGATCCAGTATTAACCTTTTATATAGCGTATATAAAATCATTTGTATAAAGATTATTGATACGGTAAATGGATTCGGTGGGTCGTTTCTTCGTGTGCAAGCCGAGACATTAGTGATGGGTTAGCCTTTCTCCCTAAAAGCAAATTTCGCAAGGAGATGCAAAGATGACTTCTGAAGAAGCATTGACAACAAACATAATAGCGAGTTTGTCAGGCCACAGTAACATTAACTGTTCAATCACCTGTCTTCATTTCTTCTAAGCAGATGCTGATGCTGACCACTGAGAGTCACATCTCACATGTCACTGAAGAGAACTGGGAAAATAACCCTGTTACTGAGAATTACATTTCTTTTGAGAATTATAGATAACAAATAGTAGATCTTCCAAAATAACATGTGGAAAAGAGTTGGCTATGATAACCCAAACATGCAGTTAGTTCCCAGTGCTACTGGCACACTTAGCGTCAAAGACGCTTAAGAACACTGTCACGACCCAGCGAGACGTTTTGCAGGACTGGGAAACTACAGTACTATACACATTCTGCAAGTTAACCATAGAAAATAAGTCATTACCTGTCCATTCTCAGATAAGTACCATCCGACAAAGAGATGAGACTAAATCAATCCACAAAGAAACATATCCATATATAAATAATACTCTAACTACCTCCCTGTTTCTAAATGGCCGCTACTATAGTCTATAGGAAGTATAAACACATGCATTTCCGAATAGCAACAGGTCACAAAGTCCATACTTAAAATGCTGCTCGGAAATGGACTTGACCCAGTTTTCTTCTGCTTCCGACAGTTCTTCAGAAGTTGTGCTGCAAGTACAGGTTTTCCTGAGGTGAAGCCGGTGCTATCTCTTCCTCCAGTGATCGCAGTCCATCAGCTATGCTATTTCCGGCATTTCTACCATCTGTGGTTGTTCGGCCCGCAATGTCTGCTTCTGATGCCGATGATTTCCTCCTCTGCGATGACGTCACGCTAGGAAAAGTTATCCATGATGGTGCTCTATACTCGATCCTCTGGTCCTCGGTGTCGGCAAGCTCGTTCTCTGAGCAAGAGTGGTTAGAAGATATCTGTGATACCTTGTGCATCCTACTACTTCCAAGAACGACCTCAGTCGGCAGAATGGGCTGCTCAACATATGGACTGCCCATCAGCAGTGCAAGTGCATGTTCTAGAGCTGTTGTCACCCTATCCATGGAAGGCCGATCTTTCCCTCTCATTCTAACACACTTGCATGCAACACTAGCAATCTTCTTAAGAGCCTCGACATCTGAGGGTGGAGATAAGACTGGATCAAGGATGGCAAAAATGTCCCCCACTTTGATCAGTGGTACTGCCCATTCAACAATGTTCCCTTCATTGAACTGCATGTCAATCGCTTTCCTGCCACTTAAGATCTCCAGGAGAACAACTCCAAAACTATAAACATCAGACTTTGTAGTCAAATAGTGGAGACGATAGTACTCGGGATCAAGGTAACCAAGTGTCCCTGCTGGCAGTTCAGACAGTGGTGTTCCACTATCTCCAGGACCCAATATAGATAGACCAAAGTCAGCAACACGGGCATTGTGATCCTCATCAATCAGAATATTCGATGATTTTATGTCTCGATGAATCACAGGTGGGCAAGCATAGCCATGCAAGTATTCGATTCCCCTAGCAGCCTGTACAGCAATTGTAACCCGCCTGGCCCAATTCAGCCGCTTTTTTAAGTTGGGATCCTTGCCATGCAGATGCTGGTACAGGGACCCATGAGCCATAAACTCATAAACCAGAAGTCTCTCACTACCATCCTCACAGTAACCAAGCAAGTTGAGCAGATGGGCATGATTGAGCCTGGAGAGGAGATCAAGTTCGTTGTGGAATTCCTTTGAGCTCTTCTTCACATCTGTTGCTTTTATTGCACGCTTCACAGCAACCACTGTTCCATCTCTCAAGATGCCCTTGAACACACATGAAAAGCTGCCTTTGCCAACTTGTGAATCCTCTGAGAAGCCTCCAGTTGCTTGTTCTAATTCTTCGTAGGAGAACTCCTGAGCTCTCTTGATTTTGAGATCATCCATATCTGGCTGGATCTTTATGTTATCCTTCCGGAAAGAATATGCTGTGCTTTTGGCCAATCTCAAATCGCTCTTTGAACATTGACAATGTCGAAGTTTGTACCGGATATAAAGGCATGCGATTCCTGTCACACTCAACACCAAAATAATGGCAAACACAATCTCTGCCACAAAGATACGCATCTGAAAAGCCATCAATTTCCGGCTCTTGGTCCGTTTCTGGGATAAGCAAAATGACATGCACTCATCAGAGACACACCTTGAGCAATCATACTGGCAAACACGGTCCGCCATGGCATTGCAAGGCGATGATTCATATGACTCTTCTGGGCAACTTGCACTGCAGGGCACACAGAGTCTAGAATTTGCAGGTTTACAAACCTTGCTGTTGCTAACCTCCTCATGGTTCACATACTCATAGTAACCGTGGCTGCACGCAGTAGGTACACAAATCCCAGCAGGTACAGCTATTGGTAGTGCCAATGCCCCACTGTTGCCCCAGCACCTTGGCATCACCGATGTATCAGCAGGCACACCACAGGTAAAATAGTCCCCAGCCACAAGTGCATACATCTTCAGCCCTTTAGGTGGAGAAGTGCTGTTATGAAGCATAAAACCCCAGCAAGCTACTTGGTGATCAAGACTCCTGATGCCACAAGCATGGAAGCGCCCACCGACCACAGAGACCATCGCATCCATTGGCACTTCGTTTACATCACCATCTCCGATAGCACTGGATGGCGCCACCTGCTGCATCTCCAAACTCCTACCCCAGCAAAACACCTGAGCATTCTCCAAAACTCCACAGACATGATAACCACCTGCTCCTATAGACTGGAATCGAACATTCCTTGGAGCCAACCCGACGACACCACTCACCGTTTCATCACCCCAGCAGAACACCGTTTTGTTCCGAGCAAACAAGCCACAATTGAACACTGAACCAGCTGAGATGGTCAACACAGGTTCAGGAACAGTGTGTGTGGCAGTCATATTGTATCCCCAGCAATCAATAACTGGCGTGCCACCATTAGCACCATGAATTCCATCTGCAGTTGCTTGCAGCGCGCAAAGATGGTTGTCCCCTGCGCTGAGCTCAGAGTACTTTGCGCCCTCGATCATCGGCTGTGGCACCCCACTCTTGACATAAGAGTTACTCCCCCAACAGTAAGGCTGCCTAGTGTCAAGCATGAGGCCACACACAAACCCGTCCCCTGCTGTAATGCCATGGAAAGGGATATTGGGTGGAGCACCATACAGAACAGAGGCATCAGCACCAAAGCAGGTGACCAAGTGGGAGCCTTCAGAGCTCAGGGCGCAGAACACCGGACCATCCTCACCATAAGAGACTGCAATGGACGACATGGAGCCAAGGCCATAGGCCCAACCTGGGAGCAATACGAACAAGCACACTGCTAGGATCCGCACATGGTCCATTGCTTGTAACATTAGTGTCGAGGGTTTGGGCTCAGAAGATACCTGCGTTAATAGAAAAAAATTCAGGCTATTCTTAGTAACAACAGGGATCAGGTGAGTCTTATTATACACGAAACAAATTTCAATGTACCAGCGGGAACCAGATGAGTCTTACTATAATGAAACCATTTTCTTAGTACAGAAAGGAATCAGGTGAGTCTTATTATACACCAAGCAACAGAACATGCGCCTTTTTCGTCGGTACATACCAGGGAGCAAGAAGAAGGGACGGTGGAGTGGCTAATCAGCCACCATCGCTGCACAGTGTTGCACACTGCTTTGCTAGTTTCCTCCTTTTCCCCCGCTCTTTACGACGCTAACCAGCAAGACGGAAACAACACCTAGGATCAGTGGAGTGGAGGGGCGGACCCAGCAATTTTTGCCAAAAAAATCGCAGTTTGTAGGCATTGGATCAGATCCGGATGCAAAATAGCTTGCATTAGAGTTCGGTGTGCTCTATTTGCCACAGGAACAAGGGGGGAGTAAGGGAGGGCATACCTGGCGGGTGCTCGTCGCCGGGAAGGCGCCCGGGGCCCAGCCGCCGCCGACTCACTCCTAGCCCGCTGCACGCCTCCTCCTGGCGAACCTCTTCCTGGCCGCCCCCCTCCACCTAGCAGCGCACTAGCTAGACGGGTACACGGAGCGGCGCGACGCCGAATGAGGGCACCGTACCGGCGTCACCGGGATCCGACGGGCCGTGCTGGAGCGGCGTCCTTTTCTTGTGCAAGGACAGCAAATTTCTCGAGAGGCTGCTGCACTAGTACAGAGCCAGCAAAATAGCTCGGAGACTTCAATTTTGAGAGCAGGGTGTATGTGTAATTGTGGAAGCAGCTTATCTGGACCAAGTATCTCTATTTTTTTTCACTTAGATCTCCCATGCTTGGTAACACAAATTGATAAATACACCCTGTTGAGATAGCTGTAAAATTAAAGGTTGTGTGATCTTGATGATTTACTTGCATGATTACATTTGTATGTTGATTGCATGTCATTTTTGGTAGTCCACTACCACTTATTTTACTACATGATGGTCCTTTTTGTGTTGTCCTGATGAAATTCAAAGTGAAACAAAAAATGGATGTTGACAAGTTTTAGTTCGAGAAAAAGCTTCTAGAGGTTTTGTTTCAAAGAAATTTCAAGTGGAAAATTTAAACTACAAAATTGTTTCAATTTGGAAAAAATCAAATGGGGGAAAAGTTTTAAGTGAATTTTTTTTGGTTTGAACCAAAGATGTTTGAAATCAAAAGGTTATAACTAATATATTATGATTCTACAAATTTTCAACTCCAGCTTAATGTATTTACTTGAACTAAAGGGGTTTCAATTAAAATTTAAGGAGTTCTTATTTGGATTCAAGAGTATCAATTAGAATTTAAATTTCATCTATAGATAAAATAATATGAAAAATCAAAGGGTTGGTTATGACATAATCGTACAACAAATGATGTGAGTGTGGTGGCTCGAAAATGTTGCAAGGTGTCTCCTTCAATAACGGCAGCAATGGTTGAGCTCTCCATCCCTTGAGAGCGGGCACACACGTTCACACATAGCATCTCTCTTATATTTTTGTACTTGCTTTGTAAAATGGTTAATCTAGAGGTGTTATGGATGGATCAACAAGGATTATATGTTGATCTCCTACCTAAACCACCAATATGGAAAAATACTATTTCACTTCACTTTTGGACCATATAAGATGAAAGAAACTATACAGACTACTAACGGGTTGGGGTACTATAGTTGCTTTCCCCTATTGAATAGGAAGGCGATGCAGTCCTATAATAGATCCGACTTCACTATTATATTTTCTAACGCACTAAAGACAGTTGGTGGTGGGTCCACCAACATCATTGTCATATACAAACCTAACTGCGTAAAGAGATGGAAAGGTCCGAGGAAGTCATCGACCGATGAGACATATTTTGTTCTTTTTGTTGTTGTCGATGTTCTGCAGATCGGGTACCACCGCGTAGTGGGTAAATAACAGCCTAGGCCCCGCCTCCTTGCTGAGGCGGGCCCCAGCATAACACTACAGGAATCGCGAAAATAGACGACGATCAAAAACCATCGTCTATAATGTTACTACCGTCGCCAATAACTTATTGACGATGGTATATGGTTATAGACGACGGTTCCAGTTCGTCGTCAATAATTAGTCATCAATAAGTTTATTGACGACGGTTACCGTCATCAATAAACTTATTGACGACGGCTAAAACCAGCTGTCGTCTATAAGTTTGTCGAGCCACATGGCTGTTCAAGAAGCTTATAGACGACGGCCAGCAGTTGGTCATTGTCAATAAGGAATATTATAGACGACGGTACAGCTAGCTGTCGTCTATAATTGTGGCTTATAGACAACGGTGTTTCCCGTTCATCTCTCTACTCTGTCGCCGGATCATAGACACGCCTTGAAAGACCTGGCTCTCCCAACGAGCACATAGGGAACGGTACGCGTCCGGACAAGATTCAAGCCACGGTATGCTGACCTGCACACATTTGTTATCGGATGAAAACATTAATCAAAATCGGATAATGAAGCAAAGTAAAATAAACACTTTACCTCTGCGTACTGCGCCTCCGTCAAATACTTGTCGGCCACATCCCTGAACTGCACCGGCTCACCCTCGTCCGGATGCTACTTAAAGTACACCTTCGTAGCATGAATGCGAGCCATCGATATTGACTACGTCAGGAGCTTCCTAGACTGTTGTTGAAGACCAGACGGGCATGATCTAGCTGGGCCTCGTCCTCCAAACGGTAATATTTCTAGAAGAAGAAATATATAAATAAATGTATTTAACATATAATAAGTTTGCATTTAACAAATATTCTTCATACTTACCATGAATTCGTGCCACACATGCTCCTGGTGGTTGTCGTAGGTAATGTCCTGGGCGGTAGCTTAATCGTCCCAAGACGTAGCAACCCGTCCGTTCACTAGAACGGAGTAGTGACAATGGATGAGCTGGCCTAGGATAGCGTTGACCTAGCGGTGGCGTCCCTGACCCGTGAACGAGTCATCGGCCCAAGACCTGATACATGATTCTCGATTAGTACATATATAAGTGTAAAAATATCTAAATTGAATCGTTAGAGATTTACTTACCTATCGCCAACCGGACGAATAACGACCCGATCTTCTAGCCGTGCAGGAACCGGAGGAGGAGCCACGTAGTGGCTCTTCCTATAACGCCGGTGTGGAGCCGCATCCATATCGGGCTCTGTAGAAGGCTCCGAAGCAGGCTCAGAAACCTGCGGTGCCTAAAGAGGACCCCTAACCTCTGTGTCCTCAGACGTAGAGTCGTCCTGATAATTTAGAAGATTTGTAATATAGATTTAATAAGTACTTATATAATTTATGTAATTAAATGTTCTTTTCCTGTCGTGACCGTTTTCGTGACCCCTGGCCTCTGTCGAGGCCCAACAACTGTGACAGTCTACCCTCGCTAGACTGACAACCCTGGAAGACGGAGTCTGCTCTCAGGGGCAGAAAGTCCCGCGTTCCTCGTCGTCTACTGCTCGACGACATCTTGATGAAAGGAAAATTTGCTAATGAATTTAAAGAAAAATATAGAAGACAAAAGAAGAGATGAAGGAAAAGTTACTTGTACTCAATTTCAAAATTTATCAGTATCACGATCATGTACTCTACTCCTTAAACCGGACCATCGATCTTTTGTCGTGGTTGTTCGGCATTTTTGTTTTTGCACCTTATGAGTTTGTACATCTTTTGCATCTTCAACTAAGTCATCAAGTCGTAGACCAGACTCAACGACAAAAGAGTCCGGCAACTCTTCTTCTTAATAAACAACATCAGCCTCATCAAGGTACCCAGCATTGTCTGGTGTATATAACCCTCACGAGGATTCACCTTGTGTACAACCCACCAAGCACTAAGCTTTTCGCATGGATATTATAGATAATACACTTGCTCGACTTGGTGTGCAAGGATGAAGGTGTCATAACCTCGTAGTTGATCCTTGTGTTTGACTTCTACCATGCCAAATTGGTTTTGTCGAGTTCCATTATTATGATCAAACCAATCACATTCAAAGAAGACTACTTCAAGGTCTTTACCCTCGGCAAAATTAAATTCTAGGATTTTGTTTATGATCCCTAGTAATTAATTTCTTGTCCTTTGACGTCAGCGGCCCTCGTCACAACTCAGATGTTAGTGTTGCCCTTAGAGGACGGTGAGCTTCAAATTGAGTTGAACGAAATCGGAACCCATTGACATCATATCGACCAAAGAGTTTAACTTTAATGGATCCGTTGGATAGTTGTCACAAATCTTCATGGACACTGGCTTGTGTCTTGCACTGTCCAACATATGAAGTAAGAAGACTATTTTATGCTATGACATAATTATTAAGAGGAACAAGACAAGGAAAATGTTACATGATTTTGAAACCAGGTTTGGAAGTTAGGTCCTCCATTTACTCCATAATGTCGCATTGTTTGTATTTTCTCTCTCGTAGGTTGCTGCTTAGACTTCCAATTTTTCGATCAAACTCACTAAATAAGGACAAAACAGAATGATTAGCATAGATATATAACACATCATGCAATTAGTATAGATGTTGTACAACCACTTACTGAAAAAATTGTCCATCCCGTCTATATTAGCGTACATGTATAACAAATCAACTGTCTTTTCATCTGTTGAAGCATCGTAGCTCGTGCCAGTACCAACAGTGGTGCCTCCCGTTTGAAAAAAGTGAGAGGTCACTACAAGGGGATGCTTCAGCCATATTGTACCGAAACGCTGATGCATTAACATTGTGTTCTTCTGCAAAGTAGACACTGAAAAGTATCCTATCTCCTGAAATGTAAATGCTTCGGCAATGCATCCTTCAACCCTTGCCCTATTACGAACCATTGGTTTCAGACATCTAAGTGCTCTTTCAATATGGTACATCCACCTATATTGAACAGGGCCGCCTACTTTAGCTTCATATGGAAGATGGATTAGAAGGTGTTGCATTGGATTGAAGAACCCTAGAGGGAATACTTTTCCATCTTACATAAAAGCATGGGTATCCGTCTTTCCAACTTCTCCATCATCTCCCTTTTGATTTCTTTAGCACAAAGTTGTCTATAGAAGTAGCTAAGCTCGGCTAACACCTTCCACACCTCATCGTCAAGATAGCCCCGAAACATAACCGGCAGAAGTCTTTTCATGATTATGTGATAATCATGACTCTTCAAACCAGTGAGATTTCCAGTCTTAACATTCATGACTCTTCTCAGGCTAGCAGCATAACGTCTAGGAACTTCAACTTTTTGAACCACTTAAAGACTTCTTTCTTTTCTTTTGGTCGAAGGCAGAAAGAAGCACGTGGTTTGCCACCAACTTCGGAGAGCTCAAGACTTGGCTAGTTACAAACCTCTGCCAAATCCTTCCGAGCCTTTATGTTGTCTTTTGTTTTGCCTGTCATATCCAAGCACATGCTTATGATGCATTCACCCATGTTACATTTTTGGTGAATGACATCAATGTTATGCATTAGAATTAAGGACTTCATATACGGTAACTCCCAAAGTGCACATATATGAGTCCGATTGTGATCCTCTCCGTAACCAATAAAATATCTAGGATGACCTTCATCTGGCACTAGATTGTTTAGCTGTTCAACAATCTCCGACCCATTGAGGCGTTGCGGTGGTCCCTTTTTTTACAATGGTACCCTTTCTGAAGGCATTTCTCTGTTGCCTAAACACGTGATTTGGCGGTAACTAACGTCTATGGCAATCAAAGTAGCATATCTTTCCACCATGACTTGACAAAAACAATCCGTGTCAAAAGAACATATCGGGCATGTCAATCGACCATGAGTGCTCCAGCCAGAAAACATGTCGTAAGCTGGAAAATCATGAACAAACTACAAGTATGCAACTCGAAGGTTGAATTTCTGTTTTTGTAATAGTCGTATGCTTCAACTCCTGTCCATAACATTTTCAACTCTTCAATCAGTGGCTGCAACATCATGTTCAGTCGTGATCCGGTCCAGGTACACTAAGGCATAGGAACATGAACTCATATTTCATACAAAGAGATGGTTGTAAGTTGTACGGAACAGCGAACACTAGCCAACAAGAGTATGGTGTGGCGTTTGTACTAAACGGTGAGAAGTCATCTGTCGCCAACCCGAAGCGAATATTTCTCGCGTCATTCACCTTCCATGCCTCACCGTCGGACGGGTGCACCATCATTCCGTTGTTCTCACGTACACCTTCTTTATGCCACCTCATGTGTCTGGCTGTTTTTTAGAGAGAAACAAATGCTTGAACCTAGATGTGACAGGCAAGTAGCGAAGTTGCTTCTATGCGACTTGAGTCATAACTTTTGAACCGTCGTCATTAACAACTTCGACAAATCTCGCTTTGTCACATTTGAAGCACTTGTTATCGTTGGCATGCTCTCTCCAAAAAAGCATGCAGTTGTCTGGGCACATATCAATCTTCTCATATTTCATACCAAGACCAGAAATCAACTTCTTAGACTTATACATATCTTTAGGCACTTTATGTGGCTGTGGAAGGATATCATTGATAAATTTGATAAGATCGTTGTAGCAGTTATTGGGGAAAAAATACTTAGACTTAATGGCCATAAATATAGTCATAAAAGTGAGGAGTGTCACTTCGGTGTGTTCATGCAACGACTCTTCTGATGCTTTGAGAAGCGTGGAAAACGCTTTAACCTACGTTGTAGGAGGATCCTCCATCAATTCAGGATTTATATCATCAAGCATCTCGTCCATCCTATTGACCCCCGTGTTGTCATCCTCATATGGAACTTGTACGGGTTGAGAAGGTGTCTCACCGTGAAAGGTCCACACCTCATAATGTTGCATGAAACCGTTTGGACACAAGTGAAACACAAAATTCACTTTGTCCCAACACTTTGCACTCCGACATTTCATACATGAGCACCGCACCTTACTGTACTATGACTCAGAAAAAACTCGTTGAATGAAATCATCAGTGTGGGTGAAAAACTCATGTGAGTGACTGCCATCCCTTTTCTAACCAGTATACATCCAACTACGGACTTCGACCATGTTTCAGGGTATACCTTCAAAGCAGACACATCATTATTAGTTTCATTTTTATGTTATGTCACCGCCCTACAACTAGTCAGATAGGTCCTAAACCCACCCAAGAGTGGCCGAGTGGGGCATGCTCATGACAAGACGCGTGGTCCGGATCCGAACGAAATTTCGGTAGCATAACCCCGTTGTTCTCCAACTGCACGCCTGGAAAATGGTGCAGCAGAGAACATTAGGGTTATACCGTCGAAATCTCTTCCAGATCCAGACCCGCGTCTCATCACAAGCCACGCCCCCTCGGTCACACCTGGGCTGTCCAAAAAGGGACAATTCCAACCCTGCACGTCTCACATGTGTATCGCATGTCAGACGTGCCGGTCCGAAACGAGTGACACATTTCTATAAGTTATGTTACTCATTTTCATTCTTAAATCGTTTACGAGAGAGGAATGAACAAGATAGAGGGACTAGAGGAAAGAAGGGAAGGCATAGAGTTCGACTCAATGCCGACTTCAGCGTAGAGTCATCCGTGGCGGGAATGGAGTAGAGCCTCTATTGCAGGACTTGGAGTAGAGTCATCCGCGGCTCCCACACTTGAAATAGAGCTTCCCTTGCTGACCACCAGAAGTCGCTTTGTAACACCCCAAAATCCTGTTAAGAGGGGAATTTAAAAATTTTTGGACGTATTGCATGTGTTGCAAAAATTCAAATTCAAACTGGAATTCAAATTAAACTCAAAGCAGAAATGAAAAGAAAAAAGAAAAGGAAAAAAAATAAACCCCCCCGGCCAGTGTGCCGAAACCCACCAGCCGGCCCATTTATTCCCGCGCCAGCCCGCAGCCGCGCGCCCTCCCCTCTTTCCCACTGACACGCGGGGCCCGCCAACCCTTCTTCCTCCTTGCGCCCGCGCTCGGCCGGCCGGACTCTTCTCACCTCCGAATCGAAACCGCCCCGGATCCTCGCGTATCCCAGCCGAATTTCGTTCCTGGACACGCAAACTCGATCACAACCGAACGCCGCCCTCCCCCGGCTATATAAACAACGGCATCTTCCCGATTTTCACCCGCGATCGGCTGTTTTTCTTCCCGGTGAGAACCGAAGCTCCGATCACCGTTTTCTCTTGGTTTGTGCTCGGATTCTCTGATCTAACGCGCCGATCGTGTTCCACCGCCTCCGGGAAATCACGCAGGTGCAGAAAACTCGGGGGTTTGCGCTTCAAACACAGCGCCGATGAGCATCGCCGTGAATTCACCTCGGACCTCGTCGCCTACCGCCTTCCAGGACCTCCGAGCTCAAGAAAACCCCCGAGGTGAGATCTCCGACCTCCCCTCTACCGATCTATGCTATGAAATCCTAGTTTTAGGAAGAATTGATGAAGATCCAAAGTTCTCCGGCAAGATCGCCGCCTCCCGCCGCCGCGCGCCGCCGGGCAGGGCCGCCCGCGCTCGATCAGAGCGACGTGGCTGCTTGTGCGACGTCTATTTTAAATCGCACGGTAGAATTTAAATCCCCGCGTACCGGTTCGACGTTATAATCGCAGCCGTCTGTTTTAAATCGGACGGTCCACGTCAGCCCCACGTTATAAAGGCCGGAATTCTTACGCGCTACCCCCTGGGGTTCTCGGAAAATACGAGCTAGCCCCGGAAACTTCTGATCTAGCCCCTGGAACTTCAGAAAATCATGTAAATTCATTTAAAAATCAGTTTTACCCCCTAGACTTAATAAAAATTAGGAAAACCCCTCTGTTATGTGTAGTTAGACCCCTGGAAATTCTTAAAATAATATAATAGACCCTGTAGTGGGGTGAGTTTACCTTTTTAAGCCTATGTGATATTAAATTTAGGAATTTGAATATGTGTTTAGTATTTAAAATTTAAAAGATGGAACAAACACATTGTAAATTCAAATTAAAAACTTTCCTAGTACTTGGAAAACTTTGGAGTGAGATAAAATAGATTTTTGGCTGAAATGAATCTGTCTAATTGATTATTCACATTTATTAGTTATAGGGACACGTTTTTAAGTAGAGAATAATTCTGAAAATTAGTAAAATGAATGTAAAATAGTTCACATCAGAGGAGAAGTTCAAAAATATATTATTTAATATTTTAGATCCAAAACCTATTCTGTTTAGATGAGGTGTCTTACTATTTTCATAATAAACTTCACATTTAGGCATAGGAAATAAATCTGAAAATATAGCAAGCTAGGTATGAATAACTAGAAAATGATAAATGAAGTTTCCAAAAATCCAAAGAATTCAGTTTAGGGTTGGTAGAAGGTCTGAAGACACATTTGGAGTAGGAAAATACCCTCCATGCACACTTGGTAGCTAAAAGGTGTATCAATTGAATATAAGGAATTTATTTAAATTGGAAATTCATATATAGTATGCAAACATAAATATGAATACAAAAGTAGAAATCATATGCACATGTTTAAAAGTGCATGTAAGCCAAAATCAACACACATAGAGTAGCCACAACACATAGAAATATGAATGGCTTTCATAAATGTGAATGTGTGGTTTGTATGAAGTGGAAGTGTGAACTATGTCTTATGGATTGTTGTTTTCTTTTGCTATGTGATGGTATGAGTAGAACCTGCTCCAGAGTAAGTTCTTTCTTTCCAAGATCACGACTACCCATTCCCAGAGCAGCAGGAAGAAGGCAAGTGTCCTTGACCTCTTTGATCATATGCTAGGATGTGTAGATAGAATTATTTGCATTGTCAATGGAAATATGAAACCCATGCTAGGAAGTTTCCCTAGAATTGCATTACCATGTTTCCTTGTAGCTTGGGTTGGGAATTATTTTATCATGTCATTTATTTATGCTCAGCCATGCTTAGAATGGGATAATTGGGATATGAGATCATCAATTTATTTACCTTATTCTTGAATGAGATATTATGAGTTATGTAGAGGTAGGGATCAAGGCAAGTTGGATGTTTTGGTTGGTGCTGGGTGCACGAGACTCGGGTTTGTGTTTAGTACTTGCCTGGATCCTAAGGACCGGTTCATGTTGCATGTGACCTGGCTTTACCGTGCCAACCACATGCTGAGATGGGGCAGCTTGGCCAATTAATTAGGTGTATCCCCGGCGTAGTATGGGTGTGTTGGATGGTGCGGGGAGTAGGTGTCAGCTAGACTACCATATGAACCGCAAGGCTCAAGAGGGGGCCACTGCAGCAGGGTTGGAGCCTCTTGTATGCTGTTAGGGGTGAAACCTCAGTGGGCCCACGCTCGTCGGGAATCACTTTGTATAGGCTTCGTAGTGATCTCCTGGCTACACACATGGGAAGTGTGAATTTGGTTCGTGGCCACTGGCATAATGGAGGTTCTTTTAGTCCACCCGGCAACGGGGGATGAAATCACTACATGTGGGTACAGTGGTGCAAACTCTGTAGAGTCAAAACTGTCATGACAGCCGTGCTCACGATCAAGAGCGGCTTGGACTTATTCATGATTAGAGGAGTGATGGTTTTGGAAGTTAAGGATGTTAAGCGGGGAGCTTAACATTGAAAATGATGTTATGGTTATTTGATTATGATGATGGGATGGGAGATTGGGACCATTTCACCTGTGTAGTAATGTAGGTGCTTAATAAGCTAAGGTGACAGGTATTAATTGCGTAGTGCTTTAACCATGAGTTCAACCTCTCCTTGCTCTAGCCATGCATGACATAACTTTCCCACACTTGCTGAGTACCATCGGTACTCAACCTTGCATATTTGTTGGTTTATATTGCTGCTCAGGTCAAGATAATGAAGTGGTGTTTAATGATCAAGACTTTAGACCCGAAGAAGGTTTCTAGGTTCATGGAGTCCCCCGGCAACGCCTGTAACGGAGCCCACAAGAATAATATTCCGCTGCTATTTTATTTACTTGTTATGAACTTATTATCGTCCATCGAGACATATGCTATGTAAGACTTATTTATATTCGACACCTGGCTTGTAATAAATGATGCTTCACTGTTTGTCATCACATGTATGAGAAAATGATCCTGGCATACATGTGATATTCACTCGGTTGTTCTTCAGAGAAACCGGGTGTGACAGAAGTGGTATCAGAGCCAAGGTTGCCCGTAGGAACGTGGACCTAGGTAGAAATGGATGTATTTAAGGGCCCTATTTTCTTAAAAACTATTTTACAAGGTGTGTGTTGAAAAGTGTTATTTAATGGAGTCACTTTCTTCATCTTACCCCAACTTTCATTCAAAATAGGATTTTTGTTTAAAAGTTTATCTAACCTAAGTTTAAATGCTTTCTGTAGATGGTTCGCATGATTCGCACCGCTCGCAAGTCCACAGGAGGGAGAGTTCCCGTAGTTGCCCTTGCCCAAAGAGAGGAGAGCCGTCCGGTGACGTACCTTTCCTACGGATTGGCAGTAGGAGGCTTGTTGCGCCGTCTTCGACGTATGCTCCAAGCCGCCGGCAATACGGGCAAGCTAATCATACACTATAGATCCATCAGGACCATCCGTGAGAAGAGGGAAGAATGGAGTTCAGGGATGAGGATTATCCACGAAAATCAGCTGCTCAAGATCCACCGCTCTCCAGCTTGTCGAGCGACACAGGTCGATGCGGAGAAGGATGTTACCTGGGAGGCCATCACCTGCCAGAGTCACATCTATCGTCGACACCTGGACAGAACTGAGTACATGTATGTCCTCCAGCGCGAGAGTGGTACAACGGAGTTTAAGTACCCGCCAGTGCAGCAAGGGACTTCCCATGAGCACATGGACTTGTGCTTGGAGGATGCTGCTATGCTCAGCACTCGACTGCAAGAGTGTCAGTAGGAGCTTCAGGATGTTCGGGACACCCTGAAGGAAACCGAGGCGTTGCTTCGAGCCTGCTTGAGGGCGAGAGAAAGAGGAGATGGGAATGAACTGTGTGTCACCGTGAATGATACATAGACTCCTGACTCCCCAGATCGCCGGGCGATTAGGCGTCGTCGCACTTCTCCACTAGCAGCCTCCCCACCCAAAGCAGAGTCAGAAGGCAGCCGCAATAATGAGAAAGATCCCGAGGAGCCAGCTCAGGGATACGAGTAGTGTAGAGTCTTTCCCTTAGTTAGCAAGATGTCGAATAGTCGAGTCGTTACCTTAGTTAATGGTGTGTTAACGCTTGGTGTGTGACGTGAGTTGTGGAAGCCATGAGCAATTGTCCTTAGCCTCGTCTTTATATTGTTTTGCTTTGGTGTGTGAACCCACATGAAATAATAGTGCATTTATTTTTGTGTGAGACATGAACCCTCAGAAAGTACAACAAATCCTCAACACTTCAAAGTAAAAACAAGTGAAAGTAGTAAGATAATACGTAATGCTTTAAATTAATATTTGGTTGATCATGCTAGATGGCCGGAAGAGGAAAGGGTCGTGCTGCCAACCCCGCCAACAACAACGATGAGGCCTACAACCCTCATCTTTCTGGGAGCCAAGACAGGGGTGGGCGACGTGAGGGAGTTGATCCCATCCACCAAATGCTTGAAAATCAAAATCAGCTCATCCAGAACCTGACTCAAGTGGTGGCCAACTTGCATCAAGTTCCACCTCCACAAGCTGCACCACGCCAACCAAGGTTGAGTGAGTTTCTAGGAACTCAACCTCCGATGTTTGCAAGTGCTGCTGAACCTCTAGAGGCAGATGACTGGCTAAAGACCATTGAGAGCAAGATGAGGATCATACAGTGCCAAGGGTATGAGAGGGTGCTGTTTGCCTCTCATCAATTGCATGGACCTGCTGCTGATTGGTGGACCGCCTACGTGGCCGCCCATCATGACCGTGAGAACATCACTTGGGAAGAGTTCGAGCGTAGCTTCTGCAACCATTACATACCAAGGGGTGAACTCAAAAACAAGAGGAAGGAGTTCTTGGGGTTGCAGCAAGGAAACATGACTGTGAGGGAATACCTCACTAAATTTACTCAACTCTCCCGTTATGCCCCACGGGACATAGAGACCGATGAGCAGAAACAAGATTGTTTCGTGGAAGGACTTACCGCAGAAATGCAGTGTGCAATGTCCTCCAACGAGTATGAAAGCTTCCAAAAGATGGTGGACAGAGCATTTGTGGTAGAAAGGAAGCTGAAGGCCTTGGAAAATGAAAACAAGAGGAAGGCCGGGTGGTCACACCAAGCCTTCGGGAGCAACACCCGCCCACGTCTGATGCAGCAACCCGCAGGGCAGACGAACCGTGCTGCGGTACCCTACTCAGCACCAAGAGGGTACAACCCGAACTACAGGCCTCTGGGAGCACCAATACAGTCACAACGTCAGTTCGTACAGCAGCCTCGCCCTACATATCAACCTCGACCAGCAGTGCAAGGAACCCCAAACCAACCCCAAGACAACAAAGGCCAGGCACCTAAGGTTGGGGTGTAATATTTTAACTGTGGTGAAGTGGGGCACTACGCCCATAAGTGCCCAAAGAAGAAGCCCGCGCAGCCGCAACAGCAGAATGTAATGAGAGGACGGGTGAACCACGTCACCATGGAGGAGGCGCAAGAGGCACCCGATGTGGTAGTTGGTAAGTTTCCGACCAATTTACACATTGCAAACCTGTTGTTTGATTTTGGTGCTATCCACTCGTTCATTGCCCAAGGGTTTGTTAAGAAGCATGACCTAGCAACAACACAAATGAACCATATGCTAGCAGTAAACTCTCCAGGTGGAGAAATAAGGACAAGACAAGTGTGTCCCAAAGTGAACCTAGATATTAATGGGGTAGTATTTACTGCTAACCTCATAGTGATAGATTCACAAGGGATAGATATTATCTTGGGTATGGATTGGTTGACCAAACATAAAGGAATCATCCATTGTTCGACCAGAACGGTGGAACTAACTCACCCTAGTGGCACAAGAGTAAAGTTTATAACAATACAAGTGCATAGGAGGGACATTAAATTAAATCAAGTTGAGGTGAAAGTGGAGGAGATTAGGACCATCAGGGAATATCAAGATGTTTTTCCGGAGGAGTTGCCAGGTATGCCTCCTGATCGTGAAGTGGAATTCGCAATTGAGCTAGTGCCTGGAACAGCCCCGATATACAAGAGACCTTATCGGATGGACTCCAAGCAGCTGGGAGAACTCAAGGATCATTTGAGAGAATTGACGGAGAAGGGGTATATTCGTCCTAGTTCCTCACCTTGGGGAGCTCCAGTGATATTTGTGCCCAAGAAGGACGAAACCCAAAGGTTATGCGTGGACTACCGTGCCTTGAATGAGGTAACCATCAAGAACAAGTATCCATTACCCCGCATTGAAGACTTGTTTGATCAGTTGAGGGGAGCTTGTGTGTTCTCGAAAATTGATCTCAGGTCGAGATACCACCAACTTAAGATAGGGCAAGCCGATATTCCAAAGACAACTTTCGTATCTCGGTACGGATTGTATGAATACACCGTCATGCCTTTCGGGCTAACGAATGCCCTGGCATACTTCATGTATCTCATGAACAAGGTATTCATGGAATATCTGGACAAATTTGTGGTGGTTTTCATAGATGACATTCTCGTTTTCTCCAAAGATGAAGGGGAACATGAGAAACATCTAAGGTTGGTGTTGCAGAGGCTGAGAGAACACCAACTATATGCCAAGTTGAGCAAGTGTGAGTTTTGACTGAAGAGAGTTCCCTTCTTAGGACATATCATCTCGAAGGGAGGAATCTCCATGGATCCCGCCAAAATCGAGGATATACAGAAGTGGAAGACCCCTGAAAATGTCGGGGGAGTTGGAAGCTTCTTGGGATTGGCAGGATACTATCGACGATTTATTGAGGGATTCTCTAAGATCTCGAGACCCCTCACCAAACTGTTGGAGAAGGGAATCACATTCACATGGACGCCGCAGTGCAAGACGAGTTTTCAGGAGTTAAAGAAAAGATTGACAACAGCCCCAGTGCTAGTTATGTCAGATATGCAGAAGAACTTTACAGTGTACTGCGATGCCTCTGGAAACGGGTTGGGATGTGTTCTCATGCAAGAAGGGCATGTCGTGGCTTATGCATCCCGGCAGCTCCGGAAGCACGAGAAGAACTATCCTACACATGACCTAGAACTAGCCGCAGTGGTACACGCGTTGAAAATTTGGCGGCACTACTTAATGGGGAAGAGGACAAAGATATGTACGGATCATAAGAGTTTAAAGTACATTTTCACATAGCCAGATCTCAACCTCAGACAAAGGAGATGGTTAGAGCTAATCAATGACTTTGATGTGGGCATCAACTATCATCCTGGGAAAGCAAATGTCGTGGCAGATGCTTTAAGTCGGAAAGTGCAGGTCAATAAGTTGAGCTTGAAGGACATGCGTGCAGAATTGAAAGACGAGGTTATAAGGCTCAATCTATGCCTTGTGAATAGTGGTGAAGCCATCGTCATGGAAGTGGACTCCACACTAGAGCGAGAAATACGCGAGGGTCAAAAGAATGACGAGAAGATATAAGAAATCAGGCAACTCATCAAGGAAAATAAAGCCCCTGGTTTCAGAGAGGATGAACAGGGAACGGTGTGGCACGGGAAAAGAATCTGTGTGCCAGAAGTAAAGAAGATCCGTGAATTGATTTTGAAGGAGGCTAACGATTCTGACTATTCCATTCATCCTGGGAGTACGAAGATGTACCAGGACCTCAAGAGCAGGTATTGGTGGTATGGCATGAAGCGAGATGTCGCGGAACATGTTGCCCTATGTGACACATGCCAGTTGGTGAAAGCAGAACATCAACGACCCGCGGGATTATTGCAACCACTCAAAGTGCCTGAATGGAAATGGGAAGAAATCGGTATGGATTTCATAGTGGGATTGCCTAGGACCCAATCAGGATATGATTCAATATTGGTCATCATCGACAGGCTAACCAAGGTAGCTCATTTCATCCCTGTGAAAGAAAGCTACAGTGGATCCAAATTGGCAGAATTGTACATGTCAAAGATCATATGTTACCATGGAGTGCCGAAGAAGATAGTGTCGGATCGAGGGACACAGTTCACCTCGAGGTTCTAGCAGAAGTTGCACGAAACCATGGGAACCCATCTGAACTTTAGTTCTGCCTATCATCCCCAAACTGACGGGCAGACGGAAAGAACCAATCAGATTCTTGAGGATATGCTGAGGGCGTGTGCACTC
Organism: Neostapfia colusana; assembly: GCA_030760725.1. NCBI lineage: Eukaryota > Viridiplantae > Streptophyta > Magnoliopsida > Poales > Poaceae > Neostapfia > Neostapfia colusana. Next base: position 32,799,670 of record JASWHV010000004.1, on the reverse strand, counting down.
AAAAACAATCGGAGTTGGGACAAGAACTTACCGTATGCGGAATTCTCCTATAACAACAGCTATCAAGCTAGTATGAAGATGTCACCGTTCGAAGCTTTGTATGGGAGGAAGTGCAGAACTCCCCTATTTTGGAACCAAACAGGGGAAAGTAAAGTGTTTGGTCCCGAAGTACTACAAGAAGCCGAGGCGAAAGTGAGGGAAATTCGCGACAACTTGAGGATAGCACAGACACGACAAAAGAGCTATGCCGATGTACGGAGAAGAGAGCTCGTTTTCAACGTGGGAGACTATGTCTATCTCAAGGTGTCCCCTATCTGAGGACTTCGTCGGTTCAAGGTGAAAGGGAAGTTGTCACCTCGATACATCGGACCCTTTCAAGCTCTGGAGAGGAAAGACGAAGTGGCGTATCAACTAGAATTACCGGCTCGCCTATCGGAAGTGCACGATATGTTCCATGTGTCACAACTCAAGAAATGTCTGAGAACGTCTGAAGAGGTGTTACCCATGAATGAGGTTGACGTAGCTGAGGATTTGTCTTATGCCGAGCAACCATCCAAGATTTTGGAAACAATGGAATGCCTCACAAGGAATAAAAGAATTCGGATGTGCAAGGTGTAGTGGAAGCATCACTCGGAAGAGGAAGCCACCTGGGAGCAAGAAGATGAGCTTAAGGCACAATTTCCGGAATTGTTTTCTTAGAACCACCAATCTCGAGGACGAGATTTCTTTTAAGGGGGTAGAGCTGTAACACCCCAAAATCCTGTTAAGAGGGGAATTTAAAATTTTTTGGACGTATTGCATGTGTTGCAAAAATTCAAATTCAAACTGGAATTCAAATTAAACTCAAAACAGAAATAAAAAAGAAAAAGAAAAGGAAAAAAATAAACCCCCCGGCCAGTGGGCCGAAACCCACCAGCCGGCCCATTTATTCCCGCGCCAGCCCGCAGCCGCGCGCCCTCCCCTCTTTCCCACTGACACGCGGGGCCTGCCAACCCTTCTTCCTCCTCGCGCCCGCGCTCGGCCGGCCGGACTCTTCTCACCTCCGAATCGAAACCGCCCCGGATCCTCGCGTATCCCAGTCGAATTTCGTTCCTGGACGACGCAAACTCAATCACAACCGAACGTCGCCCTCTCCCGGCTATATAAACAACGACATCTTCCCGATTTTCACCCGCGATCGGCTGTTTTTCTTCCCGGTGAGAACCGAAGCTCCGATCACCGTTTTCTCTCGATTTCTGCTCGGGTTCTCTGATCTAACGCGCCGATCGTGTTCCACCGCCTCCGGGGAATCACGCAGGTGCAGAAAACTCGAGGGTTTGCGCTTCAAACACAGCACCGACGAGCATCGCCGTGAATTCATCTCGGACCTCGTCGCCGACCGCCTTCCAGGACCTCCGAGCTCAAGAAAAACCCCGAGGTGAGATCTCCGACCTCCCCTCTACCGATCTATGCTATGAAATCCCAGTTTTAGTAAGAATTGATGAAGATCCGAAGTTCTCCGGCGAGATCGCCGCCTCCCGCCGCCGCGCGCCGCCGGGCAGCGCCGCCCGCGCTCGATCAGAGCGACGTGGCCGCTTGTGCGCCGTCTATTTTAAATCGCACGGTAGAATTTAAATCCCCGCGTACCGGTTCGACGTTATAATCTCAACCGTCTGTTTTAAATCGGACGGTCCACGTCAGCCCCGCGTTATAAAGGCCAGAATTCTTACGCGCTACCCCCTGGGGTTCTCGGAAAATATGAGCTAGCCCCGGAAACTTCTGATCTAGCCCTTGGAACTTCAGAAAATCATGTAAATTCATTTAAAAATCAGTTTTAGCCCCTAGACTTAATAAAAATTAGGAAAACCCCTCTGTTATGTGTAGTTAGACCCCTGGAAATTCTTAAAATAATATAATAGACCCTGTAGTGGGGTGAGTTTACCTTTTTAAGCCTATGTGATATTAAATTTAGGAATTTGAATATGTGTTTAGTATTTAAAATTTAAAAGATGGGACAAACACATTGTAAATTCAAATTAAAAACTTTCCTAGTACTTGGAAAACTTTGGAGTGAGATAAAATAGATTTTTGGCTGAAATGAATCTGTCTAATTGATTATTCACATTTATTAGTTATAGGGACACATTTTTAAGTAGAGAATAATTCTGAAAATTAGTAAAATGAATGTAAAATAGTTCACATCAGAGGAGAAGTTCAGAATATATTATTTAATATTTTAGACCTAAAACCTATTCTGTTTAGATGAGGTGTCTTACTATTTTCATAATAAAGTTCACATTTAGGCATAGGAAATAAATCTGAAAATATATCAAGCTAGGTATGAATAACTAGAAAATGATAAATGAAGTTTCCAAAAATCCAAAGAATTCATTTTAGGGTTGGTAGAAGGTCTGAAGACACATTTGGAGTAGGAAAATACCCTCCATGCACACTTGGTAGCTAAAAGGTGTATCAATTGAATATAAGGAATTTATTTAAATTAGAAACTCATATATAGTATGCAAACATAAATATGAATACAAAAATAGAAATCATATGCACATGTTTAAAAGTGCATGTAAGCCAAAATCAACACACATAGAGTAACCACAACACATAGAAATGTTAATGGCTTTCATAAATGTGAATGTGTGGTTTGTATGAAGTGGAAGTGTGAACTATGTCTTATAGATTGTTGTTTTCTTTTGCTATGTGTGATGGTATGAGTAGAACCTGCTCCAGAGCAAGTTCTTCCTTTCCAAGATCAGGACTACCCATTCCCAGAGCAGCAGGAAGAAGGCAAGTGTCCTTGACCTCTTTGATCCTATGCTAGGATGTGTAGATAGAATTATTTGCATTGTCAATGGAAATATGAAACCCATGCTAGGAAGTTTCCCTAGAATTGCATTACCATGTTTCCTTGTAGCTTGGGTTGGGAATTATTTTATCATGTCATTTATTTATGCTTAGCCATGCTTAGAATGGGATAATTGGGATATGAGATCATCAATTTATTTACCTTATTCTTGAATGAGATATTATGAGTTATGTAGAGGTGGGGATCAAGGCAAGTTGGATGTTTTGGTTGGTGCTGGGTGCACGAGACTCGGGTTTGTGTTTAGTACTTGCCTGGATCCTAAGGACCGATTCATGGAGCATGTAACCTGGCTTTACCGTGCCAACCACATGCTGAGATGGGGCGGCTTGGCCAATTAATTAGGTGTATCCCCGGCGTAGTATGGGTGTGTTGGATGGTGCGGGAAGTAGGTGTCAGCTGGACTACCATATGAACCGCAAGGCTCAAGAGGGGCCCACTGCAGCGGGGTTGGAGCCTCTTGTATGTTGTTAGGGGTGAAACCTCAATGGGCCCACGCTCGTCGGGAATCCCTTTGTAAAGGCTTCGTAGTGATCTCCTGGCTACACACCTGGGAAGTGTGAATGTGGTTCGTGGCCACTGGCATAATGGAGGTTCTTTTAGTCCACCCGGCAACGGGGGATGAAATCACTACATGTGGGTACAATGGTGCAAACTCTGCAGAGTCAAAACTGTCATGACAGCCGTGCTCACGGTCAAGAGCGGCTTGGACTTATTCATGATTAGAGGAGTGATGGTTTTGAAAGTTAAGGATGTTAAGCGGGGAGCTTAACATTGAAAATGATGTTATGGTTATTTGATTATGATGATGGGAGATTGAGACCATTTCACCTGTGTAGTAATGTAGGTGCTTAATAAGCTAAGTTGACAGATATTAATTGCGTAGTGCTTTAACCATGAGTTCAACCTCTCCTTGCTCTAGCCATGCATGACATAACTTTCCCACATTTGCTGAGTACCATCGGTACTCAACCTTGCATATTTGTTGGTTTATATTGCTGCTCAGGTCAAGATAATGAAGTGGTGTTTAATGATCAAGACTTTGGACCCGAAGAAGGTTTCTAGGTTCATGGAGTCCCCCGGGCAACGCCTGTAACGGAGCCCACAAGAATAATATTCCGCTGCTATTTTATTTACTTGTTATGAACTTATTATCGTCCATCGAGACATATGCTATGTAAGACTTATTTATATTCGACACCTGGCTTGTAATAAATGATGCTTCACTATTTGTCATCACATGTATGAGAAAATGATCCTGGCATACATGTGATATTCACTCGGTTGTTCTTCGGAGAAACCGGGTGTGACACGCTTCCACCGTCCACCTAAGCGCGGGTGGTTGATGTCCACGCCATCGTCGTCCGCTTCCGTGCCGTCTCAACGCATACATTACAACTACAACTGTCTATACGGCACAAACACATTTAATACGTGTCGTGCCGTTTTGGGTCAGACCATGTCGGGACGGGCCCTAAGCGGACCGTGTTGGGTCGGACCCTAAATAGCTTATGCCAGGCTCGGCCGGCCCGACTATTTATATAATAATTTAGCACTTCATCAATCAAAGCAATATTTAAACAGTTACGAGACTAATCAAATAATTAATAAATAAAACTACAAATTAAACAAGAAATCAACTAATTAGACGATTTAAACACCTAATTATTCCATTGTTGAAACTAATTAAACAACTATTTAAATGATTTAAATCGGCAAATTAAATTACCAAAATACAAATGATTTAAATTGATGACGAACACATGCAAACATATAGCTAGGGACCTATGATTTATCGTGGAACAACGCATATAAAACGTTGGACGGTGTACCTATGCTCTATCACCATAGTATGCCTACTTATATTTTTTTAGTTACAATGCGTACCTTATTAGTGCCATCAAAAAGGAAAATATATCAACTGGCTCACATGTCAAAATAAATGATCTTAATAATTATAGTCCTCACTAGAACTCTCGACTAAAAGCACTAGGGAGCCAATCAGTGCGTCCAACTAATCAGTGCTCCAGGACAAAAGGGAGCCAATCAGTGCGTCCAATTCCACGCCAACGATTTCCAAGATTTCGTGGAACTGCGTGTGCGTCAGAATTCCCGGTCGGGACATTACATCGTACGAGCTCAAACGCTAGTTTAGAGCAGGCTCGCGCGGTAATCATCATCATAATAATCATTCATGCGCCTTCTCGCGGCCAGTCACGGTGGCTGACTGCACGATTCAGGTAGGCGAATCCAACAGGAGGAGGAGGAGGCGAAACTGCAACTGCTGGTCCTCGCTTGCCATATGCATGATGGGGTTGGTTCCGAAATGATGAAGCTGGTGGTGGCCTGCACGGCACGTGCTCGTAGATGCTGTTGCTGGTTGCACAGCGAGCACGAATGCCAGTAGTTTAGTCCGAGCTAGTTACATTAGCGCCTCAGTAATAAAAAGGATGGATATCAATTGGCATCTCCTAGAACAGGTTTTTCACATTATCCAAGCTTCTGGAATAGTGTTAGATGATGGTGCTCGTGAATTTAATTTCTAGCTGACCATAGCGGATGTGTTGCTATTAGAAGACGTGATCAGCATGGGCACGTTGATTGAGCAACTGGTCTTCCAGAAAGAAAAGAAGGCTCTTCGGGAAGTCCTTCCACGGCAAGAGAAGGGTGACTGGAACAAGAAAAGGGAGCCTTTGGCAACTAAGCTAGAACTATCATTTTTCTAATAAGAAGATTGATCTTTGTTCTCCCTTGTGAGTGTAGAGTCCCTCCGGTCCTCAAAAGAGAAGAGAAGCTGGAGGTATCGGTATTGAACAGAGGGGGCTGTTCACAAGCATCCCATGGTGCGCTCTAAGGAGGGGAAAAAGTCTCGGGCGGTATGGAGGATCCCGACTTGCCTACTGCTTTGTTACCAGAGCACTTTGCACTTGTTTTTTTATTGATTCCTGGGACTAGGCGTTCGCAGAATCAGTCTATCCTCACCGTAGACGCACTTTTCAGATCAGTGACGGCCTCTCCAGCGGAGCTGGGCGCTGGGGCCCTGGATACGCTAGCTAGCAATGTAATTAGCTTCTGATTAGTTTAAAGCAGCAAGATTACATGACAATTGGTGCTCAGAACGGCGGTCAGCGGCAGCGGGGGGGGGGGGGGGGCGGCGGCGTACCTCGACAGTGAAGGGGCGGTGGGCGTACCTCGACAGTGCGGTCCTCCTCGGTGGATGGCGGCGGCGACCCTACACGACAGCAACAGCGACGGCGGCCCACAAAATCGAGGCGGCGGCGGTGGACCTCGGCACGACGTGGTCCTCCTCGGTGGCGCCGGCAATGGTCTTCGGCGACGGCGCGGTCCTCCTCGGTGGCGGCGGCCCTCGGTGATAGCGCGGCGTCGGTGGAGGTGTGGCGCGGCAGCGGTGGAGGTGCGGCAAGGCGGGTGGAGGCGCGGAGCGGCCAAATGAGGAGCTCTGCGCGGAGGGCCCCCCGGGAAATAAACACTAATTGATGACGATGTACTTGAACCGTCGTCTACATCGCCTTATTGACGACGGTGTAGTTTAAACGTCGTCTATAAATTCTCGGAAAGGCCCAGATTTTGGCCCATGTTGACGAGGGCCTATATTGTCGACAGTGGACCTCGTCTATATGGACCAAGACCTTATAGACGATGGTAATAGGTCAACCGTCATCAATAAATGACTTATTAACAACGGCTAGACTCCACCGTCGTCAATATTTTTATTGACGACAGTGTTGTCGTCAATAAATTGGCCATCGTCAATGGTCGCTTTTCCTGTAGTATAAGCCACGTGCCCTGGGCCCCATGGTCAGCCCTGGGGCTACCGCGTGCGCTTGAGCTCCGGAGCTCACACGTGTCCTGGGTTCCAGCCTGAGCCTCCCCATCGAGGTGAGGTCCGGAGCTGCCACGTGTCCCCGGCTTCGAGCCACCTCCCCGAAGAGGACAGCACCGGGGCTGGCACGTGTCCCATGCTCTGACTTAAGCCTCCCCGCTGTGGAGAGGTCCGAAGGTGACACGTGTCCTCCGGCTCCGAGCCGCCTCCCCGGTGAGGACAGCTCCGGTGTTGACACGCGCCCCGGGCTCTGGTCCGGGCCTCCCGCTTAGGTGAGGTCTGGAGTTGACACGTGTCCACTGGCTCCGAGCCGCCTCCCTGCTGAGGATAGCTCCGGTGCTGACACGTGCCCTGGGCTCCGGTCCGAGTCTCCCCGCTAAAGATAAGGTACGGATCTGCCACATGTCCCCAGATACCAAGCCCGTCGACAAGGGCTCCAGAGCCGTCATGTACCCCACGATCCTTCGTGGGCCGTGGGTCGACAAAGTCAAGAAGGAAGTGCGCTGTCAGGCTTCGCATTCAAGGTTCACGCCTTCCCTAGAAGCTTAGCACACTGCGCACGCCTCCATCCCTTGCCCGTTCGCCATTACAGTGACAAGACGGGACGACGGAGCGTGACAGCAGTACAGTGTTGTCACACGGCACTAAGCTGCCCAAACAGGGTGAGGAATGCGGTGACAAGACGACACCTTCATCATCACCTGACATACGGTCAGGGGCGCTCGACGCGCCGGACGGAGGGACTTAACTTCCCCGCCGGTCACTCTACTCAGAGGACGAAGCCCTAGATTGTGTATAGGATACTCAAAGCTTTGGGGCCACCTGTCGGGCCCCAGGCCTCATTGTAACCACCCCGGCCTTGAACTATAAAAGGACAGGGGTGACCACCCGACAAAGGGTTCCGATTCCACGCCCTCTAGATCACACAATGCACAATCTCTCACGCTCAAGCAATAGAACAAGCACACCCGTGGACGTAGGGTATTACGCTCCAGCATCCTGAACCACGTAAATCCCTGTGTTCATCCACTCCCTAGAGCCTCGGTCACGAAGGGTGCCAAGCCCACTCCGAAAAAAAAGAACCTCGTGAGCTGCTTCCGAGCAGGCCGGGAGGAGTGTCGCAACTCACAATCCGACATTTGGTGCGCCAGGTAGGGGGGGGGGGTTACACGCTCTCCTCGCGACCATGGTAAACATCACTTATAATAGCGAGCCTTCTCGCCCACCTCGCTGTCGTCTCCAGATGGGAGACAATGACGCTACCTCCCGCTCGAGGATGGGCAGGTCTGGCCAGGCCGGCGGTCAGACTACTGGTGTGCCACCAGCAACCCCAACACCTAAATCTGGCCAAACCGGTGACTAGAACGCCGGAGCCCCTGAGGCGCCCAGGTCGGGACGGACCGACAACCGTGCAGATGATGCGCCGTCGGTGTTCACACTGCCAGTGGTCGCTTCCTCTCGGCCACCCTCTTCCTCGGTAGTGGCGACAACACCGTCACGGCCAAGCCTGCAGAGTGTGCTGGCTGTAGCACACGCTCTGCTCCACAACCCTCCGGGTGAGGGTGCCATCCCCGAGGCAGCGGAGCAGTAGCGGCATGATGTCAACCATCTCGTCGTCGCTGCCATGAACTCTCCTTCCTACAGGAGACAGCCGGCTGAACCCTCGCTGGCCCAGTCGCGTACGTTGACGGTGGTCCGTGGGGTAGCAGCCCCGCGCACGACGGCAACACCCAACCTGAGGGTTGAGTTGAACCATCATCTTGTGAGCGAGGATGGTCGCACCACCATCGAGCGATGTCACGAGAGGCATCGCAACCTTGAAGAAGGGTAGCGCTCTCCAAGCGCGGTACCGGCGGGCCACGCTCCCCCTACCCCTGCCTCTCTGGGGGCTGTAGGAGGTTGCATGGCACTCGCCCCGCATCTTCGTATGGTGGTCTGGCCACCCAAGTTCTGGCCCCACCTGCCAGAAAAATACAACAGGACAGTCAATCCCGTCGAGTTCCTGCAGATCTACTACACCTCCATCCTGGCTACAGGAGGGGATGAGGTCGTCATGGCCAACTACTTCCCCGTGGCTTTGACTGGCACAGCCCAGTCATGACTCATGAACCTCCCCCCAGGATCCATCACGTCCAAGGAAGAGTTGTGCTAGAGATTCATAGCCAACTTTGGGAGTTCCTATACGCGCCCCAGCACCAAGCTTGACCTCCATGCCGTGCGTCAGCGCGATGGGGAGTTGCTGCGATCCTTCATCCAGCAGTTCTCCCAGGTCAGGACCACCATCACTCGCATCTCCAACGCCTCCGTCGTTATCACCTTTCGGCAAGGCATTCACGATAAGAAGATGCTCGAGAAGTTGGCCACACACAACGTGCAAGACGTCTCCGAGCTCTTCAGCCTGGCTGACAAATGTGCCAGGCCGGCGGAAGGCCGAGACTGGCACTCGGGACCTGTCTCCGCAGCCAGGAGTGCCAGAGAGGCTGCTGCTCTGTGCAGCAGCAAGAAGAACAGGACCGGAGGCAGGAACAAGCCTCTGGCCGGGGCACCCACTGCTGCTCTAGCAGCGGCCGGTGGGGGCCGAACCCCGCACTATGACAAGCGCCTGTGACCATCGTCTACCGGCGATGACAACCAGTGGTGCCCGGTGCACAACACCGACCGACATGGCGCTAGCGACTGCCGTGAGATCAAGAAGCTCGTGGAACGCTTTTGTGAGCTACAACAACAGCGGCTGCGCCAAGACGGTGCACCCTCCTGCCAGCGGCAAGGACAGGGAAGGAGTGGTAGCCACACTGCTGGAGCGCCCTAGGTCTTTACGCTGCTAAGGACCTAGAGGAGCAAGCTCGGAGCATCGGCAAAGAGCTACCCACGTCGGCTGAGTTATTCCGGACCTTTGCGTTGTCAAGGGTCCGAAGTCTACATCAACAACTCAAGGTAACATAAGACTTGGAACAAAAAGTATTTGATAACAGTAGAGCTCCGACATACACAGGAGGATACAAAGCAGGCGGGAGACCTAGGAGCTACCCACGCTGGAACCTAGCAGCTACAAGTCGAGTGGCTTCCTCCACGGAAGACTTCGCTGCCTCCGACAGCTCTGCACTGTGGCTCTGCACCACAGGTTCCAGGGAGATGTTGGGGTCGGAGCTCCGAAGGCAGGTGAGCACATGCCCGGCCTCCATCTAAACTAGAGCTTTGCCTTCGCCCTCCAGATGCTCCCCCACGACATTCTCTAACATCAGGAGCTTCTCTCCGGCTGAGTCCAAGGCAGGTACCAACTGGCTCACCTCCTGGACCGGCCCTCTGGGGCGCAAGGGGCCAAAGCCAAAGTGTTCTAGGGCCGCCTCAACGCGCCCGAGGAAGTCCCAAACCTTCTCTACCTCAGCAGCACGAGAAGCCTGGAGATCTTTAACCTCCTTGACAGAAAAAGCCAGCTCGACCGCCGAACTCCTCCTCGCCAGCTCCTGTCCCCGAGCGGCTAGCCCCCGCTCCGGAGCAACCAGGGCCTGCTCCCTAGTGACCAGCTGTGCAGCCCGCTACTCCAAGTCAGACTCCCTGGATGCAGCGGAGACCTCCCGGCCATGGACGCCCTGAAGCCGCTCCTCCAAGCGCACCTGCTCCGCCTCATATGCAGCCAGACGGTTGGAGAGCTCCCTCTCCCTTGCCTCCGCCGCCTCCTCCCGATGAACGAGTGTCTCTCGGAGCTCCATCAAGGCTGCGAGACGTGCATTAGCGGAGGCATCGAGGCTCACAGCCTCAACATGGAAGTTCTCTGCATGCCTTTGAAGGGCCGCGACGGAAGCCTCTTTATCCTCCAGCACCTCCTCCTGAGCCTCGAGCCGCTCCTCCTGAGCCCGAGGCTTCGCCCGGGCGGACTGGACCTGTGCTTCAGTACGTCGTCCCAGTTCTGGAGGCGCTCCCACTCCAACCTCAGTTCGGTCCACTCTTGCACGAGTGTGTCCTGCATCTGGTCCAGACTAGAGTGGGCGGTCCTTGCCGCCGTGGCAATCGGGACAACCTTCGGCATCGTCAGGCGAGGGACTCCCTTGACTCCCTCTGGCTCCTCGTCCACTAGCGGGGTTGCCATCAAGGCAACTTGCGAAGGGAGAGGAGGGATAGCAGCCTGCCCAGCAGCAGCCACACCGCTACTAGAGGCGTCGTGTCCGCCGGTTGGGTGGCCACGGGGGCCCGGGTGTCAACATCCGGGGCGGCCTCACGCACTGGCTCCGGCACCGCCACCGGTTTTGGAGCTTCGGTAGGCACGGAGCTTCGGCTCCAGGACTGCTGTGGAGGAGGAGCAGAGGTTATCTGTTGGGAAGCCCTACAAAAAGGAACACCAGGAATCAACTACGGCATCCAGCGGCTCAGTACACAGCCTCATAAGGTTGAGCCATACCTAGAGGCCTGGAAGTTCCACTCCGCACAGAGCTTCTTACGTGGGGGGGGGGGGGCTCGAGCCACTCGCCCCCTCCGTCATCTGGGTCACCTCTGCTGGCTTCGGAGCTGGCAGAGCCTCGGGAGTCTTCGTCAACGAAGACACCACTTCAGGATCCTTCCCTGCCAAGGATCCCGACGCCGAAGATACGCCTTGAGCTGGGGCAGCCCTCGATGGCTGAGAAGCCGATGACGTTGCTGGGGTCTGCCTTGAAGTCCCAGCAGCACCAGACACCCTTCCCGTGGCCATCGGGACTTCTCCGGCAGCGGCGGCTCTAGAGCTGCCCCCGGCGCCAGTCGTCGGGACCGGTGTGGGACCACGGGAAGCCTATGAACCCCTCGCCTGGGGGCCGGACATGAAGCTTCCGTCAGAATGGAGCAGCTTCCTCTTCGACGCCCTGCTGGTCTCTGGGGCAACTTTGGGTGGCAAACGGGGGCGCGCCGCAGACTTAGGCCTCCCTGCCGACTCCCTCCCCCTGCCTGGGAGTGAGTCCAGCGCAGGCTCTAACGGACCACCGACGCCTTATGTTCCAAAATCTCGATGCCCCGCGATGGATCCCCAATCTGCCGGACTGCAACATCAATGTTGTCCAGTGTCGGCAGTTCCCTCAGCGGCCTCAACCGCGCCTGCAGGTTGAGGTAGATGGGTTGGCAGCTCGCCGGCAGGGTGATGGAGTCGTCGGTAATCGGGTCACAGGAGAGCTTGTGCAGCATCACCTCCAACATCTCCTGATTCGGTGATGACCCTGCTCCGTGCTCCAACCGGGTCATGTCACCCTCTTCGGTGTTCTACCAAGCAGCCCGAACACGCTGCTGGAGAGGAGCGATCCGGCAGGACAGTAAGTCAGCTAGGACCATCGACGAGGTTAGGACTTCCTCTGCCAAGTAATTGATCCCCTCCAGCACTGGCGTGTAGGCGTCCTGCAGGTCGGGAATCTCATCCGCAACGGCCACCTCGGTCATTGACGGGCCGCCTGGCAGCTCCAGGTGATCATGGATGTCAGTCTGGGCAATTACCCAGTCCTCCCTCTAGTGCTCCCACTTCCCGGGAGTGAAGGGCGTGATGTAGGGCGCGGAGTGCCTCCCACGGTGTTGGAAGTAATAAGCCCCCAGCTGGCTTGTGCTTCTCCCTGAGGCCCTCAAGGAGAAGAATACCCTGAAGATCCACACCGAAGGCCGTACGCACACAAACATATTGCAGAAGTGGACAAAGACGGCCAGTAGTGTGAGAGCGTGCGGCCTGAGGTTCTGCAGCTGGAGCCCATACACCTCCAGCATGGTGAGGAGGAAGGACGACGCCGGGAGCGTGAACCCGGACAATACATACGAGGTGAAGAGTACCACCTCGCCGGGTCGCATGTCGGACAGCAGGACCCTCCTGTGGCGGATCTTTCCGTCAAACGTGGCTGATTGCCAGCTGAGCAGGCGCCTCATGATAGCGATGTCGCCATCGCTCCTAAGCCTAGATGAACGGAGGCCAGATGGCATGGTGGCGAGGAAAGCTTGAGAGCGCTGGGGAGCAGAGGCTTCAAGCGCACAGGAGGGAGGCGAGATCGCAAAGGGCAGAAGGGAACTGTCGTCCTCCGGAAGGATTCCCTTAATACGCCCGAAACCTCTGGCAAGGCAATGGGCATGACGTTTGGGTTTCCATCATGCTGCGCCGCTGGTTACCTTCCTCCCCCAACTACGAGTAGGACCTAGGTCCACCCATCAGACACTGGGGGCCAGGTGGGTAACTTCTCGGGAGCGTCCGACGGTTCCCGGGAAAAGTGGCGTGGTGGAGCTGCGGTGACCGACCCAAAAGCTTCCACTGGAACTGCCCCGGGCAACCCCTCGAGCACATCGCCACGATCCGCCAGTCAGGGGCAAGCATGCGTCCACTACGCCGACGATGTGCTGCCACTTCAACTGTCAAGTATGCCCATTACGCGAGGGACGTACGACCTTTTCGTCTCCCAAGTACAACCACTCGGCCACTACGCGAAGATCTCGCCACCACTTCAGTTTCCAAAGCACAAGTTCAAAACCACCACGTGCAAGAGATGGGGGCCCCACCTGCGGGCTGAGTGCCTCCCCCGAGATGGACCCGGGGGCCACTGTTGGTGCTCTACAGACCAGGTACCCCTGCATTGTGGGTAAAGGATAGCCCGGGCCCCGCCTTCCTGCTGAGGCGGGCCCCAGCATAAGCCATGTGTCCTGGGCCCCATGGTCATCCGTGGGGCTACCGCGTGCTCTTGAGCTCCGGAGCTCACACGTGCCCTGGGCTCCGGCCTGATCCTCCAAATTGAGGTGAGGTCCAGAGCTGCCATGTGTCCCCGGCTTCGAGCCACCCCCCCCGAAGAGGACAGCACCGGGGCTGGCACGTGTCCCGGGCTCTGACCTAAGCCTCCCCACTGAGGAGATGTTCGGAGCTGACACGTGTCCTCTGGCTCCGAGCCGCCTCCCTGCTAAGGACAGCTCCGGTGCTGACACACGTCTCGGGCTCCGGTCCGGGCCTCCCCGCTTAGGTGAGGTCCGGAGCTGACACGTGTCCCCTGGCTCTGAGCCGCCTCCCCGCTGAGGATAGCTCCGGTGCTAACACGCGCCCTGGGCTCCGGTCTGAATCTCTCCGCTAAAGATAAGGTCTGGAGCCGCCACGTGTCCCTAGACACCAAGCCCGTCGATAAGGGCTCTAGAGCCGCCACGTACCCCATGATCCTTCATGGGTCGTGGGTCGATGAAGTCAAGAAGGAAGTGCGCTGTTAGGCTTCGCATTCATGGCTCGCGCCTTCCCCAGAAGCTTGGCGCACTGCGCACACCTCCGTCCCTTGCCCGTTCACCATTATGGTGACAAGACGGGATGGTGGGGTGTGACAGCAGTACAGTGCCGTCCAACGGCACTAAGCCGCCCAAACAGGGCAAGGAGACACGGCGACAAGATGACGTCTTCATTATCACCTGACATACGGTCAGGGGCGCTCGGCGCGCCGGACAGAGGGACTTAACTTCCCCGCCAGCTACTGTACTCAGAGGACGAAGCCCTAGATCGTGTATAGGATACTCAAAGCTTTGGGGCCACCTATCGAGCCCTGTGCCTCATTGTAACCACCTCGACCTTGAACTATAAAAGGACCGGGGTGACCACCCGGCAAAGGGTTCCGATTTCACGCCCTCTAGATCACACAATGCACAAGCTCTCATGCTCAAGCAATAGAATAAGCACACCCATCGACGTAGGGTATTATGCTCCGGCGGCCCGAACCACGTAAATCCCTGTGTTCATCCGCTCCATCGAGCCCAGGTCGCGAAGGGCGCCAAGCCCCCTCCGGAAAAAAAGAACCTCAAGGGCTGCTTCCGAGCAGCCCGGGAGGAGTATCACTGCTCACACTCTGATAGTTGTCATTAGGATAAGATAACCAGTGCAAAGAAAAGAAAACCCGGGGAAGTACCTGAATAGGGCCTTCATGCCCGACGAGGAGGGAGAGAGCAAAAATGATGATGAATAAAGCAAAGTGGTTTATAGACCAAAAATAGGAACAAACCTAGGGAGCAACGGGTAAAAACGTGATGGGGTTTAGTCACCCATATCAGAACTTGACCGGGTATCAAGTCCCCTCGACACCAATCTGTGGCGTGTTGAGGACAAGGGCGGTGGTGACTCCAGCATGCAAATTGGGCAGCTCGGGGAGGGAGGCGACGTGAAGGAGGCTGCATCTAGGCGTTGATCTGGGATTTTGGACATATGCACCTTCATTGACCCATTGCCGCCACGTTTGTCATCGAGGTAGTCGCTGCCACATTCATTTTGCCGAGACATTGATAAACAAATTGAAGAAGGGTGGAGTTAGGGTTTGCAGGGGGTAGTGTCTATTTGAACTGCGGTTTGGATTGTGCTTTATTGATGTAAGAATGGGCTACGCTAGGCTTAAAAATTTGTGTATTAAGGATGCGAGTAAACAGGAATCGGTGAAGTGTGCCCATACCCCAACCTGCCTACCTGATGAGTACAAGTCCTTACCCACTTATGCACGTGGACATAAAATTTTCCCATACTAAGTAAAAGAATTATCTGCATCCATGATATACAATGAGTCATGTGCATCACCCTATCGATTTTTACCACGTGTATTGTCTTACCAATCTCCAAGCACTTCATAACTGATGCATTTAATGCAGCATTAAAATTAAAATGTGTCCCTAAGTCATGGAAAAATTATCTGCTACGGTGTTGTAAATCCTGTCCTGTGCAACCCCTCTCAGATTTCTATTTCTGCCATGAGGCCTTCGCACGAATCTTGAAGTGGCGGGATATACAACACTACTGTAGAGAATTTATTTCCCAAAATTATGCAGTGATGTGGCAACTCTTGTAACCGTTAGATTAGTAAGATAAAACATGTGATAGAAACCAGGCAGGTGATGCCCATGACTCGTTGTGCATCACCGATGTAATTTTTTCCCATACCAGCCCCTAATAGAGTTTTTACTGTCAAGTTTCGGGTATTGGTACCTGTTTACATCACTAGATGTGTCATGTATCAAAAAAGAAGGAAACACACCGTCCTTGCACACGTGTGTAGGTTCCATGTGTCTGTAGGCCTCAGGAGAGGAGGTGCAGCTCATGTTAGAGAGGTGGATGGATCATCTTTTTAAAAAAGAAAATGGAAACAGATATACGTAAGAACTTAATTATTTGAAAAGTTAAAATTATGAACCATAGCCTCCATAAACATATCTCGTAAAGTTTGTGTTGTGAGCATGTGGTTTATGATTTGTTTCTTTTCAAAACTAAGGCACTATTTGTTGCTAGCCACACATTATCACATCTGTATGTGATCGAAAGTGTGATTGCCACATAAGCATGGTGCAAAATTTTACTAATGGAGCGGCCGATTCTGCGATGAGCTTCTTCAGGAGTTAGTTTAGCGGTCATCAGTACATAGTGTGCATGACTATTGCGTTGGGTAATCGACTTGACTTTCTGCATATGGTGGTGAGTAGACGAGGACCGTGGGCGTGCTTTGTGGCCATGGATTGAACTGTACGCGACTTCGTACCCGTTTTGAAGGTCTTTTACCATGAAAGCACGTGGATCCGGGAGCATCTTTGAGGGCGTGAGGAGAGCATACAGCTGGTGAGTTTCTGAACTTCGGCTATAATATGACACGACTGCCTGGGCGACCTGTATAGTTTTCCTTGGATGGAAGACAGGCCCCTGAATTCGCACCCCTCTCTCTGTTTCCACACCATTTGGACATAGTAAAATCTTGCTCCCAGATCCCCTGGAACTAATCTACGTGCACTGTATCTGTTTCAGCTTCACTCACTGTCAGGAATAATCCTTGTGCGTTTCAGTTATCGTGTCGTGTTTTAGTTTCATTGTTATGGTACATACAGTATATGCATGTGTTGTGGGGGCTTGCTGAATGACTTGATCATCAGCGGAGCGCGTCGCTGATCATGGTGGACCACGTCTTGCACGACGGGGAGTGGGCCTCGCACATTTTCCGCCAGGATTTGTTTCCTTCATATGAAAGCCTGATCAATGAAAATTGGTGTCAGTTAACACACCACAAAAACAAGAACGTGTGTACTCTGTCCACGGAGAGGAGCGCGTGAGATCCACGGCATTCGCGTGAAATCAAAAGCTATCGCCGGCGACGACTCAACGTCGTGAGTCTCGGTGAGGTTCTTGGTCCTGACAACTGGTACCAGAGCTGGTTCGAGGGGACTCGTACGTGGTGTGTGACCGCCGCTGAAGCATAGATAAGGCGATCGAATGCACGCTCATGGCCGGACGGAAGGGCGACGACCACAGCAGCTCCAAGATCGGCGGCACCGTGATTCAACGTGTTGTTCTTGAGGTCTCTGGTGGGAGTAGCTACTCCACCTTGACCAAAACGAACTACACAGAATGGGCGCTGCTCATGAAGGTGAAGTTGAAGGCTCGTGCGCTTTGGACGGCCGTGGAGGAAGGCGGCATGGACATGCAGGACGACATGTTGGCACTTGACGCACTGTGTAGTGTGGTGCCGTAAGAGATGGTGCCCAAGATCGCCGAAAAGGAAACGGCGAAAGAGGCATGGGATGCTATCAAAACAATGCGGGTCGGCGACGATCGAGTGAAGAAGGAGACCACACAGCAGCTGCGTACACAGTTCGACACGGCAGCGTTCAAGGACAGCGAGACAGTAGAAGAGTTATCACTGCATCTAAGTGGCATGGCGACTACATTGGCAACGCTGGGAGAAGCCGTGGAAGAGACGAAGGTTGTTCAAAAACTGTTCCGGAGTGTACTGCAGCGTTTTCGACAGATAGTGTTGGCAATCCAGACTCTACTGGATGTGTCCTCACTAACGCTGGCGGACGCTACGGGCAGGTTAAAGGCGGCGGAAGAATCATTCGAGACACCTTCTCCTATTGTGCAACATGATGGGAAGTTGTACTTTACTGAAGAGGAATGGGAGTCTAGGCGCAAGAAGAAAGACTTCGACAATCAGTATGCTAGGAGAGGAGGAGGTGGAGGAGGTCTTCGTGAAGGAGGACGTGGCCGAGGAAGAGGTTGTGGTCTTGAAAAAGGGTCAACATCTGCTGGGTCATCGAACAACCCAAGGAGACCCAGTGGCGACGAGTGTAGGAAGTGTGGAAAGCTCGGACATTGGGCGCGCGACTGCTGGTCGAATCCCAAGAAGGAACAAGCACATGTAGTGAAGGAAGAGGAAGAAGCTTCACTGCTTGTTGTGAAGTCATCACCAGTTGTAGAAGATGTGTTTTCAGCTAAGGTTGGTCACAGAAATTCTGAGAGGACCAATCCCTGGGGTGCATTTCCATGCCACAAAATGGACGTTCATGTCAATCACAAGGTGGTACTTTGCGAAGATAAGAAGGATATCATTCGGAGACCTCTTGAGATACATGAAGGAAGAGTCTTGGCTCAGCTTGAAGACAAGAAGCAGTGGGATGAAGATCTGTGGGTTGTGGACACTGGAGCCACCAACCATATGCCCGGGTCTCGGGCAGTGTTCTCAAATCTGGACACTAGTGTTATTGGGTCGGTGAGATTTGGAGATGATTCGGTGGCCAGGATTGAAGGACGAGGGACAATTATATTCCTGTGCAAGAATGGTGAAAGGAGGACCTTCTCAGGAGTGTACTTCATACCACAACTGACGACAAACATCATAAGTGTCGGTCAGTTGGATGAATCCGGGTACTGGGTGGAGATCATGAAAGGTTTCTTGCAGGTCCATGAGCCAAGCGGGCAGCTACTGGCGAAGATGAGGCGTGAAGAGAATCGCCTATACATGCTTCGTGTGAAGACAGTGCGAGCTGAGTGCATGCAGATGAAGAGTGTGGAGGAAGTACAGAGGTGGCACACACATTTTTGTCACGTCAACATGGCAGTGTTGAGGAAGATGGCAAGAGAAGAACTAGTACGAGGATTGCCAGTCATGAACCAACAGGTGAAGCACGTCCTGTGTGAGGTGTGTTTGGCCGGGAAGCAAAAGAGGGCACCATTTCCTGAACATGGAGGTTATCATGCAGAAAGGAGCCTGGAGATTATTCATGGAAACTTGTGCGGTCCGATTGTACCTGAAACTCCAAGAGGTAACAAGTACTTCCTGCTCTTAGTATATGAACACACCAGATATATGTGGGTTTTTCCCATTCTATCGAAGGACCGAGCAGCAGAAGCAATAAAGACGTTCAAGGATTGTGTTGAAACTGAGTCCGGAATGAAGCTAGGAGGGCTACAGATAGATAGAGGAGGTGAATTCACGTCGCATGAGTTCGCTGAGTTCTGTGCAAATGAAGGTGTTCGTTGTCAGCATACGGTGCCCTACAGAACTCAACAGAACGGCGTGGTTGAACGTCGAAACGGCACAGTGATGGCAGCAGCGAGGAGCATGCTTAAAGCAAAAGGCCTTCCAGGATGGTTTTGGGGCGAAGCGTTGACAACTGCTGTATACGTACTGAACCGATGCCCAACTAAGAGTGTAGCTGGAATGACACCCTATGAAGTATGGTATGGCAGGAGACCAGGGATAAAGCATCTAAGATTGTTCGGATGTACCGTTTACGTCCAGAACACAAAACCACATCTGGGAAAACTAGAAGACAGGGGCCACAAAATGATCTTTGTGGGCTATGAAGATGGTTCAAAGGCTTACCGTGCATTTGATCCCACTACTGGTAAAGTGCATATAACTCGGGATGTGGTGTTTGATGAAGAAGGAAAATGGGAGTGGAGTCCTGAAGAAGTAGAAGAAATGAAGTCTGGAGGAGAGGACATCTTCATGGTCGAACATAGCATTGGCAGTAGAGTGTTGGAGGATTATGATGATATGGTGCAAGTCGATGTTGAAGAGGCTCCAGAAGAACACTTGGGCACACCTCAGCCTCAACTACATGGTGAAGATGTGGCGCAGGAAGAAAGGGAGATAGAATTCGTGTCACCTCCCAGTAACTATGAAGGACTCCTGGATGGTGATCATGGTGATGAAGCCCCTCTGAGATTTAGAAGGGTTGGGGACCTTGCACCACAAATACTGGGCGTGGAAGAAACAAGTTTGCTGGTAAGCACTGATGAACCTAGTACATTTGAGGAAGCTTCACGTGAGATGTGTTGGAAGAAAGCCATGCAGGAACAAATAGCCTCAATAGAAGATAATGATACATGGGAACTGGTGGAGTTACCTCAGGGCCGACGTGCAATCAGACACAAATGGGTGTACAAGGTTAAGAAAGATGAACATGGCGCTGTGTCCAAGCACAAGGCACGTTTGGTTGTGAAAGGATATGCCCAAAGACACGGCATTGGCTATGATGAAGTCTTCGCACCAGTAGCTCGGCTGGACACGGTACGCTTGCTCATTGCTCTTGCAGCGCACAATGTCTGGGAGCTGCACCATATGGACGTGAAATTGGCATTACTGAACGGAAATCTTCAAGAAGAAGTGTACGTACAACAGCCAATTGGGTTCGTGGTAAAGGGAAGTGAGAACCATGTGTACAAGCTGAAGAAAGCCCTCTATGGACTGCACCAAGCACCACGGGCCTGGAATGAGAAGCTGAACTCCACCCTTCAGTCTTTTGGCTTCAACAAGAGTACCTCTGATCATGCTAAGTATGTTAAACAAGAGGAGGGACATCAACTGGTAGTAGGGGTATACGTTGATGACCTAGTGATCACGGGGGCCAGCAGCTGCAGCATTGGGAAGTTCAAGAAACAAATGTGCAAAACCTTCAAGATGAGTGATCTAGGCCTTCTTCATTATTACTTGGGCATTCAGGTGAAGCAAGGACCAGAAGGCATATCGATGTGCCAAAGTGCATACGCAGAGAAGATACTTGAGGAAAATGGAATGGTTGACTGTAACTCGTGCCAAGTGCCAATGATATCAAGAATGAAACTGAGTAAGACAAGTGAAGAACTGGCAGTGGATCCAAGAGAGTACCGAAGTGTAGTCGGGAGTCTCAGATACCTAATAAACACTCGTCCCGACCTTGCTTTTTTAGTGGGGTTTGTGAGTAGGTTCCTGGAGGATCTAAAGCAGGACCACATGGCAGCGGTGAAGCATATCCTGCGTTATGTAAAAGGAACCAAGAGCTGGGGTTTGTGGTTTGGAAAAGGGGAGGAGCAAGTGAAGCTGTTTGGTTACAGCGATAGCGATTTTGCTGGAGATGTAGACTACAAGAAAAGCACAACTGGTGTGATGTTCCTCCTGTCGGGCAGCCCAATCACGTGGCAGTCTACAAAACCAAATATTGTGGCACAATCAAGTTGTGAAGCAGAGTACATCGCCGCTGCAAACGCCACCTGCCAGGGAGTATGGCTTGCACGAGTTCTGGCTGATCTGGAAGGAACAGACATTAGTGCTCGAAGTCTGAGTAAGGACAATAAATCTGCCACTGCCTTGATCAAGAATCCTGTGATGCACGGATACAGCAAGCACATAGAAGTGAAATATCATCTGGTTCGTGAATATGCTGAGAAGAAGCAGATCAATGTGGAGTTTGTTCAGAGTGAAGACCAACTTAGTGACATACTTACTAAGCCGCTTGGAAGAATAAAATTTCAAGAACTTCGTTCAAGAATTGGTCTGATCGATGTTGGAGTGAAACACAGCAAGGATTAGGAGGAGATAGTCAGAAATAATCCTTGTGCGTTTCAGTTATCGTGTTGTATTTTAGTTTAATTGTTATGGTGTTTAGTTGCATGGTACAGTACACAGTATATGCATGTGTTGTGGGGGCTCGCTGAATGACTTGATCATCAGCGGAGCGCGTCGCGGATCGTGGTGAACCACGTCTTGCACGACGGGGAGTGGGCCTCGCACATTTTCCGCCAGGATTTGTTTCCTTCATATGAAAGTCTGATCAATGAAAATCGGTGTCAGTTAACACACCACAAAAATAAGAACGTGTGTACTCTGTCCACGGAGAGGAGCACGTGAGATCCACGGCATTCGCATGAGATCAAAAGCTATCGCCGGCGACGACTCAACATGGTGAGTCTCGGCGAGGTTCTTGGTCCTGACACTCACGAGTCACGCCAACTAGTTAGTACTTTGGGTACTGTCGCATGTATTATTTTGAAATGATTAGTCTGATACAGCCTGGTAACCTGGCTATCTACTCCGTGTTCAATAAACTAAGACGCTAATTTGTTAATTCAATGGACGAAAGAATATATGGTCTGTACTGAACTTTATTTACAAAGAATGAATTAAACATGTCATTGTTGATCTAATCATTTAAGATGGGAGAAGATATGAAATGCAAGCATCACTGCTCATCCCCAGCTGTTCCTCAGCTCTAACCAGCTGATCATCTGCTCTTCTTCTGGGCAAAAATCTATATTTGGCCACGTATTACTATTTCCACACCTTGGCTCAACAAATCAATAACATTTGCATTTAGCTAGGCCTTGTTTTCCTTATTTCATTTTATAGCTTAACTAATACATTCCCGGTTGACTGTGAATACGAGCTTATTCTCTCAAGCAGCAGCGCGACTTGGTAAGTGTTCAGGCTTAATTACTTTAGCATGACCCTTCAGTCACACCTCATTGTGCCATAATCGGTGCAATTTAATGGTCAGGACAAAACTTTGGTTCAAAACACGATGGGCAAATTTGTACTCGATCAATGAATTATCACTACAAGAAAAAGAGAAACTAACGACGGTCAAAATTATTAACAACGGTACCGTCGTTAATATATTGAGGACGATGTATATTGACCGTCGTTAATAAGCTACTTATTCACGACGGTTGACCTAGACCGTCGTGAATAATCACGTTATTCACAATGGTCAGCGCTGACCGTCGTGAATAAGTAGTTTATTAACGACGGAGCTCGTCACCGTCATAATTACCGCCTTATTTACGACGGTCGGTCCCTCGCAGTCGTAAATAAGCGGTTTATACCCGCCCGAGCCGGGGTCGGCACGTGCATTCATGCCCGCGCCGACCCCGACCCGTTCCGCCGCCGCCGCCCTCGCGTGCCGCCGCCCACCCCGGTCTCCCCGCGCGCCACCGTGCCGCCGCCGGTCGGGCCGCCCCCCTGCCGCCCCGGCCGACCCTCCACCGCCGGCCCGACCCGCCCCGCCCCAACCCGGCGCCGCACGGCCCCGACCCGTTAAGGTTATTTTAATTAGTTTAGTTATTTAATTAGTTTAGTTATTTAGCTTAATTTGTTATTTAGTTTAGTTTGTAATTAGTTTAAATTAAACAGTTTAGTTTAGTTTGTAATTATGTTTTAGTTAGTTTAGTTCAGTTTAATTAGTTTAATTTATGTGATTAATTTATTAACTAATCACTTAGTTACTTTGTAATTAGTTTGTTTTTAGTTTTTAATTAGTTTGTTTAACTAGTTTTTAATTGTTTAATTATTTTTTATTGTTCAATTAGTTTCATAAGTTAATTAGTTTTAATTATTTAATTGTTTATTTAGTTTCTAAATGTTTAAATAGTTTTGAATTAGTTAATTAATTGATTGTGAGCGTCTAATAATTATACGTATATTAACGGGTTTCGGGCTGATCCAACACGACCCATCACGGCCCGACCCGGCAAGGCACGGCCCGACGTCTTGACACAGGCCTGACCTGGCACGGCCCGATCCGACACAGGCCCAACTCGGCATGGCCCAACCCCCGGCACGACAAGGCTCGACTTGGCACGGCCCGACCCTGCACGGCACGACCCGACTCGGCACGACCCAACCCGCATAGGCCCTTTGAACTTTCAACTCTGACCAACTTATCCCCTCTTTCTCTTTCTTTTCTCTCACTAAATGACACAAAAATGAAAACGAGTAACATAACCTATAGAAATTAATCACCCGTTTCGAATCTGCACGTCTCACACGCAATAGGCATGTGAGACGTGCAGGTTTGAAATTGTCCATTTTTGGACAGCCTTAGAGTAACCGAGGACGTGCTTTTGACAAGTTAGGTACGGGGTCTGGATCTGGAATTGATTTTGACAGCATAACCCTAATGTTCTCTGCTGCACCATCTTTGGCTATGCAGTTAGAGAACAACGGGGTTATGCTGCCGATATTGACCAGATTCGGACTCCGTGTCTCGTCATAAGAACATTACCTCGGTCATTCTTGGGTGGGTTTAGGAACTATCTGCCTAGCTGTAGGGGCTGTGGCAAGACATAAAAATGTACTAATAATGACTTGTCCGCTTCGAAGGTATAACCTCAGTCATGGCTGAAGACCGGACTTGGATGTATTCTGGTTGTAAAAAGAATGGGCATCACTCAGAGGAGTGGTTCACCAAGACATATGCTTTTATTCAACAATATTTTTCGTTGTCCAACAGTAGTAGGGTGCGGCACCCATGTACCAAATGCCAGAATGCGAAATTTTTTGACAAGGTGACGTTGATGTTTCACTTGTGTTAAAACGGTTTCATGCAAAAGTATGAGATATGGTACTTTCACGACGAGACACGTTCCAAAGCTGTAGAAGATGAAGTGGTGGATGATAGCACGGGAGTCGATAGGATGGACGAGATGCTTGAAGCCATAGATCCTAAGTTGAAGGAGGATGCTCCTACAATAGAGGTTGAAATATTTTTTAAGCTTCTCAAAGCTTCTGAAGAGCCACTGCATGAACACACAAAAGTGACTCTTCTTAATTTCATGACCAGACTTATCGCAATAAAGTCTAAGTATTTCTTCTCCAATAATTGTTACAACGATCTCATCAAATTGATCAGCGATATCCTTCCTCAACCGCATAAAGTGCCGAAAGATATGTACCTGTCGGTACCCTGCAGACCGGGTACCCCGCGCAGTGGGTAAAATACAACCTGGGCCCCGCCTCCCAGCTAAGATAGGCCCCAGCGTAGCCACGTGTCCTTCTCACCCAACTCACCGTCATCTCTAGGCGGGAGACGACGAGGCTACCCTCCCGCTCTAGAGCAGGCAGGTCTGGCCGAGCTGGCAGCCAAAAGGTTGGCGCACTCTACGTGATGTACGGGGGTTCTTCCGACGTCTCTTCCAGGCGAGCCGTCAAGACCCTGCGTCGAGAAGTATCGACAGCTGCTCCAACCCTCGGGTCGGCTCCACATCGTAAGTGGATGGAGACACCGATCAGTTTCGACGCCTCCGACTGCCCCAAGAACATGGCAGTCGCCAGGCAGCTGCCCCTCCTCGTCGCCCTGACCATCTCCAACATGAAGCTCTACCACGTGCTGATCGATGTCCGGGCGTCTCTTAGTGTTATCAGCCTCGCAGCCTACAAGAAGCTGCAAATCCCTATGTCCTAGCTTACCCCCTCGAGACCGTTCTCGGGGGTAGGCCGGGACCCAATCTTCTCATGCGGTAACATCTCCCTCCCGGTGACATTCCGTATGCCTGATAACTACCGTATGGAAAGCGTCGTCTTCGACGTTGTGGAGGTCAGCCTCCCCTTCAATGCCATAATCGGCAGGCCAGCCCTGTACCGGTTCATGACGGTATCCTACTACGGCTACTTGGTCCTGAAGATGCCAACTTCGAGTGGCATCCTCAAGATCCATGATGACCACACCGCGGCTGTCTCAGCGCTGGAAAAGCTCCAAGCAATGGCAGTAACACAGGAGCCCGCTTTCAGTCACGCTGAAGCTAGCCGGTTGGCTCCAAGCATGCATCAACGAGGGACGACATCTGCACCCCGTGTTGCAGCCCTCGGACGGTGAGGACATGCTATTCAGGGTTGTCAAAGTCGGTCCTGATGTCGCCCAGACCACCCGAATCGCCGGGGGTTGAGTGGCAAATAGGAAGACGCGCTCGTCACCTTCCCCCGGGCCAATGTTGATGTATTTGCATGGCAACCATCGCAAATGCCCAGGTTCCCTGGGAGGTGATTGAGCACCAATTGAAGATCCGCCCCAACGCCCGATCAGTCCAACAGAAGCCTCAGAAGCAATCTATCGAGCGACAAGACTTCATCCGTGAAGAAATCAAGAAGCTACTCGACACTCGCTTCATCCAAGAAGTCCACCATCCACGATGGTTGGCCAACCCTGTTGTCGTCCCCAAGGCTAGCGGGAAGCTACGCATGTGCATTGACTACACCACCCTCAATAAGGCATGTCCAAAGGATCCGTTTCCTCTCCCCCGTATAGACCAAATAGTCGATTCTGCATGCGGCTGTGATCTACTATGTTTCCTAGACGCATATTCAGGTTTCCATGAGATACCAATGTCTAGGGAAGATGAAGAGCATATCGCCTTTGTCGGTACCCTCAATACGGGGTACCCCCGAGCATAGGAGAAAACCGCCTAAGGACCTCGCCCTCTCTGCAGGGGTAAGCTCCGAAGGTACCACGTGTCCAGCAGGGCCGAGGCTCCCCCCTCCTCAGAGGAGAGCTCCGAGCCTACCACATGGCCAGAAGAGCCGGACCTCGCCCCCTCCACGGGGGTGAGCTCCGAAGGCGCCACGTGTCCAACAGGGCCGGGTCTCCCCCCTCCTCAGGGGAGAGCTCCGAGCCTGCCACATGGCCAGAAGAGCCGGACCTCGCCCCTCCGCAGGGGTGAGCTCTGAAGGCGCCACGTGTCCAGCGGGGCCAGACCTCCCCTCTCCTCAGAGGTGGGCTCCGGGCCCGCCACGTGGCCAGAAGAGCCGGACCTCGCCCCCTCCACAGCGGTGAGCTCCGAAGGCTCCACGTGTCCAGAGGGGCCGGGCCTCCCCTCTCCTCAGAGGTGAGCCCCGGGCCCGCCACGTGACCGGAAGAGCCGAACCCCACCCCCTCCGCAGGCGCCATGTGTCCGGTAGGGCCGGGCCTCCCCTCTCCTTAGAGGTGAGCCCCGAGCCTGCCACGTGGCCAGCAGTGCCGCGCTGCCCACCCCGGCTCGGTAGGCAGCAGGAGTAAAGACACACCCTGCCTTGTCCGATCAAGACATTCAAGACCCGCGCCTTCCCAAGGCGCGGAGACGCGGTGCATACCCCTGTCAGGTGACACTGTGACCAATCGCGTCACAGTTAAGACTGGCACGCCATGTCAGAGGCCGTGCGAATGTGGCCTAGAGGGGGGGGGTGAATAGGCCTTACAGAATTTCCTGCACACTTAAAGTAATTGTCAAAAACTTACTTGACCGGACTAGTCCGGTTGTGTGAGCGGACAAGTCCGATGTGCCTGAAGTGTGTAGATTGTATTAAGTGTTGTGCAGGAGAATTAACGTGTTTAGCAGCGGAAATAAGAACAACAGTTATTTTATTTTGAGTTTACAATGTGAGGTGTGATTATGCCCGTGAATGAGACTTAGCAATTTAAAATCTGAAGTTTAACAACTAGATGTTCTAATCAACAAAAACAAAGAGGCATACGAGACACAAATTCTACCGAGGTTCGATCTCACCAAGAGATCTACGTCCTCGTTGAGGAAGCTCACACAGAGCCTGGTCTCTAACCCTTTCCCTCTTCAAGTCACCACACAAGGCCGACTTGATTCCACTAGCACGGGTAATCACCGAGGTTGTGGGGCAACCTCACACGTTGAGGGCTCCCACAAGAATTACAATGAGAAAGCGATCAAATACACTCAAAAAGATTACAATGCAGAATATGAGTGTAGAGACATCAAACCCCAAGAGTTCACAACGAAGGAACGACGATCTCCCAATCCCAAATCCAAGTGTTTGATTGATTTTCACCTTTTTCGCACCTTAAATGTGTGGGGAGATGTGTTTTTGGGTTCTTGGGACAGGTGGCGGCGCTAGGGTTTTTTTTAGCAGTATGAGTCATGTCTTTTTCTTTCAAGGCCGTGGATCACCAATTTATATGGTTTCCAAAAAGTTATCGTTGTAAAACCTAATACCGGACTAGTGCGGTATATGATCGGACTTGTCCGGTCTACTTCCAGTGGGCAAAGTAGACTAGTCCGGTCTAAAACCGGACTTGTCCGGTGCTATGTGAAGTGGGGTTCCAAAAAGTTCAGCGGACTAGTCCTGTCGCATGGATGGACTAGTCCGCAGTCCTCTAAAGAGGACAACAGAAACATGAGCGGACTAGTCCGGTATAAAACCGGACTTGTCTGGTTGCATTCTAGTAAGCTGACCGGACTAGTCCGGTCCATGAACAGACTAGTCTGGTGTCCAGTGGATTTTAGTTGATTTTTAAACCCCTTGCCCTTACGCAAAGTTATGAGCTCTTGGGATGTGTCTCTCACACACACCCTATACATTTAAATCTACTTTGCTCTTCTAAATTCCACTAAAGTCTTCCCTTTTTGGGCACCACTCTATTTTTCACCTTTTTGTGTGCACGGAGCTAGTTCACTTTGTTTGTCCTGCAATCATTTCATTAGGATCTCATATGCTTGTCATTAATTCTCCAAAACCCACAAGGGATACCCTAGATGCACTTTCAATCTCCCCCTTTTTGGTGATTGATGACAACCATTTGAGATATCACAATTAAGAAGAAAAAATTGATTTTTCATAAAGTGTGCATATATGAGAGTAATGAATAACTAACAAGAAAAACTTCTCCCATATACACACACCTTATGGTGGGGTGCCTAACAAAGTGTGTGATCAACAAAAATGTGATGAACGAGGATAAAAGATAACAACGCATCACAATACTATGAAGCATCACACATGAGGTAAATAGTCAAATTACAATAGTTTTAAAATTAAGCACAAGTCCTCGATCACATGTCCTCGATCATAGGTCCTTAATGACTTATCCTAGATAATCTCTCCCCCTTTGGCATCAAGGCACCAAAAAGGGAAAAAAATGAGTGGAATCACTCATTGCCGTTCTCACTTTCACTCTCAGTCCTATCTTCATCTTCCTCTTCACCTTGATCTTCATCATCTTGACCACCAAACCCAAGGGAGCTCAACTCTTGGTCAGTGAAGGTTAGCATTTCAGTGAAGTCTTCAGCTGAGTCCTCAGAAACTTCAAGTGGTCCTTGTGGCTCAATTTCCAGTTTGGCACAGATGGCTTGGATGTTGGCTTTTACATATCTTTGATGCTTCTTCCTGGCCAATCTCTCTTCATGTTGCTTAACTTCAATTTTGCGGCAAGATGCAAAGATAGAAGATAGCATCTTGAAGATGCCACTTGAGGATTCCCGAGTAGAGGAGGTTGCATGAGTGGTAGCTGCAGCCTCAGATCTTGTCTCCTCTTGAGCTCTCTTGGACCTTCTTTCTTCTCTGGGTGAGGCAGGAGTAGAAGGAGCAGAATATATAGTGGGCTTTTGGGGCCTAAGTCTAGTGTGAGGCACATCCTTTACGAACTCCAGTCCTGTCACTTTCTCAATCATGAACATTATGTAGGGTGCATAGCCGCAAGACCGAATGGGATTGATAGAGATATTGACAATGTCATTGTAGATGTACTCAAACACATTGAATTTCCTCTTCTTGCTTATGATCTTCATCAAGGTTCTGAGGGTGCCCTGAACAGTCCCTGCATCTCCCTCTTTGGGAGCTATAGTCTTCCTCAATATCCGATTGAGGACTACAAAGAAGGGCTTCAAGTATTTGGTGGTGGGAGGCTTGAATGGCATCCGTGTATCATAGAGAAAGTCCAGCTGATCTTTCTCCAGTGGTTTCAGGTTGTGAATCACAAGGTCATTGTCTAAGGTGTCCTCAATATGAAGGATCCTTGCAAATTCTTCATATGTGACACTGTACTGAGACCCATGTGTCATCCAAATCATCCTGTCGTTGTCATCACGAGTAAAGTAGAGAGTGGAGTAGAATTGCGTGATTACTTCATCATTCCAGTCACACTGGAAGGAGAATAGTTCTTTTAGTCCATGAAGCTCGAGGGTTGTCACAACCTCCTGATAAGCTTGACATCTCTTGGACTGAAGATAATCAATATCAACCCACTGACTCTCGACAATGGGATGCTTCATCTTCCGATACACATGTTCATAGTAATCAACATGAAAATTACTCCAAAATCTAGGGTCAGCTGACTCTCTGGGCTGATTATATACTTCTACTTTTCTGAACTTGTCAGCTAGTTCATCCCCTTTTCCAGTGTAATCATTGTCTAAGATTGCCTGTTGCGGTGAATGGGATTTTTCATCTTCAGAGGCCCAATGGGGCCACTAGCAAGTCCCTTCCCTTTATTGAGAGTCCTCTTAGGTCCCGAGGAGCTCTCGGCAATAGCCTTTCCTCGAGGCTTCTTCACAATCACCTTCCTCTTCTTAGGCAAGTTTTCGTCGGAAGATGGAGAGTGGACATTGACATCATGTCTTTTCTTCATTACTCCCTCCTTGGCTCTCCTCACTCTTTTACGTTGAACCTCTTCATCAAGGTGGAAAGAGCCGTCATCTGAGCCTGAAGACATGGTGCCTGATAAGGGGTTCAAGGATTAGATACGAATGAACTCATTTTTGACTTCAAATAGGAATGTAGGGGTTCAACTGTCAGAGACCGGACTTGTCCGGGTTCAGAGTGCGGACTTGTCCGGTGTACCGGAATTGTCCGCATCTGTGCGCCGGACTAGTCCGGCCTGGCATAAGAACCCTAACGTTTCATTTGAATCAAATCTCCTATCTAAGGACACAAAGGCAGAAAAGTGGTAGGAATTCATCTATAGAGGCAATGTACATCCTTTTGAAATCAAAGGAAATGAGCTAGAACTAGAAAAGTTGAGAGTTAGGTTTTAGGGGGGAATTTACCAAGAATTGAAGATTCGCGTTGAAGGGGCAAGAATCTATCCGGATGAGTCCGGAGAGTAGAATCCACTCGTCGAGGAGAGGCTTTACCACGGAGAAAACTTCGAGTTTGAGGGCTCAACTCGAAAATCACTTTGGGAGCTAGGGTTTAGGAGAGGGGGTGAGACAAAGTGCTTATGAGTGGAGAAGGAGGGGTTTGGGCCGGCCAACTGCTTCTATATGCGACTGACCGGACTAGTCCGGTCATTGTAGCGGACTAGTCCGGTGCCCTTGAGTTAACCTAGCTATATCGTCTATCCGGACTAGTCCGGTCGACAACCGGACAAATCCGGTTCCAACATACTTGTTGCAGATAGTAGAGTTTAGAAGTGATCCAAGGACACTAATTTTTGCAAATAATCTTGGTAATTACGACCAGTAGGCAAGCAACAATCAAAGAATGGTCATATTTCGCAAGATTTCTTCATTAAAATAGTTTTCTTAGAAGAAAAAGAGATGAGGAGCAGTTTTTACAATAACATGTAACATTTGAGGTTGAAACCAGGTATGCAACGTTTCAAGCCACATTTCCAGAGTCAAGAATATTAAGTTCATTTCTTAGCTCACAAAACCTTTTCTCATCTAATGGTTTGGTAAAGATATTTGCCAATTGTTTTTCAGTTCTAACATGTGAAATTTCAATGTCACCTTTTAATGAGTGATCTCTAAGAAAGTGATGACGAATATCTATGTGCTTAGTTCTTGAGTGCTCTACTAGGTTGTGTGCAATTTTTATCGCGCTTTCATTATCACATAGAAGTGGAATATGATTTAGATTGTAGCCGTAGTCTCTAAGAGTCTGTTGCATCCAAAGTAGTTGTGCACAACAACTACCAGCTGCGACATACTCTGCTTCTGCTGTTGAAAGAGCAATAGAGATTTGCTTTTTAGATGACCAAGAAACTAGGGATCTGCCAAGAAATTGACAAGTCACTGAAGTGCTCTTTCTATCGACTTTGCATCCTGCATAGTCGGCATCGGAATAACCTATAAAGTTAAACTTGGATCCTTTGGGATACCAAAGGCCCAAGTTTGGTGTGTGCACAAGATACCTTAGGATTCTTTTTACAGCAATTAAGTGACACTCTTTGGGTGCGGCTTGAAACCTTGCACACATGCACACGCTAAGCATAATATCTGGCCTGAGTGCACATAAATAATGTAAGGAGCCTATCATTGACCTATATACCTTTTGGTCCACATTTGGACCTTCTTCATTGAGGTCGAGATGTCCGTTGATTGCCATGGGTGTCTTGATGGGCTTGGCTTTGTCCATATTGATTTTCTTGAGGATGTCCTGTGTGTATTTGGTTTGGCTTATAAATGTGCCTTCTCTTAGTTGCTCACTTGGAATCCCAAGAAGAACTTCAATTCGCCCATCATCGACATCTCGAACCTATCTGTCATAATTTTGCTAAATTCCTCACAGAAAGACTTGTTAGTGGATCCAAAGATAATATCATCAACGTAAATTTGACATACAAATAGATGATCATCAAAATGTTTAGTGAAGAGTGTATAGTCAGCTTTACCAATTTTGAATCCATTTTGAGTTAGAAAATCTCTAAGGCACTCATACCAAGCTCGAGGAGCTTGTTTGAGGCCATAGAGAGCCTTACGCAGTTTATAGACGTGGTTAGGATACTCTTGGTCTTCGAATCCTGGTGGCTGCTCCACACAAACTTCCTCCTTTATCGGACCGTTGAGGAAGGCACTTTTGACGTCCATTTGATACAACTTAAAATTATGGTGAGTAGCATATGCCAATAAAATACGAATGGACTCAAGTCTAGCTACGGGAGTGAAAGTTTCGTCGAAGTCCAAACCTTCGACCTGAGAATAACCCTTGGCCACCAACCTCGCTTTATTTCTTATTACTACTCCATGTTCATCTTGCTTGTTCCGAAAGACCCATTTGGTTCCAACGATGTTCGCCCTTGGTCTTTCCACCAACTCCCACACTTCATTTCTTTTGAAGTTGTTCAATTCTTCTTGCATTGCCATCACCCAGTCTGGATCCCTTAAGGCTTCCTCTACCCTGTATGGTTCCAGAAAAGAGACAAAAGAATAGTATTCACAAAAATTTGCAACGCGAGATCTAGTAGTTACTCCCTTAGCAATATCACCAATGATATTGTTGACAGGATGGTCTCTTTGTACACTCTGATGTACTCTTGGGTGAGGAACTTGTGTAGCTGCTTGTTCTTCATCATCTTCATGTTCATTGTCTCCCCCTAGATCATTGCTTCCATGATTATCTTGATCTTCCTCCACTTGATCTTGTGTAAAAGCTCCCCCTTGATCATTGCTTCCTTGTTGAGGTTCACCTTGTGCATTTGAGTCTTGCATTTGCTCTTGTGGTAGAATATCACCAAGTGCCATTTTCTTCAGCGCTTCACATGGAGCTTCCTCTTTTTCTAGCATACACTTATCGACTTGCTCCACTTATGAGCCGTTAGTTTCATCGAACACTACGTCACGTGCTACTTCAACAAGGCCGGACGTTTTGTTGAAGACATGATAGGCGTAGGCATTTGATTCATAGCCGAGCAAGAACCCTTCATCGGACTTCGAAGCAAACTTTGAAGCCCTCGGTTTCTTGTTCAGAATAAAACATTTACAACCAAAAACTTTAAAATAAGAAACATTAGGCTTTTTACCGGTAAGGAGCTCATATGGAGTTTTCTTCAGTAGTCGGTGAAGGTACAACCGATTTGTGGCATGACAAGCAGTGTTCACCGCTTCTGCCCAAAATCGATCTGATGTCTTGTATTCGTCCAACATTGTTCTTGCCATTTCAATCAATGTTCTGTTCTTCCTTTCGGCCACCCCGTTTTGTTAAGGAGAGTAGGGTGCCGAGAACTCATGCTTTATCCCTTCTTCATCGAGATACTCTTCAACTTGTGTATTCTTGAATTCTGTCCTGTTGTCACTTTTGATGTTCTTCACGGTTGATGAGAATTCGTTCTGGGCTCTTTTCAGGAATTTCTTGAGGATTCCCTGAGTTTCTGATTTATCATACAAGAAAAATACCCAGGTAAATCTTGAAAAATCATCAACAATTACTAAATCGTATTTGTTACCGCCGATACTTATGTAAGCAATTGGACCAAATAGATCCATATGAAGAAGTT
Source organism: Neostapfia colusana (assembly GCA_030760725.1). Lineage (NCBI taxonomy): Eukaryota > Viridiplantae > Streptophyta > Magnoliopsida > Poales > Poaceae > Neostapfia > Neostapfia colusana. The sequence goes on along the minus strand of JASWHV010000004.1, from coordinate 32,766,239 downwards.
CCAGTGGTCTTGTAGTGGTCATTATGTTCTTGGCGGGGTGTGGTGCTCCAACTTGTTTTCCCGCCTGGCAAGCGCTGCACGGCCTGTCTTTCTCAAAAACCACATCCTTTAGACCTTGGATGTGACCACCTTTTAGAAGTTTCTACAGATTTCTCATCCCAACATGGGCTAGCCGTCTATGCCACAGCCATCTCATGTTGGTTTTAGCAACCAAGCAAGTGTTGAGTTCGGCTTTATCTTTGTTGAAATCAACAAGATAAAGCTTTCCCTTCAACATTCCCTTGAATGCAATCGAGCCATCGCTTCTTCTAAAAACGGACACACCCTCATTAGTGAATAAACAGTTATAACCTTTGTCGCATAGTTGAGATATTGACAAAAGGTTATAATCTAGGGAGTCTACATGTAAAACATTAGATAAAGTGTGTTGAGGAGATATTTCAATGTTACCGCTACCAAGGACCTTTCCTTGGCTGTTGTCTCCAAAGTATATGCCTTCACTTGGATCCTCATTGTACTCGTACTCCACAAACATACCTCTCTCTCCGGTCATGTGATTTGTGCATCCGCTATCTAGCACCCACTTAGATCCACCGGAGGAGTAAGCCCGCAAAACAGAATTATTCCTTGGTTTTAGGTACCCAAGCTTGCTTGGGTCCTCTTAGGTTAGTCACAAGAGTCTTGGGCACCCACACACAAGTTTTCGAGTTCCTGTGGCATGGCCCTGTGTATTTAGCAATAACTTTTCCATATTTGTTTCCCATAAGAACATAGGAAGCATCAAATGTACGAAACAATATTTGTAAATCAGATTCATGTGATTTTTCCTTAACAAAGGTGATTCTTTTCTTAGCATGATTAAGAGTGGACATGTGTTTGTTCCTGTCAAACCCAAGACCATCTTTGACGTTGGGAGGTCTAGTGATCATATATGCACTACGTGCATATTTGATCTTCTCCTTATGAAAGATGCCGTTTTGGGAAGGATGCATACCATGAGAAGTTGAAGTATTATAAATGATATTTTTCTTACTAGAGCATATGCAGGTTCCAATTGTTGTCAAACTCATATCTTTGGAGGAAGAGCTCTTGGAGGAAGATGAGTCACCTTGCTTGAGCGACTCAACTTGCAACTCAAGGATCTTGTTAACTCTTGACAAGTTAGCAAGCTCATCCTTGATTGCAATATGTGAGTCCTCTAGCTTTGAGTAAGTCTCCTTACTCAAGGCTAGCTCAAACTCAAGTGACTTGTTCTTCCCTCTTTCAAGCTCAAGAAGTTTTTCAACTTCTTGATATCTCTTCCTTTCACGGATGAGCATATCTTCTTGTCGGTTGACAAGTTCTTCCTTTTCAAAGATTTCGTTCGACAACATTTCCATTTTCTTTAAAGCAATTTTACTTAATCCTCTAAACTTTTATTCATTATCACTAGAGCTATCAAAGTCCTCAATAGAGGTATTTAATGCAGGAGTAAGTCGAACCTTTTTCTTGCCTTCTTTAGCCATAAGGCAAGTATGGTTGTTCATATCATGTCCTCCCATGTTTGTGAAGAGTGTAGCTCTCATGGTGGGTTTCTTAACGGCAAAGGTGGCCATCTCCTCTTCTTCATCGGAGGAGGACTCATCATTTGAGTCCCACTCCTTGCCAATGTGAGCTTGATGAGCTTGTCTCCTTTTTCTGAAATTTTTCTTCTCATGTGCTTTTGCTTCCTTCTTCTTCTTGTTTTCTTCATAAGTACAGTCCACCATGAAGTGACTGTACTCTCCATAATTATAGCAAGTACGTCGGGCCTTGGATTTCCCTTTATCCTTGCTTTTTCCTTCATTTGAATTGTTGCCATGTCTTCTCCTCATCATGCGCTTGAACTTTTTGATAAAGAGTACCATTTCCTCACCATCTAGATCGGTACTCACGTCGCTTGTATCTCTGTCATCTTGGTCTTCACGGGTTTCTTTGAGTTTGGGTCTGCACGTTACTTTGAAAGCAACTTCTTTCTTTTTGGAAGAGGTAAGCTCGGCTAAGTCTTTGACGTATTGAGCCTCCTTCTCCATCATTTCATGATTGATGATCTTCCCCAATAACTCACCGGGAGTCATTTTGTGAAACCCGGGGCTTTCTCTAATCATTGAGCAAAGTGTGACGTTTCTTGGCATGAAGGCTCTGATCATCCTTTTGACCACCTCGTGATCAGTCCATTTCTTACTTCCATAGGCACGGATTTTGTTCATGAGTGCCTTCATCCGGTTGTACATGTCTTGAGGTGATTCGCCTTCTTCAATAGCAAATCTCCCCAACTCTCCTTCAAGCATCTCAATTTTGGCTTCACGTACAGACCTATTTCCTTCATGAGCTGTTTTGAGTGTATCCCAGATTTCTTTTGCACTCTCTAGTCCATCGATCTTGGTGAATTCTTCCCTGCTCAGTGACGATGTGATTACTGCAACAGCTTGTGCATTTCTGTGAATCTCTTGTTCTTGTTCCGGAGTGAGTTCTTCATCCGTGTCTGGGATATCTATACCTGTGTAGACAATATGCCAAAGGCTAGGGTTCAAGGATATCAGATGCATTTTCATGTTGTACTTCCACATGGTATAGTCACTTCCGTCAAACTGCAGGGGCCTTCCCATAGGGATGGAGAGATAGTGATTATTTGAATTGAGACGGTTGTAGTTGTAAGGATATCGGGAGTAGTCGTGATGACCACTCCCCATCATCTTTTCTTCCTCTCTTCCCTTTTGTGCCATTAATTTCTTTCTCAGTAGTGCCTTTAGCTGTCTCACTTCTTCATCGTCATGTGGACTCTCTTTCAGCACATC